>JAPDVR010000024.1:15251990-16451990 GCA_026230005.1 Gila orcuttii | reverse complement strand
TATGGGTTAATGTGAATAATTATCATACCGTATTACACATGCTTGATATCATTTGAACTGTCTCAGTGCGACTGGTACAAAGGTCTCATTCTCAAAGTAGTAAACCAAAAGGTAATAAGGTATTTAAGAGTTTAGAGATAATTTGGACACATAGGAAGGTGTCTTCCAGGCAAATGGTCTCCTGCTCTCAGAAGGTGTAAACTCAATACAAATTCCCATTGTTAGCAAATTATTCCATGTAAATCAACTTCTGCCCCCAGTAAGTCTGGGATGGTGATTTATGTAAATTCCCACTGTGAACTCATTCATGTTTACATTTGAAAAGAGGTTTCAGCCTTGGTCTGTCTATATAATGAAATACAACGAGAGGCTGGCGCGATAACCCAGTAACTGTAACCCAGACTAGCCCGTGATGCGAAGTGTAAAAAAACACAATCATGTATTTTATAATGTCAAGGTATTGCATCTTCTCTCTTTATTTCAGAGCATTTGATGTTTGTATCTATTATCTTTGAACTGATTATGCAACTGGCGTGATACATTTACCTGACATAATAAATTGTAAACATTTGATTTTATTCTAATCGACTCTGACATTATTTTCAATAAAGAGTTAAAAAGAATAGTTGAATAATAGTTTACACTTGATGCACAGATAACATTTACCTGACATAATAAATTGTAAACATTTGATTTTATTCTAATCGACTCTGACATTATTTTCAATAAAGAGTTAAAAAGAATAGTTGAATAATAGTTTACACTTGATGCACAGATATCATTAAAACCTTTTTCATTTATGGAGTCAGATGAAATAACGAGTTAATACGAAAATAGGAAAATGTATTTCATTTAATCAAATTACTTTGCCACGCGGAAAGACGGTAACACGCAGAGACCTTCACTGAAGCGGACTGATTGCGTCTTGTTCTGGAGCGAGGTTTATGTAAGGTCACGTGAAAATAAGTGGGACAGCCAGAAATCTGCCCCAATGGCTCTCAATTAGAGTGCGCTGCAGTTCCATTTTTCACTCCAGATTTACATCCGCTGCCCCGCTTAGTATCATGATACATGCCTGCCGAGGCCATGCGCTAAATTTTAATATATCTTGCTCACTTTAAGACTTTAAATAGTAAAGAAAATACGAAATATTGTGTTGCAGAATGCTGAACACAGGCATAATTTATTATTAATTCAGTGTATACCAGGGCTGTAGTACGAGTCCGGTCTTGAGACCGTTTTTCTATGGTCTCGGACTTGTCTCGGACTCGCTGGTATTCGGACTCGGACTTGTCTTGGTCTCAGCCACTGGTCTTGCCAAATATGGCTTTTGGTCTTGACCGAGTCCAGGTGTCTTTATTATGTTCCCAGTAACGTATTATTGTAGTATGCACCCGCAGACTTCCGCAGAAACCTCCGCAGATTGTAGTGCCTGTCATTGACAAGCAGCCTACGACCTGCGCGTGTGTGATTTATTTTCTGCTATTTGCTACTGCAATACCGGCGCATAGCTGAAATAACAGATCCGTCTATTCACTGCCGATCATAATATTAAATTGCTATATGGACTAGTGACTGTGAATATTAAAGACTGCTATCAAATCTGATTGTTCACCGAGTCTCTGCAAATGAGTGCCGCAGGTTCATATACTACACATACTCAAGTACACGTTTATCTTCAGCATTTCATGTCAGATACACTCAGAAACCCGTCAAAAAAAAAGTTCGGTTCAACGTGAAGAAATTACCACAGATATATTTTACTGGAGTGAAGCTATATTGTCATTTAGTTGCTCAAATGCTCAGTAGGCTACTAGTAGCCTACCTAGCAGTGGTAATAGTAGTGGGTTGGTGTTTGTATCAGTTCTAACACTGCTATTATGAGGTATCACCATATGTCATCATTCTTTTTTCTTTAGATTAGAAGATTATATGATATTAAGGGGAATGTTTATACTTAAAAATCCTGGGTGTTGTGACACTGTTTTTGCTTTTGGATCAACAAATAATAACCCAAAATGATTGTCTTGATAATGTCATGCATAAGACTTTTTTCCTGTCCTGGACTCGGTCTTGACTCGGACTCAAACCTCTTTGGACTCGGTCTTGTCTTGGACTCTAACCTCTTTGGACTTGGTCTTGACTTGGACTCGACTAGTCCTGGTCTTGGCCTTGTCTTGGACTCGACAAAGGTGGTCTTGACTACAGCCCTAGTGTATACAGAGGTCTATGTGTGCTAGGGCTGTCACTTTACGTTCGAAAAACGATTGCACAATCGATCGGACCATCCAACACAAGTTTCGAAAACGAAAATAGGGAATCAATTTTAACTGCCAAAAATGTGTTTTAGGTAGACAGATCAATACAGTACACAGAACATGTAGGATGTTGGAAAATAACAATGTCTTTTCTGTTAACCAAATGCTTTTTAATATTCGCTATTACTTCAGTGCAAGTGAACAAGCGCGCCGTTATTTGTTGCTTAGTGACGTGTGTGTTCAAGCAAGCCAGAAATGTGCAGATTCTGCGCAATACGCTGTATTTAATATATCATTAGGACTCACGAGTTGCGTATCTGCGCTAAATCCACGCAGATTTGGCTTACACAAACTTTCCCAGCAAAGTGAGTAAACATAGAAACACGCCAAATTGGCTCGTGATATGACAGCGTTACCCGCCAAAGTTAATTTTTATCCGAATTTGGCGGGTGTTAATTTCAATCCTTGAATGTTGCACTCCTGTTTGTCATTGTGCACAAAACTTCACGCCAATAAATCATCAGAAATATTGCTGACTTGTGCGCGTCTCAAGCGCCCTCTTTACGTTCGTCCTAATGCCTGTTAGTTGTCCGTGGATTTGCCAATATTTGGTGTTGAAAATGGGAACGTCTTTAGACATGGAAAAATCGATTTTACAATCGATTCAATGAACACATGTGTCTCAAAAATCGAACAGGATTTTTTCACAAAAGTGACAGCCCTAATGTGTGCATGAATATTTTGGTGGGGCTCTGGTGCCACACCTGCCCTTACAGACGAGCCGCGGATGAGTATATGCAAAGAATTTACCTGTGGCAGCTTTTTATCTTCATCAGAGAGGCAGTCTGTGGCGTTGCTGAACACTTCTTCCACCAGTTTTTTCTCATCATCTGGGATTGGATAGAGAAATTAGAAATCAGACATCAAACAGGGAATTTCAGAGGACCGTTGCTAGAAAGTGCAAATGGTTTTTGGTAGTTCAGTGTGCATGTGTCAGCTCAAAGGCCTCTGAAACAGCCAGCATCACAAAGTTAGGTGTGTGTGTTTTACACAGCTGCTCTATGGACTTTCCATGATCGTATGAAAAGCACTACAAAACAGAGAGATATAGACGTAGTAGGGTCAGTGTAGAGAATGAAAATATCCAAGAAGGGTATTGAGGAAAGGGAGAGTTGCCATGTTTTCCTGCTCCCAACAGAGTCTAGAAACAATGTGTCATGAGGGATTAGAACATCTCTATTTCTGCCTGCAGCACGTGGTGTAGTCAGGTCTCACAAGGCTTAGCACATTCAAATTTACAGCATAAATTAAAAACTAAATATAGACCAGCAGTTCAACTGGTTTTGCTGCATTTACAACACAATGGGTCACAAACAAGTCTTTAAAATAAAATAGTGAAGTTTTTGAAAACAACAATAAAAGCTCTCAAAGTCATGCAATTAAATGTATTCAAATATTTTTAGCGACATTAACGTAAATATTCAATTTCACAATATAATAATTTCAAATTAACTTGCAATCTTTAAACAGTGAAATTTAGCAGTCTTTAATGGTCATGGTGTAATGTATTAAGTAAAAAGTAATCTTATTCATAATAATATAATGACTTTTCTGAATTCTCTCAAATTTTATTAATACATTAAAAAAAAAAAATCATCATCAGGTTGTACCAAATTACATTTAACAGCCCCAATTTACCTTTCCAAGTCACAAGATCAAATTGTCTGATATTTTAAGAGACTAAATGACCTTGACACTCACAAGGGTCTGCAGGGGTCCTCTTTCCCTATGATTTTGCATTTTGGTTGCACCACATGACTTTGATTTGGCAAATAAATGTTTCAAATATTTATAATATTTCAACAGCTGCTTCGATGCTTATTTTTTTATTTCCAAGAGTAAAAAAACAAACCGAAGTAATTAAGTTTTTTTTTTTTCAAGAATTCTGTTCTTTTAATGAAACTTTGTCTTTATGATGATATCATGACAGTTAAACGACCTTCAAATTTTTTTTTACGCAGTTAATTCGGTTATTCTAATATGCATGACCATATGATTAGGTGCACATTACTGTTTTTTCCACATTTTATGTACAAAATAACAGACCAACCAGAACAAACCCACTGATAGAGAGGAATAAGTGCTTCTGAATATGGTAATAAGGCCACAGCATTACTTGAGACCACAATATCTCTGCAGCGGTCACTGCTTAAGCAACACCTCAAAAGATTAGAAAACCAAGAGACCAATCTACTTGTGCATGCTGGAAATGATGAAAATGTTCTGGAAACCCTCTATAAAAATCACACTTGAGCTGGAAAGCTCTTATGATGACATCTGCTCAGATAGAGCCAATGAAAACAGTCTCCCCACCTAGAGCAAGACTCGCAAAACAGTAACAGCTGTGTGGATGACTGCTAGTGCGGTCCCAAGTGCTCACCCATATACCATCAAAGGCACATTTGGTTGTGAATTAAGTGCACACTATTCACAACCAAAACAAGTTTAAAAGTCTGCAATAATGCAACGCTTCTGTGTGCGCCACCACATCAGTCACTTTTAAAATAAATTCAATTAGGCCATGTAAAGCAAAGCGGTATGGGAAGTGGCAAAACTTTTGAAGATTGTTAAGGAGTCACACATGCTGTCCATTTCCCTTAAAAGAGAACAGAAGGTTTGACACGTCAATAGACAGGAGGAAGGGCCACGTTCATGCATTTGGCTCTGTAACACATCCTGCTTCAAATAGATGAATACTTGATAAAGAATTCTCTGGAACTGTTTCAGAAATGGGAAAATTCCCCAAAACACAAAACTTAGCTCATTTCTTTTTCTGACACTTTATATGGCCATGATTTGTTTTGTTTTTTTAAATCTCTTTCTAATTAATAGGTAAGATAAATCATCATCGTGCCAATATTTGAGTAATAAGAGTGAGATGAACGTTATGTTCTATAATGGAAAACTAGCAAATATTTCTCCAAAGAAAAAAATGTTATGCTCTTCCAAGGCTTAGTTTAGCCCTTGCAGGTGCATAAGCAACAGTAATAGTCTTAGCAAGAAGCATTATTAATTGTTATAACATTAATACCTGTGTTGAAATCCAGTTTAGCCACTTGCAGTGCATAGGCCTCACATTCTTTCTTACTGAAGCTGAAGATGATAACAGGCTGAAAGTTCCTTTCCATGATCATCTTTACGATCTTGAAGACGTTAGATGGACCTGACCAAAAATACCATAAATGAACAAAACACAAAAAAACAAAAAAAAAAGAAGCCAGCAATGATTTAATACAACAATCAACATGTTCCAAACATCTAATTCCCTGTTAATGCGTAATATTAATATCCATCTAAGGCGATTTGATCACATGTGGATATTGCTAAAACACAAGCGTAAATGTGAGATACTGAACATATATTAGAATATTCATTTTTCACCCTGTAAAACATTTAATTCTGTAATCCAGTGTTTATTAACCATTTATTGGCTGTCTGTGAATTGCTGGTATGCCTGACAGCAAAATTCAGTGATAGGAAGTTTTAATCAAGCTGTACATCCTATCACTAGGCAGTAAGTTAAGCTTGATAAGAATTCTGCTTGAAAGGTCACATTTGTGGCGAATTTAAATGAAGTGCGACTACTTTGTGCTTTATTTATCCATCTCATACTGACTAGTTGTAAACAGCTCACCTGAGATGAATGTTAATATTAGATGTAAACAGATTCATATTGAATTATCTGAAGCAACAATATGGCTGATCACAGTAAATCAATGGGAGTCCATCTGAGGTTAACCATTTATCTGAACTAGTAACTGAATTGTGCCCCATAACTGCACATTCTTATACAATTTTACCTTAAAACCAACATGGAACAGTTCACAACACATTGTACGTCCATAATCTGATGTTATTTCAATGCAAAAAGGCACATTAAACAAATAAAAGGAATAAAATGTGGGGTTGGACTTCATTTTATTGATCAAATTGATTGGATCTTAAAAGTGGGAGTCGGATACCAGAATAGAGCAACTTTTTTTGCCCTTGCTAAATCATATTTGATCGTGCCATTATGATTTTATATTGGCTTTTAAATACTAACCTTTGGTTCCACCCCTTCTGCCTTTGGGGTCCCATTTGCCCCCCGTGTTGCCTCCACTGTCCCCTACATCCCTCAGGACCTGCATAGCGGTGTTAAAATTGTCTTCTCTGAAGTCTCCCTGACAAGAAGTGCCACAAAAAATATGATTATATAACTGCAGTTATAGTAGGAACATTTTTTTAAACTTGATCAGCTTGTTGCGTAGCTGTGGCTTGGCAGTTACACAATACACACACGCACTCTGATATTTCAGCATTCAGGATCTGTATTTAATTACATGTAGATGTGCAATTCTTGAATGAAAGCTCCAGTCTACACCCATGTCAGATAATGGTACACAAATTCACTACTTTGTAAAACAGAGGGCGGCACACACCCGAGATCACACAGGTATGTTTAACCTTCATCTCTGATGACGGAATAAAAGCTTTAATTCAACTATTCAAGGTATTTGGCTACTTACGTTCTCGTCCACAACAAGATGGAGTCCATCACCCCCTGCTGGAAAGACGTAGTGCTGCAGTGGGGTGGGGCGGTAGTCTGTGTACACCACATGACAGGGCTGCAAGTAAACAAGGAAATCACACTCATCCTGGAGGCATTAAGAACTCAGATCCACTTCCTTTAAACTGAATCCATTTGCTTTAGCAAACATTGCTGATTAAAGTAGACCAGACCTTCTGCGCTTGCTCTGTACTGGGTTAGTTGTGCATTTTCAGTGATTGACAACATTCAGTGTTTCATAAATATTTATTTTTATATACTTATAGTATTTATTAATATTTTGGATTAGCTTTTATATATTTTCAGATTTCATTTTAATTGTAGTATAAGGTTATAATTTTGTTGTGCATTTTAGCTTTATTTTTATTTCAGCTTTAGCCTTTTTAGTTTTAGTTTATAAATTATTAATTTTAGTACTTTAACTTATTTCAGTTTCCAATTTTTTTAAAAGGAATTTTAAATGGAATCTAATATTTAATTTTATCTCAATTGCCAAAAACAAAAACAAACAAATGTTTTAGTTCACAACAACACTGGATAGGAGATTTCTAGGGCATCCTGAGTGGTTGATAGGCGTTAACGTTGAAAGGCATTCTGGGTGGTGGCTAACATGTTCAGACTGGTTGTTTTAACATAAGAGTGGTTGACAGCAGGTTGCTAAGGTGTTCTAGATGGTTGCTAGGCTATTAATTAAGACATAAATTTAGAGCAATTTAAAGCAGATCAAAGGGCTTGTGTGTTGACATTTGGATTTTAAATTCATGAACACTGAAGCAGACTCTGAACATTCTATCAATCTTAGTATTTATTTATAGGAACTAAAGTTAAGAATGTTCAATGCAAGTCTATGGGATATTTCACGAGAAGAAAACCACCGGATCTGTCAGAAAAACAAAAAACAGAATGGACACAATGACCCACCTGTTTGTGGAGGTGACAAATCCACTCTGCAAACTGTCGAGCGTTGGGAATGGTGGCTGACAGGAAGACATGGTGGACATTGTCCGGCAGTAGGATGATGGTTTCCTCCCACACAACTCCACGCTCTGCAGGTCACATGACCCAGAAAGACAAACTCAATGACAGCAAACATGAGTACTACTAGTGTTGTCACGGTACCAAAATTGCAGAATTCGGTACCAATACCAGTAAAAATCTCGGTACCAAAGCTTAATTTAGATTAAATTTACATATATTAAACTAGTGTATATCACGGGTACAAAGATGGAAACTGTAGTATTAAAAACACTTTACAATAAGATTCCATTTGTTAGATAACATTAGATAAAATGACCTAACAATAAACAAGTTATATACTGTAGCAATTCTCCTTTGGGTTAATTTAAAAATTTACTAAAACATTTTATCTGTTAACATTATTTAATGCACAATGAATGAAGTGAACAAACATGAACAATCAAGTGTTTGTATTACATAACATTCACAAACATTAATTAATGTTGTAAAAATGTATTGTTCACTCAATGTGTTGATGTTAGATAACGCATTAAGTAATGTTAATGAATGGTATCTTATTGTAATGTTACCACACTATACAGGAGATAAAACATGTTTTATTTCACTTGACTGTACTTTTATTTAATCCAAAACTGCATTCAGATATAATTTTAAAAGGGCTTTTTAAACCTGCTAAGAGTTATCCAGCCAAGAATAAGCCTAGAACTGCTTTTCTGACGGACTGATATTAAAGACATAAATAGGGATGCACCGATACTGATACCAGTACTCGGGTGTTGGTCCGATACTGTGCTCAAGTGCTCGTAAAACTACCCCGATATAACCGCACCCGATACCACTTTAGAGGTTGTTCACATATCACGTTTTTTGCACGTGCGCAAATTCGTTATTTCAAATGTAGACTATGCCGCGGCGAGATGATATTTCAACATCTCATCTTAACATGTCATGTGACAAAAACCAACTGATCAGCTTCGGCCTTTCCGTAACATCGAAAGCTCGGCCGAACAGCTGATCACTGTACAGGGCAGCTTTTTATTTCTCATCTCCATAAATATATCAAGTAGTAAAGCTAATGCAAGGGCTAGAATGTCGCCATGTCGAAGAGTGTTTTTATGAAGAGGACGCAAGTGTGCACCATTCGGACAGCGCATCAAGAACCGGATTAACCCGGTACTTCGGTATCACCGGTACTTAAGAAAAGCTGGTACCGTAACAGTTTAATTTTTTAGTACGGGGTCTTTTTGACAAAACTACGATAAACTATTATCCACTTCACAATATTTCAGGTAACTTTTGTATTTTCTGCCAAATAAACATTATATACAACCTACCTGAGTCTCTCATGTAATGGATCTCATCAAAGATGACCCATGCCACCTCCCTCATAACCTCTGACCCTCTGTAGAGCATGCTCCTCAAAATCTGAAAGAAACACCCCAACAGAACAATAAATCAATAAAGAACCAGTCGTTGATATTGCAGCGGATAACGGGCCACTGTCTCACCTCGGTGGTCATGACCAGACAGGAAGCTGTGGGGTTAATAGTGACGTCACCGGTCATCAGACCCACATCCTGGAACTCTTCGTACATCTCTCTGTACTTCTGATTGCTCAAAGCTTTGATGGGACTGGTGAAGATGACTCGCTGCTTTTCTCGGAGCGCCAGAGCAATGGCATACCTGCGTGCAGAAGGAAACACACAGATCTAAAGCAGTGTTTCTCAACCACTGCATCACAAGACCGTTTTGAGTGGGTAGCAGTGTGTAGTCAAAGACAACAACTTAATTTTACATGTTTATCTGATGCAAGACTTTTATTTGGAAAGAAGTACGTGACAGCTGTTGACTCTTCTGCAAAGAATTTTCTCTTCTCTCAGACAGAATGGGTTTTTCCATTCTACAATATACAATATGCCCTAGACGGACGTGTTTGAGTGCTTGCAGCTCACGTCTATTGTGCGTGACGCGGCGTTCTAAAAACATGAAGTTAAACTTATAAAAATGACTCTAGACGTCTGTTTTTTTGTTCTACTGACCTGCGTCTCACATTGTCCTGATTCAGTCCTGATGTCAGGCTAAATGTCAGTCATTAATTCTAACGTTATTTTCATAACTTGTCAGGCCCAGTTCACACAATGCGGTAAAAATTCTAAGGGTGCAATGTTGTTACATTGTCAATTACCAAAAAGTACGTAACTGGCACATGTGTTAGCTGAGAAGGATTTGCATGCAGGTATGTTTATTCTATTCATCAGGATCAGTGTTTTATTAACAGTTATACTACTGGCTGTTGAATGCTTAAATCCGATTGGTTAACGGACATTCTGATGTGTGCAATTATTTTCAGGGAAACACATGATCGCATTACAGTTCCATATCACTTCACCAAATGATTTCAAACGCACGCACACACAAACACAGTAACGTGTTGTCAGCGCTGCTCTGAAGATTTTGTCAGCAAAATAATTTAACAATTTAAAAGCTACAAGACTTCGCAGCGGTGTTCTTGGAGCAGATAAACTTAGTTTCACTATTAGTGGAGACGCACACTGTTGAGAGACGCGGTGACTCAGGTAATTCATACACACTTAACTCTCTCCTTCCCTCTAATAACTGCATTAGTCTTATCTGTGCCTCAAGCCTCCTTTTACTAGCTCTAAAATGATGTTTTGGGATTACAGAGGCGTGGGATTAGATTCTAAAGAAATTAAATTAGTCTTACACACAAGAGTGTTTCAAGAACAAAAACCTGAAAAATATCTTACATGTCTTGAGGTGTGGCAAATGTTGTACAAGCGGAATAATTGATTCTGGTCAGTTGAATTATTAGAAAATAATGCACACACCAGAGGTGGTAATGCGGCTTCGACATGAATCGAAGTGTGTATTATTTTATTAACGGTCGTTTCCCACCGCAAGCAGCACATATTTTAAATATAAAACACTCTTGCGCGTCTGCAGCTGCAGTGACTAATATTACCAAACTACTACCAATTGTATATTTTTGATGACTGTGGTGGCTCATCTCAACTTACTTGTTATTCATACAAACTTTATTGTTATTTAATATACCTTATAATACTGTTTATTCATCAGTGTTAGTAATATTCTTACAATTTATGTGTATGTTACGTGAAGAGGGATGTTACTTGTGTGTGCGTCAACCATTTTTGAGAAATAAATTTGCTTGGTTCAAATTCATGAAAATTGAGGTTGTTGCTTAATGACAATGGGAAACTGTGTGTCCGATGGCCGAACCAGTTGAGAACCACTGATCTAAAGAACTGATCTTAAGTAAAAGTGCGCACAGAAAATATATTCGAGTCTAACGGACACTCACTCTGCACACACTGTCTTTCCTGCCGACGTGTGGGCCGACACAAGCACAGACTGGTTGTTATCGATGCACAGGATGGCCTCACGCTGGAAAGGGTCGAGTAAGAAGGGGTACTCCTGCATGAGGGAAAGCAAACCATGTTCAAACAAAGGCAAAGCATTGATGTTGTCATGGGATGTTCAATGAGGTTCAAATCACCTTAGCAGCTTTTCCAACACGTGGTTTCAGCGGAGTGTATTCCTCACTGGCAGGAAGAACCACCTGAGAAAAGAAGATGGGGTCACCACATGATCATTCCACAGAGAGAGGTTTTTTTTCTACTGTGCATCTGTGTGTTTACCTCATGAGTGCAGCCCTCCACTGTCTCCACCTGCTCCGCTTTCACTTTAGGCATGAGCTCTGACAGACTGAAGGATGACACAGATGGAGAGAATTACAAGAGGTCAATAATCAGCCCAATAATAGTTTAAATGAATAATATTAATTGCTATTTCATTTCATGGTAACACGTTGCAATAAGGCCTCATTTGTTACAATTAGGTAATGAACATGAACAATACATTTGTTACAGTATGCGTTAACGTTATTATTTAATAAAAATCCAGCTGTTCATTGTTTGTTCATGTTAGTTCACCGTGCCTTAACTAATGTTGACAAATACAACTTTTGATTTTAATAATGTATTAGTAAATGTTGAAACATTAAAGATTAATGTCATATACACCTAGGATGACTTAAGGGTGAGTAAATCATGGGCTAATTTTCATTGTTGGGTGAACTATCCCTTTAATACAAAGGATTAATTGTTAAACTCGGGTAAATGAGCAATGTGAAATGTCAAGCAAGATAACCCGGGGTTTGCAATGATCAAGTTCAAGTGTGAAAAGCCCTTATGAAGTATTTCAGAAGTAGGCCTAGTACACAAACAGTACATCACCAATCTTACTTGATCTCCTCAGCTGACACTGTTTCCAGCTTTTGTCTTTTCCCAAGCACCACCTCATCTGAAGCGTCATTTTCTTCATCTCTTTTGCGGACCGCTGCTGAATCGCCATGCGGTTTATCGGCTTTATTTAGCGTCTTCCTATTAGATGTAAAGACAACAAAGATTCACTCAACAGTCATCTAGTGCTTAACGTTATCTGTAACGTTAAGTTACACTGTACAGATTACTAAACTAAGATAAAGTGGCTGGTGGGATATTCTTGCTGGTCTCCAGGGTACTGCTAAAGCATTTTCAAGTATAATTTGGGTGGTTGCTATTGTGTAACATATTAGGGAGTGTATTGTGTGTACAGGGAGACAGTCAGTCAGTCAGTCAGAATAACTAACGTTAGGAAAGGTTATTTCAAGTTTCTATCAATGGCGCGTCACATGTGTTCAGTAAGACCAGAAAAATACTACAATATCTATTGATTAGTTCTGCAAAACAAACATATATCCCGCACGTTTACATACCCTGACTGAGCTGCGGACTTTGGAGTTGTTTTTTTGCTGGAACCGGCCTGTTCTTCATCAAATACGCTAAACAAATCGTCTCCAAAGGCGTCCGCCATGACTTCAAACCCAACAGACACAAATCCAGCAGACCTCGTGCCGGAAATGACATGGGCCACGTCGAACGTGTGAAGTGAGCAACGAAAATAGACAGACAAACAAAATGCTTCTCTCTAAAATAATCGCAAATATATTCCAGATTATATTGTAATTGAATAAAGGAATTTGCCGTAATTTGAGTTTGGTATTTAATTACTTTTATTTAGTGATTAAAACTTTTAAAGAGACTTTAATAGGTTTTGATAGACTACAACAAATACCTCTGAACATGTATTTTACAATACTTTTTATTAATAAATATTTGTATTTGTTTTAATAATTAAGTATTTTGTTCTCTCTCTCTCTCTCTCTCTCTCTCTCTCTCTCTCTCTCTCTCTCTCTCTCTCTCTCTCTCTCTCTCTCTCTCTCTCTCTCTCTCTCTCACTCTCTGAACTTTCCGCTGAACTTTTATTTTGAAAGCACCTTCTATAGTTTCAGCCTTCACAGACTCTCATAGAGTTGGCTTAGCTGGCTGTCAGCACAGTCTTCTTTAGCATTCTCCTGCTATAAAATGTGTGTTTATAGAAATGTTGACCGTTTTGTGTACTGATCAGTAACAGACACTTGAACTGATTATTTTCGCGATGGGTGGGAAGAAGAAGAAGTCGGCAGCGGTTCCCACGAGTGTAAGTGTGCAGCCGGTTCATGCTGTGACCGATGCAGCATCTGAACCGACGGGCAAAAAACACCAACAGAGACCAAATCATGAGAAATCAGCCTCGAAGGAAAACAAACCCAGAGGTCAGACGTCCTTTTAAAAGCTGCATTGCTTCTAATGTGTGAGGAGTTTGATGCATAAGACATTCACAAGCATTATGTAATTAGATATGACAATATATGAATCAATATTTTTATGACATTTATACCTATTTGAATGTAGATGCACAGTGTAATGTATTAATCAGTTAAAGTAATTATACAATAAGTGATGCACCGTTTCACTGATTCACGTGATGTTCAGAGCCAGTACAATCTTGACAGTTTGTCTGCAAATGTCTTTAATATTTGTTATTTCTTTTCTTGTAGCTCCCAAAACATATGGTCTTAACACTAATGCACAGACGGATACAAGCAGTGTGGCTGATAAATCAATCCTGAAGGTATGTCTCACATTTATATACAGGTCCTTCTCAAAAAATTAGCATATTGTGATAAAGTTAATTATTTTCCATAATGTAATGATAAAAATTAAACTTTCATATATTTTAGATCCATTGCACACCAACTGAAATATTTCAGGTCTTTTATTGTTTTAATACTGATGATTGTGGCATACAGCTCATAAAAACCCAAAATTCCTATCTCAAAAAATTAGCATATCATGAAAAGGTTCTCTAAACGAGCTATTAACCTAATCATCTGAATCAACTAATTAACTCTAAACACCTGCAAAAGATTCCTGAGGCTTTTAAAAACTCCCAGCCTGTTTCATTACTCAAAACCGCAATCATGGGTAAGACTGCCGACCTGACTGCTGTCCAGAAGGCCATCATTGACACCCTCAAGCAAGAGGGTAAGACACAGAAAGAAATTTCTGAACAAATAGGATGTTCCCAGAGTGCTGTATCAAGGCAGCTCAGTGGGAAGTCTGTGGGAAGGAAAAAGTGTGGCAAAAAACGCTGCACAACGAGAAGAGGTGACCGGACCCTGAGGAAGATTGTGGAGAAGGACCGATTCCAGACCTTGGGGGACCTGCGGAAGCAGTGGACTGAGTCTGGAGTAGAAACATCCAGAGCCACCGTGCACAGGCGTGTGCAGGAACTGGGCTACAGGTGCCGCATTCCCCAGGTCAAGGCACTTTTGAACCAGAAACAGTGGCAGAAGCGCCTGACCTGGGCTACAGAGAAGCAGCACTGGAGTACCCACAGTCAGTGATGGTCTGGGGTGCCATGTCAGCTGCTGGTGTTGGTCCACTGTGTTTTATCAAGGGCAGGGTCAATGCAGCTAGCTATCAGGAGATTTTGGAGCACTTCATGCTTCCATCTGCTGAAAAGCTTTATGGAGATGAAGATTTCATTTTTCAGCACGACCTGGCACCTGCTCACAGTGCCAAAACCACTGGTAAATGGTTTACTGACCATGGTATTACTGTGCTCAATTGGCCTGCCAAATCTCCTGACCTGAACCCCATAGAGAATCTGTGGGATATTGTGAAGAGAAAGTTGAGAGACGCAAGACCCAACACTCTGGATGAGCTTAAGGCCGCTATCGAAGCATCCTGGGCCTCCATAACACCTCAGCAGTGCCACAGGCTGATTGCCTCCATGCCACGCCGCAATTTCTTTCTGTGTCTTACCCTCTTGCTTGAGGGTGTCAATGATGGCCTTCTGGACAGCAGTCAGGTCGGCAGTCTTACCCATGATTGCGGTTTTGAGTAATAAACAGGCTGGGAGTTTTTAAAAGCCTCAGGAATCTTTTGCAGGTGTTTAGAGCTAATTAGTTGATTCAGATGATTAGGATAATAGCTCGTTTAGAGAACCTTTTCATGATATGCTAATATTTTGAGATAGGAATTTTGGGTTTTCATGAGCTGTATGCCACAATCATCAGTATTAAAACAATAAAAGACCTGAAATATTTCAGTTGGTGTGCAATGAATCTAAAATATATGAAAGTTTAATTTTTATCATTGCATTATGGAAAATAATGAACTTTATCACAATATGCTAATTTTTTGAGAAGGACCTGTAGTTCATGTTTATACGTTCATAACTGAAAACCTACCCATTCTAAAAATAACAGTTGTTACACAACTGACCTGCATAAATGACTTCTTCAGACAGATTAATTCATTTCAACACATAAATTCACTTTCAAAAGTTTGGGTCGGTTATATATTTCAGCAAGGATGCTTTAAATTGATCATACAATGTTAGAAAGACATTTATAATGTTTTATTTTCTATTTCAAAGTAAATGCTGTTCTTTTGAAATCTCTATTTATCAAAGAATCCTGGGGGGAAAAAAGCATCACAGTTTCCACAAAAATATGAAGCGGCACAACTGTTTTCAACATTGATAACAATCATAAATGTTTCTTGAGTATCAATTCAGATTTCTGAAGGATCATGTGATAACTGAAGACTGGAGTAATGATGCTGAAATAAATTACACTTTAAAGTACATTATAGAGAACAGTTGTTTTAAGTTGAAATAATATTTCATAATAGTACTGTTTTTACTGTATTTCTAATCAAATAAATGCAGCTTTGGGTGAGCATAAGCATTAAAAAAATCTTACCAACCCCAAACTTTTGAAAGTTATTGTACACATCAATGTCTGTTATTGTTATTATCAATATCAACATCTGTTTTTTGCATGTCTGGAAGGTTGTTATCCATCCAGAACTGGAAAGGAAGGTGATCAAGTTGATCAATGATTACAGGCAAGAAAATGCTGATAAAGGACCAATATCTGGAAGAATCACCTCCAAAAAGTTGCTGGTAATTCTTTCCCTTTTTTTCTTTTATTGCAAAAAATGAAGAATATTATTTATTATCTAAGAATTTTAAAAGAACATCATCTATCATATATTGTGTGTCAGGATTTGTACACAGCCTTGCAGAAGTTCCGGTTTAAGACGGAGCACATCGAGGAGGCCATGAAGAGCAGCGTGCTGTATGGAGGAGATCTGCACTCAGCGCTCGACTGGCTCTGTCTGAATCTCAGAGACGGTAAAAGCTTCAGATTGCAGTCATAAACTTCATAAACCCATTTTCTGCTCCTCAAACCTAAACCCTTGTTTTGCTTTTTCATGTATAAAGATGAGCTACCGGAGGGATTCAGCCAAAAGATGCAAGATGAGAAACAGAAGACTCGTCCTAAG
This sequence comes from Gila orcuttii, assembly GCA_026230005.1. Lineage (NCBI taxonomy): Eukaryota > Metazoa > Chordata > Actinopteri > Cypriniformes > Leuciscidae > Gila > Gila orcuttii. Next base: position 16,435,383 of record JAPDVR010000024.1, on the reverse strand, counting down.
TACCAGCCTCCTAAAGAGGACAATAAGCAGCTGGTGACGAAAGAAGCCCCCAAAGAGGAGGAGAAACCTAAGGCAAAGGTGTGCTAAAGTGTCATTTTATGATAAATCACTTTTTTTTTATGCTATTTTAAAGGTTCCTAATTTTTTAGGTCTCCTACAATAGGTTTACATGCATCCAAAGTAAAAAAATCACAATTTTCTTATAATATACATGCAGCATCAGCTCTTTTCTCATTTGTACAGAGGCTTTGTGGATTTGCACTTAAGCCTAAACAGACAGTGAATGAGAGAGATCGACTGAGCGCGTCTGTCTTTGAGGTCAAGTCATTTATATTCGTGAAAAGGTTGCCGCGTCCAAGGAAAGCGAAATATTTGTCGTATCATCCTTTTAACGTTTAAGGGTATTTACCATGAATGGCGTCAGCGTCAGCGCTGGTCAGCATTCCACAGCCCGAAGAAAGAATCAGCGAGTCTCGCATTGAATTAATGCCATTGGTCTCTATTAAATGAAGCATCAGCTTCAGCGTTACCCATGCGACACATTGCTGGTCAGTTGAGCCTTGAAAAGTGGAGCTCAAAGTTAAAAATAATTAATACCGTGTTTCTTTACATCTATCTTTTAATGAGCGTTTTTGAACGTGTTCGTTGAATGAACGGTTTAATGACTCACTCAAAGACAGTCCGTTGCCGTAATGTAATGTGACAGCCTTTCAAAGCACAGAGACACTGTTTAGTTTCGGTTACATTGGTAAAATGTCCTTGTTTTTGTACATGCTGACCACATCGTAACACTTATTTATATAGCAACAAATAAATATCAATAAATGTCAATAATACCGCATATCGCGCTATTGAGCCACTCAAAATTACAGCAAGGTAAATTCCTTCACCGCGACAGACCAAGGTCAGATGACCCAGTCTGTTGTGATTGGTCTACTCTGCTCTGATTGGTCAGATGACCCAGTCTGTTGTGATTGGTCTACTCTGCTGTAGACTCTGTTGGTCTAGCTTCTCCTCCTGTCTATATGGTAATTTCTCTACTGTGCGACAGATAGTCGCGTGGTTATGATGCAATCGTTAGCCTATTTTTACAAAAACGGCTTGTACGGGTCCATAACGTAAGATACAAAGTAATGGAGCCTTTTATACATTGTCGTGTTTCTTTAGAAATAAATAATGAACAAATGAAGTCTTTGGACACCTCAGATGTAAAGTTATTCGCTGTCGAAGTGACGCCAAAATGAATGGGAGTCAATGGAATGCTAACAGCAGGTGAAGTTCTGCTACAATGGCGGCCCTCAGGAGGCTTCAGTTTCCGGCTGATGGATTACCCCCTTGGTTGTGATTGATCTACTCTGCTCTGATTGGTCAGATGACCCAGTCTGTTGTGATTGGTCTACTCTGCTCTGATTGGTCAGATGACCCAATCTGTTGTGATTGGTCTACTCTGCTCTGATTGGTCAGATGACCCAGTCTGTTGTGATTGGTCTACTCTGCTCTGATTGGTCAGATGACCCAGTCTGTTGTGATTGGTCTACTCTGCTCTGATTGGTCAGATGACCCTGTCTGTTGTGATTGGTCTACTCTGCTCTGATTGGTCAGATGACCCAGTCTGTTGTAATTGGTCTTCTCTGCTCTGATTGGTCACATGACCCAGTCTGTTGTGATTGGTCTACTCTGCTCTGATTGGTCCGATGACCCAGTCTGTTGTGATTGGTCTACTCTGCTCTGATTGGTCAGATGACCCAGTCTGTTGTAATTGGTCTTCTCTGCTCTGATTGGTCACATGACCCAGTCTGTTGTGATTGGTCTACTCTGCTCTGATTGATCTGATGGCCCAGTCTGTTGTGATTGGTCTACTCTGCTCTGATTGATCTGATGGCCCAATCTGTTGTGATTGGTCTACTCTGCTCTGATTGGTCACATGGTCCAGTCTGTTGTGATTAGTTGACCGCTTACAGTGCATGTCAGAAACAAAACTGCCATTACTATATCTACATTTTTCTTCCTCAGCACTTGACACACAGTGATACGAACAATAACGATGGCGTCAGTTTTACCGTATCAATCCTAGCCCGAGTCCGCATTGTTTGTAAGCTTATGCAAAGTGGATGCAGATGTCCAGATGTCGCCAAACAAACCAAACTCTTCCAGGCCTCACCTACAACTCAAAGAGTCAAATTAGGCGTTGCTCACGGGCAGCCAACGAAGACTTCAGACTGGTGGTATTATGCAAATTTGTTACAAACCTACATAGATTTGTGCAGGAAGTAAGACTGGAATTACTGATGCCTTGTTTCAGACAGTTCAGAATCGCTGCTTTTACAATTTTTCAATTAGTCCATTTATCATTCACTTTGATCGTTGAAACTGTGCAGACATTTTAAATTCACAAACAGCTATATTACACACTACATGAAACGTAATATAAGAAAAAGCATAATAGGGGCACTTTATTCTTTTGAGAGAAAAGGTTCAAAAACATTTTATTTGATGTCAGAGTCCTGTAAAAGACAGTGGTGGCAGTATGAAGGAGTGGATACTGCGCTATGCTGAACAATCTGAAGATCAGAGCAGCGAAGAAGATGAAGACACGGACACAAGCGTTTATAACCCAGAGTTGGAGAAGAAGTTTGATCCTGTGAGTTTTACTGAGTATAGTTTCCATAATATGCCGGTATTACGCCTGCAGCTTCCCATAAAATCCCATGCTCTTCCTGCAGAATGATAGATACCTACTGCTGAGCGCTCAACTGTATGATGCCAAGGACATGGCTACAGGATCGAAAGCCAAGAAGGACAAAGCAGGGCAGAGGACAGCACAAGATCGCATCAGAGTCATCCAGCAAGGTCTCTGTGCCTGCAGTGTTCGCTGCTTTAGAGTTTGTTAATTGTATAGAATGTGAGGAAGGGTTACTATGAATTTGTTGCTTAATAGTGTTTGTTTACATTACAGAAATGAAGTCTTTGGAGTGTCATCCAGTGTTTAATTCAGCTATCAAGGTTAAAGACAATCCTAAAGAGGAAAAGAAGCCAGTTACACTCACTGATGGAAAGGAGGAACTCAACTTCAGCCTCTTTGAGCAAGCAGACGCTCCACCAGCAGAAAAAAGTTAGAGAATTTCTTTATTTTGTTTAATGTATATTTTATTTAGTTTTATTTTTGTTTTGTGGTGGCTTTTTTTTTGTACTTTATATTGTTGTTATTATATTGTATGTTATTGTATTCTGTTTAGTCTTTATTGTTTTATTTTATGCTTTGTTGTTATTTCATGCTGTTCTATGTTTTTGTTATTTATATTTTAATTAATTTTATTTTGTTACTTTATATTGTTGCTATTTCTGTTTGTTATTGTATGCTCATATATGCTGTTTATTTTTATGCTGTTTAATTGTTTTCTTTCTTGTTTAATTTTGTTGTTTTCCATTATTTTGTCATTTTATGTTTATGCTATTTATAAATTTATCTTTTATTTTAAATTAATGCTGGTATTTTTTTTTTTTTTGGTTTTATGCTATGTCAAAATGTTAATTTTTTTAATTTTATGTAATAATTTTTTTTATTTTAACTTCATGCTGTTGTTTTATTGTGTTTTGTTTTATGCAATGTCAAATTTTTTTTTTATTTATTCAATGCTTGTTCATTGCCGGATATTGTTGTCTTTTTTTGCATCTCTGAATTTTTTTTTTTTTTGTCTGATTTGTTGATGCCCTAGCGGAGAAAAAGCAGAAGGAGCCCAAAGACATCCGAAACTTTGACTACACCTCAAGGAGCTGGACTGGCAAGTCTCCTAAACAGTTTTTGATTGATTGGTGCAGGAAAAACCTCCCGAAGAGCCCTCCACCATCCTTCGACAAAGTTGCAGTCGGGAGATATTGGAAATGCAAGTATGTTGTGTTAAAATTGCGTCTTTGATTTTGACTGTGTACTGAATGCAGATTTGACTGGTTATTTGTCCTTGATGTTAGAGTGCGCATTCATAGGCCAAATGACGTTTTGGAGGTGTGTCCCACTATCCTGACTGAAGACGGCATGCAAGCCCATCACTTAGGAGCCACGCTTGCCCTTTATAAACTAGTCAAAGGACAGGTGAGTTTCAAAACAGTTCACATATTAGGCAGATAGATGCTTGCTGTATGTATTTCATTCATTTCATCTTTGATCTCCATTAGTCTGTGCACCAGCTGCTGCCGCCCACCTACCGCGACGTGTGGCTTGAGTGGCGAGATGACGAACAAAAAGAGGAGGAGCAAACCCTCTCTGCCATCAACAAACCACGTGACCAGTTCATCGCACGCCTGCTCACTCGCCTCAAACAGCAGCAGGCCCTCCAACTGCAGTCCGAGCCTCAGGAAAGTCTCCAGGACACTGAACCGGAAGACTCCTGGGAGAACCTGGACGTGCAGGAGGACCACGAGCCCCAGCACGGAGGAGGCCTGATGGTGGAGGAGGCGTCCCGCAGGCTGTTCCTCAAACTGCGAGGCTCTCCTGTGGCGCGCAGGCTGCTGGCTGAGAGGGAGCAGCTGCCTGTTTTCCAGCACCGTGAGAAGGTGCTCGAGGCTCTCCGGCGCCACCGCGTGCTGGTGATCGCTGGGGAAACGGGAAGTGGGAAGAGCACACAGATTCCTCAGTTCATCCTGGAGGAGCTCCTGGCCGCTGGGGAGGCCGCGCAGCCGTGCAATGTGGTGGTGACGCAACCCAGAAGGATTTCAGCCACGAGTCTGGCCGGCAGGGTGTCGCAGGAGCTGGGGAGTGAGGACGGACCGGGAGGCAAGGTTAGATCTCTGGAAGATGCATTATAAAACTGTGTATGTGGAAAAACCTTGCTTTTAATGTTGTTCATCTCTAATAAGTTAGGTGGTATGTGATGGGAATCAAATATTTGGGCCAGTAACCTTAGAAGGTGTAGGTTCAAACACCACAAGAGACAGTCCTTGAGCTACTGCCTTTTAAGGCTCAACAATAAGTTGTTTTATTTATTGTCCCTCAGGTGAAAATAATATATATGAAGTATATGTGTATATACCTCCTATATATAATAACTGTTATGTAAATATTTAGATAAGTATAAATAATATAAATATTAACACAAATTAATAAGTACATAAGTATACTTTTATTAAATTGGTCAATGGCAATGCTCATTTTTTAAAATTAATTCAGAAATATATTTAAAATTAATACACCTCTTATGATTTGCATGTTTTTCATTTCTGAATTAAAAATCATTTTGATACTTTTTTAGGGTGTGGTGAGAATTAAATTCTTGAAAATAAAACTTGTAGTATTTTATTTTTTTATTATTTCTTCTTATTATTTTTATATAAAATGTTTTAACAAAACCACTTAATGTATAAAATGAATGTGTGAAAAACATTTGTCCACCAAATAAATGTCTTGTCAGAAAATGTCATGTGAAGCCACTCCCCAAAAACTCTGATTTTAAATGAACAAATCAGTACATTTGTAAAAAAAAAAAAAAAAAAACCTTGTCCTTGTCAAGGGTCAATTTGTCTCTAAAAATATCAGATAATTTGACTTTTTTTTTATGTTGTAAGTTGTGGTGCGCTCCCAAAAACTTGATATTCATGAATTAATAAGTTTATGATATTTGGAAACAAAAATAAAATTTTACCATGAATAAATATATATATATTTTGAAAACATGATTAAGATACACTTTAAATTGTATTTAATCGTATAAAAGGTTTTCAGACCCATATCTTAGAACTTGACACTTGCAAAATAGTCCAAAGAACTCCTATAAAGGTGTCGTACAGGTAGTTGACGGCAGAGACACCATGGTAACAATATCGTGGAATATTTGCATTACAGAATTCACTGTGTGGATACCAGATCCGTATGGAGAACCGCTCTGGTGACGCCACACGACTGCTGTACTGCACCACTGGAGTTCTGCTGCGCAAACTACAGCAGGACCGGCTCCTCAGCTCCCTCACTCACATCATCGTGGACGAGGTCTGGCTCGCATACATCTGGGGATATACCCACACTTAGGGCTGGACCATGTAACCCAAAAATGATGTCTCAATATTTTAGGTTCACGAGCGCAGCGTACAGTCAGATTTCCTCCTCACGATACTGAAAGATGTGGTTCATAAGCGTGCAGATCTGCGTTTGATCTTGATGAGCGCTACAGTCGACTGTCAGAAGTTTGCCAACTACTTCAACCGCTGTCCTGTGGTCACCATACCTGGCAGAACTTTCCCTGTGGAGGCAAGACTATATACATCTAAATAAATATCAACAAATACTGTATATTTGCATAATGATTTGTTTATTTTGAAAAAAATCCTAAAAAACTGTGGTGGTAGGTGTTTCACCTGGAGGATATCGTGGAGGAGACGGGATATGTTCTGGAGCAGGACTCGGAGTACAGTCAGAAGTTTGTGGAGGAGGAAGACGAGGTCAGCATCAGTATCGCACAGAAAGGAGGAAAGACTATTCAGCACCAGGTGAGACCGAAATGCACTTTTTTTTCTTTTTTCAACAGAAGAATTTCATTAGTCCAAGATTAATGCTGCGTGCCAATTCGCATATTATTTGTCCTAAATAGTATTCGAAATTAGAGTTCTTCTGCCTTGCTCCATAACAAGTAACTTAATTTATTACATACAATGAAATAAATATTAATGAATTAAATGCAAATTTCTGTAGGTGGCATTTTAAAGATGATTAATATCATCAAATGTTTCTAGAAATAACATATATTGAAACATATAATAGGTAATTCATACAGATTAAAAAAAATAAGTAATTAAAGGGTTAGTTGACCCAACAATGAAAATTCTTTCATTAATTACTCACCTTAATGTCTCAGTGATCTTAGGAACACAAATGAAGATCTTTTTAAGGAAATCTGAGATTTCTGTCCCTCCATTCGCAGTCTACGCAACTAACATTTTCACGTTTTAAAAAGTTCTATAAACTGTTGCAAATGTCTAAATTACTTGTGTGCATGAGGCAAAAAAGTTCCCGAAATAACCCGATTTGTACAGTTGCGTCTTTCTTTTAGCTGCGCTTACAGTTTTGGCACAATTCTCTCTCTCATTGAGTTTTGCAAGCGTGAAGAGGAGGGCGGGTCCACCTTCTTCATGTAGCCAATCAAATGAGCTTCTAGCTGACTCTCGTGTTACTCTTATCCAATTGGTTCAATAAACACTTTATTTTCATTTGGCTCAGCATCGTTCTCGTTGCCGAAATGGTACTTTTAATGCACACATACATGTTAAATAAATACGATAAATAGCGAACCTGCTTGACGCACGAGAATGAACCTCATTGGTTTCTTGTGGAAGCTCAAACGTGCTGTGTAAAATGGGAATGAACCTCATTGGTTTGAACTGAATGGTGCATGACCCGGTCCATTATTTTCTTAGGTTAGTTAGCATGCGTAAGGTTATTCTGTGGCGTGTCATTGCAGGCATATAATATTTTGTAAATGTTATATTCTTATATTCTCTTCAGGAGCTGATTGTGAGGGACCCTGGTTCAGGCTGGGATCTGGGCCCTGAGCTGGATCACTTCAGTAGCCGGACACGACACGTCCTGCAGTACATGAATCCCAATAAGATAAATATGGATCTGATATTAGACCTGCTGGCGTACCTTGGTAAGATAACACATACAGTATACTGTATACACAGTCAGTAGTTCTAGTGACTGAACATGCACCTTATTAGAATGCATACTTTATTATTAGTAGTGTTTGCTAATGGAAGCAACACTCAGTTTCCTCAAAGACTGTAAAAATCTACTCCTTAAGTTTTTAGGAATAAATGGAGTACCTCTGGTTCTTTTCCTAAGATAAATCACCTCAGTTTCGTGGTGTGGATGGTGCGGTTCTGGTCTTCCTCCCAGGCCTGGCTCATATTCAACAGCTGCATGATCTACTGACCACCGACAAGAGGTTCAGCTCAAAGAACAGGTAAATCCAGCCTAACTTTGGGGCTTCATAGAGACCGGAACTAAACAGAGCATTACTGACAGACTGAGAAGAGAGGTGCTGCAACAATGTAAAATATGGGGAAAATTATGTTTTTTGAACATTCAAGCATGAAAACTTATTCTAGTAGAGCCCAAAAACTAAATCAAGACTTTACTAATGGGCATAAAATGGTGTACCATTCAAAAGTTTGTACTAATTAGGTTTTTTATGTTTTTTATTTTAAGCCTTCTATTGTCAATAAAGCTGCATTTATTTGATCAAAGTACAGTAATAACAGTAATTTTGTTAAATATTATTACAATTTAAAAATGTAATTTAATTCCTGTGATCAAAGCTGAATTTTCAGCATCATTACTCCAGTTTTCAGTGTCACATGATCCTTCAGAAATCATTTTAATAAGCTAATATAAAGACCTTGCATTACATTTTCTGGGAAATAAAGCATTATTGCCATGCTCCATATCAAGTAACTTATTAAATACAATGAAATATAGAACGATTAAATACAAATTTCTGTAGATAGCATTTATTATCAAATGTTATTTTATTTATTTTGTAATATGTTTATGTTGTGTTTGTTAACATATAGATACAAGCTGGTCGCCCTCCACTCCTCACTGTCCTCCCAGGACCAGTCTTCTGCATTCACAGTGCCCCCTCCTGGAGTGAGAAAGGTACCGTTCAGAAGAGCATATTACATAGTTTTCACATGACATCACAGCCTTATAAAAACACCCACCTGCAGGGCAAAACAAGGCTTTCCTCCATTCCCTGACAATTATTTTTACCAGGTTAGTACTAAGTACTAAAGTAGTAAGACAGTGGTATTAAAACACCAAATTCAGTGTACACATCATTGAGGATGCATACTACGTGCAGGCAAGCAGATGAACCCAGAATATAAACACAATGCGCAGTTTCTCATTAATCGTTTTTCAAAGAAACATTGAACCATTTAGCATTAGTGATTGAAACGATGCAGCAGGTGCAGTACATGGATCACAAGTGCCCAAAACGTTTTCCTCTTTTAAGCTGCAGTTCTTTGGACATTTTGCCCTCCAGGTCTCATGACTGAAAACTATGGATTACTATTTCTGCAGTACATAGTATGTATACACCATCTTCATTTCTCTTTAAGATTGTTCTGTCCACAAACATCGCTGAGACTGGCGTCACCATTCCTGATGTGGTCTTTGTTATTGACACTGGAAAAACAAAAGAAAATCGGTGAGACAGGGCAGAAAATATCTGATATTAACTGTCTATGATGGAATGGTTTTGAATGTTAGCGGCTGTCTTTTGTTTCTGGTTTCAGGTATCATGAAAGCAGCCAGATGAGCTCTCTGGTGGAGACGTTTGTGAGTAAAGCCAGCGCCCTCCAGAGGCAGGGGAGGGCAGGACGTGTTCGAGAGGGCTACTGTTTCCGCCTTTATCCCAAATTCAGGTACAACGATAGTCTTTTCTTTCTGATTGTGACGTATATCCGAGCGAAAAAGGTTCTGGAACAAGAACAAATGTAGGGTGGGACTTGATTTTGTCTATAGGGAATTGATTGGATGGTTGTGGTTTGCTATTGGTGGATCTCATTTGAGTGACAGGTTATTGCCCCGCCCTCCTGCCAGTAAACTCATCATTAGAGAAGAGAAGAGATAAGCTGCAAGAGGGAGGGGAAGTTACTTTGATTAAAAATCACGAGAGCACATAAATTTAATGATGTGCACGGATAAATCCTTTACAATAAATACAGGAATTTTACATACAAAACATTTACATTTAGATTTACTTTAAAGATGGGCACATATAGTACTAACCTTCCATCAGAGAATCAGTGACCTGTTTTGGTTGGCAATATCATATATATTATATGAAAATGTTTACATCGCATGAGAAGTAAATTTTCATGACGATTTAGTTATTGCTGAAAAAAATGTATTGCAATTTGGTGGACAGAAACCTGAAAGAGTGCAAAAACAGCTTCACATTATTCAATACTTGAAACAGAAGACTCAAAACAGTAAAACTAATATTATAGAATGAATAGATCTAATTTTATACCGTCAATATATACATTATATATATATATATATATATATATATATATATATATATATACACACACATACATACACATCATTCTCAATTTCTTTGTTTTTCCCACAACAGATTTGAGAGCTTCATTGCCTACTCAATCCCTGAGATTCTCAGAGTGCCTTTGGAGGAGCTTTGCCTTCATATTATGTTAAGTACCATGTTTTTCTCTTTAATCTACTCTACCATTCATAAGTTTGTTTTCGGTGAGATATTTTAATGTTTTTGAAAGAAAACATATTTTATGCTTGCCAAGGCTGCTTTTATTTACTCAAGAATACAGTAAAGCTACATTGTTGTGAAATATTACCACTATCTAAAATGACTATTTTCTATCATATATTTTGAAATGCAATTTATTCCTGTGATCAAAGCTGAATTTTCAGCATTATTACTCCAGTCTTCAGTGTCACATGATCCTTCAGAAATCAGTCGAACATGCTGATTTGATGCTCAAGAAAGACGCATTTCGGTTACACTTTATTTTGATGCTCCCCTTTAGACATTCTGTTGACTACAAGTAATGTTGCACCTACATGTCTACTAACTCTCGTTAGAGTATTAGTTGAGTATTAATAGACTGTTAGGGTTCGGATTAGTAGAAGTTGACATGTAGTTGCAAAGTAACAGTACTTATAGTCAATAGAATGTCTAAAGCGGACCATCAAAATAAAGTGTTAGCAGATATTAAGCAGACAGTCTATTAATACTCTAATGACATGTAGTTGACATGTAGTTGCAAAGTTACTAAAGTGGATTATGGAAATAAAGTTACCAACCCTTCTTATTATTATCAGTGTTGACGACAGTTGTGCTCCTTAATATTTTTTGTGGAAACCGTGATACATTTTAGGCATTAATGTCTTTCAGAAAAGTCTTACTGACAACAAACTTTTGAAAGCATAAAGCAGCCTTTTGCATGAATAACACTGAATTCTGAAACCCATTTCTGTGCGTTAACAGAAGTGTGACTATGGCTCTCCAGAGGATTTCCTGTGCCGAGCTCTCGATGCCCCTCAGCCGCAGGCTGTGTTTAACGCTGTCAGCCTTCTGAGAAAGATCAGCGCCTGTCAGCAAGATAGCCACACCCTAACACCTCTCGGCCATCACTTGGCTGCACTTCCTGTCAATGTCAAGATTGGCAAAATGCTCATCTTTGGTGCCATCTTTGGCTGCCTGGAACCCATTGTGAGCGTTTTTTCAGCACGTTATTAATTTCTAACAAACAAACAAAAAAAGAAAATTCCGTCATATTCGCTCCAAACCTGTATGAATTTCATTCTTTTGTGGAACTTTAGTGCGCTTTACCTGTTTTTATCCATACAATGAAACTCAATGGGGTCCAAAACAACACTGAGAAATTCATAATGTTACACACGTTTATTTTTCAGGCCACCATTGCAGCGGCCATGTCTGAGAAGTCCCCGTTTTCTACTCCTATGAGCAGGAAGGAGGAGGCCAACCTGGCTAAAGCTGCTCTAGCAGTCGTAAACTCAGATCACATGACCATCTACAATGCTTACCTTGGGTAATCACTCGTGTTCAACAAAACAGCACTTCATGGACAAAGGAAGTGAAATCGTTGTAATGAAGTTAGTGTTTGATTGACAGGTGGAAGAGTTCACGGGGCGAGGGAACGCGTGCTGAGATGGTCTACTGCAGGAGACACTTCCTGAATCGCACCGCCCTCATGACTATTGAGGTGACGTCCTCTTACAGCTGCTAACACACTTGCTGGTTCATTTGCTGAGTCATGATAATCTAACAAATGTACCTCTGATCTGCTAGAACTTGCGATGGTTGATCTGCGTGTGTGCAAAATAGAATTTGAAATGTTTCTTTTAAGGTATAAAAAGTGTGTCCAAGATGAAGAGGAGGAGAAGTATTTAAAAATCTAGTTTAAAAAAGAAGTGTTGTACTTTTAAAAATGTATCCTTTGCACTCTTGTTGATTTTGTAAATTTATCATTTATATCGCCATTTATTATATTTTAGATTAATGTCTCTGTGGTGTAACCATCCAGTGATATTTTAGTATTATTAATATATTATTAAAATATGAATTAATATTTTGAACTAACTTTTATTTTTTATTTAACTGCTTTTGTCATTTTTATTAGTTATTGTTTTATATTTCGGTAACACTTTACAAAAATATTAAATATACACTTTCCATTTGTTAATTTTAGTTAACGCATTATTTAACATGAACTAACAATGAGCATTTATTAATCTTAGTTAAGGTTAATTTCAACATTTACTAATACATGATTAAAATCTAAATTTGTATCTGTAAATGTAATTTAATGAATGTGAGCTGACATGAACTACTAATGAATAGTTTTGCTTTTATGGGACCTTATTGTAACCTTAGTGTTATCAATATCTCTATATGGCTTTAATTTGTTTTGATTTCAGTTTTAATAATTTAGTACTTGAACTTAAACATATTTATTTACATTTCTAATATTTAATATTTATATTTTATTTCAGGTGTATTTTAATTACCAAAAAAACCAACTTTTGTTTTAGTTAACGTTTACACGACAACGATGTACTAAAAACCAAAAAAGTTTTTCCTTCGCGTTTTTTGCGTACAGATAACAATGTTGTCAAAACCATCCCCATTCACACGGATCTGCAAAAACGACTTAAAAACGCTGTATTGTTCATGCCAGGCCAGTAGATGGCGATGTAACGTTCTAAAGAAACACTACGCGCCTATAGACTGAACACGTAATACGCATGTGCGTGCGTCACCGTTTTTACAAATTCACATTTTTGTTGTTTACTTGGAGGTGATAACAGTATTGTTTTCAAAAACTTGCACTTTGAAACCCGTTTTCAAAAGTTTGCGTTTTCAGGCCCTCAAGAGAGACAATGTCATTGGAATCACTTTCAGAATTGTTTTTTTTTTCAGCTGATGAATGATAAAAATGTAACAGCCAATCAGAATCCATTTAAAGATGAGCATTTAAAGTGGCAGACAAAAAAATGCAATGTGTTTTGGTCGATCGGATCACAAGAAGACAATGCTAAATACAGGTGTAAACGGGGTCTAAAAAGTTTTGAGCTTGTCCACTTTTGACCACTTCCAGAGGTAGTCGAAAACACATTAGTGCGGATTGCTTTCGTCGTGTAAACGCTCATGAGGTTGAATGTGCTCGAACTGCCACAAAAGCTGATGCTCTCCGTACGTTTTTCCCATCATCTCCGGGGGTGTTCATATGTAAATTCCGTGTGCTTATTTCTTTCATTAGATCGAAAGATCTGAAAAAAACATACGTTTACCCGCCCATAGACCCTCACCTCGAATAAATATGAAGTGGTTGAAAGTGGACATAAGAGACGGATTAAAATACTAGGTGTAAACGGGTCTCCCTCGACTACTAGTGATCAGATCGACCATAACGCATCTTAATACAGCGCCTCTATCACAAACATTTAAGTCACAAAAATATAAAAATGTATGGAATTAATTAATTTATTAAATCAGAAATTGAGGTGTACTCGACTAAATGTATGAATTTTGAGTGCGTTTTTGAATAACTAGAGGCAATACATTAAACTCACTTGTAACTATTAACTTCCTCCTCAGGATGTGAAGAAGGAGCTCATTAGGATGGTGGAGCAGGCCGGTTTCACAGCCTCCAAACCCAGCCGGACTCCTCGCTCTCGACCCAGTGCCGAACCCAAAGCCCTCGGCTCGCTCTCCAAGCAGGACGTCTCTGTTCTCAATGCCGTGCTGACGGCGGGTCTGTATGACAGCGTAGGCCGCATCCTCTACACCCCCTCTGTGGACGTTCAGGATCGGGTGGTGTGTGTGGTCGAGACGGCTCAGGGGAAGGCCCATGTTCACCCCTCCTCCGTCAACCGCTTCCTACAGACCCACGGTTGGCTGCTCTTCCAGGAAAAGGTGTGTTGGGCTAGCTTTAATATATGACTGTGGCATTTTGTGTGTGTTTTTTTTAATCCATCTCATGTCAGTCACATTCTAATATATGGCTTACTCTGTGGAAGCGTTTCATTATTTGGCAATCGAATTTATGGGTGAAGCAAGCATTACTATTACTATTGCTTTTTTAACTAATGTGAACAAACCGCTAACCCACAATACTACACATCTGATTGGTCCCGCACAATTTGTGCTACAGACATGGGTAAGATGCGTCGATCATGTGCTCTTTTTTGGTCTATCTATTAATTTATATGAAAATACATTAAAAATGCTACTCATATACTACTGTTTAAAGGTTTGGGGTCAGTTTTTGAAAGAAGTCTCTTATGCTCACCAAAGCTGCATTTACTTAATGAAAAATACAGTAAAAATTGTATTATTGCTAAATATTATTACAATTTAAAAAAAGTTTTCTATTGTAATATATTTTAAATTGTAATTTATTCCTGTGATGAAAAGTTTAATTTTCAGCGTCATTATTCCATTCTTCAGAAATCATTCTAATATGATGATTTGAAACCTTTATTATTATTATCAATGTTGAAAACAGCTGTGGTGCTTCATATTTTTGTGGAAACCGAGATCATTTATTTTCAGGATTCTTTGATGAATAGAAAGTTCAAAAGAAAAGCATTTATTTGAAAAAAATATATATTTTGTGACATTATAAATGAATAAAAACATCAATTTGACCCCCCAATAAATCTTAGACCCCAAACTTTTGTACAATAGTCACAAGTAGACATGAATTCACCTCTTCTATGATGGACATGTTTTTAATTTCTGTATTAAAATTCATTTTAATCATTTTGACATTTGTTTTGGGGGCATAAGGTAAAAAAAAAAATAAGACGACGAAAGAAAGGAAATGTTTGAAAAGAAAACCTTACGTTTTTGGGCATTATATTCTATTATTTCTTATAAAATATTTTATTAGATGGTTATATTATATTTTAATAAAATTGCTTATTAATATTTGCAAAATGCCCTCAAAATCATGTGGTGTGACCAACATGCTGGAAAAAAACCTACTTATTTTATAACAAGATGGTGCGGCGGCTCAAAAACAATTCTATTTATGGATTTAATAAAGATGTAATAAATACTTTTACCTTTAAATTTTTATTTTAAAACATTTTAGAAATAAAAATTAAGGTGTTTTCTGAAACATTTCTTTAAAAAGTTTTTTTTTAACCATATGAAACCAACATAAATACAAATAGTACATTTCAAAGAACTTTCCACCTGCTTTTCCTTTCTTTTTAAATTACTTTTCCTTTTAAATATGGACACTCTTATATGTCATTGACCCTTATTATTTGTACATTTGTGTATTTAAACCACTATTTTCTCATTTTGCCTACAGGTGAAATACTCTAAGGTGTTTCTGAGAGACACTACGTTGATCTGTCCTTTATCATTGCTGCTGTTTGGAGGTGATATTGATGTGCAACACAGGGAGAGGCTCATCTCTCTGGATGGATGGATCTACTTCCAGGTCAGGGAAAGGTTTTGCATGCATGTCCTGTTTCATTGGTTATCCATGCTTGGCTGGTTACCTGCTTTGCATTGATCACCTCATTGGTAGGAGCACTGAGGCATCACAAAATGTTTTGTCAAACTGAGATAACTGTTATCTGTTTCAATTCCCATCAGGCTCCAGTTAGAATTGGCGTGATCTTCAAACACCTTCGCAAGCTGATGGACTCCCTCCTGGAGAGGAAATTGGCCAACCCCAAAATGAATTTAGAAGGTAACTTTAACCGTAAAAGTAACTAAATATAATGATTCATTAATTTAATAACCATAGTCAGTCAGTCAGTATATTTGTATGCATACCTTTTCGAACAGTCTTTGTTTTGTGAACGCACACATGATGCCGTCTTTCATTTTTATCCTCTTCAGATGAGAAGACCATACAGATCATCACAGAACTGATCAAGTCAGAAAACATGCCCTGAGGAAGTGCCTGTTTTTATTCAACCATGAATTGAATGTTGACAAACCTCACCGAGGGGTGAGACTGTAAATTATATTGCCAAACTATAAAAATATTTTAAGACAAACAAAATGTTTGTGGTATTCTTCAAATCCATTACCATAATAGACTGACAGGGTTGTGTTTTTGCTATAAGCCTGTAGGAATGCAGACAAACAATTTTGTGGTGATAATGTTATTGTTTTGTTATTGATAGACGTGAATGCAATATCAAGTTATGTGGTTAAGATTCATGTCTGACCATAGTTATCATAAATAATAGACATTAAAGGTTAACTTGGGTAATGTCACTGACGCAGTGGACTTCAAAAATCAAATAATATTATTCAGAAGAAAAAAGGGTGGTGCCCCTAAAGGGACATGGTGGTGGGAAAAAAAATAGGAGATGGGAGGAAAAATAAAGTCAATGCTTTTGCATTCTCTTGCAAAACTTTGCGGTAGTTTGCAAAACATTTTACGTTCCCCTGAAAAACGTTGCATTCGCTCACAAAACCTTTACGTTCCCCTGAGAAACTTTGCGTTCGCTAGCAAAACCTTTATTTTCCCCTGAGAAATTTGCGTTCGCTAGCAAAACCTTTACGTTCCTCCGAGAAAAAGACTTTGCGTTTTTTTTATTTTTTTTGTTCCCCCAAGAAACTTTGCATTCGCCCAAGAAACTTTGTGTTCACTAGCAAAACCTCTGAGCTCTTTTGAACGCAAAAGCATTGACAAAAATCTTTTCCTTCACCGTGTCCCTTTAGGGGCTCCGTACAAAAAAGCATTAGCTCTCAGTATATGAATTATAGTCTGTTATTCAGACTCTTTTAAAGTTGAAATTGAGTTACATGCTTTCAGGCTCCACATTAACATCCGTCTGCTTTAAAAGCCTATAAAATATTAATAATAATTACATTAGTGTACTTCCTGACAAACCCATCAAAGCAAGGCAAGATTATTTATATAGCACATTTATACACTATGCTAATTCAAAGTGCTTTACACAGAAAGGAATTAAAATAATCACAAAATAAAAACAAGGAAAATTAAAACAGTTTATTAACAGGAATTAAAAGAGATATAAAGATGATAGATAGATAGACAAACTTCTCATCTGGCAAACCACCGGTTTTACTGTGAGAATTTCCCATGTTGATTGTACGGTGTCTGTGGTGTTCTTTTAGCGCTCCAATAGATCAGATTTTTCACCTAAAATTGAACAGGAAGAGTTCTAGGAAAGGAATCGATCCATTATCTGAACATACAGTAGGCCTACTCATTCAGTAAATGCTAAACAGATGAGTTTTGAGTCTGGATTTGAATGTGACTACTGAAGAAGCACATCTGATCTCTTCTGGAATTTGGTTCCGGCATAATAGCTAAAAGCGGACTATGGACAATACTTAGAGTGAACCCTTGGTATTTCTAGCTGATGTTGTCCTAATGATCTGAGTGACCTGTTAGCAAGCTTTATAATAAACAACATTATTTCCAGCAGGGAAGATAGATCTTGCACTACGTGTTACTCTGTGCTCAGTGTTTCCCACTAGAATAGAATGGAATAAAATTAAGCCCCTCTGTGTTCTTATTTTTAACTAAAACTGCTCAAAATCATTTTTGGTAATTGAAATAGAGCTTAAAATAAAACAATATATTAGATGAACAACTTCTAGCTGATAGTAGGTGACCTAGAAGGTGATATAAAACTATGCTTATCACCATGTCCTGGTTACATTATCTATAGAATAGACCACATGACTGGAAAGGACGGGTGGCAACTGTTGCAATGTAAAATGTTAGGCTATATGAACATTCAGAGAAAGAAATATGCACCCTAAAACTTTTATTTTCTTCTAAAATTGTACCAAGAACGCGTAGTTTTTTAAACAAAAATAGCTATGGACTACTTATGAAGTATTAATATTGATGTGAAGGAGTCAAACGTACACAAGAGCAGCGTACGAGGCGGAGGAGCTTCGGTTGCCGCTTAAATGAAGGGCGCTCTGAGGCGCGCGGACTCGAGGCACGCTACGCGTCGCTACAAACAGCGCACCTGACGACAACGGTCGCGCTGTGATGTCACTCCAGGTCTGACAGAAACACTGCGCACATGCTCACTCGCATCACTCCACCATGCAGACCTGCTTCAACACTCAGCTGTCTTATTTTATGGTAGGATTATTACAGTACGACGAATGAAAAGGGCATAAAAATTTGCATGAGAGTCATTTTATGAAATTTCATCAGCAGGATCATGGACCAAGCCCAGACATCCAGTCATCTAATGAAGATCAGTTGTTGGACTTTGCCACAGGTGAGAGGTAGCCTACTATAGACCTGAGAAAATGACAAAGCACTTAGAAACAATTAGGAAGTTAGATACATATACGAATTTTACACCCGAAAACTGAAAATATGTCATTGTGTTTTTATTATTGTTATAGGCCTATTATTAGCTGGTATTATTTTATATTTTTGTAAAAATATAAAAACACTCAATACATTGTTATTTTTTTAAATCTCTCTTCTCCACAGGCGAGTGTCAGTCACCTGCCACACATGAAGTGTCAGAACACACAGATCTCTCTCTAGAGCTCAATAGACAGGTGGGTGTGAGACAGTGCAGCTTTAACAATAATATCTCATACTATAACTGCTTTAAACTTTTTATTGTGTTTCTTTAATTATTACTTGCCTTATTTTCTTATTTCTTGCCTTAATTAAATTTGCCAAAATTGCTCTGTTTTGAGCTTGTCCCCCACCCAAACTTTATAATTTCCTCTGTATCATAAAAATATAGTGTTAAAAAAGTTCATAGTGTTAAAATCAGGGAGATTCACTTTTTTGCACCAATTTGCACTTTTTCATATTTTCCATTCATTTATGTCAAGCATTTAAAGAACAATTGTTTGTTTTTTTTTGGCTCATGTTTTTATGGAGATTCTTTCAATTAGGTTTTAATTATTCTTTCAAAAGCCTGTAATACTCAAAATAGTTTGTTTGTGTGTGTGTGTGTGTGTGTGTGTGTGTGTGTGTGTGTGTGTGTGTGTGTGTGTGTGTGTGTGTTTTCAGTAGCACGAGTGTGCATGTATCCACGCATGCACAGGTCCGAGGCTTTTATATTTGCAAGCACACATGTAAATATGTAAACATGAACATGATAGACAGGCTCCTGAACAATAAATGTTTCTCTTATTTTCTGAACTGGATGTTCAGTTTTGACCAATATAAGCTCGGATCAATGAGGCTTACAATCAGTCAATTTAAAAAATAAATACAAAACCTGTCCTAACTGAAAGAAAACAAGTTGACAAAAAGATTGAATCCAATATTTGGTGATAATATAGCGTAACGAGAGATTATAAGCTACTTTTTGTAGGCCGGTCATTTTTAAGTGTAACAAGAAGGGGAAAAATTATCCAGAAGTAGTTATACCTTGTGTGAGCAAAGTCAGTACATTTTAGTCCGTGATAACATTGACTAACATTTTCGGGGGAAAGAAAATCCTCTCCGGGTCACTCGAACACAACATAACACAACATTACCAAACCATATTAAAGGTCCCATATTGTCAAAACTGAAATTTCCTGGCTTTTTTCATGATAACAGAGGTCTAGGGGCTATGTAACTACCATGTAAGTTTCAAAACAGTCGATCCACAGACAAAAGCCTGCATAAAGTAGCTGTGCCTTTTCACGAGCTGTTATGACTTCCGTATAAATGTGATGTCAGAACTACTCAGTCACCGCCTTCATTTACCACCCCCAATGGTGGGTCACTCAGAAAACAACAGGCCAATCAGAAGAGAGGCTCATGAATATTAAGAAGACAGGCCAAAATCAACCTGTTCTTGGCAGAGCTCCTGAGAAAGGAGCTGTAAAAATATATTGAGATGGTTTTTGGTACTTATACCACAAATATATATTTTTAAGGACATCAAAACCTAAAATAAAACTTAAGAAAGTTGTACAATATGGGACCTTTAAGTTTAATTCAGAAGCAGTTCATTAATATTTTTATTTTCACAAATTCAAAGTAAATCGACTGCTAGCTGACTTTTTTTTTGCCAAGTTTCCAAGGTTTATCCAACCTTTTCATATAAAAAAAATAAAAATTAAATGAAAAAATTAGTCCACTCTAATGTTGTTCAAGGCCATGATCAGATCTTTATTCCGAGATATGTGATAAATGTAAATGAAAATAAATTTAAGATGTTTCTCTTTTAAGTAATCAAAAATGTCCCTAACTGAAGAATTGGCCAAAATATCACACTTCATCTGTCATTAATTACCAAATCATTGCCAGCATACTGTACATGTGTTTTACTCCTCGGATCGACCAATGAAACAATTGAAACTGCATGCCTTTTCTAAACAAGCTTTTCTGGTTTATTGTTTGTCACAGTTGCAAAAGTATGCTTAATTTCTCAAACCCAACAATTTTCCAAAGTTGCAAACACTAAAGTAAGAGTTTTTTTTTTTACTACCACCAGGCAATTGTCTGGAAAACAGAAATGATAAACCAAGAATATAAGTATATCTCTTTGCAGTTTTACTTTGTCTCACTTAATGTAAAAAAACAGATGTATTTTTCTGAGGAGCAAACTGGAATTAAATAGCTTTATGTCGTGTAAAAAGCACTTTTTTGACCCCTGTCAGACACAAATGTAACCCGTGGGATCAAATCGTTTTAGAGAACCAGCGAACAGCAGAGTCATGAGAAAATATTCACACGCTGCAGTTGCTGATTTCCTACAAGAAAAAATGTCTTATGTGAGAAAATTTAAGATCACTTCCCTATTTTGAGTTTTATTGCATAAATGATAAAATCTCATCACTGCAAGAGTCGTTCAGGCCACACTTTGTCAGTATATTACTTATATTTGTAATCCAAATAACTGGGTAATCTATTCAGATTCTGTGGCATGTCGTCCAGTTCATAGTTTCCTATATGAAAATTCTTGCCTGTGACAATGATTCTTCACTTCTTTAGGTATGCAAACTGAATGACTCTGAATGAGCTCATTCTGTGCGTGATGTTTTGACAGCACATGTTTGATCAGATGAATCACATCATCTATGATGTCTCCATACCAGCGCTCACATACTTCACTAATTGTATTACTGAGTAATAATGTGGGTCTCTCTCCACAGCTTCATGCCACTCTCAGGAGAAAGCAAGAGGAAATATCCACCCTGAAGGAGACTAATGCCCAGCTGAGAAGTCTGACAAAACAGACTGAGCATTACGCTACATTACTAGATGTAAAGCATCTTTTTTTATATATAAATAAGAGGACAAATCAGAGTTCCTTATGAATGTGATTACACAATAAGAAATGCTCTTCCATCCATGAAGGGCAAATGGCAATCACAATTTTGAAGTCGACATATTTACCTTTTTACTGCACAACCCTGGTTTTATTGTGTGAACATTTCATCTGTTCATGTTATTCATGTTCCATATCCCTACCCCAACCCATAATTTATCCTTAAAATCAGAGGAAAACGATAGCTGAATAAGAATGACGTAGAAGCCCCTAACCCTTGCTGTAAGCCTAAACTTGACATTAACTAAAAAACTATCCCTCAGATCTGTCTGATGGACTGGAAAGTTGTTCCAGGATCAATAAGGATGTTGATCCAGGAACATGTTCTACTTGGTGAAATCACGTTAACCACAAATGACCGTTTGTCAATTCCTCTTCCTGTCTTAGATCTTGACAACTTCATTCCAGAGAGACTCTGTGGCACACTGTGCACCTGTGAGCTCAACAGAGGATCATTCTTCTGAAGACTCCTGGATCTCTCTGCTCACACTGGAAGAGCCATCGGATCCATCTTCCACAGCTCTAACTAACTCCACCACAACTGACACACAAAGCCCAACATCAGGGGTCAAGCGGCAGCTGTGGTCCAGCTGGAATGAGCTTCTCTGTGAAGGACTTCTCTGTGAGGACACCAGCTTGAACTGTCCGTCAGGATCCAAGCAGCTCAGGCTTGATAATGAACTTGTACAGGTAGACATGGAGCATCTGAAGGCCCAGCTGGACCAGGATGAACGGGCTCCTCAACCACTAATAGAAGATTCAGTGCTGTCTACGAATCAAAGCTTTGAGATGTGCTCTGAAGGGCTGGCCGCCCAGAGGAAGAACATATTTGGGGCTTTCCATGGACTTCGGGTGGTTACGGAAACCCCATCCATAAAATCTGATCTGAACATGAACAGTGATGATTGGAAATTTGTGTGCTTCAAGACCTCAATCAGACACCACAGTACAGTAAAGACGAAGGTTTTCCCACATGGAAAGGCATTCACCTCTCACTCACCAATTGGATCTTGTCGGTTCCTTTGGGTTCCTAATGAGCATTGAACAGATACAGTATATGGTCCTGTTTACACCTGGTATTAAGATGCATTTTGAACGATCAGATGATCCTGTCTAATGTGTTTTCGACTACCTCTGGAAGTGGTCAAAGTGGACAAGCTCAAAACGTTTTAGACTCCGTTTACACCTGCATTTAGCATTTAGCACTATATATATATATAGTGGAAAAAGGTTCTTCAGATTATTAAAATATTCCTCAGATTAAAAAAGAGGTTATTTTAAGAACTGTTTACTGTCTGAAAGTTTTTTTTAGGGAACAAAAAAATTGTTCCATTGCATCGCTATGCACTTTTGGATCCTTTAATTTTGAAGTGACCATGAAATCAAAATGGAAAGGAATATTGCAGTATTTCTTGTAAATGATTCATCTGTAATGACCCTTTTTGGTCCCACTTTATATTACGTGGCTTTAAGTACTATGTACTTGCATCGAAAAATGAGTACAATGTACTTATTGTTTTCATGTTGTATTGTAAAACACTTTAGCTGCTATTGAGGTGTGATACGAGTAAGGTTTGGGACAGGTGTGGTGGTATGAGTAGTTTTAAGGGTGGGTTAAGGTCAACAATGTAATTACATACATTAATTACAGCTGTAATTACATGCAGGTATTTTCAAAATAAGTACAATGTAAAAACATGTACGAGTCCATTGTATCAAATTATTAATTTCAATGTAAGTACATAGTAGTTAAAGCCACTTAATATAAAGTGGGACCTTTTTTTTTTAATTCATGTTTCCTCATAATCTTTAATCAAAGTAACTTCCCCTCCCTCTTGCGGCTCATCTTTTCTCTTCTCTGATGATGTGTTTACTGACGTGAGGGTGGGGAAACCTGTCACTCACATGAGATCGTCCAATAGCAAACCACAATCATCCAATCAATTCCTCATGGACAAAATGAAGTCCCGTCCTACATTTTTTTTTTGTTCAAGAAGCTGTTTCACTCAGATATACGTCCAATAGGGAAGAAAAGACTATCGCAACTTCGGTTTCATGCAGACTTTAACTGTACGTTTACACCGCCGCCGACTTGAGCTTCCAAAGCTACCGGAAGTCATTCATTTTCAATGGAAGCTGGCTTCTCTCAGCTGCAAGGAGCGTCAAATCCATCGGCGTCGTTTCAAGCGGAAATGCAATTCATTTGCTCACGGTAACACCGATTTGACCAATTGCACTAATGCAAATAATAATAATAGTAGCTAATAATACTTTTTTCTCCCGATCAAATGTGACCAAAACGGTTATAAAAATGCTGTCATTATAAAAGGTTTCTTCAATGTATTGCTTGTTTTTTCTGTTTATTAGATTTAATGTTGTGACACTTCTTTTCTCCCTGCTACGTCAGAGCGGCCAAAGCGTCAACAAGCTTCCCCGTACTTTTTGACAAGCGTCCTTGGCTGGGCGGCCAGAGCTTTTTTGTCGCTCAAGTCGGCGGCGGTGTGAACGTACAGTAAGAATTTTACTAGGATGTTCTTTGACCTTCTTTGACCTGCGACGTATTAGCAAAAACAATTTAACCACAAGGACTTTTAGTATCTACAGGTACAGCACTCGCTGTTCAACTTTCACACTTCAGCTCCCATGGCCTTATGGGATGTCGACTGGTTTCACACTCAAGTGTGTTCACTTGGCAGCCATCTTGGAAATGTTTTCTTTTCATGACTCAAATGGACACCCCTCAACAGAGGAATAAAGCTGACATACCACACTGTTCATCAATGGACAATGGGATCAAATAATATATACATTTATTGAAGAAATGTATCCAGTGGTGCATGACTATGTATTGACAGTGTCTAGAATTTTACATTAGAAATAAATTACACTTTTCATGGTCTTTTAAAAGCTGCTTTAAAGGTGAAGTGTGTGCCACTAGCTGAACCAAACAGAAATGTAAAAATAATGACAAAAAAAATAGTCCCCTCCTGTCTTCCATTGGCTAGCCAAACTGGTAGAGCCGCCCCCAAACTCACGCCATTGGTTGAGCCTAAACAGGCTACTCAAACAAACTACAATTCCATTTGGAACCATTAGAGGTGCAATGTTGTGCACTCCACGTTTAAATTCCTTAATCTATATTAGTCAACCTTTTTTTACAGTGATTAAAATATTGTTTTGATGATCAATTGTTATCAATGTAGTGAGAACTTCAAGATTAGAACTTTTACCACTACGCAAACGCAATAGTGTCAAAACTCACTCTGTTTGCAAGGGTGGATTTTAGGTTAGCAAGTTAAGATGCTTTTTACACAGAGATAAGATCACCCCTGCATGCAAGGACACAATATATATTCTCACCACACAGTGTGAGGATGCCGGCAACAGCATTAAAAGATGACCAATGTGCTTTTCAGCCCTTGATGATAAAAGTCACAAATGCCTTCACTATTCCTATTGAGCAGCAAGGGTTTGCGAAGACTGGAAAAGAACATAACAATAACTGAAACACCATTTCCTCAAGGAAACATTCAATGGATTCATAAACATTTCTAACTGTATAATACTTGCTCTAGCATTAATATTACTGTTTGTAAACTGTACGTCAAGGTTACATTCCTTCAAGAATTCTTACCGAATTACACTCTTATTAGTATCGTATTAGGCTGTACCCTGGTTCCGCTACAGTCGAGTATAAAGGATCATCTGAAGGATGAAAGATACAACAAGAATTGGGAATTGTACAAACATACAGAAGAGAATGTATAAACATCGCTATATACAAAATATTTTCATACTTTCTGCAGTTGGCGGTGGAGGAGCTGCTCCTCTCCTGAAATATAACACAGCAAGACATAAGATAATATAAAAGCAAGAATTTACGTAAGAAATAAAGTCGAACTGCTAACTAATCGTTGAATGTCAGTTTGCAAGATCCATCTGTAGGGAGTAAGGGGTCACCTGACAGCTGTTGGAAGTGAGCGACCTCCAGCCGATCTCTGATTATTGTAGAAGTTCTCATATGGAACAGGAGCTGAGGAAAGATCAGTTTAACAAACATTACAGGGATAGTTTAACCAAACATAAAATGTCATCAAGCTCATATTTGAGTGCAACACTGCTCTACTTTATTGTGGACCATTAAGCTCTGATAAGGACAAAAAAGCACAATAAAAGTAGACCAAACTTTTCAGAAGATATATGATACCTTGATGTGAGGAAATTTAAATCCCCACCACCTCAAATCTCATTTGCACATGAGCATATTCAAACCAGGTTTTGTCTTGTAATCAAACAGTGCATCAAATTGGAAAATGTAATATCGTAAACTTTTGTGCTCAAAGTCATATAGATGAATTTTATGGTGCGTTTATGATGCTTTTTAAATTTAAATTAGAGCTAAAAGTTTACATAGCAAAATACAAAGTAAAAGTACAGTTACATTGGTGAAATGTCTGCTCAATTTTGCGCAATAAAGATCCATTGTCCTTTCAATAGTGTTGTAATCAGGGCTTGACATTAAAACCCGGATGGATTTCAGCAGTGGTATTGGCGGCTTGAATTTTATATATAATATATACACTTTTCAATTGTAGTCTTTTAAAAAGACATCTGAAATAATAAAGTGCAATGTAGTGTTGTCAAAAATATACATTTTTCGATACATATTGATACTGAAATAATCCAAATTCTTCCAATACTCTTTTTCTGCAGAATAGATATACGATACCAGCTGCATTTTCTTGCTCTCTCAGCTCTCCGACAGCGAGTTGACACACAAACCCGCCTCCCCTCACTCACTCGTTTCATTTGCTCCAGATGAATATTGTTGGTGTTACAGGGTTTGAATATCAGCACGGGATTGCGCGTATTGTGCAAAATTTTACTCATTCCCGCAGACTTTGTGCTCATACTCAAAGTGAGCGCACATAAAGCTGCCTCTCAGTACTAAATTGAGCTCTTTTTCGCTGCAAATTGCGCTTGAAGTCAAACATACACAAAATAATGTCAAAATGCCGGTCTTGACGAGTTTTCATGTAAACACATTAAGTTTTATTTTCAGTGAATGTAAACAGTTGAGAAAGAAAACGCATGTGTAACAATATAATGGATCTGTGCATCAGGTCTTAAAGTGACAGCAGCTTAATATTCCTGCTGCCAAATTATAAGATAATATAAAAAATATCTATAATGCAGTTTTCAGTGTCAATATTGTGGCCAGTGAAAATGCTGAGTGGCCAGTAACTTTGGAAAACCACTAGCCACAGTTAAAAAAAAGTTAATATCAAGCCCTGGTTGTAATGTATGAAGTTCAGTTCACAAGAAAGTCACTTTCAAACCAAGCAGCTTTCTGTTGGTCAATGTGGTCAATTCACTTGAACCCGATGTGAAATCTGTGTGGGAATATCTTTGTCCATCATGCATTTTTTTTCTGTGGATTGTGACAGTTTAAAAAATAAAAAAAACTGATTACCTGGTGGTTTGTCTCCGGTTCTTCTGAGGTTAACAAAATGCTCAATGTCTTCTTGAACGTTACATTGCTCCAGTGACCTCCTCACTTCCTCATAGATCTGCATAAAACAGAAGTGGACATGGTAAGGCAAGTTACATATGTGGGTCTTACCTGATGGTGCACAACTCAGGTTACCTCGTCGCTGGTGACGCACTGCTGGGAGAGATGGTTGAGGTGGGTCCACACTACGTTCCTGAGCATGTTGATCCTTTCCACTTCCTGTTTCTCAAAAAACTGCAGCAACATGCACATGAGATGTCAAAGAAGAAAGATCATAACATTATAAAACAACCCCATAAAAATGTCTTTCCTTATTCACACTAGAACACCAGTCAGTAAGTCACTAACCACCTAATAACTTGTTAAAGCATGTTAGAATTCAGACAGTTTGTGTCATTCAATAGTTTTGAATTTTCATTTGACGTTTAATGGGTTTGCTGTGAAACATGAAATACCATTTACAACCCATTTTCAAGATCAGGCTTCGCATGACCTGACATGATCAGGTTTGTTTTGTCATCGATCAGCTGTGAAAAGCAGTCACCAGTGTTGGGGTGTGTGATGCAGGCCGGGGCGTAGCGCTCACCTCACATGCTTTGACATGCTCGTTCAGCCACTCCTCTCTCATCTTCCCCAGCAACAACACATTCTGACTGTATATCCTGTCTAATACGCAGTCAAACAAAGGGCATAATTAGAAATGAAATAGAACAGTTGTGTTGTGTGTAGGGCTGGGCAATACAACAAAATAAGGACAATATTTGTAGGCCTTTTGATGATAACTGAATCATATCTTAATATTTATATATCAGATTCATTTTGACAAAACAGACAAGTAAAATACAAACAAAACTCATTATGTTTTTGAAACCCAAAGTGGGCGGAGCCGGCTGTCGCCATTTTGGCAGCGCGTCACTCCCGGATAAACAGGATTTTAATATGGGGGGTCTATGGGATTGACTCTCTTTTGCAGCCTGTCTCTAGCGGCCAGTCGATGAATTGCAGTTTAAGTCACTTCCGTGTTGGTTTCAAGAGAGAGATAGGAAGGTTGCCGCTTGGTCTAAAGACACTAATTATTTATTTATTTATATTATTACTAATAATTTTATCTCTTAAAACTCATCTATGAACATCAAAATGACATTAAAAGTCACTTCATGTCTTTAAATAGCTTGAATGGAACTCTACAACACCCTTGTTTCATTTAGTATAAGCGGACCTATAAATATGCTAAGTAGCCCCGCCTCCACTCACTCACAACAGCTCACAGATTCACCCGGTCAACTCTACTCTAGTAAACGCCGCACAATGGTATCATTCTTTACAACGCTTGACTACGTTATCAAACAGCTAATAATGTGTTGCTAATGTTACACAAACTATGTTCAAGTTACCCATCTCAGTCTGCTTTTCTAAAAATCAGTATCCTTAGAAACGTTTTGAACAACTAGGATCGTCAGTGGAGAAAGGCATAATACATCATATACATAATTTACCCGCTAAAAGTACCCGATTTTTTATATCAACAGAAAAATATACCGGGATAACCTGGCTTCTCGAGACTCCACTGCTTCAGAGAATAGTTAATGATATGCTAAAGCCCGCCAGAACACTGACGTGATTGGTTACAAGGTAGTTTGTGACGTCAGAAATACCAGCGATTTCAAAACGCGTTTTTGAGACTGTCTTTGGTTCAATGCAGTTTTAAGGAGAAAATACTCAGTAATGGTGTTGAATTTGCACATGGTTTGTCATAAAGCATATTAAAAACACCACACAGACATTCAAACAACATTAAAAGCTTGATTTTCACTACAGAGGGTCTTTAACCAATATTGAATATTGTAAATTTTGTTTATATGCTCTTTTTATCTGGCTATTAAGCTTCTTTAGTTTTATGTTGCCAAAAGAATCATTAAAAACTGAATAGATTGCCCAGCCATTTTTAAAGAATATTAGCAAGTATATTATTAGTGCATCTTCTTACCAGCTTCCTCTGCTGTCTGCTTGGCTTGCTGTGTTTTGGCGTACAGCTTGAGAGAATATGAGAGAGTGACATCAATTATACAACAGAATGTCTTTGTACGGTCATTCACATCTTAGCAGCACATATTACAGACAGATAAACGGCGCTCCTCTCTTTTTTAGCTGTGCTCTAAAAACAGTAGTTTCCTATCGTGTCTATTTTCTCTCTGAACGGATGAAAACATATGGTTGACTCGCTACAAATGTTTTATAGCCATTCAAGAGTCTTGTCCTCAGGGTATCACAAACACTTCCAACATTACTGCCATGTTTTACGATGAGTAACAGTACTGTACAAGCTCTGGCAGTCATCTGTTCCCATGCATGACCTTGCAGGTTGGTTTTTGCATTGCTGTCCTTAATCATTTGCTTTCCCTGGAGATAAGCTAAATTTAGGCCTGACTTTATGTTTGCTTTTCTCTCCATTTAGAAAAGAAAGTGTTCCAGGCATAATATGCTAATAACATCTTACACACCAAACAGAATTAGATTTTAATTTTCAGAAAGACATACATATGAGTGCTTGCAGGGCAGCACAATAGTGTTACAGTTTTGTGTATGCACTATGCTTGTTTTCTGTCGACCTCACACAAGTATCTTAACTTAATGCAATGCATCTGTGAAGTGTGAAAGCAGCTTTAAAATGATAAAGCAGAAGCAAGAAAGGAAAATGAATGAGAAGTCATATGCAAATGTAACAACAAATGCAAGATAACATGCCAGCAGTTTTGTCTGTGCGCTTTGAGACACAAGTCATTTATGATGTAGGATAAGGAGTCACAGTGATTGCAACAACTTCCATTTTTATTCAATATTTTGTGCCAATTTCCCAGGAAGTGTCGAGTTTGTTCTGTTGAATATAGAGATATTCAATATTCCAATTCCAATATTCCAAGTTAAATTCACACCTTTGGATGGAAACATAACTAGTGCCAGCTACGTTTGGATTGTACCAGGTCACACTAGAATCATCTCAAATTGGCTGGAATATATTAAAATCCTTTAATCCAGAGGAAGTTCTAGTCAGGTGTAATCACTGTACTAAATGTACTAAATTAAACAAGTCCTCTTTTATCTACAGAAAGTACTTTCTATTTCCATTTCTTTTTCCTGTTCTCTCTTTCACCCCCACAAACTCACACACACAGCTTTTGTTAGTGCTGTCCTGTGAGTTTATCAGTTTCTCTACTAAAAAATAAATGACAAGTAGTGAGGTGGTTGTTTTCTTTAATAAACATGCAGCTTCTCTATTAGAAACGGTGTAAACACTTCTGAGCACAGACTCAAGTAAATCACAAACACATAACAATCGCTCAAGTTCTCTGAAATGACAAGCAGGCTTAATTCATTCAAAATATAAATTATGCTTGGGCTTTTATAAATAAGATGCATAAGAAAGTAGTTCTACTTACAAGAGGTATAAAAACCTGTCAAATGTCTTGGTGTAACAGTGTAAGAGTGCAACAGTCTGGTTCAGGAAGTAAAACCATAGACTTTTTTTTTTTTTTTTAAACAAAGTAAAACGCCATTCATTCTCTCCATTGAGAAATTGATTTTTAACGATAACTTATAAACCTTTAAAGACAAACTTACTGTGAGCTTGTTGTTAATCTATGGTATTTGCTTATGTTAAAGACGTCAGCTCACATTATTTCAACGTAGTTTCAAAATAATCATGTTTAACAGTGGAATTCATGGTGAAAAACTACATTACCCATGATGCTGTACAGAAAATGACACCAGAGTCGAAACAACCAAAATATGCCAAAAGAGCTCTTTTGCTCCGCCCACTCCAGTGAAGAACCGCAAACGACGTAATCAAGTCTTGCTACAATAATAAAATGTTTGAACATGCATGCATATTTTGCAATAAACTTAAAATACATTGTTTTTATGTATACATAATCAACATTTGTACATGAGTAGTATTATATTTCTCAGTCGTTTTTAATTCGGTTATGCTGTTCGCAATGCATCATGGGATTGTAGTTATTTTCCTCACTAAAGCAGTTGTACCTTTCAAGTCTTGTACCTTTGTATTTTTGTCCGTTTTTCAAATACGTTTTTGTTTCAAATCAAAGTTATAATGTTGATTCACCTCGTAGCACCTCATCATGGCTTATAACACTTTAACAAATACTTTTTTGAAATCCCT
The DNA here is from genome assembly GCA_026230005.1 of Gila orcuttii. NCBI lineage: Eukaryota > Metazoa > Chordata > Actinopteri > Cypriniformes > Leuciscidae > Gila > Gila orcuttii. The sequence continues at coordinate 16,404,372 of JAPDVR010000024.1, read as the reverse complement.
ATGGGAGAATGAACAGAAAAAATACATCCGGAACCAACGCCACTGAAAGAGTGGGCGGGCACTGTTGCACTCTGTAACCGTTCTAGTCTATAAGTTTTTAAATGCATTTCGTGGAAGCAGCCGCTTTGTCAGGTAGTTCTATCCATGGACTGATATTCCATTGCAAAATGGAGTCTGTTTTTAAACCGGTTCAGATTACTCATAGAAGTTTAATAGTTAACAGTTAAGGGTTTGGATCAATCTTTAACCAGAGGAATATCAATAAAGCGATGTCTTCCTAACACTGTAAAAAGTGCAAGTAAAAGCAAAATGCATGAAGCCAGGAAAAGAAATGAGGCTTCTAAATATGCACAACAGCAAAGAAAATGTAAATGAAAGCAAGATTCCTGCAACGGTCATACAGAATAGGAAAAAACAAATGTACTCTCACTTTTCTACTTGCATACCTTTTCTTGCTGCTTGGAGCTGCTAGTGGTGGCGTTTCTGTTCATGTTCTGCTCTGCTTCCTCTTTATCTCGACACTTTTGATCATAGGTCTTCTTTGCCTTAAAAATACCCATTGACATTTAACCAATGCATCTTATGTCTAACTATAATCTATATTCTATATGCTATACTACTCCGGTCAAAATTGTGTTACACTTTATTTTAAGGTGACGTAGTTACATTGTACTTACTCTAGATAAATAATGAGTAATATTAATTAACTACATGTACTTACTATAGAGTTACGGTTAGGGTTTGGTTTAGGGTAAGTTACTTAATAATTATGCATAATTATTATAGTTATTACTATAGTAAGTACATGAAGTAACGTGTAACTACGTTACCTTAAAATATAGTGTTACCCAAAACGGTCTATGCATCTTTATAATACTGTATACAGAAACACAATACTACACTACCAACTAAAAGTGGACAACTTTTTCTGAACGCATGTTTCTCATGATCTCAAAAACATTGTGATCTAGAGATTAAGGCAGAAAAATATAGAATACACAAACGTAGATAATGACTTATGCCTATGTATTAATCACCTTCTAATATTTGAATCATATTTAGCCTATTTAAATGGATGAGTTGGAGCAGATAGTGAAGAAAAAGCAACAAATCTATTACTTCAATTTGTGTAATTTCACTATTTTGACAACTTTACTGTTATTCGAAATGTGGAAAATTGTAATAAAAAGTAATTTTTAAAAAGCACAATTATCTTAGATAGATACACAAATAAATGTGTTTATTTGCACAAAAGGGTCATGCGTTTTCTCAGAAATATGGATGCTTTATGGAAAACCTTGATGCTAATAAAAGAAAAGGAAACCAACCTGAATATTCAAACTTAAAACAGTTTTGAACTTGATGTAAGAAGCTGTCATTTTAATGAACAATGCCATTCAGCACGGATCACTTCCCATTTTGTATGACTAAACTCAGGTGCACTTATTCACTTCCCTTCTGCCACTGCTTCAGAAAATATACTTCTCATAAAGGGCATAAGGTACCATATAAAAGTGGGGCTGAACCACCTATTATAGCAAAGCCCAGATGGACGGCAGTATACAGACAGTACATAGTTCCTGAGTACGCTTTGCTCTCTGATGTATGCTTACCTCAGCTGTTTTCTTATACTGAGCACCCTTCTGCTTATGAAGAGCGTCCATCTGCTGTTCTACCTGAAAAAACAACAACATCTTTTTAATTAAATTTCTTTCAATTTAACATGAGCATCATTATGTACTGTGGAAAATAAAGTTATTTTTTCCCTTGTTAAAATTATTTGGAAACGCTTCATTTTACAGTACAGTACTTACAGTGTACTTACCTAGAAAGTACTGGGTAATATAAGGTAAGTACATGGGTTAAGGGTAGGTTCAGGGGTAGGTTCAGGGTTAGTACCTAGTTATTACCCAGTTATTGTAATTACTATAATAAGTACGTAGTATGTACATGGGAAACAGGACTGTAAAATGAAGCATTACCAATAATTTCTCCTATACTATAAATAATTTGTAGGTTCATTCACCTGAAAAAAGTTTAAACATTCTCTAACTGCATCAAAACACTGTGCTGTTTGTTTGACCAATGGCTGAGGGGATTTTTTTTTTCACAGCAAGAAGATGAGCATGAACTGCTCATTTTAAAATCTTCCCAGTTTACTGACATTTTGTTAAAGCAACACCAAGAAACTTTTCCTCTGCGGTCGCCCTACAGGTTGGAAGCGGAATTGTCCATTACCGCTGTCGTAAATAATTTAGCCTACTGTCGCACGCGCACGCTCGCTATTTATCCAGCACCGGCTTTGGAATCAACAATGGCCACAGACAAGGTAGAGTATGATGCATGATTTTATGAAAGACATTACAAACGAAGAAAAAACATGTATGCCATAAAGCAGTCGAATTTTGTAGTTTTTTTTGTGCTCCGGTTACTACCCGAAACCCGAAGTTACATAGTGCCAGTAAAAGCGATACAGACCACGTCAGGCTATGGCAGACGTGTCATTTAACCTATTGTAAGTCGATGTACCATCACAAGGGTCTTGGAAATATATTATGAAGGTTGAAAAACTACATAGTGTTACTTTAAAGCATCCGCTTCAAACATTACAATATTCATGATAACTTTCGTTAACTCTAAAGTAAGTAAACCCACTTCACCAGTTAAAGGGGTTCTATAATGCCCTTTTCACAAGATGTAAAAGAAGTTTCTGAAGTCCCCAGTGTGTGGGCTATGTGTTTTAGCTCAAAATATCACACAGATATTTTTTATAGCATGTTAAAATTTTCATTTTTTGAGGGTGAGCAAAAAACGTGTCTTTTTGTGTGACCCTTTAAATGCAAATGAGCTCCCGGTACTGAGGGTGGAGCTTCCAGAGCTTGTGTGTTAGCATAGATATATACACTAGATGTCGCCTTGGGGTTCTAAGCATGCGCTCAAAACTGCCGCCATCTTGGAACAGGGGTCTTGTCATAGGAAGTAGCTAGGTAACGCTGAATTCGTGGATGATGCCGGACTTTTGTGCTGCGTATGGATGTTCACACGAACGAAATCTAAAAACTAGACAGCAAGGGATTACATTTCACAAGAATATGAAATTGTAATTTCTTTTTAATTTCTCTGGACTCAATGATAAATACATGCCTTTTCCTACATTGACGCTGATGCATTAAAGAGGAGGGGCTCCCCTGTTCCATGATGGCGGCTCTATTGACGCATTCGTTCCAATGAACTGCCTTAGCCAAGGCGACATCTAGTGTATATAGCTATGGTGTGTTAGCAGCTTTGATTACCTCACACAAACACGCACAGAAAATTAAAAAAACTTTTAGCCTTTTATGTTCAAACTGGAGTCGGACAAAGATGGAGAGACTCAAGAAGAAGTGACAACATATAGAATGCAACAACAGGACATTTCTAGATGATTTGTTGATGAATTTATGGAGCTGATGTGGAGATCTTCTTGTAATCGTTTAGCTTATTCTGTCATGATAATCTATAAATCAATTTCCTGGGGGCGGGGTTTATGTAAATTTTAGGGTTAGTGAAGAAGCTCATTGGTTTGTTGTAGTCCTTAAAAAGCGATTTCTGTAAAAGAAAATATCTTCCTTTGCTTTGAACTTTAGCAACATTACACTACCTAAAGTTAAAAAAGTGAAATCATAATCAAACACCACTTTAATTATTCTTCGACAGTGATGCCATCGAAATATATATGTATAATAATATGTTACTAATATTAGTATTAGATTATTAATTACATATAATTATTAATTAAAATGAATAATTATTAGTAATTACGTTAATAATATAAATATGTATAATAATAATGTATATACAGAGCTACAGCAAAAACGGAAGTTCTAAGGCAAAATTCTAAAGATGGCTGCACGCGTGTTTCTGCAGGGATGCAGGATAGGCCAATGAAGTCAATGGGTTTTTGGTTAACTGCCTGAAATAAGGTCTGTGGTGAACACAAGCTCAATATATATTTTCATGTTTTAGTCTATGACATAAAATACACCAGCAGTAATACCCTCTTATAATCTTTTTAAAGCTTCTACTTGCCTTGAAAAAGGCGGTTGCTGACAAGTGACTAATGTTACTACAGAGGTTCTCGGGACAATAAATGTCATCAGGCTGAACATGTCACGATTCATGAATTCGCTGTTTTCTTCATGTCTCGTGTTATTGTTGTTTTGTGAGTATGAGCGCGTGTGAGTGGGCGTGACCGCTCGTTCCTTCTGATCAGTCACCGGCTGATCTCATTATCAGCGCCAGCTGCTGCCAATTCACCTCACTATAAAGACTCATCACAATCTCCTCTCTTTGTCAGATCGTTGGTTTGGTGTACTCTGTATCGTGCTTCGTGTTCCTGTTGCAGTCTGTTCCAGTTTGTTCCCGTTGAGTTCCTGTTCGGTGTCTTCGTGTCCTGTCTCGTCTGGATTTCACCCTGCACTGGTTTCACCATCACCCGCGCTGGATTCACCATCACCTGCACGCTGACCACCGAGTCCCTGCGCCACCATCTGCTGAGATTCCTGTGATTGTCTTTGTGTCTTCTGTCTACAATAAATATAGTTTACTTGCACTTGCTTCCGCCTGATCTTGTGACAGAACGATCTGACCTAACATGGAAGCAGCAGGCGAAACTTCAACCTCATGGGAGGATTTTGTAAAAGTCAGCATCTCACGGATGGATACCCAGGAGAGAAACATGAACGATTCGGGCCGGGCTATTCAAGCTCTTGTGGCGCAGGTGTCCGAGCTCACCCAGCAAGTCCAACTTTTGCGGGTTCCCACTGCGCCACCCACGCCGGCCGCTCCCCCCATACCACCAGAGAGCGCCTTCCAGTCAGAGCCCAGACTGCCGGTTCCTGAAGCCTATAACGGTGAGCCAAACTTTTGTAGGGCATTTCTTACACGCTGTTCTATGCACTTCTCCTTGCAACCTAGGACCTTTTCCACAGAACGAAGCAAAGTGGCGTTCGTGCTCACACTCTTGACTGGAAGGGCAGCTCTGTGGGGGACGGCGGTGTGGGAGAACCAGGATCCATGCTGTGCCTCGTTCCAGACACTCGCCGCCGCCATGAAAGGAGTTTTTGACCGCTCGGTCGCTGGAAAGGAGGCAGCAAGGATGCTAGCGGATCTCAAGCAGAACGAGAGATCAGTATCTGATTACTCAATAGAATTTCGGACTTTGGCGGCGGAGTGTTAGTGGAACGAGGAGGCGCAGTGGGACATGTTCCTGCATGGGCTGGCTGACCGCGTCCAAAAGGAGATTTATGCACTGGACTTACCCCCCACCCTCAACGAGTTGATCGATCTGGCGCTTCGTGCGGACTCTCGACTCTCCCGAGTCGAGGGTCGGAAGGGACCTGCCCGGGGTTTCGGAGTGGTGGACGCGGTCAGCCCTGTCTACGATCATGAGCCCATGCAGGTCGGTCGAGCTCGGCTTTCCCGGGAGGAGAAGGAGAGGCGGAGGTCCCAGGGCCTTTGCCTTTACTGTGGTTCTGCAGGACATTTCGCTTTCAACTGCCCGGTAAAAGGGCAAGCCCGGCAGTAAAACTGAGGCTACTGTCGGGTGGGATCTCTGCTGAGAAGACCTCATCAACATCAACGCTCCTCCCGGTAAGGCTCAGGTGGTCAGCCCACACTCACGATTGTCAAGCACTACTGGACTCCGGGGCTGAAGGTAACTTCATGGACTACACTTTTGCACTCAGGATTCAGGTTCCCCTTCTACCCCTCAGTCACACCATTGCAGTGCACGCACTCAACGGACAAACACTCCCCACTATCTCTTATACCTCTGGACCCCTCACACTCAGTGTATCCGGCAATCATTCTGAAACCATCACTTTCTATATCCTGGACTCCCCCCTGGCACCCATTGTTTTAGGTCATCCCTGGCTCATCAAACACAACCCCAAGATAGACTGGCAGCAGAGATCAGTGTCTGAATGGAGCAGTAAATGTCATGAGTCCTGTCTTGTGTCTGCTTGTCCGTCTGTTTCTGTTTGTACGTTTCAGGAGGAAGCAGCGGACTTGTCAAACGTGCCCACGGAGTACCTAGACCTGAAGGAGGTGTTCAGTAAGTCTCGTGCTGCTTCTCTCCCTCCGCATCGTCCCTATGACTGTGCTATAGAATTATTGCCAGGTACGTCTCCGCCTAAGGGCAAATTATATTCACTTTCTGTCCCAGAGAGGGAGGCTATGGAGAAATATATTTCTGATTCTCTAGCAGCGGGGTTCATCCGTCCTTCCTCTTCTCCAGCTGGGGCGGGGTTCTTTTTTGTGGGGAAAAAGGATGGGTCTTTGCGACCTTGTATTGACTCCCGGGGGCTGAACAACATCACGATAAAGAATACCTATCCTTTACCATTGATGTCTTCAGCCTTCGAGAGGTTGCAAGGAGCATCTATCTTCACAAAATTGGATTTACGTAATGCTTATCATTTGGTCCGCATCAGGAGGGGGGATGAGTGGAAGACTGCCTTTAATACCCCCAGGGGGCACTTTGAATACTTGGTCATGCCTTTCGGCTTGTCCAACTCCCCAGCGGTCTTCCAGGCACTCGTCAATGACGTGCTGCGAGATATGGTCGACCAATTCATATATGTCTACCTGGATGATATATTGATTTTTTCTTCTTCTCTCCAGGAACACGTGCAGCACGTTCGACGAGTGCTTCAGAGACTGCTAGAGAATGGGCTTTTTGTCAAGGCGGAGAAATGCGCTTTTCATGCACAGTCTGTTCCTTTCCTTGGGTACATTGTGTCGTCTGAGGGAATGCGTATGGATCCTGAGAAGGTTAAGGCTGTGGTGGATTGGCCAAGTCCAGATTCCCGTAAGGCCCTACAGAGGTTTCTGGGGTTCACCAATTTTTACCGGCGGTTTATTCGCAATTTCAGCCAACTAGCCTCACCCCTGACCGCCTTGACCTCCCCCAGAACGGCGTTCAGGTGGTCAGACGCAGCGGAAGCTGCGTTTGCCAAACTCAAGGGCCGCTTTGTTTCAGCCCCCATCCTTGTTACCCCTGATCCATCACGTCAGTTCGTGGTGGAGGTCGATGCGTCAGAGGTGGGGGTAGGTGCAGTGCTATCCCAACGCTCTCTCACAGACGACAGGATGCACCCATGCGCGTTTTTGTCTCATCGATTATCCCCTGCCGAACGTAACTATGATATTGGTAATAGAGAGTTGTTGGCAGTCAAGTTAGCATTGGAGGAATGGCGCCACTGGTTAGAAGGGTCGGGGGTACCTTTCGTCGTCTGGACAGACCATAAGAATTTGGAATATATCAGAACTGCTAAAAGGTTGAACTCTAGGCAGGCTCGGTGGGCACTTTTTTTCGGACGTTTTGACTTTTCTCTCTCGTACCGCCCGGGCTCCAAGAACATCAAGCCCGATTCTTTATCACGCATTTTTGACCGTTCCGATCGCCCGTCTACTCCCGAGTGCATTTTTCCAGAGACTCTAATTATCTCTACACTCGTATGGGAGGTCGAATCGAAGGTCAAGACGGCCTTACAAGGGGTAACGCCTCCGGTCGGGTGCCCACCGAACCGCTTATTCGTGCCAGAGGAATTACGGTCCGAAGTTGTTCAGTGGGGGCATTGCTCCAAGATGGCTTGTCATCCAGGAGTTAGTCTACATTTTTAGTCAAGCAACGATTTTGGTGGCCACGTATGGCTCGCGACGTTCACAGTTTTGTTTTGGCTTGCTCAGTTTGTGCCACTGGTAAGACTTCCAATCGACCCCCAGATGGGCTCCTTCAACCACTGCCGGTCCCTTCGAGACCCTGTTCCCACATCGCTCTAGATTTTGTCACCGCCCTCCCACCCTCTCAGGGTAACACGGTAGTTTTAACCATGGTGGACCGGTTCTCGAAGGCGGCCCACTTTATTCCCTTGCCCAAATAGTCCTCAGCCAAGGAGACAGCGGTAACTGTCGTTAACCTCGTCTTTCGGTTACATGGCCTCCCGACGGACGTGGTTTCCGACAGAGGTCCCCAATTTGTGTCCAAATTTTGGCAAGAGTTTTGTAGATTACTGGGTGCGACTGTTAGCCTGTCCTCAGGGTTTCATCCCCAGAGCAATGGCCAAACTGAGGGAGCCAACCAGGATTTGGAGAGAATGTTGCGATGTATGGCTTCCAAGAATCCTTCCTCATGGAGTCAACAACTGTCAATGGTGGAGTACGCCCACAATTCATTACCAGTATCATCCACGGGCCTATCTCCGTTTGAGTGTAGCATAGGGTACCAGCCACCAATTTTTCCTAGTCTGGAACCCGAAGTCGCGGTTCCCTCTGCTCACGCCTTTGTCCAGAGGTGTCATCGCACTTGGACTAGAGCCCGGGAGACTCTACTCCAAGTGGGAGAGCGCACCAAGGCCAAAGCCGACCGCCACCGGCGGAGGCCTCCCGTATACGTCGTCGGTTCCAAAGTGTGGCTTTCTACCAAGAACATTCCTCTCCGTTCCGTTTCGAATAAGCTTGCTCCCAAATTCATTGGCCCGTTTACTGTCACCAAGATTATTAGTCCGGTGGCAGTCCGCCTCAGTCTTCCTCCAGTGTACAGGAGAATTCATCCCGTTTTTCATGTATCCAAGATTAAGCCAGTTTTTCGTTCTCGTATTAATCCGCCTGTCCCGGTTCCCCCACCGCCACGACTCGTAGACGGGGAGACCACATATTCGTTTTATCGTATTCTGGACTCAAGGCGGAGGGGACGCGGGTTCCAGTACTTGGTGGACTGGGAAGGTTACGGTCCGGAGGAGAGAAGTTGGGTGCCTGCTAGAGACATTCTGGATCACTCCCTTATTGATGATTACAATCGACAGGTAAGGGAGTCTGGGGACGCCAGGAGGCGTTCCTAGGAGAGGGGGTACTGTCACGATTCATGAATTCGCTGTTTTCTTCATGTCTCGTGTTATTGTTGTTTTGTGAGTATGAGCGCGTGTGAGTGAGCGTGACCGCTCGTTCCTTCTGATCAGTCACCGGCTGATCTCATTATCCGCGCCAGCTGCTGCCAATTCACCTCACTATAAAGACTCATCACCATCTCCTCTCTTTGTCAGATCGTTGGTTTGGTGTCCTCTGTATCGTGCTTCGTGTTCCTGTTGCAGTCTGTTCCAGTTTGTTCCCGTTGAGTTCCTGTTCGGTGTCTTCGTGTCCTGTCTCGTCTGGATTTCACCCTGCACTGGTTTCACCATCACCCGCGCTGGATTCACCATCACCTGCACGCTGACCACCGAGTCCCTGCGCCACCATCTGCTGAGATTCCTGTGATTGTCTTTGTGTCTTCTGTCTACAATAAATATAGTTTACTTGCACTTGCTTCCGCCTGATCTTGTGACAGAACAGGTACAGTCATCTACTCACTTGTCCGCTTTCACAGCCTCATTGCATTTATAATCTCGCTTTTGAAAACTACAGCCCCTTTCACACAGAGATTCCGGAAAATACACTGATAATGTGCCCAAGGATTTGTCCCAGGATCGTTTGATTTGGGTTCATTCACACTGCCAGTGATTTTCTGAAATCTGTTCATGCAACACACCCCTTACAGAATTGATCCTTATGAGTTCAGGGACTGATCCCAGCAATGGTACTAGGTCCTCATCCCGGGATCAATCCCGAGACGTGTTTGCATTCACAAAGGCGGCACTCTAGCAATTATATGGCAATTTTCTTGAAATTAATAAAACGTGTAAGAATCATAAGCTTTTGTTGGTCAGAGAGCTTATTTTAATCCAATATTCCAAAAGCCAATGAAAAAGCCTTATTGGGCTTTTGTCGAGGGAACTAGGGTGATGCTAACTGCCGGTTTAGCCTACAAAAATACCTCATCACTCTCAGCGCATTATTGCTAAGAATACATTTTAGTATAGTAGCAGACTGTTGGAGGCTAGGCTACATATATTCTTCCCTGTATGCAGCTTTTGTTGTCACAGCTCAGGATAGTTGAAATAGTGAAGTGTTCATGAAGAAGTGCGTGTTTGTGTTGCATCATCAGACAGTTAGTATTGTAATTTCCTTGCAACACCAGAGCAAATGGTCGCTTTTACACCTGGGTGAAAAAACAAAACAACAGTGCCAAGAACTGGACACCCATATTTCCAAGAGGTCCTGCGCCAACTGAGCAACAACCATCAAGATAAATGGGAATGCTAACGAATAACTTTCTCCAAGTATGAAAAGTATTTCCATTTAGTGACACTGGTAACACAGATATGGCACACTTCACTTTTAATAAGTAAATTACAAAGTATGAAATGCTGCTTGTACATCTTACCCTCTTTCGGGCCTCTTTCTGTTTCTCTCTGAAGTCTTCTAATTTTTTTGCTTCCTCCCTCATGGTTTGGGCCAAATGCAGATGAGACAAACTCATATTTTCTGTTTCTAAACATTCGATTTAAACATAAGGGAGGGTAACAGAACAATAAACTGCAATCATTACATTTTCAGACAGTATTTACTTACGTAATTTGAAAACGTCAAGTGATCGTTTCAGGGTGCTAAAAACAGACAAAACATTGACGTCCATGAGTAACTGACATCCATTTTGTGCAATAAAACTATTGTAAAATTGCTGACATCACTTGTCACTTGTAAAGAACAGTTACACTTTTTTTTAAATCACCCCATAGTAAGAGGAAAGGCACAAACCACAAACCAACTACAAACATGTGACCAACACTGAGACTGTTTAGGTTTGAAATGATCTAATACAGAACATCAACATGGCACTGTTCAAATGTTATCTTTTTAAAGGGCATCAGTTGTATCTAACCAGAACAACACAATAACATTTCAAATCACATTTAAGAAATTTCTGGCTAAACAAATAATAAAAAATGTAACCACTAAAACAAGACAACAACCTAAAAAGTGTAAGTGGTGCTTGCACAAGTTGTTGTGGGCAGTTGCTAGAACCTTGCTACGGTGCTTTAATGTGGTTGCTAGATTACCGTTTACTGTCTCTAAAATGGCTCAGGTTCCTAATTTTATAGTCTGATTGCATATAATATTAATAGCACACTTCTTAACAAGAAACCTCATGATTTGATGTCTGTAGCACAAATGCTCCATTTAATACTAAAGAGTTACCGGTTTACCTTTACAATCCTTTCAAGCAATCGCAATTTGTAAAAACAACCAAAATATTACCTGTAATTACTAGACATTAGTACTTACTTCATTTCGCTGTGTCCACACACTTTCTTAGACAAACCAAGCAGATCCTTGGCGTATTTCTCTTCTATTGCAGCTCTAAAAAGTATGTTTGTATATTTTAGATAAATGTTTTGTATGTAAGCCAAGAAGAAATACTAATATTTTAGTATTTAATCAGTATGTTTGTTTGCCTAAAATCTATTTGTTAATATAATCAAATGTTCTACTAATTGTATGAAACATGAATACTGAGCATGTTACAGCAATAAGAAGGATTTTATGTTTCATATTTTATATACTGAGGAAACATTTCCACACCGCTTTGATATATTCTCCATCTTTGTTTAACATGCAAAAAACTAGAAGTAAATCATTCATAGTTTATGAGATTTACATAATTCTGTAGCTCTATCAAAACATGAATCAGTCTAACTAGGCAAATAAGATTGAAATTGGATTAAAAATAAACTGCATTTCTTTACAAATGCATTCACATTTGTTTTAGGGGCATCATTTTAAAATCAACATTTTAAAAACATTATTTTGGTTCATTTTGATTTCATGTTGACTTTAAACCCAGTATTTGTTGCTGTAACTCTGAAGGGTTAGTTCACCCAAATATGAAAGTTGTGTCATCATTTACTCACCCTCATGTTGTTCCAAACCTGTATGAGTTTCTGCTGAACACAAAAGAAGATATTTTAAAAAGTGTTGGTAACCAAACAGTTGACAGTAGCCATTGACTTAAATTGTATGAGGAAAAAATACTATATGGAAGTCAATGGGAAACTGTTTGGTTACAGACATTCTTCAAAATATCTTCTTTTGTGTTCAGCAGAAGAAAAACGCATACAGGTTTGGAACAACTTGAGGGCAAGACAAGTAAATGATGAAATAATTTACATTTTTGGGTGAACTATCACTTTAGCAGAGCATGGGAACATTTTTTAACTGCAAATCATTTTCACATGAACAACAGGAAATATTGCAACAATGCTCCTCATGAGGCAGTAAAATTCGTGTGAATGACCTAAGAAGGTAAATTTAAACGTGTGAGACCTTCAAGAGCTTCAGGTGAAAGTGTCAGACTAAAAGTGTTGACTGTGACTTCTCACCTGGCTTTCATGAAGTCCTCGATTTCTTTGCATGTCCTTTTGCCGTCATTCAAGTGCTGGATGATGCTGTCATATCCAGCTGTGCTGGTGATATCAGTGTTCTGCACACACAATTGAAGAATAAACAAAAAAATACACAAAGCACATTCAAGTAACTTCACAAATGTCACTCAGTTTTTGAACAAGCAAGCCATGAATCCACACAGACCCACATAGTCACCAATTCCTCACTGTAGTCTTCAGAAACATGGTGGTTTGGACTGTTGACTATCATTAACCATGAGAGCCCATCAGTCTATGTAATTTATAAGTCTGAGGGGCAGACCTAGCATCATACCCAAAGCCACAGTCAACATGAAATGTCTCCCAAAATACAAGCTAAGAAAACAAAACTAAATTGCACTTTAGTGCCTGCTTTGCCAAATTCGGTCTTAAGATCCCCAAATGGAATCATGGGCAATAGTTGAAGAACATGCAGGGATATTTTTATTTTCAATGTATTATTTTAGAAGATCATTTCTATTTGGGTTGTTTTTTTGGACTAATTGGTTTCTCAGGATCTGCTGACCATACTTCCCTTAAGGGAATTGACGTTGTTTCGATATGTGACCGATGAGCTTAAAATAACTTATACCACATCAGATAAATTGATTATCATTTAGTATTGTGCAAATAAACAGTATCTTCACTATGTTTCACTAAACATCGACTCCATATCCCTCCCAAAAATACAAAACCCTTACCCAAAAACTATCCTTGAAATGTAGTTCTCTCATCACGTCGGCTGCTGTTTGCTCAGACAGAAAGTGACTCTGAAGTTCCGTATCAGGCTGTAATACCGCAGTGACTGATTTCACACAGCAGAGATGTTCTGGTGCACATGGGAAGTATAAAACACTCGCCTCAGGGTCCTAAACGCGCATCTTCCACGTCTGTCCGGGGAGCGAAAGTTGCGGTGGAACAGAAAACTGACTTTTCTTGGACTTTTTCACCACCTAGTGGCCGAACAGTGGAGCTGCAATTCAATCGCTTTCGGTGACTTTCCGATTTAACACAAATTTTCTTCCACCGAATACAGCATTTGCTTAAAAAAAATCACCTCTAACTTATGGATGGATGTGTTAAATACTTCAGATATTGACTTGCGATGATATAAGTTTCTTGTATATTTGTAAGTGCAGTCAGATCATATTTGTTGAAGCAATGATGTATCGTATGTATGGTGAACCTGCGAGTCTGTTGAGCCTTATTAGATTTACTGACTTACTATAATACTAACATAATTTATAATTAATTACATAACAGCATACTCATATGAGACACGTTAACTTAAGTAATTAACACTTATTTGGGGGTGTTATGGTATTTTAATTAGACCTATTTGAGCGAAATGAACAGTAGATGGCTGCAGTGATTCACACATCCTGCTCAAAACGCCTATTAAAGTTATACTAAATTAATCTAATCTAATATTCTAGTTATATGAAAATAATCTAACAGACATAGATGTCCCAAACAATACCACAACCAATACGTATAATAGTAAACATTCATATATTTTTTCTTAAAGGGATAGTTCACCCAAAAATGACAATTCTGTCATCATTTAGCCTACTCACGCTCAGGTTGTACCAAACTTGTATGAATTTGAAAATTATGATATTTTGACGAATATTTGTTACCAAACAGTTGATGGGCCCCATTAACTTCCAAAGTATTTCCCCCCATACTATGGAGTGGTCAATGGGGCCCATCAACTATTTGGTTACAAACATTCTTCAAAAATATCTTCTTTTGTGTTCAGCAGAAGAAAGAAACTCATACAGATTTGGAACAACCTGAAGTTAAGAATTTTTTTGGTTTGACTATCCCTTTAAGAAAGTTGCAATCATGCGTTTAAAAAATGTGTCTCCAAACCCTTATAAATTGTTTTTATTGGTGTAACTAAATTAAAAAAAAAAAAAAAAATTCTCTAATAAAAAAATATTTTAATACAGGTCTAAATGTGTCATACTAAGCTAATAAGCCAAAGTTGTTTATTGCATTTATTTTAAAACACAATTTACATTCCAATCCATTATAACATTTTAACAGCACACATAATTCAACTCACACTACAGGTCAAAAGTTTAAGGCCAGTAAGATTTTTTTAATGTAGCTGAAAGAAATCCCACCAAATGGTAACCAAGACTGCATTTATTTGATCAAAAGTGAAAACGGTCATCTTATTACAATTTAAAATAGCCGTTTTCTATTGTAATATATTTTAAAATGTAATTTATTCCTGTGATCAAAGCTGAATTTTCAGCATCATTACTCCAGTCTTCAGTGTCACATGATCCTTCACAAATCTTTCTAATATGATGATTTGATGTTCAAGAAACATTTATCATCACTGCTGAAAACATTTTTTAATTCTTTGAATGATAGGAAGTTCAAAGGAACAATTTATTTGAAATAGAAATCTTTTGTAACATTGTTTACTTTAGTTCTATTTAACCCATCCTTGGAGAATAGCCATATTGATTTTTTCAGTGTTAGTCTATAATTTTTCATTACTTTATCAGTTTTTTCCTGTACCTTTATAGTTTTGTGAGAAATAAAACAAAATCATTGGTGTGTGAATTTTCCTCATCTTTATTGAAAATGAAGGGCACAAATTCTCACCCTATCTCTCGAACAAAACCCTTTGAAAACCCCAACCAAGATGCTCAAATAAAAAAAAGAAAAGAAAAATACAATAAACAACTACTTCAAAAACACCTAATCTAAAATATACATAGAAAGTGTCTTGGTCCCCACACTTGCCTTGTGAAACATGTCACTCTACAAAGGGCAAAAACATCACTTAATTACACATTAAGTGTTACTTCAAATTCATGACTAAAATCAGGTCTCTAGACTATGACCTGTCCCTTGACGGATTCAGAAAGGTTTAGATACTGTGTTTGGGCTTTGGAGGGCAGCAGATACAGAACTGTAGAGTGAAAATCGGTTTAAAAAAGCATCCATGTTGACAGTGAACTGCAGGCAGGTCTTATATTTTCTTCACGGCGTCGTCAATCTCACTTATCTGCTCTTTCAGTTGGTTCCACTGCTCTGGGTTCAGGGAAATACCTGTAATAAACACATCAAACAGAACTCTGGGAAATAAACAACTCGGATCACACAAAATGCATCTGAATACAAATTGTTTTGTTTTTTGAGCACATGAATAAAAAAAAAAATGTGCGCACGGATAAATTCAGTAAAAAAATAAAATAAGAAATGCGATTCATTTTGATTTCATGGTGACTTTAAAATCCAAACCCCAGTGAAGCAGCTCTGTCCCACTGATTAAAAAACACATTGCTGAATATCTACGGTCACATTTGAATACATGAAGAATAGACACCTACCTTTCCTGCCTGGTTTCATTTCACCTTCCTGGTCCATCCAGTATTCCCGGATATCAATCAGCACTTTTCCCTTGAAATCCCGAACACTCACATACCTCATCTTTCCTATCTTAAAAATAAAAACAATATAACATACAATATATGCAGTTTGGTAATGCTGTATCAATTAAAGCCAAACATTTATGCCATCATATCTGTTAGATCATTCACCTGGAACATGTTATCTTTTTCACTGCTGCTGCTTTTGGAGGCAGAGGACACTTTTGAAGTTTCTCCACTTTTTTGTTTCTTTGATGGCTTCTCTGGTGTTGCCTGCTTCTTTCTCTTGGCCTGAAATACAGAATTTTACATTGTATTGAAAGCCATTAACATGCAAGAACTTAGGATTTCACATGAAGAATTTACTTCTAATCATGGCCGAGCGGGAATTTCAGAATGGCGCTTCGGTTTTAACAGTCAAAAATGAAGATGTAAGTAGCTAAATATTTCATAAATGCGTAATAGAAATTATCCAGGGACGCAAACAGCTTAACCGGATCCGTTTTCAGCATATTAGGCATATAATTAAGAATGAATGAGTGAATATTGTGAATTAATTTAATGAACTCAGTTTAACTTTCCTGATAGTCTCAGTAATTCACTTAATTCTTCAATTCTAAAATAACAGAAGTGGTCTAAATAATATTTTAAAAATGTAGATATCTTCTGTGGAAGTCTCAGGACCAAAAAATACTCATCCTGTCAACCAAACGCTATTTTTCATTATTTTTCAACTGAGCAAAACAAAAGACCGACATGGTATTAAAGCTATTGTTATCCATTCTTTGCAATCCCTAATTAAAATGCACATATGTAGAATAGATCAAGGGAATCAAAATGATCCCAGGGGCCCAGAACAAGCGGTTTCTGGCCTAGTTAATTCTATAACCCTGTGTACAGTCATGCTTCTAATGTTCTGGCAACATGAAACTGGTGGTTATTCTCAAGAAATATCCAATTTTGCAGATGCAAATACTTTTGGATGCAATATACATTTCTTTCAGTTAGTTAAAAGTGTAATGTGGGGATATCCGTGCCCATACCTTTGTGTCAACTTCACTGTCAGAGTCACTGTCTGAGGAAGAAGACAACACTTCCTTTGACTTAGGCATTCTGAAAAGGATAACAACACAGTTTAAATGAAAAAGCAAACCACATTTGAAAAAGCATATATTGCACTACTACATTCAGGACTACATTGCTTGAAACTAATTTTGGAATAAAAATATTCATAATCTAGGTGCAGGCAAATAACAATTTCATCATGGTTGCATCCTCGTGCTTTGCAATTATGTTTTCTAAGTCTATAAAAAATACATTTATTTCCCGAAGAAGCAATGCTTGCATTTTCGCATGTTGTGTTTTGCAGGTATTAAATGAGTGGAAGAGAGCCTGATTCAAGGGCGTCAGTCGTTAACAACTATTATAAGAACAAACAAGGCCGAACGCGCAGCAAAATGGCCATTTGCCAATAGTTTCCTTTCAATGAAAGAATCTGTTATTGCAACATCTCGGCTGATATTATAGTCGTGGCCGAAAATGATACTAAGCTTCAGGTATCAAAATACTTACGTGATGTTGCAAGGTAAATGTAGGGTAAACTGAGTTAAAAAACGCAGGCTCAATTCGATGCGCGCGATTGATCTGCGAAGCCTATGCTGCTGAGCGCGCGCTTGCAAAGCTTCTTCTTCTTCTTCTTCTTCCGTTTTTTGGCGCGTTGCAATCTTAGTGCATATCGCCACCTACATTTGCTGTTATGCAGTCATGATTTCTTATGATCAGATTTTCCTTATTTTATTATTTCTTTACTTCTTTCTCAAATATCCAACCTTATTTAATTATTTGATGCTTCATTTAATTCCATTTCCCATAGCCCACCTGTCGCTGCGTGTTCAGCTCCTACAGACTGGACTATAAAAATCTGGAATAGACCAAAGCATCCTTATTCTATATTTAAATCCTTTCACTTAATCCAGTACTATATATATATTCTATTAGTATTCTATATCCTACTCTATCTTTATTAAACTCATACCCTAACAAATATGCCAAATCCTTATTAACCTTCCCTCTTTCATTTAAATACGATATCAATTCCTTTCTTTCCTCATCATACCCTTTACAATCATATAACACATGCTCCACTGTTTCTTTCTCCCCACAATTCTCACATAACCAAGTCTCATGAAGTCCAATTATAAAAAGCGTTGCGTTCAATCTTGAATGACCAAGTCTCATCCTAGTAATTATGACCTCTTCTTTCCTATTTCTATTTATACTTTTCTTAGTATCTACCATTTTTTTGATATTATATAAATACCGCCCCTTATTATCTGTATTCCATTTTTCCTGCCACTCTTTAATAATATTTTCCTTAATAATAGATTTAACTTCACTTTTACTTAATGGAACGTTAAAATCTATTTCTTCCCTTTTTAAAGCATTTTTTGCTAATTCATCAGCAGACTCATTACCAGCTACTCCTACATGCGCTGGCACCCAACAGAATCCAACTTCTACTCCTTTCCTTTGTATTCGCCATTATAATGAAAATATTTCACACATCAAATCTTCTCTAGAAGTACAGTGAGTAACTAGTGATGTTAAAACAGAAGCAGAATCAGAGCATATCACTATTCTGTCTGGCTTTACCTCCTCTACCCATGTTAATCCTATTATAATAGCGACCATTTCCACAGTATATATTGACAATTTAGATGTTAGTCGTTTAGAAATTGATATTTTAAACTCTGGGATATACACTCCTATTCCCGTAATCCCTGTTCTTGGATCTTTAGATCCACCAGTATAAATGTGCATACTTGCATAGAATCGTTCCTGTATGTACTTTTTAACTTGATACTTAATCATACCCATTTCCTCCCATTCCCGTTTCTTATCTAATATTCCTAAATCAATTTTAACCTCAGAGATAATCCATTTCGGAACCTCTCCCCATACAGGTGACACACTATATTCAATATTTGCAATCTGATATTTCTCTGTTAACTGATTTATCTTCCATCCATATCCTCTCTCGATACTAAAGTATTCCCAACAATTATTTAAAATATCTTTAGCTATACTTTCTCCAGAGTAACTCTTTAAAGATGTCCAAAATACCAAAGCCAATTTCTCTCTCCTTAATTTCAATGGCATTTCATTCGCTTCTACTAATAATGCATTAACTGGTGTTGTTTTTATTGCTCCTAAACATATTCTAAGAGCTCTATATTGTATTCTATCTAGACTTCTTAATAGTGATTCTGAAGCTGACCCATAAATCATGCAACCATAATCAATTGTGGATCTGATCAAGGCTTGATATATTATTGTTAGCATTGAGTCTCTTTCTGCTCCCCATTCTTTCCCAGCTATTGCCCTCAGCACATTTAAGATCCTCCTGCATTTTTTATCAATTTCCTCAATATGTTTTTTCCATGTATATCTCCCATCTAACCACATTCATAAATACTTAAATGTTTTAACTTGTTCTAAAGGTTTCCCATACAATACTAATTCAACATCCTTAAAATCTTTTTTCCTACTGAATATCATAAAACATGATTTACTAGTTGACATTTTAAAACTCCATTCTATACTCCAATCTTCCACCTTTTTAATAGCCGTTTGCATACCTGAAATCACTTGTCTTGTATTTCTTCCTCTCTTCCAAATGGCTCCATCATCAGCATACAATGCACATCCCACACCATATCCCAAATTATCAAAAATATCATTAATCATAATATTAAAAAGAATTGGACTTATAACACTCCCTTGAGGAATGCCATTTTCTGCCTTATAATTTAATGACTGACACACTCCCACTTGAACTACAAATGTTCTTTCATACAAAAATTGACATAACCAATTATACATATTTCCATCTATTCCTATCCTTGATGCTTTAATTAACAACCCTTCTCCCCATACCGTGTCATACGCTTTTTCTATATCAAAATACACTACTGCCATAATTTCTTTAATAGCTATTGTCTTCTCTACTTCATTACTGACCTTGATTAATGCATCCATGGTTGATCTTTTACCTCTAAATCCACATTGATACTTACTAAATGTACCCTTTTTCTCTAGATCATATGTTAGTCTACTATAATCTTTTCCATTAATTTACATAAATTTGAAGTCAGAGCAACTGGACGATAACTTCCTGGGTTTGTTTAATTTTTTCCTGGTTTTACAATAGGGATTACTACAGCTTTCTTCCATATTTTTGGAATAATTCCTTCCATCCATATTTTATTATATAACTCAAGTATCTTTAATAATATACCATCTGAAAAATGCTTTATCATTTTATAACTTACTCTATCAACCCCAGGAGTGGTATTGGCACATTTTTGCAACGCTACTTTCAGTTCGGTAAGTGAAAACTCTGAATCCATACAGCTCTAACTGCAATTTCTTTTCTTCATTATATCTGGATTTTTGTCTAAAATTTCCTTTTTCCTTATCTCATATTCTTCTCCCAATTCTATTCTATGTGCTCTTTCTAAAACCTTACCTAACATGTTTGCTTTAGCTATATCTAATACTGCAGCTTTTTCTTCTTCAATTAAAACTGGTATTATAGTTGACTTCTTTCCTTTTCCACACATATTCCTTAACATATTCCATATTTTATCCATAGGAGTATCTTTTCCTATGGTAGAACAAAATTCTCTCCATCCTTCTCTCTTTGCATTCTTAATTATTCTTCTTGTTTTAGCTCTTGCTTTCTTATATTCCATCAGATTACTCATACTCATGTTTTCCCTGAGTTGTTTTAATGCCTTATTTCTTTCTTTAATTGCATGACTGCACTCTTCTTTCCACCATGGAATATTTTTGTTTTTCTGACCTGATATTCTTTGTGGTATATATAATGTTGCAGCTTCCATTATTATACTTGTAATTGAATCACAAAATGTTTCTACTGAATCTTCTACCATTAAATCTTTATTTTCTTCACAATGCTTACTAAAAGAATTCCAATCTGCCTTACAACCATTTCTTTTGCAGTGAACATTCTGGATTATTATCTACATTTATTTTACAAATAATTGGAAAATTATCACTTCCAACTGTGTTCTCGCTATTTACTTTCCATTCACATAATTCAGCCATACCATTTGATATTAATGTTAAATCTATACTTGATACCGAATTCTCTATTATATTATACCTAGTTCCTTCTCCTGTGTTTAAACATACTAATGATCTATCGTCCATGAGCTGTTCTATTACTTCCCCATTATAATCTATATTTTTACTCCCCCATAACCAATTATGAGCATTAAAATCACCACACCATAATTCCTTTTTCTCTTTCTTAATCTTCTCAAACAACTTTATTGAAATCTTCTTACATGGATTATAAAAATTATATATTACAATTGAATCTTCTCTAAAATATATTTCAACCACAACACATTCCATATCTTTAAGCTCACATAATTCCCTATAGTTCCTTCTTTTATAAAAGTTACCACTCCTCCCCCTTGTTTCCCAACTCTATCCTTTCGAACAGACTTATATCCTGGTAATGCAAATTGCAGGTTTGGCTTAAGCCAAGACTCTTGAACACAAATTATACTTGGCTTATGATCCAAATCTAATACAATTTTTTTAAATTCTTGACCATTTGCTACAAGGCTCCTTGCGTTCCATTGCATTACACATATCACCATTAATCTACTCAGATACCTGTGAAACTTCTACTGATGTTGGTCTAGTTAGAATTTTATGTATTGCGCTTACTGAAATCCCAGAGATCCCTAGGAATTCTGATGCAGCTTCTAGAATTGTTTTAATCTTTGCTGATCTGCTTGGCAACATAGCAGTGACATTAATTACCTTAACAATAAAGGCTAGAAAGTTCTCTTTAGTCATTATTAAAGTATTTTCTTTTATAGCTCACTGTTGTTCTGATTCCTTAGTTTTCTCCATTCTTATGTTCCTTGAGTCTTGGTTGAGATTATCCCTCATCTCTTCCCTCCTGTCCTCCTTACTTTTGCAGACCTTCACTGCTTCCGCATAAGTGATTTTATGCTCCGTCTTGTATTTTTGTACTTCTCTTGCTTTAATTTGTACCTCACATCTTCCATATGCTGCACTGTGGGCACCTCCACAGTTGCAGCATTTTAATCCATTCACCTCTGTGCATTTATCATAATCATGCTCACCTCCGCATTTTGCACATCTTACCTTCCCCCGACACACTGCAGCCACATGTCCTATTCGTTGACATTTAAAACATCTCAATGGCATTGGGACATATACTCTTACTGGGTAACTTATATATCCCATTTGTACATTTTCAGGCATTTTCCCTTCAAATGTCAACAAGACACTTAAACTTTCCTGTCGTTGTCCTTCCTTCGTCTTATACAGTCTTCTCACATTAATAACCTTACCTCCTCTTATATTTTCATTCAGTTCTTCAGTGGTTATATATGTTGGAATTCCATATATCACCCCCTTTTCCCCCTTTTCTACTCCAATCTCTTTGGTTGTGACCTTTTCTGCATTCATTTCTTTTATCTTGAGTAGTTTGTTTTTTTCCCAATATCTTTCACTATGACCAAAACTCTCCCTTGTCCCAAACATTTAGCCAAAACCACTGACCCAATGATTTTTTCGATCGCCTTGGATAGTCCTATTGGATGCAAATGTGTTCCTGAACTCTTTTCAAATGTCAACATAACTTTGAATCCAGACTCCTTACCATTTTGTACAGTTTGCTCTCTTACAATTTCTTGATTTTCTTTTGACTTTTTTTTTGTATTATCCTGCATTGATTCCGTCATATCTTCGCTATCCTCTTGATCCTTAGATTTCTTACGTTTTGCATTTTTTTCTTTTGACTTTTTCCCGAGTATACCTCCGAAAATTCTTCCCTATCCTCCATTATCGATTCTTCAGAATCTTCCTCCCTGACTGCATAACAGCCATTCAAAAAAAACAAAAAAAAAACTAAAAAAAAAAAACGCCTCTCTCTCGCTCGAGTCGTTCGTCTTTCTCTCTAAATCCGCCTATGTGTCCATCATGAACTCTCAAACAACTCCGACCCGCTTGCAAATCTGTAACCAGGAAGCGCCCTTAAAGAACTGAATTGTGGGAAGTGTAGTTTTGATAATCCATTACCAGCGCTATACTGCCGTCCGAAGCCAAAGTGTAGTAACTACACATTGGTCAAAATCAAGGGTTGAAATCTTCTTCTTCTTCTTTTAATTTTTAGTGGCGGTTGGCAAACCAACTTAAAGGTGCATTATAGCAGCAGAGAATGTCTGATAAGGGGAGAACTTCCATTCTCAGTAAACTTCCGGCTTCTGAACTGGTTGCAGTTCCACTCTGGTTCCATATGAGGGCGCTCAAAGGACGAGTGCAGAATGAATGGAGGTCTATGGAGCTATACCCCTCAAAATCCACTTTTCTCAGGATATAATTTTTTTGTCTAGTAATTTGAATGTTGTATTCGAAAGGAGATGCAAAAAAAATTACTCATTACTGGGTGTTAGATTTTTTAGAGTCACTTTAAAAAGTCCTTTAAAATGTCAATGACGTCATACACATCGTACGACTAGAGATACTGCTTTACGGCAATCCTTCAGTCACTTTGGTGCTTTCGCGCTCTGCACTGTCTTTTCTCTCGAGGCATTGACAACACAGCTGACACAGGTAAATACACGTGCTAGAAAAGTTTTTGTTTTGTTGTTTTAAAAGACCACACCGAAAATACACACACACATTCTGGTCCTGCTTCGGATGCCACGATGCCATCAAGCGGTATCTCTGGTCCTAATCAGTCCTTCACTGACCAATCAGCATTCATAGCAGAATGCTAGCATGTTATGGGCAACAACAACTCAACCTGTAAGAAATCGAAAGGACATAAGTACTCGTTCATTCAACTTTCGATCTATAACCCATGTTGAACTTGCAAAACCTACAATCAAATCTGAGATTTCTCAACGGCAATCAGGTGAAAGAGACAAATTCTCCCATTCATTTTGCACTCAGGGGCGATTGCCCCCAGTGGAATTCTGGTGGAACTACAACCTTTACATTCGGTAAATTCGGTGACCAGGCTCTCCGTAGACGGGCTCTGATAGCAGCTTGACAGGAAGGAAGGATGAGGGGAAAAAATAAAAACTATATATTAAATTCTTTCACTTATCCCTGTATTTTTTAAAATAATTAATTAGGAGACTTTACATTTTCCAAGACATTGTTTTTCCCAGGAGTTTTTTATAGTGGCATATTTTGTTTTCCACCTTGTATTTCTAACGTTATTTAGAAATATTTTATATATTATATCTTGTCTGCATGATGCTTTCCCAGATTGTATACTATGCAGATAAGCTGTCAGAAGCTATGGTTACATTTTGGTTCTGATTATTTTCTTCCAACCACTATATTGCCAATAAAATTCCTAAAAGCTCATGTCATGTATATCAATAAATGATCTGTTGTTCTTTTTTGGACTGCTATTTCATAATGAGGAATGAAGAAAGCAGCATCAGTACGGCCTGTCTCTGGCTGCTTTGATCCATCTGTAAATATTAATAGTTTATCTTGATAAAGGTCCATATAGTTATAAATTTTTCTTTTAACAGTTGAAGGCTTATATCTAGGCTACATATGACTTTATGAATTTCCAAGGTGTTGATAATGCCACCGTGGGGCTTACTTGAAGCTGGCTGAGGCTTGCATTTTGTGCTTTTGCATTTCCTATCCATCCAAAACTCTATTAGTTCTACTATGTTCTGAGCAATCTTGTAAGGTGAACTTTGTGGGATGTATCCTGCTATGTCCTTGTAAATTTATCCAATACGCCAGCATAAACTTAACCCACCTTATACGATAAGGCATCTCTCCTGCCTCAAACTGTAATGCAGTCACTGGTGATGATTTAAATGCTCTAGTACAAATCCGAAGTTCCTGTGCCTGTTACACCGCAAGTTTTTTAAGGTTTGATTCTGATGCTGACATAGGCAACCATAATCTAACACTGTTCTTAAAAGAGCCTGATAGATGTTTATGAGCAATGTTCTCTTGCCCTAACAGACACCTCAAAACATTATTAATCTTTTTACATTTATTCCTCACTTTATCAATATGTTGACACCATTTCAACTTCTCATCAAAGAACACTCCCAAGAATCTTACAACCTTAAAGTTGTACCCTTTATTTATTTATTTATTTATTTATTTATTTATTTATTTTACTTTTACTCTGCATGTTTTGGCCAGATACTTGAGTACAATTTTCACGGAGTATCAGTACTTTCACTTAATATAATTTTTACTCTAATACATTTTCACACCCCTGGTTAATACGGGTAATACCACTGTTAAAAATCCCAATTAGTCACTCTATTGGGAGACACGCCCACTTCCTGGAACTTCCTTCACCTGAGGATAAAAATTATCTTACTAATCAACCTCACTAGTGTGTCTCTCTTTGTGCTGACTGTTTGCTCCCCAGCTTGCTGCATGTGTTTGCTGCGTTTATGATTTTACACCAGCAATATGCAGCAATTGTAAAGCCATATTAAGGAAATGGGAGAACCAAGAAAGAAAGCAAATGACAATAAATCAATTGAGAAGTAACTTCTGGACTCATTCCTGTGTTCTAATCGACACACCATTCTGGTAGCACTAATCCTTAACCAGTCAAACACCAAATATTATACAACCACAGTAAACTGTGTGTTTAATACATGCTGTGTTAGATTAATGGCGATGCATGTTTGCTCCAGTTCCTTCAGTTGATCCGTCAAGATCAGGTCAAAACCATAGACTGTAAAAAGGTCAAAACCAGTTCAAGTTTGGTCTGATATCCAAACAAGTTATGAACTAGCCTAACACATTGGAAAATTAACTTGAGTTATATTCCCGATCCCGACCATTTAGCAGTGAAAATATACTGAGATTTTTTGTGAAACAGCGACACCTGCTGGTCACCATGCAAACCTTCGTGTCAACCGTGTCAACCTATTTTTTTTACACTATGGTGTCAACACGGAACTATTGCTGCTGGGTTCCTCCGGAATGATTTCGCAGACGTACTGCAGTGGTGTCGTGTAACGTTTGTCGATGTCCGTAATTAGACAAGACTTCTCATTATCAAATGTGGCATTACATGTATACATATATCCATAGTGATAATTTTATCCAGATTTTAATATCTGCATGTAACAGTTAGTTCCGATGTTGAAAAGAAAGCAGAGAAGAGTTTTGCGCTATGTGGAAGAGGGGAGTTTGATGAAGTTAAAGTCATTCCTTCGTAAACACAAAGATCTGGAGCTGAACTTCACCCAGGGGAAGAAGCACAGAGGTCCTTTACACATTGTCTGTTCTCACGGGGATGATGCGATTCTCAGACTGCTGCTGAAACATGGAGCAGATCCCCTGCAAACCGACCGGAATGGAGAAACACCGCTACATCTGGCCGCAAAAAGAGCCCTCAAACATGGCAAAAGAGGTGAGACTGTGCTCTGTAATATCAATAAACTCTTTTTCTTATCTGTGTTTAAGGCTGTCACATTATCAATCACAGCTTATGATGATCTGGTGGTGCCATTACGAAAAAACTGTCCAGAAGCCATGGATATTCCCAATAAAGCAGGAGTGACTCCTCAGGACCTGCTCCAGTGGATGAAGCCCGAGCAGGTGCTGTGAAAATACAGACTCTCTAAACTAACAAATGAATGGTTTAGTTATATTTAGAATAGATTGTGCTGTCATTTTAAGTTATGCATCTTCATGCAAGTTCATCATAATATGTTCCATATTAATTTACTTGAAACAGGAGAATGTCAAAAAAGAATCCTCAAATGTTGATCCAGAGCAACAATGGAGAGAGAAGCTGTTAGGCGAATGCCAGGAAGAGTTTTTTGAGACATATGGACAGTATGATGGTAAGCTATTTGTTCTTGTATATCCTGTTGAAGTGGCTGGTTATACTACATATCACAGTTATTTATAAAATAATTCACAGATGTGTCACTTAAAGAAAATTAAAAAATATTGCACAAATTTATTTTGAAACGAGTCAATTCATGTTTTTTTTTTTGAAGAAAATTTTCAATTTAATGTCAAAAAAATTTAATTTGGTATTACCATCAATCTATAACAATTATTCATGTATTAAGGGTATAAGGAGAATGTGTTATTATTTTAATGTACACATCATAATCGTTAGATACAATACATTGGATTTAGAATATAATAAAAGTATCTAGAAAAGTGCTATTTAACAAATGTATTATTATTATTAATTCATAAATATTTCTGTGGAGTCGCACAGCTTGACACTTCACTACCTGCAGAAATGATCTGATCTGAACTTATTGATCTTGACACAGTCATGAAGGTCTACTGGTGTTTTCTCTATGACATCATCGTTTGTGTGCACCACATGACTTTCATTTTGTGGACATATTTTAAAATATTAATAAGCTGTTGTTTTTTCTAAGAAATGGTTCTTAACAATTATGCTAAACTATTTAACATTTTCTTGTTAATAATTTTATTCTATTAGTGAGACTTTTGTTTCTTCATTATGCCTCTTCACTTTGATCTTTTTTACTTTATGCCACCAAAAATAAAATAAATAAATTTTAATACAGAAATGAAAAAACATGCTCATCTTAAATGGTGTATTTAAGGCAATGCATGAATGCATTGCATATTTAATGTACTTATGAATAAAATTAGCAAAAATGTTAATTAATACATATTTGTTAATTACTTTAATTTAACAAAAAATTAGCAACATCAATTGATTCTCATATGCCAGAGGTATGGAGCCTTTGAGCTGTGTTTATGATCACGATGATATAGTGGCTTTCCATTTGCATAACAGTGACTGTAAAATAAGTATTTTAGGTGTGGGAATGGCATATTTCGAGATTTGAGATTATGGGATATGGTAATTAGGTTACTTTTGATTGGCCATTGGGCTAGTTTTGTTACGCAAACCTGGCAACTCTGCCTTACAGTAAGTAGTCTCATGTACATAAAGTGAGCAGTATGCATCAGACAGTCAAGTGAACAGATTGGGCTGATAAACTATTGTATGAATATCTCCCTGTTCGCTCCAGGTGATTTCTTATGGGATGACAAAGATGATGAAGACTTCGGGGGCTGGGCGGATCGGATCAGGCGAGAGTATTTTACTAAGCAACGGGCCAGAGAACAGAGAGAAGCGGCTTCTGTAGGACACAAGAGCAAGAGGTCAAAGGGGCGTAAGGAGACAGAGGAAGATGAGAAGAGCTGTAAAGATCTGCAAGCCCGTCTGGAGCGTGAGCATGAGGAGTACCTGCAGCGGGCCGCTCGCAAGGAGGAGGAGACGCGGCAGGGGAGGAAGAGGCGCTATGAGGAGCGCTGTGCCGTCACGTTCAACAGCTCCTCCAGCAAGGCTCCTGAGGGACTGCTGGGATATGAGGACATCCCCTGGCCCGCTCCTCGCGGGTCGCTGGAGGACATGGTGGGCGTTATGTTGCACGGTGCTGACCGGTCTGATTTATCCACTTTCCGGAAGGTGCTCCGTCGGCAGCAGGCCCTCTGGCACCCGGATAAGTTTTTCCAGCGCTGTGGAAGCCGTCTGGTGGACTCTGATAGGAAAAAGATCCTGGACACAGTCACTGGCCTCTCACAGGAGCTCAACAGACTCGCACAAAACCTCAGATGATGTCGATTCACTGCTTCCAATCAGTTTCATTTTCGAGCTTGCATGTGATTAAGACACCCTTTGAATCAATGAAAAATAAATTCTATCTCAAGCTAATTCAGTTCTGTAATAGTTGCTTTATTGAAGTAAGAGTGGCCGAGCGAGGAGGGATGTTTTCTACTGTAATTCATTACTTGAAAAATAATATTGCAAACAGATATCTTGAGAATATCATACAAGATCGGTAAAACAAATCTTAACTGAATTCATCATGGTTTATAGTCTCACAAAAAAATCTAGAAATTTCAATATTTAACACATTAATTTTCATTATTTTTACTTTTTATAAAAAGCAAATGCAGTGGAAATTTTTCTAAATATTTACTGATGATGATTCATCTAGAGATCGGTATAAATTAAAGTTCTTTTCTTTAACCATTTAAAAACCTTGTTAATTGAAATAAATCTGAAATAAAATAGAATATAAATATTATCAGAAAATCTGAAATGTTTAGGTAATAATCTAATCTGAAATAATATTAAGTTGAAGCACTGAAATTATTAACTGGAAATTAATCAAATCTGAAAAAATAAATTAAACCTAAATAGCATATATATATATATATATATATATATATATATATATATATATATATATATATATATATATATATATATATATATATATATATATATACATATAAATTAAATACAAAAACAAAATAACAAAATTACTAAAAATTAAGCTAAAATTAACATAACTAAAAATATAAAAAAGCCTATTCAAAATAATAACTAAATTTACACTGAGCCACAGTTGAAAAAACTGAGTATAAATTCTAATATTCTTTACCTAGTTTGTAATATGAACCATTTTGACCTAAATAGATGCTGATACTTTATGCTCTTTTGTAAAATATAATTTCTATAGTCATTTTCTTATATTTATTATATGATGGAAAGTAATGAGGGTTGGACCATATTTCAAACTAATACTGTCAGTACAAGTTGAATGTAGTATAACCAAACTCTACATTTCTCAGCTATTACGACTCCTAGCATTTTCCTGTGATAAATATCAGAACAATTAGTGGAACATAAGAGTAAGTAAAATTGTGGTGTACTACACTGTGCATTTAGCCTATTTACTATGAGGTGGAGTACAGTGGACTGAATGACGTTACGGTCACATCAGGACCTTTACAATCTCAACGCATCTTTAACTTGTTAATCATATTGCACTGTTGGTGTTTATTACTTGAGAACTTTAAACAAAGGTTTGTTTTCCCCTATAAATCTTCTAATTTTAAGGCATTTAAACAAAGGACAGGCAGATGGCGTGCCTTTGGTCAAGAATACGCCACAGAATATATTAAATGATAATGTGGTTGCCAGATTGCAAAAAAAACCTAACCTACTTGCCAAACAATCAATATATTAGAAGATGTGGAGTTAACCATTTAGGATATATTATTGGTAGATCTGTCACATACATTTTTCTAAATCTTTTTTTTTAAATAATAATTCAAAAATATATATTTTTTAAATGAATGAGTGGCCATTTAAACTGATAAAATCAAGCCATGGGATCACTGGGAGAATAAGTAGAATAACTGTTCACGTTTTTAAATAATCAATAGCCTACAGTGGCATTTCATAATGAAGTCATTATAATTGTATTAAATATAGTTACACTTAATGAAACATGAAGTGATTTAACAGACTAAAAATACATATATAAGGAAATTATTAGACACATCATGGAATGTTGCAATAAACAAAAGCACAATTAAATAAGCATTAATAAGGTGTGAAATACATGTATTTAAACATTTATATTATTATTTATATAATTTATATAAATTCATTTAATTCCGTCCGTTAAATCACACTGATTAGGAAGCTGTTAAATTTTAAAGACCGGTTTTTGTTAGAGAACAGTTTTCTAAATCATATAGTACTATATATTTATGCTATGTGTCTATCTTTCAAAACAATAAATAATTCGTTTTCAAAGTTTAAAATGTTTTCGTAAATCGAAGAAGGGGGATTTGTTAACGAAGGATCTGGCAACCCATGGGCGCAATCTGTAACACCGGCAGGGTTTGTGTTATACCGGAGTGATCTTTTTATAATGCGATTTATTTCAACATCAAGGCTTCCTTGTATTCGTACATTTTAAATCTAGATAGTGTTTAGTTGTTTGTATGTCGACACTCCTTCAGTAGCCTTAAATCTCTCACGCTATTTCTGTCGTTTCAATGGCAAGACGACAATTAAAGGCACAGACGCCTATCGATTATTATTGTCCAGCCAGCTAGGTAAGACACTTTTTCAATATTATTTACATCTGCAGTTTAATTTGTAGTATATGCACACCTTTCATGAGAATGCCGAGAATATTCACTAGGTTGCTAAAAATAGTATAGGTTAATCATTTTAGGTACAATTTAATCACATCCCGGCTCGGTCAGACATAAAATCTTCAGTAATTCAGAATGCGTGGTTAACAAGTCAATTTAGTCCGATTTATTGGGATTGAATGCGATTGAAGTTGAACACTTGACAGTCGCAAAGTGAATCGCAAAGGCCAGAGGCGGATTGAGTGCTCAAGGTGGCCGAGAGAGGAGAGAGAAGATGGGCTCGGGCTTTCGCAGTGAGGAGATGTGCTTGGCGCAGCTGTTCCTGCAGTCCGGCTCGGCATACGACTGCATCAGCGAACTGGGAGAAATGGGACTGGTCGAATTTCGAGATGTAAGTTTGGACTCAGCGCCTGTGTGTCAAAACCTAGTGAGCTGCCTACCTTCTGGATTCCAAAAATGTTGTCTAGGTAGACTCTGAGCCATAACCTTTATTCTCAGAGCAGACAGATTTGAGTGAATTAACAGACCTTAAATGATCGGTGTAACCTGGCTACCCTTATTAGTTTGCTGCTATGCGTTTTGAAGCGCATGTTAAAGTGTCCACATTTTGGCCTGGTCAGACAGAGGCCGATGTGTGTCAGCCAGGTTAAATGGTTAGTTCACACAAAAATGTCACAATTTACTCACCCTCATGTTGTTCCAAACCAGTATAATTTCTTCTGCTGAACACAAAAGAAGATATTTTGAAGAATGTCCGTAACCAAACGGGTAGCCATTGAGTTTTATTTTTATTTGTCTCCTTACTATGTAAGTCAATGGCTTCTATCAACGGTCTGGTTACCAA
The DNA here is from genome assembly GCA_026230005.1 of Gila orcuttii. Classification (NCBI taxonomy): domain Eukaryota; kingdom Metazoa; phylum Chordata; class Actinopteri; order Cypriniformes; family Leuciscidae; genus Gila; species Gila orcuttii. The sequence goes on along the minus strand of JAPDVR010000024.1, from coordinate 16,372,750 downwards.
CATTCTTCAAAATATCTTATTTTGTGTTCAACAGAAGAAAGACACTCATACAGGTTTGGAACAACATGAGGGTGAGTAAATGACAGGATTTTCATTTTTGGGTGAACTATCCCTTTAATATCCTGGTTACAGCTGATGAGCTGGATCAATTACTTGCTAAAAAACAGAGTAAGTCTGGTTATAAAAGCCTGTGTTTTCTATTCAGCCCGAGGGTGTTTGACACTCATTAACAACTTCATGTAGGCCATGTTTTGTTCATGTATGTGTGTGACCTACTGTTTTGTTGGCAACAGTCTGCGTAGTCCTCATAAAATAATTTTGAGTTTCTTTGGGACTTTTTTGTTTTAAATAAAATTGTGCTAATTCTTTAATTATGCGTGCAGCTTATATATTTGTTACATTTAAAATTAAGCGTGTTGTTGCTGTTAACTAAAACTATTAAAAATAATTTTCAATAATTTAAATAAAGCTCAAATAAAATATAATTAAATAGAAATATTGCCTTGACAACTATAACTGAAATAAGGTAAGTTTTTCCATCCTTAAACAGAATTGTTTACTCCTCTTCATGTTGTTCCAAAATCATATGACTTATTTTCTTCTGTAATACAAAATTTTAACAATAAACACATCAATAAATAATTCAAAAGTACACATTCTTTTCCAAGTCTTTTGATAGCTTTGTGTGAGAAACAAACCATGTAAGATATTATTAAATTATCATTTATCTAATCTCAGCTAATATGTGAATGAATCAATTCCTTTGAATCAGAACTACTCAGTGAATCGATCAATCCAACTCATAACCGGTCTGAATGATTCATTCACAAATCTAGCTGATTCAGTGGATCTGGTTGGTTACCAGCTCACTAGAGTGTAACACAAAACAATCATATTTCTTCAGAAGACTTGACATATAGTTCATGAGTTGTATAAACCACATTCATGATTTTATGTTGATTTTTGTCCTTTTTGAAAAGCTCCATTCCTCATCCATCGCAATGAAGCTGTCAGTCAATTTAATTCCTGTTAATCCGCATATGGGACCTGATTATCACCAAATACTGCAATCTCTAAATGATCAAATCTCATTTGATTAATGTAATGCTCACAGCCTGGTCTTGTTGCCTCTAGATTGTAATATTTTGTAATGTCAAACACATAAGTCATAATCTGACCTGTTCCAGCTCAACCCCAGCGTCAGCTCCTTCCAGCGCCGCTTCGTCAGTGAGATCAAGAGATGTGAGGAGATGGAGAGGATTCTGGGTAAGGGATTTTTAGTGAGCACTCTGTACATTTTTGATCAAGCTCTCAACCTCTCCAGCAGAGAATATTTGAACTTCAAAATATATCTGTTAGAGTGCTAACAAATAGGCTACAATTACTTTCCTTTATTTTGCAATACATTTCCTTCCATTTTAGCCTTAATAGTATGTTCCTCAAAGCCATAAAGTTAAAATGAAGAAGATCAAAAATAGAATAATTACACTGCAGTTCTGCTGGAGTAACACGAGAAACAGACACAGAACAGACTATTTTTGTACATTAGAACAGACTTTGTTCTGAATTTAGCATTTTTGATCTGAATTGTGGTCCTATAAAAATGGTAAATGTTTTGGTGTGCTTTTTGTTGTTGTTGTAACAGTATGTGATGTGTGTTTAAAACACCATTTCTTTGTTTCCGTCGCCTATAGGGTATCTGCTGAGAGAAATTAGGAAGGCTAATATTGCAGTGCCAGAGGCTGAAGTCCCTCCTGTTGCTCCTGCACCCAAAAATGTCTTAGAGATCATGGTAGGTGCTGAGATATTCAGATATTGACTGTTTTAGTAGACAAGGTGAATGTGCCAAACAGGCCTTTTCTATTTCATAAATATTATCTTGGGTCTGAGTTCAGTTAATACCGTTGAATTTTCACTGGCGAAATCCATGAATTTGGCATGAGGACGAAAGGTTTCCCCATGCAGATTTCACAACGGCCAGATTTCGCTATGTTCACCAACAGAAAGCTGCTTGGTTTGAAAGTGACTTCTGTGTGAGCAGTGCTTCATACATCAATACACTACTGACGGTAGAGTTAGAGCTGCTCGATTAATTGATAATTGATCTCGATTCAAACATCAACACGATCTTATTCCTAAATGACAACAATTCTATTAAACCTTTGAAAATAATCACACCGGAACATTCAAATCTGCGTTCGCGCTGCCGCTGATCCGGAGCGAGCAGTTATCATTCATGTATAGGTATGAAACAGCTTCACAAACAGTCTTTTCAACCACTCAGTATCATTATTTCTGTGTTACAAATATTCATACTATCACAGAAGAACTGGGTTTATAGTTCAGATATAAACATTGATATTTACGGTAGCGATCAAAATAGAGCAAATCACCTTTTGAAAGTTAACTTGGTGCTTCTAATAATGAATGTATCGATTACATCGTTACACCAGTAGGTGGCGACAAGTGATTGTTAAAAAATATATTTGTCATTGAATCATTCATTCAAGAGATTCATTCAAAAACAGATTCATCCAGTGATGAAACAAGTGGGTTGTGTCTGAAATCGCCCCCGAAATGTCTCCTATAGGGGACAGCCATTTGAAATAGTGTCCAAAACCATAGTGGACGTTATTGCGTGCACTCATTCGATCCCATAATGAACCGCAATAATGAGTATACAACTGATGTACACTCAACGGTTAGAGAATACCCATAATGCACTTTGATGGTCACGCCGAATGAATTCCAGTGTCTGACGTGAATGTAAATTTCGCTATTGTGATGCTGCTTGAAAAATCATATAAATATTGCATCATATAACACAATGTTTAAGGCATTTAAGGTTATAGACCCTTAAAAAGGAAGGATGTTTTTTCCATTCGGTTTTGTTGAATTATAGAGCGTATCATTTTGGTTAAATGGCCATGTGGTCAGTGGTTTGTAGTAATTGATTGTATATGAGAGCATCAAGACCCAGTGCTGGTAATTGACCATGTCAAGTTGCCAAGAGTGATTGATTGTGTGTGATGTGGTGAGAGAAAGCTTCCGGTGAATGGAGGAAATTGATTATGCATGGCAGATTCATCAGTGTTTATTTATAGTAATATACCCATGACTTTTTATCATGGCCTGTTTAGTGCGCTAAGTATTGTTTTGGGTAGTATTATGTCCTGAGTTTTATTGATTGGTGTGTCTTGTTTCGGAGACCTTTATAAGTATTGATTGTGTAAGTATGATGTGTCTTAACATGACTGATGGAAAGTCATTGGCTGTTGTCAGGAGCAACTGCAGCGGCTTGAGGTGGAGCTCAGCGAGGTGGCCAAGAATAAAGAGAAGCTCCAGAGGAACCTGCTGGAGCTGACGGAGTACACACACATGCTGAGGATCACACACACGTTCATGCACAGCCGCTCCAGGGTGCGTCCCGTTCACTCGTTTAACACTCACTAATGTGGCCTATTCGACATATTCAGTGACTTAAAGTCCTGTTGTTGTGAGTATACAGTGAGCAGACACAGCCTGAGAGTCACGTGATGTTTATGTTGGAAAAACATATTACAAGTCCAATTTTCTGTGAGAAGATCAGCTTGGATCAAATCCTATCTGTGTTATATTTGCCTTGGAAATGTTAGCTTTCCTTTATGTAAATGTTCTATGGTTGACCAGCAATGGTTTCATTATCTATAAAGTAGTGTGCCGGATGTTCAATATATATATATAAAATGTATTGATCGCAAATGAGGTGCTTAAAAATATATATTTTTACAGTTTTAATTGATATAATACAATTTAAAAGCAAATAAGCTGCTGAATTTTTTAATAAATATTTTTTATTATTATTGTAATAACATTATTTTATACAATTTTTTATTTCTCTAAAATGTGATATAATAATTTAAAAGCTAATAAGTTAAACAAAAATGTAAAAAATTGCTGCAATTTAAAAAATATTTTTGTATCATTATTTTAATATTATTTTACACCATATTTTCTTTTATATTTTACAGAATTTACTAAAATGTGATACAACACAATTTAAAAAATTGAAAGAATTTCTGAACATTTAAAAATATATATATTTTTAATATAAATACTTTCATTATTTTAATGGATAAGACAGTTTATTAACAGCAAATGAGATTAACAAAAATAGCTTGATGGATTTTAATAACCAATTCAAAATGACTTGTTTTACACAATATTTTCTGTAATATTTTACAGAAATAAAATAAAATGTGATATAATGATAGTACAACTTAAAGCATGAGTTCATGAACAAAAATGTTGACTTTTTTTTAGATATTTAAATTTATATATGTATAAATTAGTGGTCAAATTGATTAATCACATCTAACATAACAGTTTGTGTGTGTGTGTGTGTATATACATATATATATATATATATATATATATATATATATATATATATATATATATATATATATATATATATATATATATATATTTTTTTTTTTTTACAAACTATTTAAAAGATTTGACAGCGCTAGTATAAATAAATATAAACATTTAAAACCATTTGCATGGCTGTTGTTACATTTTGAGATAAAACACAATTCTGTTAAGTCAAGTGGACACATTTATACAGCAATACTAATAATTTTAAAATGGCCAAATTTTGGCTGATTAATTGGTTTAACTAATATATATTGGTCGATCACAATTTAAGTAATATTACAATAAACTTTTTTTTGCGGAAGATTATTATCTTTAGCTGTCAGATTTTAATTGAATGTGTGAATGTGCATGTGTGTGTTTAGCATGAAGCCCTGGGCCCGCAGTATGAAGAGTTCCCGTCTCTGGACACTGAATCAGTGACAGGCTGCACCGGTATGCAGAGACTGGGCGCCAAACTCGGGTGAGTCACTAAAAGTGTCTCACTCACTCGTCATAGCACACACTCTTATATCTTTTAAACAGATCCGTGTGTCTCAGTTTAGATCCACACAGCTGTCTGTATTTTACGTGTGTGTGATGTTTGTGTGCTGCAGGTTTATCTCAGGACTGATTCAGCGGGTGAAGGTGGAGGCGTTTGAGCGCATGCTCTGGCGGGTCTGTAAAGGTTACACCATCCTCAGCTACGCAGAGGTGGACGAGAGCCTGGTGGATCTTGACACGGTATGCAAACTTAGAACGCTGAGGTCCACCAACAAAGTGCATCTGAATGGCTGTAGTTATATCCAAATGATTTGGTTTAACAGAATATGCTGCATGGTGCAAACATGCCTCTGTGTTTGTTTCACAGTTTTAGATCATACCCGTCTGCCACAGCCAAAGCGTGCTAATGTATTCAGAGTGATGAACCAGTTTGTTTACAGAGGCTGTCTTGTGTTTACGTGTTTCAGGGGGAGATCAATAAGAATGTTGTGTTCCTCATCTCCTTTTGGGGCGACCAGATTGGGCAGAAGGTTCAAAAAATTTGCGACTGGTAAGAGAAGGACTAGATGGAGACTTCATTCTTCTTATTTCATCTTTTTAGGGGTCATTCACACATGGCACGTTCCTGCATATCATCTGTTAGTTGTTGGTCTTTGGAACATACGTCAGACAGTATGTAAGTTTGAACGCAACGAATGCACTTTTTGCTACTTTTTAGGTCTTTTTTTTTATTCGGCTTTATATTTAATTTATTATTAATGTGAGGGCTGTCAATTAAACAATTAACTTTAATTTATTTGAAGTAATTATTAAGTAATTATTTCAACAAAAAAGGCATTAAAAATTAAAGCATTGTCTCTCTGAACTCTAAATTATATTAAAAATTAAACTCATACATACTGTGACTTTAATACATATTTTCTGTGATGAGCATGTTTTAATTCCTGAATTAAAATTCATTTTGATATTTTTTTTGTGGCATAAAGCCTCACATTTTAGGGTGATACGACCATGCTGAAATTATAATGCCTCATTAAAAGGATGAAATTCTTAAAGAAAACAAAAAGTAAAACAAAGTAGTTTGGCATAATCTTTTATGATTATTTCTTTGTAAAAAATATTTTACCAAATGTGCTTTATTTAAAAAAAAAATTCTGCCAAATCATCGTCATGTGGTGTGACTAACATGCAGAAAAAATAAGTCAATAAGTCGCTTAAAATATAAGATCATTTTTATGACAAGGCAAGATTAGTTCAGGTTATAAAATATCCCATCACGCCCAAAAAAGTTTAATTGTACTTATTAGGAATAAAAAAAAAATCATGATATTTGTATAAAAAAAGGGAAGAAAAAAGTTTTACCTTGAATAATTCTGGATAAATTGGGTACCCCAATTTTGTTTTGTTTTGTTTAAAACCAGATCATGAATCTCCCATGATTATGAACAAAAATAAACAAAATAACTAATTTGTTAATGTAATTTAATAGAGGTTCTGACAAAATGTTAGTTGCTGCAGTCTATATTAAAAAATATTTAATTAATTTTGAATTATTTTTGTAAAAATTCAGTTTGAATGAATGATTCAATGACTCACTCATAAAGATTTCACTTGTTTTGTTACTGGATGAATCAGAGTGATTGAAGGACAAATACATTTTTTAAAGGGGTCATGACATGAGAAACCAAATTTGCCTTGATCTTTTGGTATATAAGAGATCTATGTACTATTAAAACTTCCTGCAAGTTTCATAGCTTAAGACGTCCTCCCCATTATAAACGACGCATTTATTTAATAAAGCTCTAAATACAGCTCGTTCTAGATCCGTTGAACTTAGTGACGTCACTGTACGAAGTGACGTACCAGTCGTTTGCATATGACCGCCTCCAGCGCAAGACAACTACGCCTCATTTCGCATCATCGCGCATCATCGCATCGTTGTCGTGCGGCTTGCACCCACATGTGTTCAGTCGACGTGCAGCGAGTGGGTCTGTTTACAAGATGACTGCGATGCCACGCAGATGTGCTGTTCCTGTTTGAGTGTTTGAATACGCTGCCGAACGATCCAGACGTCAGGGAAAGCAGTTGGATGCAGTTTATTTGCAGCATATGCAGCCCGCCAAAGCTTAATTTGAACGGTGAGTGATCAGATGAGTGGGACAGGGCATGTTACTGAAAGAACAAGCAGAGAGAGAGAGAGAGAGAGAGAGAGAGAGAGAGAGAGAGAGAGAGAGAGAGAGAGCCCCGGCCGCGCGCGTGCCTTCAAACTCTCTCTCTCTCTCTCTTCCTCCCTCGCGCATATGAATCAAAATCAATTGAGAATTGACACGATGGTAAAAGATCGGAAGACCGAAGTTTCACGTGGTGGAGCATTGTGTAGTCTACGTGTGATACAAAATGATTAACGTTCATAATTTATGCATAAGCAGCACTGACGTTAGCCAATCATAACAGTGGGCGTTAACACTGAACTCTTAAACACCTCAAAACAGAAACACCTCAAAAACAGACTGTTTGAATCAGAGGTGAGAAACAGGGTGGGAAAAGGTCATAAATCACTACATTTTTTAATTTTTTTTGTTAAAAATCCTATAGTAATACTATAATTGCACCTAAGGGAACATAATAAAACAAAACAAAAAAACATGTCATGACCCCTTTAACAGTCACTGGTCGCCACCTACTGGTGTAACAATGTAATCGATACAATCTTGTCAAGTTACTTTCAAAAGGTGATTTGCTCTATTTTGATCGCGACCGTAGACATCAGTGTTTATATCCGAACTATAAAGTTTTTTCCCAGTACTTGTGTGGTAATATGAATTACTGTAACAAAAATAATGATACTCTGTGGTTGAAAAGACTGTTTGTGAAGCTGTTTCATACAAAACTGCTTTCAGCAGCAGCGGCGACGCAGATTTAAATGTTGCTGTGATCGTACCTCTCAGGTTTTATAGACAGAGCCGAATTGTTGTCATTTTGGAATAAGATAGCATAATTTTTTTAAACGAGATTGCGATCTTTGAACGATTAATCGTGCAGCTCTACATTCCTGTATTTATATATATATATATATATATATATATATATATATATATATATATATGTATGGAAAATGTACTTTTTATTTGACATTTTTAGGGTTATTTTTCAGTCATTTTTTTTATGGGGAAAAAAACACAATACCATCATGAATACAAGTAGTACATTTCTATGAACTTGGCACATGTGTTTTTAGATTTTTCAAAGATTTGTCCAAGATCTTTTCTGTGTCATGAACACTGACCCAATTTGTCACTGACCTAAAAATGGAACTGTTTTTAACTTGACCTACCATCTTTAAACATGGCGCCTGTGGTGCGAAACCCTGAAAACAGTGAGACACTACACAATAGTTAAAGACGTCCATTTGAAGTATGTGTCTGACCATTAGTAAAAAAATGAAAGTATTTTTGCAGATGGTATAATAGAGCATGTTGTGCTCTTAAGCCTGCCACGGTCCTGTTGGATTTTGCTATATGATTTTGCTTGTGTACACCAGTTACCACTGCCATCTCTACCCCCACCCTGAAACGGACGAGGAAAGAGCCGACGTGATGGACAGCTTGAGGACACGCATCCAAGACTTACAAAACGTACGTCTTCTGCATTACCGAGTGCCTTCAGTGTCTCCTTGGGGGGAGGATTGATTATTGTATGCTGTCATTGGTTTGTCCTCTGCAAAATAATGCTGACGTTATCTCTTCTTAACCTGGGATTTCATAAATTAAACATCAATGAAGCGATCTTTGCTCATTAGGTTTTGCACCGCACTGAGGATTACTTGAAGCAGGTCCTGCATAAGGCGTCCGAGTCAGCGCACTCATGGGTGCTACAAGTGAAGAAGATGAAAGCAATCTATCACATCCTCAACCTCTGCAGCTTTGACGTCACCAACAAGTGTCTCATCGCTGAAGTGTGGTGTCCGGTCAGTGACCTGGCGAACCTGAGGCGTGCGCTGGAGGAGGGCTCAGTGAGTACAATCGTTCTCATGTGACGGTAGTCTGATTTTATCCAACCTATTGACGTACGAGAAGTGTTAATGTGGCTTCTAGACAATTCTACTGATACAGTAAGTGCTATAACTGCAGCCTCTTTTAACTTTCTTAATAGAGAAAAGGTGACGCCACTGTCCCATCTTTCGTGAACCGTATCCCAAGCAGCGACACTCCGCCGACACTTTTGAGGAGCAACAAGTTTACCTCGGGCTTCCAGAGTATAGTGGAAGCTTATGGAGTGGGAGACTACAGGGAGGCAAGCCCGGGTAAGTGCAGACCACCAACTATTATTCATCATCTTGATTGAGAAGGCTTACACTAGGAATTAAAGCAATTTCTTAAAGCATATATTCATGAAAGCATGTAGTGACTAGTGGCTGTCAGGATCCATAAAAAGGGTCCATATTGCTTGTCATTAGTCATACTGGCAGTAATATATTGTATACAGTAATATTTAGAATTTTTTTAAAATGTAATTTATTCCTTTTGATCAAAGCTGAATTTTCTGCATCATTACTCCAGTCTTCAGTGTCACATGATCCTTCTGAAATCATTATAATATGCTGATTTGATGCTCAAGAAACATTTCTGAATATTATCAATGTTGAAAACAGTTGTGCTGTGTAATGTTTATTGTAGAAACTGTGATACAGTTTTTCAGGATTAGGTTTATTTGATGAATAGAAAGTTCAAAAGAACATTTATTTGAGATAGAAATCTTTTGTATCATTATAAATGTCTTTACTGTCCATTTAATCAATTTAAAGGGGACTTATTATGCAAAATCCACTTTTATAAGGATGTCCGCACTGAAAGGTAAATGTAAATTAAATTCTATTCTTGGTTATGTCTCCAACAAATTAATAAAATGCTCACACTTTCAGCCTGTTTGAAATTAAGTTTTATTTGTGTTCAAGTTTACGCATTAACCCCAGGCAGAATTAATTAACTTAAGGAATTAAAGTTATCTTGACTTTAGACTAATAATTACCCTTTGAATGTCTATTCGAAAGTTTCTTTGTTATACCAGGCTTTGAAAAATAAAGTGTGTTTATTATACCAGGCTAATTAATGACACAAGCATTGTTAATGACACAAGCATTGTTTTATTTCACTAAAGGAGCCGGAAGGCCTGCAAGCAACAGCAGGACCAAAAAATAACAGCAGGAGTAACAATAACCATTAGATAGTTTTAGGACAGAACAGTCACTAAGATTTAAAAATTAAATGTACAAATGAACAGTACTCTTACGGAAGAGTAGATGGAAGCCCCGCCCCTGACTGTTGACGATCTGCCCTTTTAGCATAGATTTCCAGTCCGACATTTCTGCTTCCTCGCTGTATCAGCTGGAGATTTACAATGTCTGCGCGAAAACAAAACAAAAAAACTCATTACAAATGTTCTGTTGGATGTAGCAACAAACATTAAGAGTCTCCATAGACTCCCGGCATCTGAGCCACTGGGGACACCCTGGTTGAATTTCATTTATGAAAGAAATGTGCTGAAGAAAGTGTTACATATTTGCGCAAATCATTTTACGCCAGACTGCTTCACCTACGAGGGTCAGTTCAACACTGGATTTGCACAAAAGTTGTTTCTGAAAGGTTTTTAGATTAACATGATGGTACATGCTAGTCGATGAGTTGAATCAACTTAACTCCACAACAACTACATAAATTTATCCGCTAACCATTCAGGAACACCGCTACTGGCAATTTCTGACATTTTGGCTGTGTGACATTCTCCAGTTTTGTTGTTGCGGAATATCCGAAGCACGAGCTGTAAATGATCCCTCCTCTTCTGGAAAGGGGGTTTGTTTTTGCTTACACCCAAATAGGGGCAAATTTGACCAGCTATAATAAATGATCTGTGGGTATTTTGAGCTGAAAGTTCACAGACACATTCCGGAGACATCAGCGACTTTTAAATCTTGTGAAAAGGGGCATAATAGGTCCACTTTAATGCATCCTTGCTGAATAAAAGTGTTAATTTCTTAAAAAAAAAAAAAAAACTGGGTAGTGTGCATTGTCTTTGTGTCCGGAACAGATCGAAATTTTCCATACACTCTTAAAAACAAATGTTCCAAAAGGGGTTTTTCACAGTGATGTAATAGAAGAACAATTTTGCGTTTACCAAAGAACCTTTCAATGAGCAGTTTTTAAAATAAGAACTTTTTTCTTAGTTTGAAGAATATTTTAATAATGTGAAAAACCTTTTTCCATTATAAAGAAACTTTTGTGTAATGGAAAGGTTCCATGGGTGTTAAAGGTCCTTCATGGAACCATCTATGACAATTAAGAAACTTTATTTTTAAGAGTCTAGTGTTATAGTTCAGTTTTTTTATTTCTACTCTTTTCTTCACAGCTCCTTATACCATTATCACCTTTCCTTTTCTGTTTGCGGTGATGTTTGGAGATGTTGGTCATGGTGCAGTCATGACACTTTGTGCTTTGTGGATGGTGTTGACTGAGAAGGACCACCCACGTAGACGTCCAGGAAATGAGGTCAGAGTGGTAACTAAATTTAATTAAACTAATTGCAATTAGCCTTGGTGTAGCTCAACGTGCATTGAGCTGTTGTGATTATGCATTGGCAGTACAAATGTGTTTTTGAATACATTTTTGTCTTTATTCAGATCTGGACGACTTTTTTTGATGGGCGGTACATCATACTGATGATGGGATTATTCTCCTTATACACTGGACTCATTTATAATGACTGTTTCTCCAAATCCCTCAACATCTTTGGCTCAGCCTGGAGCGTCAAGGCCATGTTCACAGAACAGGAGTGGTCGTAAGACACAAAATACACAAATCTTATAAGAAACTGTTTTGTTTGTTTGCAAAGCATGACTTTAATGTAATTATTTTTAGGATCCAAGCACTGAAAGTCATAGCGTCAACAGGAAGTGTGGCAATTACAACAGACTTTGGAATAATTCTCTTATGTTTACTTGCTTAAATGCATGTGCATAGTTTTCCTAGAGCCTCCATGTGCAGTGGCACTATTTGGGCCTGTCTTTGCTGCTTGCAGCTAAATTTGCATTTCTATTTTATTTAAGTTCCAAAATAATCATACATATCATTGGATGCTATTGGTTTCCCCCTTTTACTCTCTTAATAGAAATGAAACTCTACAAATGAATACTTTACTCACCTTGAATCCCAACGTTTCCGGTGTTTTCTCTGGGCCTTATCCACTGGGCATTGATCCAGTGAGTACACACTCTCTGATTTATGAAGCACTCTTCTGTGGGTGGCAGCCACATCCTGAAATAGTACATTATAGCTCAGAGTAATTCGCTGATATTGTTTGCAGAGCTCTGATTTATCATGTTCTATTGACCTGTAGATTTGGAACATGGCCGTGAATCGCCTGTCCTTCCTCAACTCCTACAAGATGAAGATGTCTGTGATCATTGGAGTCATCCACATGAGCTTTGGGGTGGTGCTCAGTGTTTTTAACCACTTGTGAGTGAGCAATTTATTTTATAAATGTGTTTGTGTTTGTAATGGTAAAGGTTCTGTTACTAATTATTATACAAACAAGTCATTTAGCGCAGCGGTTTACAAACTGGGGTCTGGGGACTCCAAGGCAGTGTTTTATTATCATTAAGATACACTCATTGTTTGTTAAGTACTTCACTGCAAGTGTTTCACTTTCACTTCATTTCAAAAAGTGTGTGAGTACCTGACTTTAATAAGTGTGCGAGTACTTGACTTTAAAAAGTGTGCAAGTACTTGACTTCAAAAAGTGTGAGAGTTCTTCACTTCAAAAAATATGTGAGTATTTGACTTTAAAAATGTTCTAGTACTTCTTCAAAAAGTATGTTAGTACTTGACTTCAAAAAGTGTGCTAGTACTTCACTTCAAAAAGTGTGCAAGTACTTGACTTTAAAAACTGTGAGTACTTCATTTTAAAGGTGTGCGAGTACTTGACTTCAAAAAATGTGCGAGAACTTGATTTCAAAAAGTGTGGGAGTTCTTCACTTCAAAATGTGTGCGACTACTTCACTTCAAAAAGTGTGCGAGTACTTGACTTCAAAACGTGTGCGAGTACTTGATTTAAAAAAAAATGTATGCGAGTACTTCAAAAAGTTTGCAAGTACTTCACTTTAAATGGTGTGCGAGTACTTCCCTTCAAAAAATATGTGAATACTTCAAAAAGTATGCGTATACTTGACTTCAGAATGTGCGCAAGTACTTAACTTTAAAAACGGCTAGTTCTTGACTTCAAAAAGTGAGCGAGTACTTCTTCAAAAAGTGTGCGAGTAGTGTGCACAGACACACACACACAGTAGTTTTGAAAGTGACTTCTGTATGATCTGTGCTTTATACATTGCTACACTATTGACAATAGACAATGAACCTTTTTTTGCCCGCAAAATTTGAAATATGTGACCTTGTTTTTTCAATTGTTTTTAAATAATTTGCTTTGGCTTCAGGACACCATAAAAATGTATTCATTTTGCCAAGTATTTCATGTTGGAAACAATTTTATGATTTCATATTTATATTTTTTCTTCCACAATATAAATTTATACATGAAAATATATAGTTCCTTACATATTTTCGGAAAAGGTCCTAATCAAAAGGTTCGGTTGTTAATCAAATTCTTTCTGCATTAAGCTCTCTATGCTCTTATACTCTATAAATTCTGTCTTTGCCCTTTTCCTCTCTGTGTATTCACAGGCACTTCCGACAGAAGTTTAAGATCTATCTTGTCTTTCTTCCTGAGCTGCTCTTTCTACTTTGTCTCTTTGGGTACTTGGTCTTCATGATCTTTTACAAATGGCTGGCATTCTCAGTGCAAGACTCACGGCTGGCTCCAAGCATTCTCATCCACTTTATCGACATGTTCCTAATGCAGGGGAATGCCTCTACACCGCTTTACCCCGGGCAGGTGTGTGTGTGTGTGTGTGTGTGTGTGTGTGTGTGTCTGTGCACATGTGTGGGAGGACTAGTCAGTCTGCTTGATAACTGCATTTGTGTTAATCCTCTTGTAACAGATGGGACTGCAGGTGTTTCTAGTCGTGGTTGCTCTGCTGTCTGTGCCAGTGTTGCTGCTCGGGAAACCTCTTTACCTCTACTGGCTGCATCATGGTGGAAAGAGACTGGGGGTCCACAGGGTTTGTCTGTGTTCTTGTGTATGTATGTGTTCGTATCTGATGTCAAGATATCACATGGTACATTCATAAATTATTAGGGCTCTAAAAAACCTAATTAATCTCACAACTTTACGTGAATATAGAAAATCACAATGAAAAATAAAACTTAATCCTGAAATAGGCTTTATTTTTTTTTATTAATTTTTTTTTTTTTCGGGTGAAATGTCACTCACATTTTTTTGTGAGATTTGACCCAAATGTGGTCTTCAGATGTATGTTGTTATGTGTATAATAGTATATGTATCCTGATATATTGATGCATGATGACCTGGTTAAAGAGGCTATCACTTTGTGTGTAGGGCTACGAGAGAGTTCGGCGTGTGAGTGAAGAAGATCTGTCACCGTCTGTAGTCCATGATGAAGAGGATGGACTAAGTGACTCAGGAAAGCCTCAGGAGGTTAAAGTTGACCTATCTCACATAAAATCACCATTAAAACACAGTGGGTCTCGTCGACTAATAATTGCGTGGATTATTTTGTATTTGTACACACAGTAGAGCTTCTTACAAAAAATGTAACTTAATTCACAACATTGATTTGACTATGTGCCTGAGGTTAGTCGTTTGCATAAAACAGTCCCAAACCGTCTCCATATAAGGGCTTTCCGCACAAGCTTTTGTCACTCTTAGAATACATGATGCAAAAAAATGCACACAGCAAGACCCTTGAGTTATAAAAAGTGTGCCATCCTCAAAACCAGTTCAAACACTTTTAATACAAACTCAGCTTTAGCTACATAATAATAGTTGTTTTCTATGCATCGGAACCTCGCAACTCAAGCTTTTCTTACTCTTTTATATATATTCATATACAGTGCATACAATACACTGTACCGGTCAAAAGTTTGAAATCATTAAGGTTTTTTAATGTTTTTGAATGTATACAGTCTTTTAATCTCACCAAGGCTGCATTTATTTGATTAAAAATACAATAAAAACAGTAAAACTTTGAAATATTCTTACAATTTAACTGGTTTCTGTTCAGCATCATTACTCCAGTCTTCAGTGTCACATGGTCCTTCAGAAATCATTCTTATATGCTGATTTGATGCTCAACAAACATTTCTTCTTATTATTAATGTTAGACACAGTTGTGCTGCTTAATGTTTTTGTGGAAACTGTGATTTAATTTTTTTTCAGGATTCTTTGATGAATAGAAAGTTAAAAAGAACAAATGTCTTCACTGTTTTTTTTCTCTCTCTCTTTAAAAAAAAAAAAGTACCCCAAACTTTTGAATGGCTGCGTATCATGGTTTACACAATGTTTTCAAAATTGATAATAATAAGAAATGATCTTAGAATGATTTCTGAAAGATCATGTGACATTGAAGACTGGACTAATGATGCTGAAAATTCAGCTTTGATCACAGGAATAAATTACATTTTAAAATGTATTAGAACAGAAACCAATTTATTTTAATTGTAATAATATTTCAAAGTATTACTGTTTTTACTGTATTTTTGATCAAATAAATCCAGCCTTGGTGAGATTAAGAGATTACTTACAAAAACCTTAATGTTTCCAAACTTTTGACGGGTACTGTAAATAAATGTATAAAAATAATTATCTTAACACTAATTTAAGGCCACCCAGAGTGTGATTTGTGTGTATGTATGTGTGGTTTCGGATTAGGGTTTACATTTTTTGTAAGTTTAGAATAAATTTTAATATGAAACTTGTTTGTGAAAATGGTCATACACAGATTTCATGCACAAAAATCTGTGCATACACACACTCAGAATCAGACTGAATCAGACCCAATGATTTTACTTATTCATTGTATAAATGTCGCTAACAGCTTGTTTGTTCACTGGCAGTTTGATTTTGGAGATGTATTCCTGCATCAAGCAATTCACACCATAGAATACTGTTTGGGCTGCATTTCCAACACAGCCTCCTACTTGCGTCTCTGGGCCCTGAGTCTCGCCCACGCCCGTGAGTGTCTGGTTGTTCATTCAGAAAACGCATTGAAAAACCTGCATGTTTCATTGCATCATGGGCATATGAATATCTTTTCTAGACTGTTTGTGGATATATTGCATTTGTCTATATATTAGAGCTGTCAGAGGTACTGTGGGCGATGGTGATGCGTCTGGGTCTGAGGATGAGCTCCAGACTGGGTGTGCTTTTCCTTGTGCCTGTGTTCAGTGTCTTCGCTCTGCTCACGGTCTCCATTCTCCTGATCATGGAGGGTCTTTCCGCTTTCCTCCATGCTCTGCGTCTTCACTGGTGAGCGCACGGCCTCAGATAGGGGAAGGTTTAATAATCAAAAATGGTTTGTGGGATTAATAAATCTTCTAGGGTTTTACATAATTTTTTCAATCCATAATTCTTTTTATTATTTTAATATAAAATATTTTGTTACATTTAAAAGTCAAACTAAATATTTAAAAATATTACATTATAATTTCATTGTTACTTTTTTTTTTTTTGCAGGGTGGAATTTCAGAACAAATTCTACAGTGGAACAGGTGTCAAATTTGCCCCCTTTGACTTCTCTCTGTTACCTTCTGCTTTTGAGCAAGATGGGTTACTCTGACTGTAACCTATGACTCTTTGAACAGGACACTGTAGCTTATCATCATGACCTACTGAACTTTGGGCACCGGACAGTGATCCAGCAGTTGTAAAAGAAAAAAACATGCTTTCTTGCAAAACGTGGTCACAGTCAGATCAGCAGGCTAAAGTGACAGCCCTATTTGCACCAGTTGGTTACCAGTTTCTGGTGCGGGATGATCAGCTGTGGTTCCGTCATGTACTGTCATTCAAAGAGTGTCAACAAAGTCCTGTTATTATATTTATCTTAAGAGATATGACTTGTTTTTGGTATTGCACCCTCATAATCATTTGCTGTCATATCACTTTTCAAAGTGCCATAACTATTTTTCAATGTACAGTTTTGTATGCTACACTCAATTGTACTTTTGCTTGCAAATAGCTAGGTCTTTACACATAGAAAAAACTTTGCAGGTAAATCATTGTGTAGGTAATGCTATGATGTGCAATGAATAATGCCAAATAACAGTTATAATTTCCAATGTGATATTAAAGCATAATTTACAGCATTTGCCGTGTAAAGCAGCTTTCCAAAGTAGCATTTTGGGTTCAAAATTAATTATAAGACCATGCTTATTTTTAATATGTGTTTATGGTTTAGGAACTGACAAACCAACAGCTGTACATGGGAATACAGTTTTGTTTGCCATGTTTTTCATCAGCATTCCTGTAAATTTACATTTGTGTTTCAGTCACTTATAAACGAACTTTTATTATACAAATAGTGCAGAGTTGTGTTTATAGTGATGCAGTTTAAGAACATTTCATACATTGATACATCATACATGACGTCCCCGTTATGCAGGATTTATTTAAATGGAATCTTTTAAATAGGTCATTCCGTAGACCCTTAGGACGAATCCATTGACAGCAACATTTAATTTCGCTATATTTAGCTTCTTTCATTAATGATGTTCTTAAACAAACAAACTGCATCAAAGTTAACGTTAAGACATATCAATATAGCATTTCATACCAACTAATCGAGAAATTATAACGTTTGTAATAAATGTCCACCCCCGCTTGATTAATTGGTAGCGCCTAAAGAGTGTCATCAACGCATGCGCAGTTCGCGTCGCGACAGAAGGCACACGAAATGGCGTCTGCTGCAGGTAAGGGTAATGTGAAACCTTTTGTACTCTTTCATAGAATGTTAGAGATTTTAGAAAATACCAGTGTGGATATGTATTTTTGGCTGGGGTTATAGTTATCGTTAAGCATGTTATATGTTTCATAAAACGCCTTGAATCCATAAAATATTCATTGTATCATGTTTGCCGGTTTGGGTTGTCTGCGTTGGAAATGGGGGAGGGGATGGGAAAACTGCGGCATTTTACATTTAGCTTCGCTTCAAACACATCCACATAATTTCTTTATCTGATGCCACACAAATTCACCTTGGTTATTATATTATGCAGCTTATATTTTAGCACCAATTTACACGTGCCGGTCTGTTGCTTGGCAACGCTTGAGCTGAGGAAGCGGGCTAATTGTTATTAGCTCGCAAGCTCGTATGTCTGTTAAGTGGTGTTCAGGTGTGTCTTATCTAAATAATCCGCTGCTATTCTAAATCCTTTAAATATTAATCACAAAATGCATCCGCTTCAACATGTTACTCAATGTGAATGAAGAGATTCGTTCATTTCACTCTATTCTTCTCGTTTTCATTTGAATGTGGTGGTGCTTAACATTACTCGCTCGCTCATCGAAACCGACCCCCCATTCTCTGAAATATCTAACGTTACTGGATAAACTTTTCTTGGACGATTTTTAAATACCCGTTTGACCGTTTTTCCCCATACATTATTAATCTGTGTTATTAATTAACCACGATAAGCAAAGTTTATTATGACCGTACCTTTCTTTGAATATGTGACCCATTTCCACAGCTTTGTTTTTGCTTTGATACATTTGATATTCTTAATGAATGTTAATGTTGTTTTCTCGCAGATTACAACAGTTACGGACAGACTGGAGGCCAACAGGGGTAAGTATAACATATAGGGTTTCCATATAAGTCATATACTGTCTAGTATATATTTTTTTTAGTTGTATTGTGATTGCAGTGTCTATAAAGTTTGTTTTATCTTAATGGGCTAGTTCACCCAAAAATGAAGGTTCTGTCATTTAATCACCCTCATGTAGTTTTATACCATTATGAATTTCTTTCTTGTGCTGAGAATGCTGACATGTAGGGCTGCACGATTTGGGGAAAATGTCATATTGCGATTATTGAGGTCAATATTGCGATTGCGATTTAATAAACAAATGGTTTCATGAGTCAACTTGCTTGATTCTAAAGCAAAATGCACACACAGATTAGTGATAATTCTGAAATGTGTATTTCTCAACTCAAACTAGCAACAACAACTAAATAATTGATAACATCTATAACAGAGATGCCCAAACTAGGGCCCGCGGGCCAAAGTTGGCCCGTGGTACCCTTTGATTTGGCCCACCATACCGTCCGAGGAGAGGGAGGAGATGGGGGAGAGAGGGGGGAGGGGTGATACCTTCAACACCGATCGTTATTTCTAATTTGACATAACATTTTTGTTTGTTTTATTGTTGAACTACAACAGAGTAAACTGAAATTAAATGTTTAAATTAAATGTAAATGAATTAGATTTTTTTCCTGTAAATGTTCAATTCAAGGTGCAGCACCGCGTGCTTTGCGACACTTGACGTCATTTAACGTCAACAAATTAAACGCAATAATGGAGAAATCAAGGCAGTGGCACACAGACGAGAAATTTTTAAAAAGTTCGGCAAGATGAGTTTTTATTCACGGAAGTCAAATCAAACGCAGAACGTCTAGTTTGCAAACAGTCTGTTGCTGTTTTAAAAGAGTACAATATCCGTCGTCATTATAAAACAAAACATTCTGCAGCTTTCTCAAAATACAGCGGCGAGGCGCGAAAACAGAAGGCTAACGAGCTGCTTGCTGAACTTCGATATGAACAGAGCGTGCTGCTACGTACTTCATCAGCACAAGAAAGCAGCACTTGGGCCAGTTATCAGATTTCCGCTCTAATTGCTAAAAGTGGAAGAGCCTTCGCTACTTACTTTTGGCCCACGGCCCTCAATCAAGTTTGATTTTTGGCCCTTCATAGGAAAAAGTTTGGGCACCCCTGATCTATAATGATCAGTAAGCCATTGAGGTCTGGATAAAAATGAATCCACACCCATTTAAAACATTAATTATAGCCATCCACCATTACAGTGATTCCACAATTGAAAGCTATAATTTTTTCAAAAACATTTATTAGGCTTCAAAAAATATAACAGCTTTTAATTTAAGTGAACTTAATAATATTCACATAAACCCATAACAAAGTATTATTTACCTGTGCCCTTCCTGTCATGTAGGACATATACAGAAATTTAAGTTATCAAACAGTCTGCACTGCATAAATTATAAATTATATATAGACTAATCCTTATTAAAGCTACACAAGTTCTTTAGTCAAGAGCAGTGAGTAATTTTCATTGTTCTTTGATTAACTTTACTGACAGAAAGCTTTGGCTGCTGGCCCTTTAAGAGCAGCCGTTGTAGAGACGCGGATCTCACACGCGCCTCATTCTCTCACAACTCTTTACGTCCATCATAAGCCTGCTCTTATGTTATGAAGATACTCGACAAACGAAATTTTGGCATAATTGTGTGTGTTATTGTTCGTTCAAGCGGAAAGATAACTATTCCGGTCTGTGCATGCGCATGGGCGCGCGTCTTTCTGTTCTGTGAGTCACAGTCGGACATTCACAGGCTGCGCGCTCTCTTTTGACTTGTCGCGCATTAATGGTTTGAACTTTAAAGCATTCGCACGAATAAGAGAGGGATCATGTAACACTAGCCAAAGGATGACAAAAAATAACAGATGCTGCGTTAACAGCCCTAATTAGTTTATTTTACATAAAATCGCAGCATTTTGCGTCATATAATCGCATAGGCTTGACATCACGATTACGATTGCGATATGATTAATCGTGCAGCCAGTGGCGGATCTAGAAAATTTTACATGGGGGGGGCAAAGGGGTGGCAAGAGGTCTTGGCAGGGTGGCAGGGGTAGACGGTGGGAATCCCTATGTGAATTGCTTTAACAAAACAAACACAAAAACACAGTAGTTATTGTTTAATCATGCCCTTAAACACTACAAAGGTTTTTAATTCACAACAGGAATAAGCCCAGTGCAGTGTTCAAACAAAACAAAACTGTGCATCTTTTAAAAAGTAAAAGTATAAAGAGCTAAATGAAAATATTAAAAAAAGTACAATAATTGTGTCCAAGGACTTTTAGCCTTAATGGTTAGGCTCCAGCTACTTTCTTCAACTACTCTTGCCTGCAAAAGTCAATATGTGAAAACCTCTGGTTATCCTTGTATTACATTACACTGTAGGGCCATGTAGCTAATAATAGCCTATATAACAAATATAAAATCAGAAAGATTTATCACATGCACACACACCAGTTATGTTTAGACTACTTAATATAATAATCCTAATTGTATTTTTTATTTCCCCAGTTGTAACCTGGTTTCATTGCTGTGATATCTGAGAGGAATTGGATTTGCTTAGCTAATCAAATGATAGATCTCCTAACTGGCACTGTATTGTGTGTTGTAACGTAACGTCGGCGTAACGGCGACCATCAGTAAACATTATGGATACAAACAATTTATATTTTTTATTAAGCTGTTCTTGTCTTTACTAAAATCAAAATTAGGCTAATCAAAGTGAAGAGTGCTCTTACAAATCACGAGGGAGCGATTTGACCGCTGATTTTGGCTAACGTAATAGACTCGCTGTTTTTGCTGATGCTGAACCGTCTTTAGCATGTATACATTCATTACAAATGTAACTTTAAGTTAAACGTGTGTTTAACTACACCTGGGGAAACTCACTTCACCTTCAGAGGCTCTGGGGCCGCTCAGTCTCTCCAGTCGGGTTGCAGGGCCACCGCACCGCAGAAGACTCGCTGTGTGTGTGTGTGTGTGAGCCAGACTGAGCGAACTACGCTCTACGTTTGAATCAGGGACGTACTAAGTATTTGAGGGGGAGGGGGAAGGGGCTTTAATAAAAATTAAATTGTTCAATTGCTCTAGAGTGGGGGGGCACCTGCCCCCCCTTGCCCCCCTGTAGATCCGCCCCTGCGTGCAGCACTACTGACATGGCATAAAATAAAAACTCTGAATCTTTCTTGTGCTGAACACAAAAGATGATATTTTGAAGCATGTCAGTAACCAAACATTTGATGGACCCAATTGACTTCCATAGTATTTTTTCCCCCATATTCTTCAAAATATCATATTTTGTGTTCAGCAGAAGAAAGTCATCTTGAGGGTGAGTAAATGATGACATATTTTGGGTGAACTTCCCCTCTAATTCGCTAATCACGAAAAACTGAAAATGTATGTATATTCATGGAAGTGTGTTGGTCAGATATACACATTCCTGTATATAATAGTTTTGTCATTTATCAGTAATAAAATGAGGCAATAATTAATAATCTGTTATCAGGTACAGCTCCTATGCGGCCCAGCCCTCACAACAGGGTTATGCTCAGGGCACTCAGGTAAACTGTCACTTTAAATTATTTTCTGTATGCTTTTTTTTTCTGGATAAGTGACTTACTGTATGTGCTTTTTTCGTCTAGCAATCCTATGGTCAACAGCAAGGCTACAGTTCATACAGCCAACCGGCTGACTCGACCTACTCTCAGACCAGTGGATCCTCCAGCAGTTACAGTCAGCCGCCGTATGGATCATCCTACGGACAGCAACCGCCAGCCAGCGGTGTGTTATTTTTGTTTATCTGAACAGCAATGAATTTCACCAATATCTGCAAGCGATGTGCGTTTATTCAACGATTTGTTGATTTTTACCTTTTGTAGCTGGTTATAATGCTGCTACAGCTGCTCCGCAGGGCTACAGTCAG
Source organism: Gila orcuttii (assembly GCA_026230005.1). Lineage (NCBI taxonomy): Eukaryota > Metazoa > Chordata > Actinopteri > Cypriniformes > Leuciscidae > Gila > Gila orcuttii. The sequence continues at coordinate 16,350,156 of JAPDVR010000024.1, read as the reverse complement.
CCTGTGCAGGGTTATGGAAGCAGCAGCAGCTACGATTCCTCCACTGCTGCTGCTGCTGCCGCCGCCACCGCTTCAACCACCAGCAGTAACCAGACCTCTTATGCTGGGCAGACCAGCTACGGTGCCCAGTCTACATATCCGGGATATGGGCAACAGCCTGCTTCTGCTGCACCACCAAGGTATTGGGTTTATTCTGTTCTGCATGGTCCCCAAAGTTTGTCAATGTGTTTATGATGGTCACTGATTGTAAATTTATAATTTTACAGTTACAGTTCTGGCAGCCAGCAGCCCTCTGGCTATGAGCAGAGCTCGTATTCCCAGCAGCCTCAGCAAAGTTCCTATTCGCAGCAGCAGGGAGGATACCAGGGCCAACAAGGAGGCTACGGACAGCAGAGCTCCTACAGCCAGCAGGGAGGATATCAACAAACTCCTGCCCAGCAGCAACAAGCTCCGCCTTCTAGCTACACTGCAGCTTCTGGGTCCTATGGACAGCCCCCTGCTAGTCAGTACGGACAGCAGGGCAGTACTGGAGGAAGCTATGGCCAGTCCGACTACAAACCACCCAACCAGTATGGTAAGTCTTCTGGTAGTAGCTTGGTAGAGACTGTCACTGGAGTTTTTCCTTTTGATTAACAGTTTTCCTTCACAGGTAATTACAGACAAGACCATCAGAACGGCATGGGCGGAGGTGGCTACTCGGGCCCTGAATCCGGAGGATATGGGGGCCCTGGAGAGGGCCGAGGCATGGGAGGGGGGGAGAGCCGCGGGCGTGGCCGGGGTGGGTTTGACCGGGGCATGATGCGAGGAGGTGGTGGCATGCGAGGGGGCCGTGGAGGCATGGGGTAAGTGTGCGTTTGTGCAGTCTCACCTCACCACTTCTTTCCCTCAGACAGGAGCTGAAAGAGGCAATACAGGGCTGAGAGCTGTGCTAGATTCATAAATTGGCAGAAATGTAACACTTTGTTCTTTGGAGCCAAAGCTTCAATTATATGCTGTAATTATTAAAGCTTTTTTTTTTAAAGTTAATTTGATAGTCACAGTTGTTTTGACAAGATGCCAAACTGATTTAAGTGCTGCTGCTCTCAGCTCTGCCTCATTAGGGTAGGGTTGTAACGGTATGATTACATCACAGAAAATGTCACGGTATACAGTATTAATCAATTACAATTTGTTTGTTTTGTTTATTTAATCAAAATCACATAAAATCAAGTAAATTTGATTGAATTAAAAACTTATTTATAATTTATTACAATTAAGTAGGCTGTAATAGAGTCCTATGAAATGTATGTTATTCAGAAATTCTGGTTTGACTGGATTCTGTGTTTTATATTTGAATACAAATAGATGATCAAAAGGGGTTGTAATCAGATGAATGCATAAACTTTTAAAGCTTTTAATTTAATGTTTTAAATAATACTTTATTATTATTTTTGCTGAAATTATTATAATTGAAGTACATTCTATTATATACAGTAGTTCTGTGATCATTTCAAGTTAACCCAAACTTTTATTTTGATGGGTTGTAGTGAAGACCTTTGTGGTTCAGTGTATTTGACAATGGGTTTTCTCAGATAAAATGCTGAAATGCTCTTTAAGCTTTCTCTCAGAACAGTTCTAGTGGTAGTCGTGTCCTAAAATAGCATGACGGCCGGCGTACTTGTTTATGAAGTAGACGAAGTAATCAAGACTATAATGTATTTAAATAGCTGTCTTTTTACGCTTGAATATTCACAGACACTAGACCTTATTCGATTTATCCATCAAATGGAGCGTTTTACGTTACATCTGCGTGATCCTGTAAATTCCATTTTCATGACTGAATCCAGGATTCATTCTGCATCACGTAAATCATACGCCTTAAGTTATAAACGGGGCATACCTTTATCTGCACGGAGGGATGGGATGGTGTTCTCAAATATAGGCGAACATGTTTTTCGTTGTCCTCAAACTGTTTTTCCTCCATTTTGCAGCCACTTTGAGTCCACTTTTTTTGTTGCAAATTGGATATCTATCTTCTGACAACCCCGAGGTATCACCCCTCCCCGTAGATAAGGAAATGTGCATGATTTGATAATCCTATGCGTTCATACCGTGATATTCTGTCATACACTACAACCCTACATTATGGCCTAAGGTAAGATGATAGAGAATGTGCTTTGGGAAAAAATATAATAATTTCAGTCTTATTTACAATAATTAAATACATTTGTGAGATCTTAATTTACTAGAAGGACTTAATGTTAGAAAAGGGAACAAGACGATTAAACATCAAGAAAGCACAATACAAAATATTTCAAAAGATCTGTGCTCCAAGTGGTTGTAATAAGATCGTCAATGCAGAGTGTGATCCTTTAGGATAAATAAGGTGTATTAGTTACTCAATGGTATTCTGTAGATCTACCTGCAAATCACAGGCTTGCAGGTACATACATTTCAAACTAATTTAATTAGTTATTAAAATAAACTTTATTTAATCTTACTCTCAACAGTAAGTGAAATTTAGGGGTATTTTTGGAAAGACAAAGGTGTTAAAATGGGTGATATTTACTAGCATCCAGGATAAATTCCAGTTTACTCTGCAGAGTTTGAAAATTATTTTAGTAGGTCTGGTTTTCATAAAATGAAGTGTTTTATAATTAAGAATATTGGTTCCCAAAGACTTCTTAGAATGCTGCCAAAAGCAAGAAGCTAGCGCAAAACAAATATGAAAGTGAATGCAGTGATGCTCAAAACAAAACTGTTACTACAGAATGTCTGTCCCTCCTTCATTATCTTGAGCGTGTCCACTGCTAGGTGTTTTTAAAACATTATATATTTGATCTATTCATAGATTTATTTTACAGTGAGCTTGTTCAATACTACTTTTAAAGAAAGCTATATTTTGGTTATGAAGGTGAAAATACACTGCATTCATTTTCCTTATTAAAAGGTATGTTTTCTTTATCTGTCACAAATTTGGATTGCAATTGTCTTGTGCATTATGAAAAGTTTTCTTTAACATGCTTTGTCGCATTTATACGCTACAGGTAACAAAGTGAGAGCCATGTAAACACATCAATACTTTTACAGTACCACTACTCAGTTCTGAGTCTGGGCCGGCAGCCTTTTGAAATGGGGACTTAAAGTTGGTGGTGTCGAGAAGTGTTCCAAATGTGTATTTCCAACAAGAATGAGAAAATCATGTTTTGCAACCAAAGAAAATTTGTAATAATTATCTGAACATACAAGTTTACTTTTTCTTTTTTTTTAACAACTTTTTTTTGTTGTGTAATAATATTAGAAACTTTTATGTAAAGATAAAAATGGTGTTATGGTTTATCTGCTTTTTCTTTTTTTCTTTGACTCAAATGCATGTACCAGCTTTATGTAAGCAGATTGTTTCAGATGCAGCCACAAACGGGCTACTCCCGCATTTTGGTGCACTTGCACCAAGCTTTTAGCTCCTTCGTGAGGATCAATTGACGTATAGTATTTTCAAGAGTTGATTTAAGTGTAGTTTTAAATATTGCATGACCTCATTCATTTTCACTTAAAGTTCGTAGCAGGGCTGCATCTGACACAATTACATCCCAATTTCAGTGTACAAATTTCTGGGTTTTTCCACTTACAATAGTAATAAAGATCAACCCTTCTGCTTAATACAACCCCAATACTGTTCAGCCACTAATGTCATTAAACTGTAAATCGACCAAGGCAGATTAAGGGCAGACATTGTATGCTATAGCACCCTAACTGAGTGTTCCTCTCAGAAATACTGTGTATTTATAAGGGGGGGCTTAAGTGTTTTTATGAGGGTTTAGAGTCAGTCAGAACTGTGCAAATACCCCCATTACCCCTTTTGTGGTACCGAAGTGGCTGTTTTAAGGGATATCGCCTTCATATCTTCGCTTATTCCCCCCAGCATCGCTGGAGACAGAGGTGGCTTCATTAAGCCTGGTGGTAAGTTTAATGAGAATCACAAGACCATACACTAGAATTCTCCACCTTTTATGGGTGTTTTTCAGAAGGGAAATAATTAATGCCTTGCAAAACTATACTGCCGGCTAAAATTAAGAGCTCAGCTTTTGCCATTGGTTCATAGGAATGGTTCAGTCCTATTTTTGTTGGTTAAAAATCCTGAGTGTGGACTCCAATGAAAGGTTATTTTTGCTCTCATATTTAGGAGATAATGGTAAATAGCCCACCCAGCCAGTATCACCATTTCAGCGTTTGCTACTTTTTCAGTTTTATAAATCATCAGGTATGGAGTCCAATTTGGGTCCTTGGTTTTTCAAGGGTTTTGCAAATATACATTTTTTTTATTTAAGGCACACTGGAATAAAAACTAGGTAGCTTTTGACTAGTTTCCTCTTAATTTTTTGACAATCAGACCATTCTTGGGTCAACAGCACCATGGTATTTTGTCTTTTTATGTCTTTGAATGGTCAGAGCAAGTGTGCCGGGGCAGTCTTGACCAGAAAATGGTAGCATAATGTTGTCAGGTGCTTGAAGCTCAGCTTGTAAACTGACTTGTTTCTCGCTGTCTTTTTCTCTTGGTGTCCTGCTTAATGAACCTCTGGAACAGATGGTGACATGGGTAGGTTTGAATTTAGGGTTTTTATTTGTCCTTTTCTGTCCATTTTTTTTTTTTATATCAATTTCTTCTGCTTTTAACACCCTGTGTGTTCTTGCAGGACGGCCAGAGGAGCAAGATGACTCTGAAAACAGCACTATCTATATCACTGGACTGACTGAGAACGCTACATTGGATGAAGTTGCTGACTTTTTCAAGCACAGTGGAATCATTAGGGTACTTGATACTCTTTTTCAATACGATGAAATGGCTTGGGAAAGATGGGAAGGCGCTTTTTCATGCATCATGTTTACATGCATTTTATTGGATTTCTTGAAGCACATGATTAAATATGGTTTCATTCATCTTTCTAAGATAAACAAACGGACAGGCCTGCCTGCTGTCAACATATACACAGATAAAGACAGTGGGAAGCCTAAAGGCGATGCCACCTTATCCTACGAGGAGCCTCCATCTGCTAAAGCAGCTGTTGAGTGGTTTGATGGTATGTTGGTCTTTACTGAAATCAGTCCTGAATGTCTCTCCATGCAACATGAGTCCTTTAGATAAACTGAAATTATTGTTTTTCCTCATTAGGAAAAGATTTCCAGGGGAAGAAGCTGAAGGTGTCCATGGCCCGGCGCAAGCCCATGATGGGAATGATGCGTGGAGGCATGCCAATGAGAGGAGACCGAGGTGGCATGATGGGACGAGGAGGTACGTCGTTTAATTGCTGTTTTAGAAGCAATAGAAAACTGCATTTCTATGCATTTTAAGTTGAAATTGGATTTTTTTTTTTTCGGTAGGAATGATGGGTCGTGGAATGGGCAGAGGTGGGGATCGAGGAGGGTTCATGCCACGTGGGGGTCCCAGAGGAATGGGCCGTGGGGGACCTACTGGAGGAAACATGCAGCAGAGGGCAGGAGACTGGCAGTGTCCAAACGCGTACGTATTTCAGTAGTGGTGCAGTGATACTCAATAATCCATGTATTCCATTCAGCCTCTGATTTTGAGTCTTTGATTTTCTAGGGGATGTGGAAACCAAAACTTTGCCTGGAGAATGGAGTGTAACCAGTGCAAGGCACCCAAACCTGAAGGCTTTGGCCCTCCTCCCTTCCCTCCTCCAGGTTACTCTTTCATATTCACGTCTTGTGTAGCTTTCAGAACCGCTAACATTGTGGCTTCAGATGTTTGCATTGTTCATATTCACTAGCTGTCTTTTGGGTTTCAGGTGGTGACCGGGGTCGTGGTGGACCAGGTGGGATGCGTGGTGGCCGTGGAATGGACCGTGGAGGGCCAGGGGGACCCGGCGGCTTCCGTGGGGCCAGAGGTGTGGACCGTGGAGGCTTCAGAGGAGGACGTGGTATGGACAGAGGTGGTTTTGGAGGAAGAGGTCGTGGTGGGCCCCCTATGGATGACATGGGAAGAAGGGGGCGAGGAATGGGACCACCTGGCAAAATGGATATGAAGTGAGTATGAAGAAACTTGTCTCTGTGAAGGTTTTGTAGCCACAAAACAGAACAGTAATGTTGTTGTTGTCTTTTTGCAGGGGAGACCATCGCCAGGACCGGAGAGAGAGACCATATTGAGAGACCATACCTCGTTGGTCAACATCTTCAACCCTGTTCGTTTTCAAATGATTTTAAAGTTGCATTTCCATATTTATAAATGTTTAGTATGGAATTTATTACTGCATTGCTGTTAGTCCTCAGTGAATGTTTTATTTTTTTAAACTTTCTTTTGTGCTCGCTTTTCTGGTCAAAAACTGTCATTGAAACCAGATGCACATGTAAATGCAGGGTGTTCAGTGTGCCATTTGGATATGTCAGAAATGTATTTGTGGTACTTTGTGAGGTTTTTTTTTTTATTCCAAATACCCCACATTTGTGAAAATGTTGAATAAAAAAAAACATTTAAACCATTTTTTTTTAATGCATGGCTAAAAAAATCCTAGGCCATGTACTTGTTTTCTGCATTTATTGTCATTACTTCGCCTGAACAGTGTGGCATCTTCTGGAACTGAATGTAAATAACTGATGCTTTTCAGCCCCCTATGTAATTTCAAACAGTGTTTAAGAGTTCACCTCAAAAAAATAAAATTCTGAAAAAAGATCTTGCCTTTTTTCTTAAACCATATGTTTTTTTTTCCCCTTGCGTTGAACAAAAAAAAAAAATAGTTATACTAAAAAGAGCCGCGTGAAGATCCGTGATTCTCTTTTTGTGCTCCGGGGGGAAAGAAGTTTTGGAACATGAATGCGAGTAAATAAACACTAAGTGGTAAAGTATTCATTGTAGCGCCATCTTGTGGGTAGTACAGATAACTGCGTCCAAGATCTGTTCAGTAAAACATTACACCGGAAAAACACCGCATGACTTTGCAACACCAAATGCCTTAATGCAATGATCAAGAATCTAATCGATATCGGATGCAGCCCTGCATTCATGTCAAGCTTAACTCGGTATGCATAGCCTACCTGAGCTTTTAAAACCCTGTGCATCCTCGCATCCGTTCTCCTCACTAATGTCTTTACGTCATATGGCAGATTCTGTGCGTCCGCGAGTCATCTACGTCATCCACTGTGTTGGTTCCCCCAGTAGCATCAGATGTCCATCATATCTCTCAGAAGCGCCGCCTCTCCTCGCAGTGACCGCAAATTTGACTCCTCGCTCATGCCCTAAACGTGTTGCATACATGCGAAGGCAGGTGAGGTGTCTGGCGCGCTTTCCGCAGCGGTGAGAGAGACAGCAGTAGAGCGCGCGTATCCCCGCGGACAACACTCAATATGACCGAACTGGTGGTGCGGACCCTTCCGTCTCCTTCAGGTGTGCAGGGTCCCGGCCCGGACACTTATAAAGGATGGCTCTTTAAATGGACCAATTACCTGAAGGGCTACCAGCGCCGGTGGTTCGTCCTGAGTAACGGCCTCCTGTCTTATTACAGGTACGTGCACTGCGTTTCAGTTGATGCGCACGAGGAGCGCTCGAGACTCTCGGCGCGCGTGACTTTGCTGTGTCACCCCTTTCACCGGCCACGGTACGTACATTATCTGACTTTTAACTGAGGTAGAGTTGCGCAGAAGTTTGAATTAAAAGGCCTCTTACCTGTGGGCACCGCAGGTTACAGCACAAGTCATTTCTTAGCTGTCCATCCATGCTGCAACAATGCCTCTCCTGTTTATAATTAGTAAGGGGACATCTTAACGAGGCTCTGATTCTGCATCTATGGACTCAGAAATCCTGCAGTTATTTATTGCAGCCAGCATGTAATATTAGTCTGTCAGTCTGGAACTTTCAGTGTCTAACGGCAATGCTGATGTGAGCAGGGTGCAATAATTGAACACAAATAGGATCAAATACAATGTAATAGCAAATGAGATTAAAAAATAAATAATACTGCAATAGGCCTACAATATGTAATGCAAATAAGAAATACAATACAATAAGTAAATAAAGTCAAATAAAATGTAGGATGATTTTACACAATAATATATTCACTCATAATAACAAAATAATAAAACTACATTATTGTTTTTTAAATAATAATTACCCACGATAAAATAATAATCCCCTATAGTAAAAGTAAATGCTTATGTTTAAAAATTATTAAAAATAATAAATTCACTTATAATAATAAAATGATAAAACTAAGTTAATATTTTCTTTACATAATAATTACCCACAATAATAAATTCTCCAATAATAATAAAAGTAAATGCTTATGTTTACACAATAATTACTCACAATAATAAATTCACCAATAATAAAAAAAATCATAAAATAAATAATTGTTTTACTCAGTAATTACTCACAATAATAAACTCACTAATAATATATATATTTTTAATTATTTTACTCAAATTACTCAAAATAATAAATGTACTCATAATAATAAAGTAATACAATTAAATTATGTTTTATAGAATAATTAATCATAATAATAAATTCACTTATAATAATAAAATGTTAAAACTAAGTTATTATTTTTACACAATAATTACCCTCAATAATAAATTCTCCAATAATAAAAGTAAATGATTATTTTTTACCACATAATTATCCCTAATAAAAAATTCCCCCCAAAAAAGTAAATTGTTTTACAGCATAATTACTCAAAATATTAAGTTTACTCATAGTAATAAAATAATAAAACTAAATTCTTATTTTTACACAAAAATTATTCACAATAATAAATTATGCAAAATAAAATATTTTTACAGCATAATTATTCACAATAATAAATTCATACATAATAATACAATTGAAAAATATATTTTACACTATAATTACTTGAGTATAAATTAATAAGTATTTGCACAGAAAAGGCGCATGAATGATTGACAAGGCTGCTGGTAGATATTGGAACTGACACTGTTATGTTAGTTAATCAGTCTGGCTGATATATCAGTCTATCACTTGTATATTGGTGTGTTTGTGATGGTGTGACTCTGTCAAATTACTTTCATCTAGTTGCACCTTTAACCCATGTCGTTGTGTGAATTTGTCTTTAGGACTCAAGCAGAAATGGCACACACCTGCCGAGGCACGATTACCTTGGCGACGGTGCACATAGAGATGGGCGACACCTATCACTTTGTGTTGACAAGTGGGGGGCGGAGCTACCACCTGAAGGCCTATACAGAGGGGGAGTGTCAGCGCTGGGTTTCTGCTCTGCAACAGGCCAAAGCAAACGCCACTCAAATGATGCCCCATTCAGGTGAGTCCTGTCACAGTGCCAATGAAAAGCATCCCAGGATGCACTTCATAAGGCCAATTCACACTGTCACCAGATTACAGCACGTCACTTCTCAGACATTCCGAAAACAATATTCAATCATGTTCAGTCGATGGAAAAGAGCACACAAAGTAACACACAGATCCGACACACTGGTAAAACCCAACGGCGTTTGTCTGCATCTGTTGGTGCTGCGTGAATTACCCTATAAAGGCCCATTCACACCAAGGACGATAACTAACGTTAACGATAAAGATATAGTTCTAAAAATCAGTCTTTATATAAAAGAAAGCAGAGTTCACTCATACCAAACCTATAACGATACCGGTACAGAGAAACAATGTCACTGAAATCACTTTCAGAACTATTTTTTTTCCAACTGATGATAAAAATATTGAGAGCCAATCAGAATCCATCCTGCTTTAAAGAACTCAAGCATTTAAAGGGATAGTTCACCCCAAAATTTTGATTATCCCATAATATACTCATCCTCAAGCCATCCCAAGTGTATATGACTCTCTTCTTTTAGCCAAACACTATCAGAGTTATATTAAAACATATCCTGGCTCTTCCAAGCTTTATCATATGTGTGAATGGTCACTCGAGATTTTGAAGCCCAAAAAAATGCATCCATCCATCATAAAAGTAATCCGTATGGCTCCAGGGGGTTAATAAAGGCCTTCTGAAACGAAGCGATGCGATTTTGTAAGAAATATATCCATATTTATAACTTTATAAGCTAAAACCACTGGCTTCAGCCGTACACAAGTCTAGTTCCGGTGGAAGAGTGACCTCTGACCCGAGGCATGAGGTAGGATGTAGCGTAAGCTTAGGTGAGAGTAGACGGTGGGAAACAACTCAAGCTCCTCTAACATTCCAATTCTAAATTTAGACTTCTAATTCATGACGGGTGTTTAGTTTTGTTGTATCCTCTGCGCTTCCACGTTCGTCAATACGTCATGTGTCGGGTCAGAGGTCACTCTTCCGACAGAACTACACTTGTGTACGGCAGTTACCGGAAGCCGTGAATACAGTTTATAGAGTTATAAATATGGATATTTTTCTAACATATTTTTCTTACATTTCTTATATTAAAAAATGTGTAAAATAGTCATAATAAAGAATGAGGAGTGTGCACACATTCGATTGTCATCGTTTCAATAATCTTTCTTGTTGTTCAAGCTTTAATAATACGTCAATCTCAGCCATATACATTATTTTTAAACAGGTCTGCATTCTTATCTTCTCATAACCTTTAAGGCCCGTTCAGACCAAGGAAGATATTTATAATGATAACGATAACGATATAGTTCTAAAAATCGTTCTAAATATAAAAGAATAACAGAGTTCACACCACAACTGTGACCATAAAGGCACAGAGAAACAATGTCCTTGGAATCACTTTCAGAATGATTGTTTCCAGCTGATGAACGATAAAAACATTGACAGCCAATCAGAATCCATCCTGCTTTAAAGAGCTCGAGCAGACGGCAAAACTGCTTATGATAAACGGAATATTGTTGTCCGCTGGTGTTGTGTGTAGTAGAACTAAACATGAATTTCATTTTATTAGTGCAAGTTCTGTAGAAATTATTTATTGGCAGATCTAATCTCACATGTAAAGACTGTGAACATGAATGCACAGTAAAATTTAAATTATGTCTCACTCTTGTATATCCCTAAAAACAGTCTTGTATAATAAACACTTTGTTTATCCCCCTTTACCATTTAGGCAAAACTTTGTGCCTTTTTTAGCCAAATTCCACTAGGGGGTAGCATTGTTCATGATTTTTTTAAGCGTTGTTTTTCCTTTCATATTTAAAGTATTCATAAATCCACAATTATATACAAAGTAATTATTATTTACTCATAAATATTATGTTTTAAATGTGTGTGTTACATTTAATTGACAGGTTTCATTTGAAATGAAATAATGCAGTGCACCTCTTAGTTTTTTTTTTCTTAGATAAAAACAATATCTTTGATATTTGAAATGCACTGATCATTTTGACTGTTTTCGACGACTCCTACATTATTGCATTTACACGAGCCTCTTTTATCCCCAAATGGGATTAATATGCATGCTGCAACACCTTCCCGTTTGGACCATTTCATCTGCTACTGAATGAAGTGACAAGCATATTAGCTCCGCCCACTGTGCAGGATGGAGAATGTGAGGGGAAAGAGGGAGGGTGAGAAGGAAAACAGGAGCGCGAGGGATGGGAGGGAAGCTTGGAAGGTGACCGAGAGGGAACGCTGCTGCACGCTTTCATTCAAAAAGATTGCTCCGTATTTATCAGTGATCCCATCCTGTCGAGAAAAGGTAGGACACATTATAAATACATATGCTTGAATGGCATTTATGCAAAAACATGTCTTTTGTTTAGTGGAAAATAAATTCCGAGTTCATAGATTTTTTTTAGCCAGTGTTTTATTTGAGTACTATTTAAAATTTGATGGAATAGTCTGTTTTACATCATAATTTCAGCCTTGATTTTTTCAAGTTAAATATGCAGTAGCTTTTTATGATCAGTTACGGGAATGAGTCTATTTTTATAGATGCTCTGAAGCACATGTATCAGCATACTGTATCAGTCAGTTCCTATCAGTCAACTTGATGTTCGCATGTGGTCACTTGTTCTTTCATGGGCCAAATACATTTAGCGCTTACAGCTAAATCTCAGGATTTGCATATGGAAACCAATTGAGCCACAACACAACAGCATGATATATGTGGTATAGCCTGCATTTATAACTACATTTTTACATTTTCTGAAAAAAATGTGCGGTGTTGTGTTTGTCAGGGCGTTGCTAGCATGTTCTTGGTGTCAAAACTCCTAAGTTTCTTTAAGTCTGGCTTGTCAGCACCTCATTAGTACTGTACACTACTGTGAGAAACTTACAACACAACCGTGCAAATCAGATTATCTGTGATACAAAGCATGCAAAGACAGCCAGTGAACTTTTCGAAGATCCTTCTAGGCTTTTCCTCGCTGCTCCTCCATTGATGTTGGTCTCCACACTTTGAATCTTCCCTGTTAGGTGTGGTTAATCAGCGATGAGTCACTCACTCCAGCAGGTCAGGGGAAGGTGATGCTTTTCCTCTGACGCCCACTGAGGCTGAGCACTATTCTAGCACTATTCACTCGCTCTATTTTAATTCGCCCGAATCCCTCCGCTGGCAGGCAGGAGTCATCATCTGTATGTGTCAACAGACTGGAGGAGTTCTCACTCTCTCCTCTTTCATTCTGCTCTCTAGACAGCCACACTAATCCACTTTTCCCCATTGTTTTCTTGGCAAGCATAAAATTGGGTTTAAGACGCTTTGGCTTAGATGCAGTTTGGATGGAAAGATTGAATCATGTAATCTTTGCAGCTGCGATTCGGCACTCTAAAAAAAAATCAACTGGCAAAAAGTTCTTCTAACAAATGTAAAAAAAAGTTGCATGAACAAATAACAAAGAGAGTCAGCTTATTATTTTGTGTGAACTCAACAAGAATACTAATAAATAAAAGTATTTGTGGAAAAAGTTGCTTTGTTGACCTCTATTTGTTAAAAATAGGAATATAGTATAGGAATAGTAACGTTTTTGTAATTGGAAATAAAACAAAGTTTAACGGAGTATGTTTTACAAGAAAATACAATTTCAGCCTTCCTACTTAAAAATTACGTTTAATTCAATACTTGCCATTTCTTCGTTACAATTTGTGAAATTTACTTGGAATTCCTGAGTGAAAAGTGTTCCAAAGGAAATCCTACACCAGCTTTTTATTGTATGTTGCAAGGACATGCATTAATTTATTATAATTTTATAAAGTTTTTCTAGATATTTTTTTAAAGATGTTGCCGATAAGATACAGATTGTTTTCAGTATCTAGTAATTATTGTTTTATTTTAATTTTTTGCTTTTATGTAAAACTCATTAATCATAGATGATACTAATACTATATAATAATATGAAAATCAAAACATTGATAGTCATTATTATTACTATTTTTATTAATGCAATAATATGAAATGTTGCTATGTAAATGGTTGGAAATTTTTTTTTGTGTGTTTATTTTAGAGCTGTTAAGCTTACAAATATATTATTATTAATATATGATTAATTATACAATATTTTAATGCTTTTTAAAATGTTTTCTTATGCACACCAAGGCTGCATGTATTTGAAATATTATTACAATTTAAAGGAACTGTTTTCTATTTTAATTATGTTAAAATGTAATTTATTCCTGTGATCAAAGCTGAATTTTCTGCATCATTACTCCAGTCTTCAGTGTCACATGATCCTTCAGAAATCATTCTAATATGCTGATTTGATGCTCAAGAAACATTTCTGATTATTATCAATGTTGAAACAGTTGTGCTGCTTAATATTTTTGTGGAAACTGTGATTTAAATTTGGTGAATAGAAAGGTCATAAGAACAGCATTTATTTGAAATAAAAAACATTATAAATGTCTTTACTGTCAGTTTTGTTTTAATGTGCTGCTAAAAGAGTATTATTATTATTAATTTGTTTTTTAAACCTTACTGAGCCCAAACTTTAAACAGCAGTGAGTATATGTACACATACACATATAGACATATAATCATAATGACATGTACATCACCTGATGATCTGATCAGGGAGCAGCAGATCATTTAAAGGTCACACTTCTACCCAACTGATCTCCATTCACTGAAGTTTCAGTGAACAGTGTGCCAGCATGTCGACTGCTCGTCTCTGTGTATCTGCCTCAGGCTCCTACAAGCAAGTGCTTTAGGTGACGCAAGAGGTGATTTACAGCCTGTCCTCGTCTGTTTGCCAGAGAGTGATGGCCATGTTGTGAGAGAGTAGGCAAAGCGAGACGCATTAGCCCCTTTGGGGTTTTCATTTTCTTTATAGCTTCTAAAAATAGCCATCCTTCCAAGTGCGTGGGACCTAGTTTCCATGGTAACCATGTTCATGTTCATTCACAGAACTCTGGTGCTTGAATGGGTTGTTGGTTATTATGACGCCTCTCTTTCACACTCGCTCATTCCATCACCTACTGCCCACATTCAATTGTGATGTCCTTCAACTCTCCAATGACATCTAAATCTGGACATTTCTCCCTCTGATTGCGTCTTTGTTGCTTTCTTTCTGTTTGAACATGTTATCTTTCTCTCTTTCTTGCTGTCTCCATCTCCTCGCTCCAGCTCTGTGGTCATTTCTCAGCATCCATTTAAAGCTTAGCTGAAAAATACGCTTGTAATTGAAAAGACCTCCACAAAAGGACTGTGTAAATTCTCTGCTGTCACATCAGACCCCTCCAGCGCCACGTCTGTGCTATTTATAAACTTATTTTAGTTCAGCCTGTAGTACTGCAGTAAATTTGATCATCTCTGTTGGCTGCAGAACATAACACACAATAACTTCACTTATGTAAAGGAATGTGTCATACTTTCGATTACCACTAGAAGAAATTTTGGATCATCCCTTAATTTGCAAAAAACAAACAAAAAGTGGATACAGAAATTCACTTACAATGGAAATCCAGAGGTTTGTTGAGTGCCAAGGACCCACAAATATGATGATCCCCTGGCAAGAAACCCATTTAAAATTTAAATGCTGCAATATATTTTAAGACTAATTTTTACACTGTGAGGATAATAGTATGAAAATACTATGCTTTTTATACATACTTTATACAATATATGTAGTATTTCTTATTTCTAGAGCTTAACGTTTTTCAGGTAGGTCTTTTTTAAATTTAATTAGTTTCTTTGTTCTTTTTTATCACTGTTTACTTGTCTTTAGTAATCTTGAAAGCAGTTTTTTATACTTATGCTAGTAGTTTTTTGCGATATTGAAATTGGTGACAAGAATCATGGTATTTCAATTGTATAAAAAATGTAGATGTCATAAAAACCTAATTTGAAGCAAAAATAACTATATTGTGATATATATTGTTATCCTGAAATAAAATTACTCATGATATATAGATTTTGGTTATATCGCCCACCCCTTTTAGGCATGCCTGCACATCCTCTGCTGTCAATGGACATTCCTGCAAATTGTAAATTGATGCAAATGAAAATGAGGCTGCGACTAAGCTTTACTTCACTTATAACATCTTCTCATTCATTTTCCATCTATCTCTCCATTTATCTCTTTTCTGCAGATGACTCTGGTGACGAGGGTCCGCTAGCCCAGCCGGATCGTGCTCTGATCCAAGGCGCGCTCAAGACTCTGGCCAGCAAGTTTGAAGACCTCAGCACCTGCAATGAGCTGATAGGGAAGCACGGTGCCGCCCTCCAGCGCTCCCTCAGTGAACTAGAGGACCTGCGAACCCCCACCGACGGCGCAGATAAGCTGAAGGCCGTGAACGAGCGAGCCACTCTCTTCCGCATCACTTCCAATGCTATGATCAATGTGAGTCTTACAGTTGACTCTGCATACTAAACGAAATTAAATGAATGATGAATCTAAATGATTGGTATTTGGATCAGGCCTGCCAGGACTTTGTGGATCTAGCGGAGACTCACAGCCGGCGGTGGCAGCGTGCGCTGCAGTATGAAAGGGAACAGCGCCACCACCTGGAGGAGACCATCGAGCAGCTAGCCAAACAGCACAACAATCTGGAGAGAGCCTGGAGGGAAGCGCCCAGTACACACAATAGTGAGACTTTTTGACTTTTTTATTCCATCGAGCACAAAAGGAGTTGTTTTGCAGAATGTCCAAGCTACCTTTTCTCTACAGTGAGCATGAAGAGTAAACTTTGGCTGTCATGCTCCAAAAAGTACAAATAGAATAGTAAACAGTTATTTTAAATTGGAATAATATTTCACAATATTACGTTTTTACTGTATTTTTGATCAAATAACTGCAGTCTTGGTGAACATAATAGACTTTTTTCCAAAACATTAAAAATCTTAATGACCCCAAACTTTTGAATGGTAGTGTAAATATTTCTATCTTTATTATAAAACTGTAATATGTGTAATAATGCTGACCTAGCACTAAGTGAGATTTTCCATGTGTTGCTCTACAGAAGGGGCGGAACGAACACCGGAGGGGGAATCCAGTGAAGAGAATGAAGACATAGAGTTCTTTGATGCCATGGAAGATTCTCCAGCCTTCATCACAGTGCCTGCAGAGGATCACTCACAGCACAGGTTCAGATATAGATCATATAGTTGATGGCTTTTACTCACTGAACCAGAGACACACCCACAATCAAATCACTGACCAACTGATGCATATAAAAGGAAAAGAGCTTGATAAAATAACAAGATCAGATTTGATTGGCTTACTGTTCGCAATTTCTGGAAGTCAGAGTGTCCAGGTTTTACTAGCTCACTTAGGATAATCTTCACAATTTACACAATTGTTTTAGCTTTTTCAGTTAATTATCATTTGTGCACTGAAACTGCTGCACTATTATTCTAATATTCTTTGGAGTCATCGATTTCAGATGTACCTGCCCCTAAGTGGCATGTAAAAACAAAATAGATTGTAGTTTTTCATGTCAGTTAGATGGCCTTTTCCTGTATAAATGGGCAGTTATTTGCCAAAATAAATGAATGCTATTTGGAATATTTGTAAATATTATGAAACAAATTGTTTTTCAGCATTTATGTGTTATCTACTCTGTGCCTGAATAATGATCTTCCGTTTCATCCTTCTCTTGTGTTTCTCTGTGTGTCTCTCAGTTTATCCAGTAATTGGAGCCAGAGCGACAATGTAGGTTTGGGCTTTTGTTTAATCAACTACTAAACTAAACTAAACCACAGATGCCAAATAATGTTAAATATCTTAGTTAAAGGGTTAGTTTACCCAAAAATGAAAATCCGGTTATCATTTACTTACCCTCATGCCATTCCAAACCCATCAGCCTTTTGTTCATCTTCGAATCGAAAGACAAAAGAAGATATTTTAATGAAATCTGATATCTTTCTGTCCCTCCATTGACAGTCTACACAACTACCACTTTGATGCTCTAAAAACTTCATAAAGAATAAAAGCCTAAATTCAATCTGCTGATCATATAAAGCGATTGTCTCTTCAGAAAATTTGCACTAAACCGGTCAATTCATATGAATTTTTTTTACGATCTCTTTATGAACGGTTTGAAGCGTCAAAGTGGGTGAATAGGCTTTCAGTGGAGGGACAGTTCATAAGACTATATTGAATATAATAATATTGCCACAGTGTGGGTTTTGTGTCTTGTTCCTTGTTCTTGTCTGTCATATGATTCCCTGATTGTCATGTGATCCTGCCATGTGTCTTGTCATTTGTTAATCGTCTGATCATTGTTCACAGGTGTTCCTTGTCTTGTAATTAGTCAAGTGTATTTAAGCCCTCATGTTTGCCCTGTTTGACAAAGTGTCGTGGATTGTATGTTACTTGTGAATGTTCTGGTGAATGTTTCTTGTCCAGGTTTCCTGTTGTTGTTGTTCTTGTTTCATTCCTTGCCATGCCTTTGTTTTATGTTTGATAATGTTTTGAAGTAAAGTTGCATTTGGGTCCTCCACCAGCTTGCCTCCAGTGAATTCATTCACAACAAATATTAATAATAATACTTTATACATAACTCTTTTCTAGTTTGTAAGAAATTAATACTTTTATTGCATTTATCAAAAGCAACAGTAAAGATATTTACAGTCGTAATCAAAATTATTCAACCCCCGTTGCAAATCATGTTTATTGGCAGAATTTACAGACTCTCAGTTGTTTGCAATGAACAGATCAAACAAAAGTAATTGAAATAGCTTAACACAACAAAAGTTTCAAGTGGTTTCCCCAAATTCAACTGAAAATGCAACGTTTATTGACTTCTACAGTCTCAAAATTATTCAACCACCTGAATTGAATCCCTCACAACAGCACAAATCTGCAAAACAGGTGTTGTCTCAAGCACATCTGATGCAACTAAGATATCAAGGGCTTCATTAGATGCAGTAGGTGTGCTTGAGCTAGAACACATGAAATATCTGAACTGGCTAGGCTTGTTGACTATCACGTTTGACTGCATGTTAGAAATGTGGTCAAAAATGAGTTAAAAGAATGGTCCAAAAGGTTAGAAGATATCATCGCCCCTTCACAAACAAGGAATAGGATACAAAAATATAGCGAAGGCACTAAATGTACT
Source organism: Gila orcuttii (assembly GCA_026230005.1). NCBI lineage: Eukaryota > Metazoa > Chordata > Actinopteri > Cypriniformes > Leuciscidae > Gila > Gila orcuttii. The sequence continues at coordinate 16,331,752 of JAPDVR010000024.1, read as the reverse complement.
AAACGCATGCCAGAACTCCAAGACATACACCACTACTGACCCAAAAGTACAAGAAAAGTTTGCTCAAAATCATATAAATAAGCCATAGAAGTTTTGGGATTTTGATCTGTGGAGCGTTAAACCAAAACTGTAACTTTTCTGTCCTATGGATCAGTGGTATGTCTGGAGGAAGAAGAATGAAGCATATGCTGAAAAGAACACTCTGTCTATAGTTAAGCATGGTGGGGCTCGGTGATCCTCTGCGGCTGCTTTGGATCTTCCTGGCACTGGAAACCTGCAGCTTGCGGAAAGCAAGATGGATTCACTGAAGTATTAGAAAATCCTAGGAGAAAACACCATGCCGTCAGTGAGGAAGCTGAAGCTTGGGCGTCATTTGACCTTCCAACAGGGCAATGATCCCAAGTATGCCTCAAATTCCACCAAGGCTTGGTTGCAGAAGAAGTCCTGGAAGATTCTACAGTGGCCATCACAGTCACCTGACTTAAACCTCATAGAAAATCTCTGGTGGGATTTGAAGAAGGCACGCAAACCCAAGAATATTACTGAACTGGAAGCCATTGCTCATGAGGAATGGGCTAAGATTCCTCAGAAACGCTGCCAGAAGCTGGTGTCTGGGTATACATCTCGTTTGCAGCAGGTCATGACAGCCAAAGGGTGTTCTTCTAGTACTAAAGATGCTTGCCATGAAGGGGTTGAATAATTTGAAGACTGCAGAAGCCATTAAAAGTTGCATTTTTCAGTTGAATTTGGGGAAACCACTTGAAACATTTGTTGTGTTGAACTATTTCAATTACTTTTGTTTGATTTGTTCATTGCAAACAGCTGAAAGTCTGAAATTTTGCTAATAAACCTGATTTGCAATGGGGGTTGAATAATTTTGATTACAAGCTTCAAAACGGGTGAATATGATTTCAACGGAGGGACAGATATCTCAGATTTCATTAAAAAATATCTTCATTTGTGTGAGATTTCTTAAGATGAAAGAAAGTCTTATTGGTTTGGAACGGCAAAAATGATGATGATGATGTAAATAATGACAGAATTTTCATTTTTGGGTAAACTGTCTCTTGTGTTTGTTCACTAGAGTGTTTTCTCTGTGTTTACAGGACAGCTCTGGTAGCTACTTGCGCAGGGGCAGACGCTGTCGCATCCCAGATAAGCCCAACTACTCCCTGAACCTGTGGAGCATCATGAAGAACTGCATTGGCAAGGAGCTCTCCAAGATCCCCATGCCTGTAAGAGGAGTCTCAGATCTGGTGTGTTGTGTAGCTGTTGATATCTGAATCTTCACAGGGATTTGCGTGTGTCTGAATCCTCCCTTCCAGGTGAACTTCAACGAGCCGCTGTCGATGCTGCAGCGTTTGACGGAGGATCTTGAATACAGCGAGCTCCTGGACCGGGCGGCACGCTGCGACTCGTCTCTGGAGCAGATGTGTCTGGTTTCCGCCTTCTCCGTCTCGTCCTATTCAACCACCATCCACCGCACAGGGAAACCCTTCAACCCTCTGCTGGGAGAGACCTATGAGCTGGACCGCGTGGAGGAGTACGGATACCGCTCCATTTGTGAACAGGTCCGAAACCACACTCATAATACACAAATATTCATTTGATTATATATTATAATATAATAAGAATTTAATAGATCAGAAATGAGGATGATAATAATATTATTCATAATACTTTATGCACCTTAGTTCAGTAGATACTTTTATTCAGCAAGGATGCATTAAATTGATAACTGAACGTGACAGTAAATACATTTATAATTTTACAAAAGATTTCTATTTTTAAATAAACGCTGTTCTTTTGAACTTTCTATTTGGTCAAAGTTTCCACAAAAATATTAAGCAGCACAATTTTTTTTAACATTGATAATAATAGTAAATGTTCTTTGATCATCAAATCATCATATTAGACTGATTTCTGAAGGATCATGTGACACTGAAGACTGGAGTAATGATGCTGAAAATTCAGCTTTGATCACAGGAATAAATTACATTTCTAAATATATTAAAATAGAAAAACAGTTATTTTAAATTGTAATATTTCCCAATATTGTCAGTGATTGCACACACATTGATTATCTCTCTCTCTCTCTCTCTCAGATAAGTCATCACCCACCGGCGGCTGCCCATCATGTGGTATCGCAGCGAGGCTGGACCCTGTGGCAGGAGATCACCATCGACAGCAAATTTCGTGGCAAATACATCTCCATCATGCCGCTAGGTGATCCATCATGAGCTATGAGTCGCCTCTCAAGGACATTCACATCATTATCACACACAAAACTATTGAATAGTTTCCACTTTTCTAGTTTATTATGCACACAATCCAGTGTTACCTTAAAACCTTAATTACCTTGAGGGAATATAAAGCAGAACAAAACAGTAATAATATGTAAACTCTATAAAGTTTTAAAAGTGATCACATTACATTTTTAAATTAAAATACTTGTTACCTAGATTCACTTTGTGCACATGCAAATGTATATATAGATGTGCTGCTTCCCGGTAAACGTTACTTCAAAGATAAATGTCATTTGTGGAATGGTTTCTATTTTTACAGAGCCTTTTATAGTAATGTTTATTGCTGCTCCGAGCTGTTTTTAGAGCGAATCAACTTTTTTGGATTTCATTTCCAGGTACATTTCTCCTTCTCATGCTAGTATTTGCTCATAATGCCTCTGTTTGCGCTCTGCAGGCAACATTCACCTTAAGTTCCACGCCAGTGGGAATCACTATGTGTGGAGTAAGGTGACCTCCACTGTGCACAACATCATCGTGGGCAAACTATGGATTGACCAAGTACGTGATCGGTATTCTCCTATTTTTTCTGAATTTGTTGTGTACGTATTACTCTCCTGTGTTACTCTTCTATGTATTACGCTGACTTTAATGTCGTTCCAAATCCAAAATCACCATGAAAGTATCACTAAAGTAATCCATATACTGTATATGTATCAGTATTCTTAATATGCAATTATAGTACTTTGAATTTGTGCTTTTGTCATTTTTGTTTGTTTTGTTTTGTTTATATATACAGGTCCTTCTCAAAAAATTAGCATATTGTGATAAAGTTCATTATTTTCCATAATGTAATGATAAAAATTAAACTTTCATATATTTTAGATTCATTGCACACCAACTGAAATATTTCAGGTCTTTAATTGTTTTAATACTGATGATTTTGGCATACAGCTCATGAAAACCCAAAATTCCTATCTCAAAAAAATTAGCATATTTCATCCGACCAATAAAATAAGTGTTTTTAATACAAAAAAAGTCAACCTTCAAATAATTATGTTCAGTTATGCACTCAATACTTGGTCGGGAATCCTTTTGCAGAAATGACTGCTTCAATGCGGCGTGGCATGGAGGCAATCAGCCTGTGGCACTGCTGAGGTGTTATGGAGGCCCAGGATGCTTCGATAGCGGCCTTAAGCTCATCCAGAGTGTTGGGTCTTGCGTCTCTCAACTTTCTCTTCACAATATCCCACAGATTCTCTATGGTGTTCAGGTCAGGAGAGTTGGCAGGCCAATTGAGCACAGTAATACCATGGTCAGTAAACCATTTACCAGTGGTTTTGGCACTGTGAGCAGGTGCCAGGTCGTGCTGAAAAATGAAATCAGATGGAAGCATGAAGTGCTCCATAATCTCCTGATAGCTGCATTGACCCTGCCCTTGATAAAACACAGTGGACCAGCACCAGCAGCTGACATGGCACCCCAGACCATCACTGACTGTGGGTACTTGACACTGGACTTCAGGCATTTTGGCATTTCCTCCTTCCCAGTCTTCCCAGCACCTTGATTTCCGAATGACATGCAAAATTTTTTTCATCTGAAAAAAGTACTTTGGACCCCTGAGCAACAGTCCTGTGCTGCTTCTCTGTAGCCAAGGTCAGGCGCTTCTGCCGCTGTTTCTGGTTCAAAAGTGGCTTGACCTGGGGAATGCGGCACCTGTAGCTCATTTCCTGCACACGCTTGTGCACGGTGGCTCTGGATGTTTCTACTCCAGACTCAGTCCACTGCTTCCGCAGGTCCCCCAAGGTCTGGAATCGGTCCTTCTCCACAATCTTCCTCAGGGTCCGGTCACCTCTTCTCGTTGTGCAGCGTTTTTTGCCACACTTTTTCCTTCCCACAGATTTCCCACTGAGGTGCCTTGATACAGCACTCTGGGAACAGCCTATTTGTTCAGAAATTTCTTTCTGTGTCTTATTCTCTTGCTTGAGGGTGTCAATGATGGCCTTCTGGACAGCAGTCAGGTCGGCAGTCTTACCCATGATTGCGGTTTTGAGTAATGAAACAGGCTGGGAGTTTTTAAAAGCCTCAGGAATCTTTTGCAGGTGTTTAGAGTTAATTAGTTGATTCAGATGATTAGGTTAATAGCTCGTTTAGAGAACCTTTTCATGATATGCTAATTTTTTGAGATAGGAATTTTGGGTTTTCATGAGCTGTATGCCAAAATCATCAGTATTAAAACAATAAAAGACCTGAAATATTTCAGTTGGTGTGCGATGAATCTAAAATATATGAAAGTTTAATTTTTATCATTACATTATGGAAAATAATGAACTTTATCACAATATGCTAATTTTTTTAGAAGGACCTGTATATATATATATATAAATATATATGTGTATGTGTATGTGTGTATGTATATTAATTTAGCTTTATTTCAATTAACGAAAAGACATTTCAATAGTTTTAGTTAACAATATCAATGCCATATTCACAAGTCATAACTCAATATTCAATAGTCAACAGTTTTCTGAAGCTGTACAATGAATTTATTTCAGAATCAGATTTAAATCCAATAAAAATCTTTATTGTTGCTCTCAAACTCAACATGGCACCATTTTATGTTATATCAGGTTTAATGGAAGGAAAAAAGTCATTGGTTTGCTGCAACATAGGGGGGATTAAATTATAATTTTTCTTTTTTAAGTAATATTTATGGTTTGAGTCCTCCCACGTGGTGTGGCATAACTCATCTTCGACACTATCTGTTGGAGAAAAGTCACCATTGACACTGTTCTCCTCCATCTGTCTTCCACCCCATCATTCCCACTCCAGAGGAAACAGAAAGCTATTATTACAGTAATAGATTGTATCAGACGGAAATGCAGTTAATATTAATTTACCATCAAGGCATGCATTAAAAATAGACCCTAATATACTGTATATATATATATATATATACAGTATATCCCTTAATTCTAATGCAAACAACTGCTCTCATCATTGCAGCGCCGTCATTATTATTAATGTGCACTCTTTGTCCCGATGCAGTCTGGGGACATTATAATAGTGAACCACAGGAGCAAGGACACGTGCCACCTCAAATTCTCCCCTTACAGCTATTTTTCCAGGGATGTTCCCCGCAAGGTCAGTGTGTGCATCCTCTGTTCAATCTGTGTGCTACTGCCCTCTGCGGGGTATTGAGTGTGTGTGTGTGTGTCCTGTCACCAGGTAACAGGCATTGTGACGGATGGTGAAGGCAGCGCACACTACATTCTCTCTGGAACGTGGGATGATAAAATGGAAAGTGCAAAGATCATAGAGAGCAGCCACGGCTGTGGAGGATCTGAGGGAAAGCAGAAAACTGTCTATCAGACTCGACCACCACAACTATTGTGGAAAAAATACTCTCTCCCGTAAGAATCAAACTATAACTGTCTGTCCTATCTATCTATCTATCTATCTATCTATCTATCTATCTATCTATCTATCCATCCATCCATCCGTTTTTTTATCTATCTGTCTGTTTATATTGCTGTTTTTCTATCTATCCATCTATCTATCATCTGTTTTTCTATCTATCTATCTATATCTATTTATCTATCTGTTTTTTCTTTCTATCTATCTATTTATCAGTCTGTTTTTCTTTCTCTTTCCATCCATCAATCTATCTGGGTTTTTTTTTTCATTCCTTCCTTCCTTCATCTATCTATCTGTCTATCTATCTATCTGTATATATCTGGCTATCTTTTTATATTTTTATTATTTATAATGTGTAAATGATATATTTCTTTTTAATATTTTGTTTAGTAATTGTATCTTTCTATACATATCTCGTTTTGTCTGCTGTAATTCCAGCGAGAATGCCGAGAACATGCACTTCTTCTCTTCTCTGGCCTTGACTCTGAATGAGCCTGAGGATGGTGTGGCTCCTACTGACAGCCGTCTACGGCCCGACCAGCGGCTGATGGAGGCGGGTTTGTGGGACGAAGCTAACGCTGAGAAACAGCGTCTGGAGGAGCGTCAGAGACTGGAGAGGAGGAAGAGAGAGGCGCAGGCCAACCTCGCACTAGAAGAAGGCAAACACTCATATCATTTCAATATACAGTACATACAGTGCAGTAAAGCTGTAGGCAAGTATTCTATTATCTCAATAAAGATGTTTTGTCCTGGAATTGACAGGTAAAGAAACGGAGAGGTACCAGCCAATGTGGTTTGAGAAAAGGACTGACACAGAGACAGGTGAGAGCAGCTACGTGTACAGAGGAGGCTACTGGGAAGCTAAAGACAGACAAGACTGGAATCAGTGCTCCGCCATCTTTTGAGGCCTCTCTTCCACCAGGACCAGCTTGCCATTCCGAATCATCGTTCCCATTCCAAGGAGTTTCAAAGATGTGGAATATACTGAATCTGTTCAGTCTCTACTAAGTCACCCACATGTATATAAATATATATCTTAATTTGGAGTGTATTCATGGGGGCATTGGGACACCGGTATCGTAGCAGGGAAAATTCACATTGCATGGGGAAAAAAAAGAACATTTTAAGCACAAGAGACAGAGGCACTTTATAAATGTCACAGTGAAAGACACTAAAATAACATTAATGATCTGGGGAATGTAACACTTCACCAGGAATAAAATTCTTCCTCAGAGCTTTTGCTGATTGCTTCAGGTTAACTGTATGATAGCCATGATGAATTATCCACCGGTGTGTGATAAAAGACATTCAGAGCACATGCTACTCTTGAAGTATAGAGACCAAATGCCCTCAAGACTGTTCCTCCATTGAGCTGTAGTATAGATTAAGTGCTGTGTAGTTTCAACAGTGCAGACATGCTCCATTAGCAACCTAGATACAATCCAGATCAGTGCATTGATGTTGCTTTTACAAAATAACAATTATCAAAGCTAATTTATTAGATGCGAGAATTTCTTTTTAGCTGCCTGTTTAGTTATTTAGCACAAGCGTAATGTAAATGTCATTGTGTAGGTGATGAATTACGGCTTAATTGAGATTCTCCATTTAGAGTCATGGTTAGATGTGTGCAAACATGCTAAAACATCCAGCTACAATTCAGCTGCGCATTTATTTAGTTAAGTAGATGAATTAATAATACATTGCACACCATGAAGTATTGTCATCTGCATGCCATGCAGATTTTTGGAAATAATTATGCAAAATTAAGTGTGCACTTCAACAGATTTGTTCATATATTTGTCTAACACTCACAGGAAAGTACAGTGACAGATCACATTTTAGGGTGTTTGCAAACCTTTGGCCTTGACTATATTGTCAATAACGAACATTTTGTGGTGGCAATACTTTCTAGTTTTCAGTATTAGCAGCTGAAGCACACTAACACTAAATACACCCTTCATGCTGCAAGGAAAAGTGGTCTGGAATACTGACCGTAAACTGTAACCAAAACGAAGGTGAAGGAAACTCATACTTAGGCATTAAAAACTTTCAGAATATGAGCAGAGCAGTGTTGTATGTACACTTCAAATGAGAGTATACAATGTCAGGAACTGTGTTTAGTACATTGTGGAAAATGTAAAGGACTGATTGAACTTCATATTTACTGTCTGTGTTTGAGTTTTTCAACCAAAAGCAAGTGTCTTCAAAGAATTCCTTGAGATCATCAGTACCACAAACACTGCAAAAACTACACTTTCCATGTATGCAGTATTTTCCAGATATATAAATAACCTTAAGCTGATTATTATAACTATTTGAATTGATTAAAAATGATGCTGATATGGTGATGTTGAATGTGTTGGACATTCCAAGGAAGTGAAAAATGTTCACTGTAGATAATGTGTATTTGTCTTGGTTGTCAAAATCATCTGAATATATATGTAATAGATTCAAACGAATGATAAGAACAATAATTATTTGATTCATATTTCAAAGGTTATCAATGGTTGGTTTTGTAGCATTTCAGTTCTCATCACGGCCAGTAGTCAGCGCCAACGTACTTGGAATAGCGCTGGAGCATCATTTGGTAAAATTATGCAACACAATGTTGTTTTAATCTTCTAGACGCAATTTAGTCTCCTTGCAACAATATATCCTGAAATCTGGGTGAATATAAAAGTGAAATTCTCTCATGAACAGGCAAGACAGAATTTTCTGCTGTAGATGCATTAAACATTGATAAAATGTCTGAATGTTTTATTCCACATTGATACTGTGAAGTGAATATGATGGGTGGCAACATTGCTCAGTTAATCACCATTATATTCACAGTACTTGTAGCACATCCCTGACCACTCCCGTTAATGGCACTCCCGTTAATCCTGATCCACTGGTTCAGAACGCAAACCTCAGGTTGTACCAAACCTGTATTTCTTTCTTCTGCCAAACACAAGTGAAGATAATATTTTGAAGAACGTTGGTAACCAAACTGTTGACTTCCAAAGTATGGGAGAAAAAAATCCTATGGAAGTCAGTGGTGCCCACAACTTTACACTTTCTTCAAAAGAAGAAAGAAACTCATACAGGTTTGGGTTGAGAAAATGTTGACAAGAGTTCTCATTTTTAGGTGAACTATCCCTTTAACCAGGTTACACCTGCCATCTAAAATATCTAATTATCTACTCATCATCCAATTATCTAATAAGTCACAGGCCTTAATAAGTCAAGCTTATCTTGCATACTGTATAACATTGTTAAATGTAGCCTATAGTGATGCGAGTGACGTTTTTAACATTGTCATGAAAATCTAAAGGCTTTATTGGAAGTATTGTTAACCTTTTTCAATTTGAGTTAAAGTGTTTAAATATAGAAAGCAATAGACTACATAACGTGATTATAAAACAAAAAGAATTGAAAATATAAGCGACATGTTAAAAATAACCAAAATATAGACTAAAAATAGAAAACGATACAAATTGTCAATCAAAATGTCTGTTAACGAAATTAATAAATAAACAAACATGAATTCTTTGAGCTGCTCAAGGCTTTTTTTTACGCAACTGATTGTCCTCAGCACGCGATGGGTCGGTACGTCACCTCTCAGCAGCGGGCGCATTGAATCAATACGGGTGACGTATTGCACAGCTGATCTGGCAACAACTGGAGCTGAGCTCACAGAAAGAGCTGAATGTGTCTCCGCGCAGGATATTATTAAACACATCTAGCTTCAGCAGTGCGGGGGAAAGGTAAGTGACGACGCAAGTGCATTTGATCATACTGGGAAATTGGACATGGTGCTGCGGATGAGTTGTGCTGGTATAGGCTACTCCGTTGATGCGGACTGGTTAACTTAGTTGTTTATGTGAGCTAGTGTTATTTATTAAACGTTTTGCTATCACGCTTCACTGGACCTGACAATTAGCGTACGGTGTGGCGATCAAGACAAGTCCATCCTTGATATAATCCGACAGTCGAATTACCAAGCGAATATATGAATATAACAAGGAATATATGACACGTTTAGGCTTGAACAACCTCCATGGAAACTACGGGACATAAAATATACCGATGCTGCGGTGAATAGACGTCATCGACCAGCGTCGTACACATGTACAGCCTTGTCGTTTTTTATGCAGCGCATTGAACGTCTCATGTTATTGTTTAAACTCGTAACTAAGTAATTGTTGGTATATTTGGCTAGGCTGTATAGTCGTCGCAGATTCAGGCACCCCATCACGGGATCCCGGATGAAATAAGCCTCTGGACCACACAGTGCGACCATTTGCTGCGCTGTCAATCTAAAGGCCATCGACAGCAGTGAAGTCAGCGACAAACACATTCAGCGACTCACTATCCCGACTGTTTATTTACCATAGCCACTCATTTGTTTAGGATTTGCTTCTACGGGTCTATTTTCATAGAATATTTTGAATAAACAGGGCCCACCAATCCAAAACAGGCAGCGCATCACGAACCGATTTCTGATTGGCAGACTCGATGGATTAATTTCCCTGCGCGCCCCCGGTGTCGTGAGAAAACGGGTCCTCCATCGAAATCTGTCTACTAAATACACACTAACAACATTAAAATATGTTTATAGCTGCGTACTATATAGAGCAAAAGAAAACCAATTTTCAAGTATGTATTCGGACATACTTCTCTGTTGGCATAGTTTTTTCCGCATTCTATAGGGAAGTAGGGAGGGATTCTGGATCCAGCACTGATCATTACAGTAACTCGAAAAATTCGTTAGGTGAAATTAGGTAAATTACGTAAAGCATAGGCCTATTACTCTTTCCATTCTTGCAATATAAAGATTGAAATATCGTTAGAAATAGTAAGGGCCCAAACTTTTGTTGATGGGCCGCATTGACTTCCATATTTTATTCCCCATACTGGAAAACTGTTTGGTTACCCATATTCTCCAAAACATATTCTTTTGTGTTAGGCAGAAGAAAGAAACTCTCACAGTTTTGGAACAACTTGAGGGTGAGTAAATGACAGAATTTTCATTTTTGGGTGAACTATCCCTTTAAAAGGGCAAATGAAAAATGATGTGCATGGTTCAGTCTTTTATAATAAATGTTCCAATATTTGGAACATTGACTCTGTATATTATTCCATAAAAACAATATTCAATATTCCATAAAAAAAGGATTGTCGATTTTGATCGTACGGTGTCTTTAAGTAGACAAGCGATGAAGTGAAAAGACCGCAAGTTTAGGGGACTGGCCTTAGAGAGTATATGCTATTTCGAGTCATAAGAGTCGAGATTCATTCAAAAGAACCGATTGGTTCCCGAATGAAACACCTCTCATGCCTAAAACAAACGCCCGTGCCTTACGTCACAAACCAGACCCACATAACACGTGTAGACAAGACGGAATGTTGTTTCTGTCTGCTTCCAAAACACACGGTTGCTATAGCGGGTTAAGACACATGACATCACACACGGCTTCAGTCCTTCAACAGAGAGTGAATACAACTGACTCGTACTGCTACTACCTGCTTTTTTTTATTTGACGAGATTAATTATTCATTTACGTTGTAAACTTAATATGTGTTTACCATGCAGGTGCGAAGATGAAACGAACATGATCAGTACCGATGGCCCCTCCACCAAGTGCGCGGAGACCCGGGACACCGGGAAGAGAGAGAGGACACCGCCAGAAATGCTGCACCTCATGTTCGCGGTCTCCGTGTGGCTGGTGACGGGCAGCACCATATCCAGCCTCAACAAATGGATATTCACCGTGTACAATTTCAGATACCCGCTGCTTCTGTCAGCCCTCCACATGCTGACGGCGATAGTGGTGGACTACGGGCTGATCAAATGCAGGGTTATCCGGCACAGGGGCATCGGCGAGCAGGATTTAACCGCCAACGCCAAATTCAAAGTGTTCCTGTTGAGTTTGACATTCTGTGCCAGTATCGCGTTTGGAAACGTGGGACTGAATTATGTGCAGCTTTCGTTCGCACAGATGATCTACACAACAACGCCGCTGTTTACTCTGGCGATTTCCACGCTGATTCTCGGAAAGCAGCACCACATCCTGAAGTACACCGCGATGATGCCCATCTGTCTCGGGGCGTCGTTCAGCATCATGGGCGAGGTCCAGTTCGACCAGATCGGCTGCCTGTTTGTGTTCGCCGCCACCATGTTAAGAGGCGTAAAAACCATTCAACAAAGTGAGTAAATGTAGCGTTGGGAATTCGATTCTTTTAAGTGAACCGATTCATTCTATTCATTTTAGTAAACTGATTATCACTCAAATCAGTGTTGCCATACATTTTTGCAGTCTACATGTATGACTGTTTTAGATCTAGTTATAGGCCTACAGATTCAGGGTTTTCAATGTCATTTAAAACCTGGAAATAGGGAATTGTAACTTTATGATTCCAGACCTACCTGGAAATGTCATGTTGCCTAGTAATTGATATATTTATTAAAGCTTTATAACGTCTTCACTACAGTGACATGTCTTATGTTAAAGGGCTAGTTCACCCAATAATGAAAATTATTCCATAATTTACTCACCCTAAAGCCATCCTTTGCATGGTAAGGTAAGGTACCATTCACTCCCATTATAAAGCTTGGAAGAGCCAGGATATTTTTTAATATAACTCCGATTGTGTTTAGCTGAAAGAATAAAGTCATACACCTAGGATGGCTTAAGTTGAGAGTGAGTAAATTGTGGGATCATTTTAATTTTTGGTGAACTAACCCTTTAAGCTTTAAGAAACTTCAAGTTTTTGTAAGGGCAATGCCTATATGATTTAAAAAAAATCCATATACTGATCTGTAAAAGTCAATGTAGAGTCAGAGAAATTAATAGGTCAAATTAAGGCAATTAGATTTTGCGTTATTCCTAGACAAGTCAAATGATTCATAACGCCTTTCGAATAGTTTCACCCGAATCATTAAAAAGAATCGGCTCACAAGAACGATTCGTTCGCGAGTCGGATGACTAGTGATCTTTCTCATAACCCTCTTCTGAACTGCAGAGCTTTTTCTTGAACACTTTGACATTAAAACATGTTCAAAATTTTAGAAAGGTATTTGATGCTGTATCTAAATTCAATATCATAATTTAAAAGGTCACTGGCTATTTTATTGACATATGAAAATATTCTTAACCAAATGTTCCTGACAGCAGAGCCTATTTTTGTCTCAATAAGGCTAGTTCTTGGTCATTATGTTCCACACTGCTGTAACTTCCTAGTGTCTGTCTGAGTCAGAGCGTAGGACGTCCTGTTCCAGAGACCCACGAGTGACTACATGCTGCTGTTGTTCTAACCTGATCTCCCAGCAAATTAAGTCACAGTAACAGATGGGGATTATCTACTTGACTGTTTTTGATTTCTTAAAATGAGTGTCAGTTGAGCTCCATTACACTAAGTGACCTCCTCCCTAGAATAATAACTATGTAGGCGTCTGGCTCTGAGAACATCAAGGAGTGAGAGCGGGCTGAGGGCAAGGGTCTGCGCTTTAGTTTACTGGGAGAACCGGTTTTGGTTTTAGTCTTTTTATGACTGATGACTTATTATTGATGATATTCAATGCAATGTATGTCAAAGAAAATGTTTTAGTTATTGTACTGCTGCATAACATAACCTACAGTTTGCATACACGTTAAATGGGCAGTACCTGGTTTTTAACAAATTGAACTTTGCTAGTAGTGTATACAAGAAAAACTATGATGTGTCAATATTAGGAAACCAAGAATTAACAGAGGTATTTGCCTAATTGAAAAATCTGGTTTGTATTATTATTATTATTATTATTAATAATTAAAATATTGTAATGATTAATATCTCCTAGAAAACTGGGGAATTTTAGGGTATTAAATGTTTTTTCAGAGGTTGTAATTAATTGAATCAGCTACTTTGCTTTCTTGGTCCAGGGGAGATACTCCATGTAGACTTATCTTGCTCATCTGTTGGTGTTATGTTTCAGTGCACTATTTTAGTTTCATCACAGAGGTTAAAGTTGTTTACTATATGCATTACACCATAGCTCAACATGCGCTTTCCTAATGACAATCCAGATGGCCAAAAAACATGTGTAAGTATAGAGTGCAACAGTTGAGTTACGGAAGTAAAAATCCATTCAGTTTCCTTATAGGGACTTATAAACCTTATAGTATAACCCTATACTTATAAACCTTTGAAGACAGTCTTACTGTGAACAACAACATTACCCATGATGCTGTACAAAAAAGTCACTAATCCTACGTTCTCAAAATACTTAAATATTTGACATGTATATATTAGGAGTTTAACGGTACACAAACATGATGGTTCGGTATTGAAGTCACAGTTCAGTACGGTTCGGTACAGCGGGGGGGGAGTAAACTAATCACAAAATTGCTATTTTTTTTTTATTATTAAATCGTTTTTTTTAAACAAATGTGTATATGTGTTTAAATAAATTCTAGCATAATTAAAAATATCTTAGCTAATGATGTAAACAATATATGGGGAGCCCTTAATTACACATTACTATAATATTAAAGGTTACAATTAACAAGAGAGCCCAAATTATTAAATTCAGTTGCTATTTTTAGATATAATAATCAACACAAGTACAAAAACATGTTCTGTAAATTGCACCTAACTTATGTGCAATTTACAAAACATGTTTTTGTACTGGTGTTGATTATTATATCTAAAAATAGCAACTGAATTTAATAATTTGGGCTCTCTTGTTAAAGGGATAGTTCACCCAAAAATGAAAATTCTGTCAGTATTTACTCACCCTCATGTTGTTCCAACCCCGTAAGACCTTCGTTCATCTTCGGAACACGAATTAAGATATTTTTGATGAAATCTGAGAGCTGGATCACTCCTCCATAGGCTTCTTCAGGGATTGAAACTTGCCAGCACCGAAAAGTTATTAAAGACATCGCTAAAATAGTCCAAGTGACTACAGTGACTCAATCTTAAGTTTATCAAACGACCAGAATACTTTTTGTGCGCAAAAACAAACAAAAATAACGACTTTATTTCAACTATTCATTTCCTTCTCTGTGGGCCTCGAGTCAGTTAACTTAGTATGATTGCGTAGAGCTATGTCACACGTAGGCTCAGGGGCGTCATGCAAGCCAAAATTCTGAGACGTTGCAATTGTTTTCTGACGGGTGATATGGATCATGTTAGGAGGGGTCAGGGGGTTTCTCCCCCTGAAAATTTTTCAATTCTGGCTGCTAAACATACCATTTCAATGCAGTTTGGGAGGGACAAAAATACCTTAACGGAGCCAGCAGCAACCCTCCTCTATCTGAGGACTAAGTTAAAGTATCTATTTTGTAAGTTTATGTAAAAGACAGGTTGATGAAAGAACTGTAAGCTCAAATTCAAAAGCTTTTGAAGTCTACTTCATTAAAGCATGTTTACACACACACTTACTGTAGACTAAAGCCCAATTTATACTTCTGCGTCGAACTTACGCCGTAGCTACGGCGTAGGCTGTGCGTAGCGCGCGTACCCTTCGGCGTACCCTGACGTGCACCTCTCCAAAAATGTAACAACGCGTCAATTCTACTCGGACGCAAGCGCTGTGATTGGTCTGCTCAAACCGCTCCCTCGGGTTTCACATGCTCCCTCTGCGTGCATCAACGCGGACAACGACGCAGAAGTATAAATTAAAACCAATGCGTAGTCTACGGCGTAGAGGCTCCGGCGTAGGTCCGACGCAGAAGTATAAATCAGCCTTTAGGCCTACTACACATGATTTTAAAGACAGTACCATTGCAGTTTTTATGTTATGATTTTAAATTGGTATGTGACCTAAGAACGATCTTACATTAAAGGTACATAAAGGTGCTGAGGTCTGACTTTGTGGTGCTCTGAAATTAAGTTATTTTAATATGAATATGTGATGAAGGACTTTGAAAGAAGTTTGACAGATTTCAGTGCTGAATAAGGTTAACACTACCCCGTTTATTTGAAAATGGTTAATATTTGACAGAAATGTAAAAAAGTAATCAAATCAAATGTAATATGTATCATTACTTTAGTAAAATCATTGAAATACTGTAGTTACACTGTCTCTAAGCCTACATCACGGTCATAGCGATCTGTATAACAACTATGCTGTAGCTTTCGAACGGGTAGCCTATCTTTTTTCACTGCATTTGAATTAGCTGCCTGATCCGTGAAGAACCGTGAATAACAGTCTATGGGAGAAACATCAAGTCGATGCCTTGATAACGTTAGGTTGGATTTTGCAGTTAGCCTACAACACATTTAACACCCTCGTTTCTATGAAACTGAAAACAATTGAACCAGTTGGAGACTTTGACACAAGACAAAAAAGAACAGATGTTTCAAAACCGATCAGATAACGTTACTAGGGCTTATTGGCTTTGTATGGCAGGCAGTAACGTTAGCCAACTAGTTTACGGTTAGATTAGGCTAGCTATCGATAGCGTTACACTGACACAACTAAAGTTATGCTCTGAATTCGCAGCTAATATCAAATCCATAACTTTTTGATCAAGTTAAAATTTCCAGGTCAACCACAAATAATCCCACTACCTTTTAATATCATCCGATAACTAATTCAATGCCGATTTGTTGCTTTGCCCACTTACCACTTCAAGACATTGCCAGCTCAACGTGCGAGACGAGTGAGTTGCTTGAACATACACAGCAAAGATTCTAGACTACGCGCGTAGCGCTCTAGATTTGATATACACAGACACCATATTTGGAAAAAGGGGCGGGCTGATGCTGACCGATTTATTACACATCCAGAAGAATAGATTTGAGTCGTTATAGGCTCTGGTAATTATGGAGCATAATAGGAATAAAGTTGTGACAAAAATTATCAGGGAGGAAAAATCTGAGGGGGCACGTGCCCCCTCACCTTGAATGGGCATGACGCCACTGCGTAGGCTCACTATTGGCCGACGCTGGTCATGTGTGTGATGCGTGTGACGTACAACAACAGATCATACGCTATTATACTAGTGAACTGACTCGAGGCCCACAGAGAAGGAAATGAATAGTTGAAATAAAGTAGTTATTTTTGTGTGTTTTTTTGCGCACAAAAAGTATTCTCATCGTTTGATAAACTTAAGATTGAGCCACTGTAGTCACTTGGACTATTTTAATGATGTCTTTAATGACTTTTCGGGGCTGGCAAGTTTCAATCCCTGAAGAAGCCTATGGACTAGTATGGAGGAGTGATCCAGCTCTCAGATTTCATCAAAAATATCTTAATTCGTGTTCCGAAGATGAACGAAGGTCTTACGGGGTTGGAACAACATGAGGGTGAGTAAATACTGACAGAATTTTCATTTTTGGGTGAACTATCCCTTTAATGTTATGTGACATAAGGCAGGTTTTGCATTAACTTCTAAATCTAATTATAAAGTTAATTTTCTACTCCAATTCATTTTTGAAATATAATAATTTACACAGTGGCTGTCATAACTTGTTTTCATGACAAATTTATTTAAACATACATTTAATAATCAAGACATTATACTTGCAGGTTAAGTAAATATAATGAATAGGCTAATATAGTGCACATACGAAATGCTTCTCTCTAGAGTTCATTTCTCTAGCGATATAATCTGCTGTCAACACTATGCCTGAGGTAAATGTAACGCTACGTGAGATATTATCATAGGATATTATTCTCAAGCTTTTTTACTGATATCTTTCAGCAGTTGAAACACTGGTTGAGAGATGCAAACAGCATTGCATTGCCGCCCGCGCCCCCTTCTGGATTGGAGTGTGGATTGTGACTGAATGTATTCGTCGTGCGACTGCGTGCAACGAACCGTGACGTCCGTACCGTTCGGGATGAATACATGTACCGTTACACCCCTAATATATATATATATATATATATATATATATATTAGGGGTGTAACTATATATATATATATATATATATATATATATATATATATATATATATATATATAAAAATGAGCATTTTTAAATAAGTCTATCATTTTTTTATTTGATTATGCTGTTCACAAAGCTTCATGGGATTGTAGTTCTTTTTATCACTGAAGCCATTAAGTACAGTCCTTGTACCTTTTGTATATTTGTCAGATTTTTTTTACAAAACAAAGTTTGTAATATTGTGAATCACCTCATAGCTGGCTGCCTCATTCATGGCCTATAACAACTTTTTCGAAATCCGTATGGGAGAAATGAATGGAAAATATACTTCCGGAACCAAAGCTGCTGAAACTGTTGCACTCTGTTATGGCTGAATTGCACCACTTTTTCTTTGTATATTTGTAATTGTCAGGCATCTTGCTCCAGGAGGAGAAGATCAACTCTATCTTCCTACTGTATCTGATGTCCATCCCCAGCTTCTGCATCCTGGCCATAGCCGCTCTGGTTCTGGAGAACTGGGCAGCAATGCAGTCCCCTCTCCAGTATGACCGTCACCTCTGGGGTTTCATCTTGCTCAGCTGTCTGGGTTCAGTGCTCTACAACCTGGCCAGCTGCTGTGTCATCACCCTGACCTCCGCTGTCACGCTGCACATCCTGGGAAACCTGAATGTGGTGGGGAACCTGCTGCTCTCCCAGCTGCTGTTTGGCCACCAGCTGACGGCTCTTAGCTGTGCTGGAGCGGCCCTCACCCTCTCGGGCATGATCATCTACCAGAACTCGGAGATCATAGTAGCTTTCTTCGACGCACGTAAGGCCAGGACACCAACCAGTGACAGTGAACTAGCTCCACAACCTTGTTCAGAAGAATCATCTCCAGAACCGGCTCAAGAACCTAACGAGAGGACAGAGGATAAGATTCATGAGAAAACAGACTGAAAAGACTCAACAACGGCTGTGTTCCAAAACCTAGTGAGTTGCTGTGCTGTCTGTAGTCAAACTCTGGACTTTTTTTGTGCATGGAGCACAAAAGGAGTACAATGAAAGTGAAAGTTGACCACAGATTTCTCTGGTTCCCAACCACTTTCATTAGATGGAAAAGTGCAGCTTGGACCAGAGTTATAATGGGTAACTAAAGCAGAAACTAAAACTAAAATCATAAAAAAAAAACTAAAAAAAAAAACGTTATTTGAAGAAAAAAACGTTAACTGGAATAAAATACAAATATTTAAAAAACCTAAACTTTTTTTTAATTTCACATTTCTCATTTTAATTTTATTTGATGTACTGAAATAAAATGAATGAAAACTACATTGACACTTTAAAAATATATATTTTTGACACAAACAACAAAATCAAAACTTTGACACAAACAACAAAATCAAAACTTTATCTAAAATTTAACATTTAGCTAAAACTTTTAATAAAATTAAAGTGCCCCTTATTATGCTTTTTTTGGATATTACCTTTCATGCAGTCTGTTCGTGAAAGTAAAAGTTCTGCAAAGTTTTAAATATCAAAGTGCACGACAAATTTATTGTCCCCTAAAAGAAAGAAGATATTCTGAACTGCCAAAATGAGTCGTCAGCAATTCAAGTCTCACTTCCTGTTACATACCTATGTAACATTGTCACAAAATTACATCATGTCAGCCTGTAGTTTTCATTGGCTTCCCGCGAACAGCGTCTACTTTGACCCTCAAACACTAGTTGTAGCTGAGGCCTGGAAGAATTTGGTTCGTGTTGTTGACATGTTTTCTGATATTAAAATAACAATGGCTTGTATGTTCTGTTAAATATCTCTTTGTGTTCTACAGAAGAAAGATTGTCATACAGGTTTCTCACCTCATGAGGGTGAGAAAATAATGAAAGTAGTTAATTGTGTGTGAACTATTCTTTTAACGGAAATTGGCCCTCATAAGTGACCAATATGGAACTCTATTTACAAAGGCAAAAACTTTGCGTGTCGAACAGATAGTGCTCCTCACTCAATGGAAACTCACCTCACAAGTCATTTTAAATTATACTTCAGTGTTGACGTGAACGCTAGCGTACGTGTATAGCCAAACGTATGGCCCTTCAAATGATACTTTATTTGATACTGTGCGCCAACAGAGGCGCTCAACACGCACACTAGAAAGTGTACTGTACATATAACCTAGCATACACATAAAAACCAAAGTATACTTTTGGGTTTAGAAAGAATTTGATGTTAGCATGTTGCTAAGCTAACACCGCGATTCTCTAATAAGCATAAAAATCCATAGCACACAAATATTGGATAAAATAGTCTATTATTATAATGAGACTCAACTATTTTATTGATACTTTTCACTACTGAATGAATTAGGAGTATAGTTCTATTCAATTTTTGTTTGAATATCGACAATTCACTAGGTTTTGGAACTGAACACTAAGCATTATCTGGTTGAATATGGAGTCTGATAAGATACGAGGTATCCTGGTCGGCGATGATGAGGATGATATTGGAGGTGTAGTTTTCCCCAGTACCTCACTGTGCCAATACTTTTATTTCAGTCATTCTTCCAATGGAGACAGACTTTAGCACATGTCCTTTCCTGTTCTGCCAACACGTTCAGACATTTGTAAAAACTTCTGCATGAGCATCAGGAAGATCTCCAAAATCCTGCCATATTAATTCTGTGACTGTGTTTATCTAATGCACTGTGAAATACAACTGCTCGATTTGCTCTGACCCGCTTTATTGGTCAGCATAGCTGTTTTTGGACTTGTTTCCACTTTTTAAATATTAGAGATGGGCACAAAAAAAATGCATAGAAATAATGTATTTTTTGATACTGTAACTCCGCCGTCTTGATTCTGGTGATATGGACGGTACATTTAAGGCAGCTTTCTGTAGGATGCCATGTTTGAACGAGTGTCCTATGTTCATCTAGGTTACGTTTACATAATGGAGAGGAGCAAGACTACTGAATCCTCATTCGGGTTCACTTTTGTTTAGCCTGGTGCACTTTTCTTTTCAGAAAATTGGTTGGTTACACTTTATTTTAAGGTGATGTAGTTACATTGTACTTAAATGAGTACTGAGTTATATTAACTACATGTACTTATTAAAGAGTTAGGGTTAGGGTTTGGTTTAGGGTTAGTTACTTGTAATTATGCTTAATTTACTGTTATTGCTATAATAAGTACATGTAGTAATGTGTAACTACTTCACCTTAAAATAAAGTATTACCAACTGGTTTTATACCTTGGTGTTATAGAAAAGATCTAGTAGAAATAAGCTCACAAGTAAGATTCCCAAGTCATATTTCACCACAAAATCATTTGCAGATATTTTTTTATCTCATTACCGCAATTCATCTGAATGTTTTTCTTTTGAGTTTTATAATTGCCATTATTCTCATTGAGGCTTCTCACAACTGTAATATACAACACATATTATTATTATTATTATAAATACTGTACAATTTTAATAATATATAATTTATTGCATTACAGAAATTATTTTCACACTGCATTAATGATAATTGGGGGAATAAGTGAAAAAATAATTCTCCCAAATCAGTTTTAATTAATGCAAAAAACTATAAATATATTTACTTTTTTTGCACTAAGAACATGAAGCATTTTTGGACAATTTTTCAATCCACAATACTGTACAGAAAAGCGTCCTGGACAAAATTATTATAATTTTTTTGAAATCAGCATAAATGAAAGACCTACTATTACATTTATACTATGATGTGTATGCAACTTAATTTAATTAAAATATATCATAATAAATGGCACTGAGAATTATAAAGGAACTTCAGCATTACGCTACTAAGAATTTTACTAAGAGAGGAAATGTGCTTAATTGCCACAAAAATAATGTCACAAATCAAAACATATGCTTCATTTTATTTATGCAAAATATAATGTCATAAGGTTTTCTTTTGCTTTTGGAGTGATGCACGACTTGGACGTGTTCCTGACAGGCTTGGGTGAGATTCACCCGAAGTGTCAGTCGAGAAAATTGGCTGTTTTTTTTTTTTTTTATGTAATATAAATGTGACTGTGTCCCATCATAGGCAGGCGGGTAACTGGTGCCTCTTATGTAATTCCCAGTGCAGATAATTATTAATTTGTCTCTCTAAGGAGTCTCATTCATCTTTAGCACACTATGATCTCTCAGGAGAAATCAAAATGATATGTTCACCCTTGTTGTCCTCCACAAAAGGTTTCCTTGCTCTTGCTCGTCTCCTCTGAGTGGGTGCTCAACTTTTTTCACTAGTTTCTTTGATTTGTTTTATTGTTTTTGTGACACCTGCTGGACAGTATTACACCCCCCCCCCCTCCCTCCCTCCCTCCCTCCCTGTATGTTTTGAAGCTGTCATAAGAAATTGACACTAACCAATGTTATAGACCACGGTACATAACAAGGTCATTCCCTCAAAGAGGTTTTGTTGCCATCTTCTGGATAGAAAGCGGATTAGCATTTATTATTATTACTTTATTTTTTTATAACTGAATTGAAGTGCATTGGATGCAAATATCAGGCAGTTTGCCTGTTTCCCAACATGATGGGAATTCATAGTTGGGGTTTAATATATTCTCATAAAAACTGACTTAACCCATTTTGGGTTCTTAGAATTGGGTAACTGGAAATGTACAAGGATGTGAATGTATCCTAGCGGATGTTGAGGTGTAGGCAGTCTTATGGAGATGATCAAATCCATGATAAAACCTACACTAACTCAAGTGTGCCTACCTGAGGGCTGTTTTTGTAAGGAAACACCAGCCTTTCAAGCTTTATTTATTAAGGTCTCAACTGTCCCTCCATTCTTTAGTGTTTTCACTCATTACTTTATTTCTAATGAACAGCATCATAGGATAAGCATGGTACTAAGAGACTAAAAGAGTGTCTAAGATATATCGGCATTCGTTTTGAAAACTTTTTTTTAGGCTGTTATATGTTACTAAGGGTGGCACAAGGGGGCGCTAACACTATTATTCGGCTATGCTTGCACGGCTATCGTTTACCTATGCCGATCATTTTAAAATGGCCCATTAAACTGTCTAGCTGATACATCAGTCTATAGTTGCCGTCACATTTACTGTTCTGCAAAATTTTGCAATTGGGAATTTTGTGCAAGTCTGAAAGATTTTCATGCTAATTTACTGTGTTGATCAACAGAAAACTGCTTGTTTTGAAAAATTGACTTCTATATGAGCGATGCTTCATATATCGCTACACTATTGATAATAGGCAGTGGAGCTTCGTTGTCTGCAAAATTTTGTTGAAATTTCACTAATATGACCGCGCCTTATTATTGAAAGCGACAGCATATTCACATAATGTTCATCCAGTCTCTCTGTACCACAAGCACAGTGGTTAACTAACCACAATTAGTCTGAAAAATGATCAGCAGAACAATAGCAAAGTTTCTGATACATTTTACTCTTCACCATGAGGTGAAGGTTGTCAGATAAATACCTCAGATGTTATTGTTTGTTCCTGTGATGACGTTTTACTGGGTCACTAGTGTACTGGATGATGATTTCAATGCTGAGATCTCTTAACATATTGAAGGGTACTGACGGTTTTGATGTGTCTTTTATTGGTTGCAATGCAAAATTGCACTGACGATTTGCATAACTCTGTGGCTCCTGTGTATATATGGTTTCTGATGTCAACAAAATATCAGATGTAAATGCTTATTTTATTATATTTATGTATTTTACAATCATGGAAAGCTGGACAAATACACTGGTTCAAAAACACTGTCTGATGTCTCTTTTTCTTATGTCTCATGCTATATTACATTTTAGTACGTAAACATTTTTTGTTTGCTTTTATTATTGCTCATATCAATATACTAGTTTAAATTAGCAGTGTTTTGAAACATAAAAAATATGCAAGCAGCATGCTAACAACAGTTAATACATGCTGATTGTCTTAAAACATGCTAGCAGCATGCTAACAACCTGTTAATACATGCTAGCAAAGTGTTAAAACATGCTCTGAGATTTGTTTTCCTGTCTTCATCTGACGTTCTGTCTACCTGACAATAAAACATTAACGTCTCAAGCTTTTAAAGCTATTTCATGCTTTCAGGCCAGGCTTTGTCAAGTCAACATCATCAAACTTTATCTGACTTTCATTTGTTCCTTTCAAAACCAACGTTACAGTGTGAAACTTACAATGGAAGTGAATGGGGCCAATTTATCCTCCGTTGGTTTCAATAATATAGCCACAAGATGTAAACAATATGCATGTCACCATGATTTAGTGTGAAAAAAAAACTTTTCTGTGTAAAGTTCTTTCTAAATGTACAACTTTGATGTGACAACATAAAACTGTAAACCCCAAAAAACACGTTTTAACAGAAGAATTAATAAAAGTGCTTTTTTTAAATAATAAGCTTCACATCGTCTCTATTTAAATGGGCTCTATTTACTTACCATTGGAAGTGCCCCAACCCAACCTTCATTTTCATATTTTTAAAGAAAAGAAGCGATGAGTCTTAATTCTTTTTTTAGGTAAAATTAGTAATGCCACAAATGCTGGCGATTGAGCTTAACTTGTATTGCACTGTGTTTTTTTTACCTAGATGATGATAAAACAGTTCAAATGTCTTAGATGTATGTTGAAGGAGGACGTCTAAAAAAACAAAATATCTTAGAGAGTTGAGTCCTTAAACAACCACAGAATAACTTAGAAATCACAAAGCAACATGCTGACTACCATTCAGAGCACCATTACAAACGCATAACAATGACCTGGAACCACCACAGCACCCTACCAACATGGTTCTCAGTTTTGCAGTTTAGCAAAACTAGCATTTTCTCCATGTTGAATGTTATGAAAGTGTCTTTGTGACTATAACTGGACCACTTTTGTATAATTAATATTCCACATTAGTGAATGACTCACTGGACATCCAGTCTAAGCCAAGGTTTCCTTCACACTCACTGTTTCCATGTCATGCTAGCTCACTTCTGCCAGCAAATTATTACGATAACCATCGGCCACCACTAGGTGGAGCCAAACACTCCTTCATAAAACACACAGAACACCTCCATCATAGTCATACTGTAATGGTGTGTGAGTGTGAAAATGTTTATGTGACATTTCTGGTCTCCGCTTTTGCAGATCAACACTGCAACAAGCATGTTTACGTCTTCAGAGAAGAAACGGACGTGTCCGACCCGTGTAAACATGGAGTCGCTTCAAGGCAACCTCATTCTTGTTATGCCTTAATAAGGCAGTGTTCTCCGTCTGTCCACTCATTCACCGTTTAGTTCTGCGTAGAGCCAGGCCACATGCTTATGCAATCACTGTCATCACAAAGCATGCTGGGTGAGCACCATTTATCTCAACGTTTCCTTTCCTCTGGTTTTCAAACATAAAAACCCTGATACCACTTTTTAAGTGACTGTTTAGATAAAATGATGATGCATTGTTATCTCCTAAGTAGTAGATACGCCAAAGCTGACAGTAGGGAAAGATCAGAACAAGCAGTGCCAAAATATGTCACTAATACTTAATGTCCCGTTCTACTGATTCCACGTTTTCCTGGTCCCTTCAGAAGAGGGTGATGAGGGTCGGGGTGGGAGTGGCTCAGAAAAACTCACTCACTCACTCCAGCAGTTGAGTTGAGTGTATGTGACCTTTCCTCTGGACAGCCGCAGCGAGATTGGTGAGCTTCATCTTTATGCTTCTTATTTTGCCAGATTTTAGGAGAATTTTCACTTTTTTTGTTTTTCTGATGAATTTTCATTTATCTTTCAGTTCAATGATTGTGTGATTACATAACAGCTATTACACCAGTGTAAGAGCGAATTGTTATTGAGCGGTTATATAAATTCCACCAACATTATTATGTGTTATTAGGGTAAAACTGTATTATGGCATCCAGAAACAATATTACCCATTCTGCTAGCTTCAGCCCACACATTATTCCCAACACATGCTGACATTACAGCAGCACTAAAGAGCATCTGGACACTTGAGGCATCTGACTCATTAACTTTTAATGAACGGGTCAACACAGGTGTCCTATTAGAGTAACTATTTAGAGTAACTATGACATTGTCTGTGAGCGTGATCCACTAGAGTTTGACAATTATGGAGACCCTAAAGGGACATGGTGAAGGGAGAAAATCTGAGATTATATTCCAATGCCTTTGTGTTTGCTTGTAAATCTTTTGGGTAACAGTTTATTTTGATGATCGGCTTTAGATATTCTACTGACTATAAGTAACTTTGCAACTTGTAAGCTACCAGTCATTAGAGTATTTGTAGACTGTCTGCTTATTATCTGCTAACACTTTATTTTGATGGTCCCTCCAGAGAAATTTTTTAAACGTAACTTTAAACGAAAGAATGCAAAACTGGTAATATATAAGGTGGAATGAAAAACTATAGTTCAATGCTTTTGCTAGCAAACATAGAATTTTTGTGACTGCATGCAAAGTATCTCAGGGAAACGCAAAACTTTTGTGAGCAAACACAAAACTGCTGCTAGAAATAATATGAAGGAAAATATATATATTTTAATGCTTTTGTAAGTGAATGCAAAGTTTCTTGGGGGAACTCAATAATTTTAGAGAATAACTTGTGGGAACGCGAGAAATATAATTTGAAAAGCACTGAAATATAATGTTCCTCCCACTTCATATTTTTTTTCAATAACCATGTTCTTAGAGTTCTCCGTAGACCCAAATACTTATTGTATTGTTTTATCATTAAAACCTAAGAATTTCTCTTTTTTGCTTAAAAAGTGCACTTGTAGCCTACTATCTTTCTTTAAAATAAATGCCTCTTAAATCTTAAAGATAGGGATGCACTGATATCAACATTTTTGGCCAATACCGGTAATACTTTATATTTGATTACAATAAACTTGTAAATCTTTATAAGTCTAGAAATTCAAATTTTTGTATAATTTTTGAGAGCCTGATTACAAAAACAAAAGTCTCACCATTAAAAGCCATGTCCCAAACACACAATTATAATGTTTTCATTATAATTTTATGTTGCCTATATGACAGACTAGTGCTGCACGTTGCACTTACATATAACTGTATTTTCCTTTTTGGAAGTGATTTCAATCATATTTCAAGCATTTCAAAATCATCATGGTGAACAGAGCGCATCTGAAGTGTCTCAGCTAAAGGAAATAATCCATTATTTATCGGCTTTATTATATCGGCCAAATTTACTTTTCGGGTCGATATCGGTAACATTAAAAACAAACATATATCGGCCGATACTGATATGGTGGCCAATATATAATTCATCCCCACTTAAAGAGAGACTGTGGTTCAGGCAAAAATTAAAATTCTGTCATCATTTACTCACCCTCAGGTTGTTCAAAACCTGTATGACTTACTTTCTTCTGTAAAACACACACACACACACACACACACACACACAAAAGATATTTTAAAAAAGGTCTTTTGTTTGTTTGTTTGTTTGTTTGTTTGTTTTTTTCATTCAGTGAAAGTCAAATGGTGTTTTTTTTTGGACCACAGGAAATGGATAAGAAGTAGTTTTCATTCTTCAAAATATCTTCTTTCCACAGAAGAAAGAAAGTCATACAAGTTTGGAACGACATGAAAATGATGACAGAATGTTCATCCCTGTAAATAGTCTCCACTCATAAATCTCTTTGTTTGAGTTTGGGTCTCAGTTGGTTTACAGGACTACAGGAAGAAGGTGCGGGAGATATCCTAAGCTACTGCATGGTTAATGTCAGTGCCAACCAACATGGTTTTTGTTTATGTTGAGATGAATGTTTGGATTTTTGCTGTTTAAATGTCCTTTTCCATTTATATGGATGCAAACAGTCATCATTATGTGTGGCTGGAAGCAGCGTGACATTTAATCTGTGAGAAAACAATCACGCTAAATATTTTTTATTAATGAAACCTGTTTGTTCAGAAGCCGCTCAAACCCTTTGGCCGTGACTAGTTATATCCGCGTTTAGTAGCTACAGACTATCTTACTAGCATCTCGGGGTGTTAAAATATCCCTGTACTAGAAGTTCTCACACAAAGCTTTCAGTTAGAACATCTCTTCCTAATTTTTCCTTTCCATAAACGTACTCCCTGATTCCCACGCACACATGGAGATTTACACATCTCGTAACCTGGCTCCATCAACACCTCCTGTTCCTCCTTCTGTCCCAGCTGTCACTAAAGATGGAGGCTGAGAAGGGAACATTAGAGGCAGGTATCAAAGAGCAACCTCAACCTGATACCACGGGTCCACTGACAGTCGAACAGCTGGCAGCTATAGAGGATGAAGAGATCCTCAATAATATGGTAAGAGGCGACAATAGGCGCTACAAGTGGAGCAGGCTTGTTATCGTGGTTTGTCTTGACCATATTTAGGAAAGTGTGTTTCCCTTCTGTTTATTGCATGTAATAGCTAGATAAGGCTGTGGATTTCGAGGAGAGGAAAATGATCCGGGCTGCCATGAGAGAACTGCTCAAGAGAAAGAGGGGTGAGGATTGGGTCATGTCCCTAATGCCACATATTCAATATATATATATGACAATATATATATGGCTTAACATTTTGTTAAGTCTAACTTGATTCCCGACATGCTTTTTGGTGAATCTCAAAATTGGTCAAGAATCAAAAAATGTGTTGCATAAAAATAATTAAGCAATTTTTTGTGTGACATTATTGTAAGCATAATTCATGGTTTGTGCTGCTGTCTTCAGTATTTATGCTAATTATAAAAGGGGAAAAGCAATTGGACATGGTTATTCTCATCGCATCGTGATTTTTTTGCATTATAATAATGACAATTTTGGGTGGAAATGTGATAAAATGTCATGAAAATAAAAAAAGTTGGGGTTTTAAGGATTATATATTGTTGTATTATACAATTCTCATCATTCTCAGTGTTATTTACCATTGGAGTCTCACTATCTTAATCTCATTATCAATATCATTATTATCAGCGTTATGATACTGTTAAAAATAACTAATAAAATAAATTCAAAATTAAAATCAGCATTAAGAAACATGTTAAAGTCAGTAACAAATATGTAAAATAAAAAAACTATTTTAATAATATATGATGATACCTAAAATAAGATTTTTTTCTGTGGTTATAAGAATTATATTTTTTATTACAATTATTTCGAAAGTGGACAGAGGTCAAATGCTACAGAAATAATGTAACAATGCAAAACATCTATTCTAAAAATAGGTTGTAATTGTCTTAATAGAATTTCTTATTTATATTTGTGATGGATCTGCCATGAGCTTTAGCAAATCACAACAACAACAAAAAAATGGGTCCATCGCCACAAAACAGGGAGCAAAGTGGTCTTCAATTGTGACAGTTTTTATTAAATCTTGCTTACGCAAGATAAAACGTGATCAAGCCTCATTAGAGAGGAAAAAGGCCAAAAATTGTAACAGTTAAAAAGAAGATCCAAAAATTGTATTCCATTCAGGTTACATCACAGGAAATATCCAGTATTCAAAAAGGACATAATTGTGCTTGAGCCTCTCAAACTGACAGACAAAAAATTCAACATCACCTTTCTCAGGGTACAATAAGTAACAACCCTCACTAGACAAAACATACACTGAATTTAAAGTAGGTGGCCAGCACCATGAAAACAAAAAGCGGAAACAAAACCATACACACATTTTCACAAAAGTAACAACACAAACCCTGGAATGAACACAACTAAATTTAGAGCCATGGATAAACTTTAGTCAATGCAAAAAGAATTCTATTTAACAAAAGTCACATTGATCAAGACATTACATTTTCCTATGTCCCCTCCAATACATCAAAGATGGTACAGTCTCAATTTCCTGTTTGAATCTCTTTGTTACTAGGCTGGTCCATTCCCACAACACACCAGGTACTAAACATTTCAAGTCATCTTAATTACAACATAAACTTTAACAATTTGAGCTATGTTTTTATAAATCACATTTTAGCCAAAGAGAAATTTTAACTGGTTTTAATGTTTTAACCTTAAGCCAAATAAGCCCGTGTACGGACTCAGTAATGACAAATAAAGATCATAAACCAAACCAATTTAGTAATGTCCTTTTACTTATTAATCAATGCAAAGATGAATGTATAAGAATTGTGTGGCTTAAATCCTGGCCATCACAATATTTATATGTAAATTAATATTATAAGTTACCTTTCAAAAGTCTGTAAATCATTTTTAATATTTTTATGTTCTTATGTTCACCACTGCATTTATTTGATTAAATATACAGTAAAAATATTGTGAAATAATATAACAATTTAAAACTGTTAAAAAATTACTTAAATTTTTAAAAAATTAAAAAATACTTTTATTATATTTTAAAATGTAATTTATTCCTGTGATCAGAGCTAAATTTTCAGCATCATTACTCTAGTCTTCAGTGTCACATGATCAATCAGAAATCATTCTAATATGCTGATTTGATGCTCAAGAAACATTAGGGATATACCGATATGAAAATTGTGGCCGATACGATAACTCTTTATATTTGAAAGTCGATAACCGATATATTGGCCGATAAATCTAAATCCAAATTTTTTTATAAACTTTGAGAACCTGATTATCATTAAAAGCCATGTCCCAAGCACACAATTTAACGTTCTCATTATAATTTCATGTAGCCTATATGAGAGACTTGTGCTGCACATGTTGCACTTACATGGGGATTGCGTCAGAGAGCCAATGTTCTTCGAGTACTATTGAACAAGCCAATGGAATTGGCGTGCGTGATTCGCATCACACACTCCGCCCCCGCGGCACGGGTATAAATACGGAAGTGGATGCACGCACTAGTTGCTTTTTCGCTGAGGAGCCGAGCGTAATCCGGAGTCAGCAGTGGTTGAGCAGTAGTGGCAAGGGGACTATATCCTCCGGGTTGCATACGCAACCAGGACGTTCCCTTTCAGTCGAGAACGTCAGACATAGTCTTACGTCGACTGAATGGGGACCAACCTTTGAAAGTGTCACTAAAGCTGCCAACTTCCAGTGCCTAGACAAAAGCCTCCTGATGCCCCCACCCTTTTCAGGCGGGGAAGGACAGGGCTTAGGCCGGAGAAGTCACTGCTGTTCCACAGGACCACTGGGAAAGCGATCCCTGACATGGAAGGAAGGGACGCTGCGGAAGCCAAACCTACCCAAAGGGAAAAGTGGAAATACACATATGAACTGGGCGAAGACCGGGCAGTGCAACATATGGAAGTCACTGGGGTGGCTTCAGCCTAAGAAGGGGGAGACTCAGCTAACAGTGACGGCACAGACTCTGCTGAGGGAAGACACGGGCTCGCCGTAAGGAGCCGTACCGTGGAAGAATACACATATGGGATCATCGTAGGGATCGAAACATATGGACCCAGCCTAACACAGGTTCCACACTGCTTACGAGTGGTAGGCCTAACACCAGGCTGTCGGGGGGAGCTAGGTCTGGTTGGGCCAAAAAGGGGCAACTATCAAGACCTGCGCCACTCCTGACCTGGCACAGTAGGTGCAATCGACAGACGCACAAAAGACAGGAGCACTGCTCAACACTACATGTGAAGATCACTGAGCTTCAGGAGCATTTCTGCTTAACACCTGAGTGCGATGAACCTCACTGAGCTTCAGGAGCATTTCTGCTCAACACCTGAGTGCGATGAACCTCACTGAGCTTCAGGAGCATTTCTGCTCAACACCTGAGTGTGATGAAATTCACTGAGCTACAGGAGCATTTCTGCTCAACACGTGAGTGTGATGAAATCACTGAACTTGAGCAGGCGCCAGGCAACAATGAATAGCAGTCGCTTTTTAGGAGGCTCACTGGGGAACGCATTTCTGCGGGCCCCCGGGGGCAGCTGAGAGCCAGTGTCTGTCCAAGGGTTGTCCGCTCGGAAAGAAAATATGCAACTGGCAGGGAAATGAATCCGGAGAGTCAACAGAGTAACTGTGTGGCCCCGGAGTGGTCATGACCCAGCTGGACCGCCAGGGGATGGAGTCTCCACTCACCCTGGCCATAACTGTCGTGAGGCTCGTCGGTGGCACGTCCTTCGCCAGTAGGACAAGATCTGCGCGCACAAGTCAAGAGCACTGCTCAACACTAGGTGTGATGAATATCACTGAGTTTTCAGGAGCACGTCTGCTCAACACGTAGTGTGATGATCATCACTGACTTGAGCGGGATAGCCGAGCCTGAGGTGGGACAGCAAAGTGGAGAGTGTGGTGTTAGTGTGCAGTGCAACACTTACCTGTCTCCACTAGCGGCAGGGGGCGCGTGAGAAGGCGGATGACAGTGTCCTCGAATGCACCAAGCTGCCGGCTAGCGACCAAGGGGGGCTGAGGGGTGTAAGGCTATACAGGGTCACACACCACCAGACTGGCCCTCTTGGGACCCAGGAAGAGATGAATTTGCTCTTTCTTTGAAGTGTGGGTACCGCTTGCTCCACTTCTTTTGGGAGCCAGCGGCGGAACAGACACATACACAAACAAAGACTCCACCCGGCCCTCACTCGAGGGAGGGAGTGGATCAGTGACCAACTCCAAGAGCATCCTCATCCATCCCTGGGCGGCCCGCTCCAGAATGCTTTCGCTGTCGCTTGCGGCTGGCTCCATGCTGAGGGAATGGTCTCGGTGACGAGCAGGCAGAGGAACTGCCACTGGCGGTTGGGTGGAGGCAGCAGCGGGCCGCCGGGGCAGGATGTGCAGGATGGCCTCCATCTACGCTTGGGCGGCAGAGAACTGTTGGACGCAGCTCTTCGCTGCGTCGCCGACCAGCCCAACCTGGGAAATTGGAGAGACCAGGAACCGAACCTTGTCCGCATCGCCATATCAACCAGGCTGAGCCAATGATGGCGCTCCTGGACCACAAAGGTGGACATCGCCAGACCGATCGCGCATGCCACGTCACTCGTGCCCCGGAGGGCAAGGTCGGAGCAGTGCGGTGCTCACCTATGAGCGCACGGTCTGGGCTACCCTCGTACATGTCCATGAGTGCTCTGGCCTGACAGACCTGTAGCAGCACCATGGCAAGCAAGAGGAGGAGGCTTGCCCATAGGCTTTGTAAACTCGTCCGTTCCAACGGCCAGAGAACTCACGGGCCTTGGGGGGGGGGGGGGAGGATCCCTCCAAAAGGCAGCGGCCGCCAGACACAGGTGCACCTGTGTTGTGACAGACCGCTCCACTGGAGGGACAGCCTCGCAACCCTTCACCGCTCCTCCATCAAGGGTAGTGAGGGGGAAAAGCTATTCAGGCAGTTTCTGGCAGAGAAAGATGCCGTCCACAACCTGATAAGCTCTCCATGCACATAAGAAAAGAAAATCCCTGGGGTGACGAGCTGAGAACCAGCGCGGCCCGGCCCGAGTTACCAATCCTGCAACCGAGACTGAACGGGACATGGTGGAGTTCCACTCGAGCCCGGCAGCCTCGGCGGCCCGTTTCAGCATAGCTGACATTTCTGGATCTGGCTCGGGCAATGTTACACTCCCAGAGGGAGATAACACAGCTCACCCTCCGATGCTGCTATCAACATCTTATCCTCTGGGGGAACCCCAATTGAAACGGCTGATCGGTCCATTACAGAGGGACCAGCACGCTCAACAGGAATTCCATCGGCTGCGGTGTGATGGAGGAGTGAGGAGCCCACAGGGAATGGTTACCGGGCGAGACATCACTTTCCCCCGATCACCCATCCCATACGGCACCCGGGGGTGGGGCATGGTAATGGGGACTCGCGCTTCGCGGACGAAGGCGAGTCTCGATCTCAACACCGCGACAGTCATATTCCCGTAATGAGAACACGAGCTGTCCACAAAAGCTGCCTCAGCATGCTGAACACATAAATATATATACATATTTATATACACATAAATATATAGCTCAAACACGTGATGCAACAATTGTGATCGTCAAAGAGAAAATGGAACGACCGCATCCAGAAACGCACAGGTGGAATGACATCTTGAAAAAGACGCAAACGCACCTGTGTTGCTCTTTCAGGAAATAGGACCCATCACCAGTGCCGGAGCACACAGAGGAATGACCACGGCAACACTGAACAGTGAAGCACTCACTTTTCCACCCTCTAACCAGCCGTCAACACACACAAACCTTTAGAATTTGTTGCTGTTAAAACAGCAGTTGAGAGATCAAAGGTCGCGATCACCGCTGCACTCGCGCTGTAGAAACCACCAGCACTGGGAGAGTCTTCCAGAAGAACACCGACACACTCGCTCGTTGTAAACAACAGCACTCTTCAGAGACATCAAAAGATCGGCACCGAAGCGAAAGGCAACTATTGCATGCATCCACTTCCGTATTTATACCCGTGCCACGGGGGCGGAGTGTGTGATGCGAATCACGCACGCCAATTCCATTGGCTCTTTCAATAGTCCTCGAAGAACATTGGCTCTCTGACGCGATCCCCATTCAGTCGACGTAAGACTACATCTGACGTTCTCGGTGGAAAGGGAACATTCATTATTATCAATGATGAAAACAGTTGTGCTGCTTTATATTTTTGTGTAAACGTGATAAAACAAATTTCAGGATTCTTTGATGAATAGAACTTTTAAAACAGGATTTATTTGCAATAGAAATCTTTTGTAACATTATAAATGTCACTTTTGATTAATGCATCCATGCTCGATAAAAGTATTAATTTCTTTTCAAATAAAACCTTTACTGACCCCAAACTTTTTGAACAGTAGCGTGATAAATATAACCCAGACATGTTCTTAACAGATTTCATGAGATTCCACCTTTAAGAGTCATTACTATTACACAAACAACCACAGGAAGTAAACTCAACAGAATAAACCACTACTAGTATTTGTTTCACTTTTCTATTCAGAATGAAAAATACAATAGTTTGTTTATTCTTTTTTGTGAGTGAAAAACGTCCTTGTCTCTCTCTCTCTCAGAACGGCGTGATAGGGAGCGGGCGGCCCGGATGGAGAATCTGCGTCAGCAGGGTAGCGGAGCCAAGACAGCTGCTGGACTGAACAAGGACCAGAAAGCCACTAATAACCTGAGTGGCGCTCAGTTCAACACACATAGTGAGTAACCATTACTCTTGAGGACCTGAACACTATGTACATTTACTGCAGTTCTTCTAACTGCAAGGCTTTGATAACC
This sequence comes from Gila orcuttii, assembly GCA_026230005.1. Taxonomy (NCBI): domain Eukaryota; kingdom Metazoa; phylum Chordata; class Actinopteri; order Cypriniformes; family Leuciscidae; genus Gila; species Gila orcuttii. The sequence goes on along the minus strand of JAPDVR010000024.1, from coordinate 16,297,128 downwards.
TCCCCTTTCTCTTTTTACTTCAATTCGGTACAGAGACGGCTCAGGCAAAAACATTTTCAACACCAACCTCTACTGTCTCTTCAAAAACTGTGAGCAGGTGAGTCATTCCTAGAGGCCTGACAGGATGACAGCATGGGATGAATCCCATCGTCTGATTGTTTTATTTTTTCTCCTAAAGCCCTGCTCAATCCCATGTGGCCAGGGATAAAAAATTGCCGGGCGGCTCAGCAGTTGGGGGGCCAAACACTAAAGATGTCAAACAGATGCTGCTGGACTGGTGTCGTGTCAAGACTGAACCATATGAGGTGGGCCTGAAGAGAGCAAATAAGATCAAATCAGACAGTTTCTGTTTTGCTACATTTCTCTGGCTCTGTGTGAATCTCATGGAAACATGTCCAGATTACATTTCACCCCAAAATATATAAAAAGAAAAGACAGAAAGGAATTGTATTTAACATAAATAAGAGTACAAATAAAGTACTCTTTAATATCACAAATCAAGCATGTAATTAGTCCCTACACAGGCATATACTTAAAGTATACTTGAAGTTGGTCCAATTTAGTACACAAAAGTACACTAAATACACTAAAGTTATGCTTTACTACAATTTAATTACAACTAAAATATACTTAGTACAAAATTATTTTTTCAAAATAGCACACTTCAAGCAGGGGCGTAGCACCAAATTTTGGGCCCTGGGTACAAACCATCTTGCTGGGCCCCCGTACCAAATACCATAGTGATACCAATGGGTGGGGTATTGCATTTTTATCATAAAAACACTTAAAATGTAAACAAATGGTTGCTAAAATATCCTTTATTGTCACAATACCTTTTTTAAAGTGTAGGCTAAGTACAAGTTAATTGCTGATTATTTGTCTGTTTAAAATAAATGCAGACTGTAGAATCACAGGGTACACTAACCACCAAACTAGACATTCAGTCTTTGAATTACGTTTTAAAATAAGTCATTTTCAATCATTAAGATGTGCATTAAACTGAGAACAATCCTGTACTTAATGTAAGAGCGTGCGCAGGCTAATTTGCATAACAAGGCTGTAAAATAGGCGCTAACGATCTACTCGGTTACTCACGTAACCTCAGTTCCCTGAGTTAGGGAACGAGTATTGCGTAGCTATACGCAGTGGGGAAACTCCTTTTCCTCGATTTACTGAAGCCTTTATGTAAAGCGCATTTGCAGCTGCACAGCTAGAACATGAGCGTCTGGCTCGCTCATAGGCTGCGCTGCGGCAACTGCACATCCAATGGCGCGGGCGCCTCTGACGTGCGACCAATGAGATTACTCTGCGTCATACACGTCAGAGCCCGCCAAGGGGGCGTGACCTCAGTCTATAATAGTCCCCGAATTCGCCATTATAGCAGGTTTAACGACTGAAGCGACAACTTGCCATGTTACCATAGTGCGGCCGGCTACGCAATACTCGTTCCCTAACTCAGGGAACTGAGGTTACGTGAGTAACCGAGTAGTTCCCTTTCGAACGGTCACTTCGTATTGCGTAGCTATACGCAGTGGGGACGCCATGCAAAACGCCGCACTGAGTAACTGGCTGCCACTGCAACTCAGGCCCCTGAGCATACAGAACAAGCCATAACCGCACCATTATGCATAAATAGACCAGACACCGTCCGGTCTAAATAGTACGCATCAGTTAGAATAACCCAACATACTACACCAACGAACCCAGACACTGTCGGGGTTATTAGTATATGAACGTATACCCAGACAAGTGGGTTTATACATGAAATTATAACCGGCCAAAGCGGGTTTTATATATGTATGGAATATAACCGGCAAAAGCGGGTTTTATATCATATAACCGGCCAAAAGCGGGTTTTATATATGTAATTATAACCAGCAACAGCGGGTTTATATATATATATATGTGAATGTGATTGTGCACAGTAATATATGACAAGACCGGCCACAGACGGGCCTTAATCATACCGAAAGCACCTTCGCCTGCAGGGAAGGCACTTCCATATTATAAAAAGTCATAAATGTGGAAGGCGAGGACCAGCCGGCCGCATCACAAATATCACTTATGGGAATGCCAGATGACCAAGCCCATGACGAGGCCATACCTCTGGTCGAATGGGCCTTGACGCCTATAGGGCAAACTTGACCTACTGCGGTATAAGCCATAGAAATAGCATCCACTATCCATCTAGACAGTCTTTGCTTAGTGACTGGATCCCCCTTGGATCTACCACCAAAGCAGACAAAAAGCTGTTCTGATTGCCTAAAAGACGCAGAACGCTCCAGATAGATTCTCAGCGCTCTGACAGGGCAGAGAAGATTAACCTCTCCATCCTCTGCAGAAGGAGGGAGGGCTGATAACGTTACCACCTGTGCTCTGAACGGTGTTGAGAGCACTTTAGGGACGTAACCATGTCTGGGCTTGAGGACGACTCTGGAGTCATCCGGACCCCACTCCAAACATGCAGGGCTCACAGAGAGCGCCTGCAGATCTCCCACTCGCTTGATAGATGCCAAAGCCATAAGGAGAGCAGTCTTCAGCGAGAGGGGTTTTAGATCAACCGATTGGAGCGGTTCGAAAGGCGGACCTTTCAGAGCCCTCAGGACCATGGAGAGGTCCCAGGACGGCACAGATGGAGGTCTGGAGGGGTTCATCCTCCTAGCACCTTTAAGGAATCTCACGACCAAGTCGTTTCTTCCCAGTGACTGGCCTGCCACCAGAACATGATGCGCTGCTATGGCTGCCACATACACTTTGAGCGTGGACGGGGAGCAACCCGCATCCAGCAGCTCCTGTAGGAATGAGAGAACCACAGATATCTCACATGACCCTGGGTCAGCCTGATTTTTCGAGCACCAGCTGGAAAAACCTGACCATTTTGAAGCATAGAGGCGCCGAGTCGACGGGGCCCTGGCTTCAGATATAGTGCTTAAAACCTTCTCAGGAAGGTCTTTGGGTACCCGTTGAGGGGCCACACATGGAGGGCCCATAAATCGGGTCTCGGATGCCACAGTGTCCCGTTCGCCTGTGTGAGGAGGTCTTTCCTCAGTGGGACAGGCCATGGGATTGTGTCCGATAACTGAACCAGTTCCGGGAACCACGGTCTGGTTTTCCAGAGAGGGGCCACCAGAAGGACTGGGCACCCGCTCTCTCTGACCCGTTTGATGACCTGTGGGATCATCGAGACGGGGGGAAAGGCATAGAGGGGACGGTTGGGCCAGACATGGGCCAGCGCGTCCCTGTCCTTCGAGAAGAACCACTTGCAGTGGGTGTTGATTCTCGAGGCGAACAGGTCGATTTCGGCCTCGCCAAACACCTGCCATATCAGACTGACCGTCTGTGGGTTCAGGGACCACTCGCCGAGGGGAGTGTTGCCCCGTGAAAGCATATCCGCGCCCACATTCTGGACGCCCGGTATATGCGCTGCTCTCAGAGAGCTCAGGTTGGTTTGTGCCCATAAGAGGAGGTCTCTCGCCATCGCATGCAGGTTTCCAGACCTGATGCCCCCCTGGCGATTTATGTAGGCCACCACTGACATATTGTCTGTGCGGACTAAAACATGGTGACCTCTGAGGTTCGACAGAAACGCCATCAGGGCCAATGCAACTGCTTTCATCTCCAGACAGTTGATATGTAAGCTCTGCTCCGTGCTCGACCAGAGGCCGGATGCAGGCATGCCCTCATGCAGCGCTCCCCAACCCAGGTTGGACGCATCTGTAAGAACCACTTTCCTCCTGGAAATTGTTCCCATTGTCACCCCCTCGTTGTACCAGCTCTGAGCCCGCCAGGGAATCAGGGTTCTTAAACAACCGTGATTTACCACGATGCGCAGTTTGCCCGACTGCCATGCGTGAGTTGGCACACGGCGCTTCAGCCAATGCTGCAGCGGGCGCATGCGCAGTAATCCCAAGCGGAGTACTGGCGATGCTGCTGCCATGAGACCGAGCAGTTTCTGAAATTTTTTCAGCGGCGCGTGCTCGCGCGCTCTGAAAGTGCCTGCAAGCGCTCGCACTGAGAGCGCGCGCTCTGGTGTGAGACGCGCTGTCATAGCTCTCGAGTTCAGCACTGTGCCCAGAAAAATCACGCTCTGGCTGGGGGTTAGTTTGCTTTTTGAAACATTGATTGTGAAACCCAGGCATTTTAGATGGCCGAGAATCAAATCCCTGTGTGTTAATAGCTCGATTCTCGACTGTGCCAGCACCAGCCAGTCGTCGAGATAATTTAACACACGCACTCCCTGATGTCTCAGAGGAGAAAGCGCTGCATCCACACACTTCGTGAATGTACGGGGCGCCAACGATAGACCGAACGGCAGAACGGTGTATTGATAAGCTTGGCCCTCGAAGGCGAATCTCAAGAATGGCCTGTGGCGAGGGTTTATTTGAATGTGAAAGTAAGCATCTTTCAGATCCATTGTGACAAACCAATCCCCCGGGCGCACTTGCGCGAGGATATGTTTGATAGTTAACATTTTGAACGGCCGTCTCATGAGAGCTTTGTTCAAATGTCTCAAATCTAGAATGGGTCTGAGACCGCCGTCTTTTTTCGGAACCAGAAAATAGCGGCTGTAAAAACCCATCTGTTTTAGCGCGGGGGGGACTAGTTCTATCGCCCCTTTTGCTAATAGATTCTGTACTTCGGTGCGAAGCACGTGACTCACGCTGCTTCTCACCGAAGTCTCGAGAACCGCCTGAAATTTTGGGGGTCTGCGAGCGAATTGGAGCGAGTAACCTCGCTGTATAGTGTTTATGACCCAACTCGACACACCGGGGATAGCTTGCCAGGCTAGAACCCGTGTGGCTAGGGCTTGACACACAGATTGGGGCTGGTCGCCTAATGTAAGGGGACCTGATACCCTTATATTGTGATTTGTGCATACATTGAATATTGGACTGACTGTACAGGCATTCGCGTGTGGGGAAGTCAGTGATACAACAGGGGAGGGGCCACCTAGTGAAGGGGGACCTGATACCCTTATATTGTGATTTGTGCACACATTGAGTATTGGACTGACTGTACAAGCATTTGCGTGTAGGGAAGGCAGTATTACAACGGGGGAGGGGCCGCCTGGTGAAGGGGGACCGTGAACCCACGTGTTGTGTTTGTGAAACATACTCTTTTTGTGCTTTATTTGGGTCGCCGTGAAAACGGCGTTTGTTTGCAAGAACGCGCTTACTGTTGCGGGCCTGTTTGCAGTAATAAAATCCCCAGCCGCCTGAACTGAACAGGGGGCTGTGGGAAGTTTTGTTGACTTCTTTGAGGGTGGTCCGGCTAGTGCGGGACCCGTGCCCTCTCTCTTCCTCTTGCATGCTAGGACGACTTAGGCGGCGCTGTGTGAGGCGCGGCGCTTGGTCTGGGGCCTTGGCGTCGAGGAAGCGGGAAGCGCTTGGTTGCTCTCGGCTGGCGCTGGGCTTCAGCCGCAGGGCGGGGCTGAGAGGCCTGTTTCGCGGGCTTTGCTTGCCGAGGCGTCGACGGGGCTAGCTTGTGAGCACTCGACGCCGAGCTAGAACGTTTTGGCAGGAAGTGACGCATGGCCTGGGACGCTTTCTGTGCCTCGGTGTATCTCTCCGAGAACCCCGTCACCGCCGGGCCAAAGAGGCCGGTGCTGGATACTGGGGCGTCGAGGAACTTCGTTCTCTCCGCGTCCTTAATGTCAGTGAGGGTAAGCCAGAGGTGGCGCTCGAGCACGACCAAACTCGCCATGTTCCTCCCGATAGCCTGCGCTGTGGCCTTGGTAGCCCTCAAGGCCAGGTCCGTGGCGCTCCGCAGGTCCCGAAAAGCCTCAGGGTCCGGGCCAGCCTCGTCCATAGACCGGAGGAGTTTGGCCTGGTAAACCTGCAGCACGGCCATCGTGTGCAGGGCCGATGCAGCCTGACCGGAGGCGGAATACGCGCGTCCAGCAAGGGCTGAAGTGCTACGGCACGGCTTGTTGGGATGAACAGCTCTAGTTCGCCAGCTAGCAGCTGTGTTCGGGCAAAGATGAGCGGCCAACGCCTCTTCGAGGGGCGGCAACGACTCATAGCCTTTTCCCGCTGCTCCGTCCACGGAGGAGAGCGTCGCGTAAACTGCGGGGCCTCGTGTAGAATAAGGAGAGCGCCAGGCCTTGGTAAGCTCCTCGTGTACCTCAGGAAAAAATGGCGCTGGTTTGTGGCGAGGGGCCTGTTGGTGCCCTGGCAGAAACCAGCCGTCCAGCCGACTTCGAGGGGGTTCAGCGGGCGCGGCCCACTCGAGCTCGAGGTCCGCTACGGCCTGCGTCAGGATCCGAAGCATTTCCGCGTCGGAGTTAGTCCTGGTAGCTGAGGCGTTGGGCGTCGGCTGGGAAGCCATGACGGGGTCGAAAGAGCCCGGCCATTCTTCCTCAGACGCGGCGATAGGCAGGCTGTCGTCGTGCTCGCTAGGCCCACCGAAGGAGACAAGGCCCGCCACGTGGGGGGGGCGCAGATCTCCCTCGAACAGGACCGGAGATGAACGGGCTGGAGAGAGTGAGGCACGCGGGGACGTGGCCGGCGTGCGTTCACTAACATCCATGCTCTCCGGATGCCGTTGGCTGCGGCGCTTCTTCTTCCTCGGTTGAAGTAGGGCCGGAAAAGGAAGCGCGGGAAGGGCGGCATCACCGTCACGGGAGAGGGCTAGCCGAGATCGCAGCACGGAGATAGGCATGCTCTCGCAGGCCGCACATCCGCCGGCAGACAGTGCATTCTCAGCATGGTGGAGTCCCAGGCATGGAATGCATTTAGCGTGTTGGTCCGCCTCGTGCAGCTTGCATCCGCACGTGGCGCAGGTATTGACACGAGGCATTTGAAACAACGCTCGTAACAAATAATACACACTAATATACAATTGTGGTGAAAAGGATATCGCCGGATAGCCACAGGAGAGACGGCGTCAGGAGAAACACGATGAATAGTGTCGTCTGCTGAACTGTAGCTCGCTCAGGCTGAAGGCTTGTTCGACGGCGAAGACTCAATAAATGGTCAGAGACATGAAGTTTGTCGCTGAAGGAGTAAAATCTGCTATAATGGCGAATTCGGGGACTATTATAGACTGAGGTCACGCCCCCTTGGCGGGCTCTGACGTGTATGACGCAGAGTAATCTCATTGGTCGCACGTCAGAGGCGCCCGCGCCATTGGATGTGCAGTTGCCGCAGCGCAGCCTATGAGCGAGCCAGACGCTCATGTTCTAGCTGTGCAGCTGCAAATGCGCTTTACATAAAGGCTTCAGTAAATCGAGGAAAAGGAGTTTCCCCACTGCGTATAGCTACGCAATACGAAGTGACCGTTCGAAAGGGAACTGTGTTTTCGCGGGTGTTATATTTTGACAATGGAGGGAAATATACAGTGTTTTCATGTAAACTTCTGACTCTGGGGAGAACTGCAGCAGAAGAGGAGACGAGCCGCCTGGAGTGGAAGTGTGTTGAGCTCCCAGCTCCGCCTCCGTCTGCTTCTCACTCCCTGTTATTTACCCAGAAACATTGTTTGCTCGCTATGTAGGGTGTGATACTATAAAGTATTGGTATATTATTCAAATAGAGTACGAACATAAATGTATGCTATTCAACCTGGAGAGTAGATATTTATGGGGGGGATGGCGTGCACCTGAGAGCATCTGTCTGTATGGAACTTGCCTATGCCACCAACAACCCCTTATGTCACGAACCACCCCAAACATCCAATAGGAAAATTCAACTGCAGTAGCCACCGTTCAACCTGAAGAGGGCAGCACTCAGACGTTTTTACACCATATGTTGTAGAATTAAAACACTTTATACACAAATGTCAAAAAAGTTACTCGAATCAATGAACAGTACTAATAAAGCCCCATTCTTACAGATCATTAACTAAAAAAAGTTGGTTTAGGGTTTAGTTACCCTTTAAGTATACTGATAATTAGTCCGGCTGCAAGAATACTTAGCTTTTTTTTTCACCAGGGAAACAGCTAATAATGTGTTGCTAATGTTACACAAACTATGTTCCCGTTCACCATCTCTTCTAACAATCATTAGAAACGCTTTGAACAACTCAGAATGTCAGTGGAGAAAGGCATATAGTTAATCATAACATCATAATAAACATCATACACCTGCTATATTGGTAAATCTACCCGATTCTTTTTATAACAACAAAAAATTATACCGGAATAACCTGGCATCTCTCGAGAATCCCCTGCTAGTTTGCTGTTAATGATATGCTAAAGCCCGCCGGCACATTGACCTGATTGATTACAAGGTAGTTTGTGACGTCAGAAACACCAGTGATTTCAAACCGCGTTTTTGAGACTGTCTGTGGTTCACGGCAGTTTTAAGGAGAAAATACTCAGCAATGGTGTTGACTCATGAATTTGCACATACTTTGTCTTACAGCACATTTAAAACACCACATAGACATATAAACAACATTAAAAGCTGGATTTTCACAACAGGGTGTCACAGTGTCTGGTTGTGTTCCCTTGTCTATCACTAGAGGTCCTCGTTCTCACGGTGTCCTTCACATTTGACTTCAATTCCCAGCATTCTGTCTGTCACTATCACTCATCAGTTCATTGCACTCAGCTGTTCCCGTAATCATTGTTCCCAGCTGTTCTGTGTTAGTCTTGTTAGATTGTGTGTATAAATACCCTGTCTGTTTTAGTATTTGTTACGGATTCCTTGTTTTGTGTCACACCACTTCAGGTCGGTTATTGTTCGAGTTCCTGTTTTGTTTCTTGTTTTTACGGCTTTATTTGGATTTTGACCCCTGCATGTTGACGACGAGTTTGGATTACCCTTTATTAAACTACTGCTCATGGATTATCTGCTTCCCGTGTGGTTTACGTGACACAGGGGGACTTTAAAGCAATCTATTGTATAAAGTGCTATATAAATAAATGTGGTGACCTGACTTTCAGAGCTCAGACAAACATCCACATGATGATCAGATGCTTTCTTAACTGTTGTTTTCTCACCACTGTCATTTTAGTTGTGTTTACTTTGTTATTGAGAGAAAAGCGAGCAACACTTACATAATCATTCATCTAAATGTGGGTGCCGTCAGGATGTTCAATAACAGTATACCACCTGTCACATATTTCATATGTTTATGTTTCACATATTTTCCCCAACATGAAGAATGAAAAAGAACTTTGCTCCTCTGAGTATATCAGGGCCTTAATGGCCTTAAAAATAAGCTTCATTTTCTTTAAACAAAAAAGTGTTCTTGACAGTTTTTTTTTTTTATTCATACTCTTATACTTGTTTCTATGTTTAGGGTGTGAAAATCCAAAATTTCTCCTCTAGCTGGGCAGATGGTCTGGCGTTTTGTGCCCTGGTGCACAGGTTCTTCCCTGAGAGCTTTGAATATTGCACTCTCGACCCCTATGATCGCAGGGCCAACTTTGAGAAGGCATTCAAGACTGCAGAGTAAGACATGACACTAATATTGCATCCTCATCTGCATCTCATAAAGAAAAGTTATACATCACCTGAAAAAGAACAAAATTTTAATAATCATTTAAAATAATATAATACAAAATAAATATGATAATAAAATTCCTAATATTAATAATAGTAATATATTTCATTATTTAATATGTCATTTTATAATTATACTTAATTATATTATACTTAAATTATAATGCATTTAAAAAACTTTTAATAATTTTCTCATCCAGGCCTAAAAAAAAATCAGCCTAAATTAAAGACAGCACAATAATTTAATTTAAATAAAACATCAGTATTGGGAAAATGGGAAAATGAGGGAAAATGAGCTCAAATCATGAAAATAATATTAAAAAAATCATAATGTTCCTAAAATAGGCTTCATTTTCTGTGTGTGTGTAGGAGACTAGCTGACTGTCCTCCCCTGCTGGACGTTGACGACTTGATGCGGATGCGAGAGCCCGACTGGAAGTGTGTGTACACATATATCCAGGAGTTCTACCGCTGCCTAGTAGAGAAAGGCCTTGTCAAGACTAAAAAGAAGATGCCATAGAAACTTTGAGCGTTTTCACTGTAAATGACCAAAGGGCCACAACAGGCACACAACATAGCGCACATGTGACCTGACATGCCGCTTTTGACCTAAAATCAGAAAGATAGTCTATTATGTACTCATGCTCTTCTCTGTTTCATAAAAGCACATGCAGTGGACGAGGATTATAACCTGCGTGTTTGGCACTAGGGTACAGCTGGGGCTCTGAAACGGCACATTCCAGTGAGATTACACATGCATTAATCTCAGTCTATGCTTAGAGATTGTGTAAAAGTGTGTGTGTGTGTGTGTATACGCAGAAGGCTTTTTATGGTACTGCTACTCCCTGTTTTTTTTTTTTATGCACTCCAGCACAGAGACATCAGGCTTATAAGGGCATGAGATCTAGTGCACAATTATTCTTAACTCAAATTAATCGTTTGTTTAAAAATATAGACAGGGAACTTTTGCTATTATATAAACGAGTTCAGAAAGGACAACAAAGCCTCAGAAATGGCTCTTTTGTCTCCTTCAGAATAGAAGTGTCACCTGATTTTGCTTATAGGGTGAAATTTGACAGGTTGAATGGTTTTCAGTTTCTCTCATCTTGTTCAGGATCAAAAGTGCATCGTACTGAGCACTTGCTTGGTAGTAGAAAATGACCCTAGAACTGCACTAAGAGAGATTAGGTCCAATAAAACCTCTCACTCAGGGATAGACAGGCACACGAGGCCTGTAACATACATCTAAGTATTGTTTCAGAAGGCCAATGGTAAATTTTAAGTGCTTTTAAAATGTCCTCGACACTTTACTTGCTGCATGGCTAATGACTTAAGTGCACCATTAAAATATGACATTCAAATATAATAAAAAATTATTTAAGTAGGCTATTATTAGTATTTCATCATACAAGTACAGTTGCTGTCAATCTGTATCACTGTTCTGGTTTGATTAAATTATGGGTGTTATTTTCCTCCCACAGTGCATCACCAACTGTTTGCCAAGTATTAATAAATGTGATATTCTTCTCTGTGCTTTTTTTTCTCTTTACTAACACGTACAGTTAGCCTGGTTAAAACCAGACCATTCTCAGTTGTAACTGAGTTAGGGTCTGGCAAAGCGTCATAGACAAATCATTTCCAGAGGGGCGTCACCAGCGGACGTCGCGGATAGACCTAAAACCAATCAGAGCGATGAAGGAGATGAGGTATGCAGAGTGGCGGAGAAACATCTCCGAGTGTTGTTCTGTGCTCGGTTTTTAACAAAAAGGAAACGTTCAAATCGCTTAAAACAGACGCGATAGCTGATTCGAACGAGTGATGTTCGACGGCGGCATCCATCTTTGTAATGTAGGCTACAAAGTCTGCTTCAAAATCCCAGCGCTGTCGTCATCGTGTAAAGCCCGCCCCAACGTTTCTGATTGGTGCCGCGATTTCGACGGATTGGAAATGGGTTTGAATGAGCTCTTTGCCAGACTAACTTTCAGAGCAAATCTAAATTTGCCGGAAGTTGTCTGGGTTTTCCCAGGCTAACGCACAGTACACACACACACACACACACACCATTTAATATATTATTGAAATTTTAGTGATAAACCAAATTATACCACAAAATTCAACAAATCACAAGCTAATACATTGAGGACACAGTCAAATAAAACTATAAATTAATTACTAATTAAAATGTGTTCTGTTTACAAAAAATCGGAAATATTTCTTAATAAATTGTCATTTTTTTGAGTTGCGAATTCAGTGCAGCACCCAATGACATGACAAAAATGGCAAAATCCACTCAAATAAAAGTCATGAAATTACTTCAAAATCCATTTATATGTTCAGAAAATAATACTGCTGTGGTAAAAGAAAACTAATCCCTGGTGAAAAAAAAATTATATACTTGCAGCCAGACTAATTAACAGGATACTTAAAGTGTGTTAATTATTAGTTAACTTGAAGTGTGCTATTTTGAAACAACTAATTTTGTACTAAGTATATTTTAGTTGTAATTAAATTATAGTCAAGCATAACTTTAAGTGTATTTAGTGTACTATTGTGTACTAAATTGGACCAACTTCAAGTATACTTAGTATACTTTAAGTATATGCCTGTGTAGGGACTAATTACATGCTTGATTAGTGTTATTAAGAGTGTACTTTATTTGTGTTACAAGTACATTACAAATCCATTACGAGTGTCTTCGAAACATACAATCAATATACCATAAGTATATATATATATATATATATATATACACACACATTTTAAATATTTAGTTTTGGCGTTTATTAGGATAGGACAGTAGCTAGACAGGCAGGAAGTGAGGTGGGAGAGAGAGAGAGAGGGGGGACAGGATCAGGAAAAGTCCACGAGCTGGAACTCGAAGGCCCTTTCCCAAATGGCACACTCCGGACTTGTGGACTTCCATCCTCAGAGTCCACACTTTGGTGACGTCATGTAGTGCAGACCTATAGGGCCCTTGGCGCGAGACCACGACGGTGCATTGAGAGGTATTTTTGGGACAGACTCGATTGTCACACCGGAAATAGGAAGACGGTCGTTGTTATGGACAGGAGCTGCAGGTTCGGGGGAAATATGCTGCCTATTGTTGTTGTTGTTACATATGACTCAGAAAAGCCCTGACATTAGGTTCTATTTATTTAATGAATCATAATGTGGTCGTATTATTCAGCGCGCTATTATTAGCCTATGTTTGAGACATCAACCACTGGTCGATGACCATAATGTTTGTATAAACTGTAGGTAATAACTGGTAAAATGTACACGTAGGTCATAAAAACTGTAATGATACTTACATTTAAATCTTTTCTTGTCAGCCATGTTAACAATTGTCCGTGAGCGGAATCTCCTCCCATCCGTTGTCTGATTGGCCTTTCGCAAGGATTCCTGGGTAGTTAAAGTGTGTGGAGCCTGCATCCATGTGGGATTTGCGAAACACCGCTTCAAGGGTACAAAGGGGGTGCTGCTGAGCACACTTCAGAGCGTTAAAATGTTGAATGGGACGGCCTACGGACTCGTAGACTCAGCGAGCACGCGCAATTTAAGCCCACGAGACCTAAAGTCCACATGAAGTGCACCGTTTGGGACAGGGCCGAACTCAGGTCTCCCGAAGCACATGTCAGCGCACTTGCCCACGAGGCTATCGGAGCCGACCACAAGTGTATAGATATCTATAACAAATATAATGCATATAACCTTACATTATTAGACAAATAATACTTAGCTATAATTTGTACAAAATACTATTGTATTTTCAAAATACATTATAGTATACAAATTGTATACTATAGGCTAATGTATTTTGAAAGTATACTTTCAATGCATTGTTATAATGATCATTTCCAGCACAATAGGTATAATATACCTAAAATATATTTCAAATAAAGTGCAAATAAATAACGTGTGTTAAAAGTTGTATTGTGAAAATAGGTAAAAGCATGATGCTAATATACGTTATACTTTGCTATATTTGCAATGTACTATTGAAAAAGGGAATATATTTCATATAGCCTACAATAAAGTAAACTTTTTTCAATAGGGATTAGCCTAATATGAAACGGAAGTCGAAGTCTGTTCTTCGCTTTATTGTGTAAATTTATTGTGAAATTTGTGATACAAGTAGCCTATATCCACGTGAAATGGCTTCTCGGACAGCGACTTTTTGGGCGGGAATTGATTTTGTCCATGGGGAATTGATTTGATGGTTGGATAATTGCTATTGGTCGATATTATGTGATATTGATCGATATTGATACTGTTAGTGACAGGTTGTCCAGCCTGCACATAGATAATCAATTTATAATAATTACGGCAATATCCCATAAATAACAAGAAGAATTGTCCATTTTGATTTCGTGGTGACATCTGTGAGTTAAGTTTAATACTTTATCAAATATTATATTAGATATTAGGGCTCTAATATCCTGCCTATGTGTAATAGAAATGACCCTACCTTCAACATCACAATTATTATTGATTGGAGTGTGAGGGAAGTTCTGGTGAGTTGTGTGGATGATAGATCCAGTCCTGACCCCACGTGTGAGAGCCCGCGCGTGCCAGCTGGACATTTCTATTCCGCGCACGGCGATGCGGCTGATTTTACGTCGCCTTACGTCATTTTAGGTCCAATATTTGTCCCTAGCCTACTAGTCAAGTGTCTGCTGAAGGTGTTTCACTCACAGTTTTCGCTACATTTCCTCGTATCCTCTTGGTACTGACGTTTCCGCTCCCCATCATTCATTATCACACCAGTGGAAGTGTGTGTGTGTGTGTGTGTGTGTGTGTGTGATGTGAGCGTCTCTACAGGACACACACATTTGCGCCGGTGCAGAGAAACAGAACAGGTAAGAATTCTTTCGATATTAAAAAGAGACAACTTAATTGTGATTAAAAATGATTGGAGATAGTGTCTTACCGTGACGCTCATCTGTTTAAAGCGCGAGAGATGCGCGTGACATCCTTAACCTCGAGACACTGCAGCGTAAAAACAAGTGTCGTCAGACAAACAACTTTGAAAATATTTAACCAGCTCGTCAGTCAAATAGACTCACATTCATTTCTCGTAATTTCCATTACATAAAATGTCCATCCCATCAGCGCGTCAAACGGTGAATAATCTCATACGCACCGCGTGCTGCTGACTCTTAATTGTCACGAGAGGACATATGACCTTGCTTGTTCATAATATCGGTTCATTAGGCGCGTGGCTGGCGGAAATTACGATTATTAATATTATACTCGAGATTTTATTTGATGTCCAGCGTGCTCTATGATATTTATAAATATTTATATTCTTGCGAACAATGAGTATCTACTTACTGGTTCTTGTGACAACCAAATTAAATTGAAAAAAAGTTTATATATGATAAGCATATAATAATTATTTTGTGTCTGTTCAGTATATTCAGTTTGGGTTAAATTTCCTGCTTTTTCTTTTTTCCATTTTTTCTTGCCTATCATTGAACATCTGTCACGGTGCGTGTGGGAATAATTCCGTGGATTCCAGTGCAGAGCGAAAGAAGTGTTTAATGAAGATAAAACATAAAATAAACAAGGCAGGCAAAGCAAGGCAAGGCAAGGCGCAAACACAACGTAACAAATACAACGAACGAGCACAGGACAGCAAACACAGGAAGACTAAATAGGAAGGCAAACAAGGAGGGTAACGAGACAGACAGGTGGAGCAAATCAACCAATAATCAGATAACAAGAGGGAGGGGTCAACAATGACGAGAGCACATGGCTCAACATAACAAACACCCATGTGCAACACAAGACCCGACAGACATGTGACATAACCCCCTCCCTACGGAGCGCCTACCAGACGCTCCATCAGGCCAAGGCGGGACAGGAAGGAAACATCAGGGCGGGACGGGAGGGACAGACCAGGAAAAAAAAAAGAAAAGGAACAGACTAGGGCAAAACAGAGTTCATCTGACGGCCAGGGCGAAACAGAGTTCATCGGGCGGCCAGGGCGAAACAGAGTTCATCGGGCGGCCAGGGCGAAACGAGGTTCATCGGATGGCCAGGGCGGCGAAGACCTCTCGGGCGGCCAAGGCGGTGATCCCCTCTCAGGACCAGACACCGGCTCAGGACCAGACACCGGCTCAGGAACAGACACCGGCTCAGGAACAGGCACCGGCTCAGGAACAGGCACTGGCTTTGGAACAGACATTGGCTCCAGCTCTGGAACAGGCACTGGCTCTGCCTCCGGCTCTGGAACAGGCACTGGCTCTGCCTCCGGCTCTGGAACAGGCACTGGCTCTGCCTCCGGCTCTGGAACAGGCACTGGCTCTGCCTCCGGCTCTGGAACAGGCACTGGCTCTGCCTCTGGAGCAGCAGCCACCGGCTCAGGAATTGCAAACACCGGCTCAGGAACAGTCACTAGAACAGAAATGGTCACAAGGACAGACACAAACACAGAAACAAACACTGGGTCTGGAACAGACATTGGCTCCAACTCTGGAACAGGCACTGGCTCTGCTCCGGCTCTGGAACAGGCACTGGCTCTGCCTCCGGCTCTGGAACAGCAGACACTGGCTCCGGCTCTGGAACAGGAGACACGGGTATGTCCAGGATCCGAGCCAGACGCTCCAGATAGTCCAGGTCCAGAAAGGCAGACGGCACTGGCTCTGCCTCTGGCTCTGGAATGGGTACTGGCTCTACCTCCGGCTCTGGAACAGGCATTGGCTCTGCCTTGGGCTCTGGAACAGGCATTGGCTCTGCCTCCGGCTCTGGAACGGGCACTGGCTCTGCCTCCGGCTCTGGAACGGGCACTGGCTCTGCCTCCGGCTCTGGAACGGGCACTGGCTCTGCCTCCGGCTCTGGAACAGCAGACACTGGCTCCGGCTCTGGGACAGGAGACACTGGCTCCGGCTCTGGGACAGGAGACACAGACATGTCCAGGATCCGAGCCAGACGCTCCAAATAGTCCAGGTCCATGAAGGCAGACGGAACGTGAACAGTCTCTGACTGGGCAGACGGGACGTGAACAGTCTCTCGCTGGGCAGACGGGACGTGAACAGTCTTCTTGCTGGGCAGATGGGACGTGAACAGTCTCTCGCTGGGCAGACGGGACGTGAACAGTCTCTCGCTGGGCAGACGTGACGTGAACAGTCTCTCGCTGGGCAGACGTGACGTGAACAGTCTCTCGCTGGGCAGACGTGACGTGAACAGCCTCTCGCTGGGCAGACGTGACGTGAACAGTCTCTGACTGGGCAGACGGATTATGTCTCCTTCTCCGTCCCTTTTGACGGATCTGTGCAGACTCGAAGTTGGTTAAAACCATAGACGGATTCCCAACGCTGGACGGATCCGATGACGATGATCCCATTCCAGGAGAGACCAGTGAGGAAGACTCAGCTGCCCTCCTCTCCTCATTCCTCTGGGCACACAGGGAGAAATATTTAAAGAGAGAAATTCCATTCTCCCTCTCAGCCGGACAAAGTTTGCTCCGTGGAATCCACATGTGGCTCGTTCGTTCTGTCACGGTGCGTGTGGGAATAATTCCGAAGATTCCAGTGCAGAGCGAAAGAAGTGTTTAATGAAGATAAAACATAAAATAAACAAGGCAGGCAAGGCAAAGCAAGGCAAGGCAAGGCAAGGCAAGGCAAGGCAAAGCAAGGCACAAACACAACGTAACAAATACAACGAACGAGCACAGGACAGCAAACACAGGAAGACTAAGGCTGCGTTTACACTTTGCATTAACATGCGATCACCGTGATCCGATCAAGCAGATCGGATCATTAGCCAATCAGGACATGATGCGTTTACATTTGTTCATATTAAGCAGCCTCTGTATCTGGATAACCGATCGGATTTCTGTTTCCCGCATAATATTTAAATCAGGTCTGTGGCACGACACCAGATTAATAGTAAAGATGATACAAATTAAACAATATCCCGATTGCTTTCACTCACTCACTTTACTTTCATATGCAATCTCCATTAATTAGATCAAATTATATTTTTTGAAAGAAGGAATAGCCTACTTCCAGAGTTGATCTTACAAAAATAACTGGGTTGATCATGTTGAACAAGTCACATCATCGATCATCTGGGTTTAAGGTTATAGCGTGCAATGACTATATTGACAGAAATGGGAGATTGATAAACATGCTGAAACAATAAAAACATTCAACATTTAAAATATTATTCCGATTGCGATTATTCCTCTGGCAAAGCAGCGTGCAGCTCTTCATTAAGATCTCATGACTGACTGTGATGTACAGGCGATCGCCTCGTTCAGATAATGTTGCAGAATTAAAATGAAAAATGACACGCATAGTAGGCTATCATGTAAGTAAGTCTAAATAAACAGTTTTAAAGATTGACGTTTATTGTTCAAATAAGTTTAATTTCGTGTCTAAACTGCGTCTGGCCATTATTTTCTGACAGCCAAGTGGGGAGACTGGGCGGAGATTTAAATTACGTCCACCTGTGAATGCAGACACGATGGCTGGATTGCGTTTACATTACACTGAGATCCGATCACAATGCGTCCTCGACTACCTCCGAACCGGGACACCCTGATCGGATAACATTCCGATCAGATGTGCGTTTACACTTGTCTTTTCAATGTGTATGTGGACAACATCCAGATACAGGTCGCATGTTAATGCCAAGTGTAAACACAGCCTAAATAGGAAGGCAAACAAGGAGGGTAACGAGACAGACAGGTGGAGCAAATCAACCAATAATCAGATAACAAGAGGGAGGGGTCAACAATGACGAGAGCACATGGCTCAACATAACAAACACCCATGTGCAACACAAGACCGGACAGACATGTGACAATATCAGTCAAAGTTATCTGATACAAAAATAATGAGCACGCTATTAGGCTATAATGAAAAATACTGGACATTCACTAAAATTAATTAATGGAAAGTAGGCCTACAGCATGGTTTCAAACTAAATCGTTACTACATTTTTATAAACATTTTTAATGTGTTGACAAAATGAACAACTAATTTTGCATATATGCATTTTGCATACAAGTTCTTTTATAGGACATACTTAAAATGAGGGACACTATTTAAAACTCTATTTAACATTGTATTTGAACTTTGGGGTTAAAATACATTTACTAAAATTATATATAAACAGAAGTGTATTTATGGACCTTTAAAACCCACCAGAGCACATTACCTTTTTTAGCTCATAAGGTGAAAAGTGGCCAGGTGTGAAATTTTTTATGAGCTTTTTAATGACCTTTTGTGACCCCAAAAGCAGAACATGTTGTCACATAAAGGCTTTTCTGAAAAAAAAACAACAACAAATAATAAGGAAGCACAAAACAACAGCAAAAGTGTTAAAGTTAACATACCAAAATACCACCAACCAACAGAATGTGTAATGAAATTATTTTTAACATGTGTGACAACTAGCCCCGGCCTCCTTTATAAATGTGACATTTCACACGTCACATTTGTGTTGGATAGCATTGTGTTGCATTCCAAACATTAGAATGATTTGCATAGAATAAATCAGCCATAAATATTCCAGCTCCAAAGCTTTGCCCAGTTTGTAATTTTGATATGAATTGTTCTGTGTTTTATAGTATATCTGCATTTTTAGACTGGGACATCTTTGCTAAACTATATATAACATTTTCTAAGATGTAAATCATACTTGAGATAGCATTCTGTCTTTTTCAACAAAGATCTGTCCCAAGACACCAATGTGTAAAAGCTCTAAGCTTTTAGTCTGCAACAGATGGAGACAGAGGCATCATTGCTAATGCTATGTGATGGCCATTATCCCCAGCACTTTCTTCAGACATTGCCTTATCGATCTGAATAATATACTGGAATGTTAAAAGGTAAGAATGGAAATGTTTGGCAGGGGGAGGGGGGGGGGACTGAAAGTTGTTGCCAAGCAACAGGAAAGTAGATCAGGACAGCGGGGAGGGTATACAGGTCCTTCTAAAAAAATTAGCATATTGTGATAAAGTTCATTATTTTCCATAATGTAATGATAAAAATTTAACTTTCATATATTTTAGATTCATTGCACACCAACTGAAATATTTCAGGTCTTTTATTGTTTTAATACTGATGATTTTGGCATACAGCTCATGAAAACCCAAAATTCCTATCTCAAAAAATTAGCATATCATGAAAAGGGTCTCTAAACGAGCTATTAACCTAATCATCTGAATCAACTAATTAACTCTAAACACCTGCAAAAGATTCCTGAGGCTTTTAAAAACTCCCAGCCTGTTTCATTACTCAAAACCGCAATCATGGGTAAGACTGCCGACCTGACTGCTGTCCAGAAGGCCATCATTGACACCCTCAAGCAAGAGGGGAAGACACAGAAAGAAATTGCGGCGTGGCATGGAGGCAATCAGCCTGTGGCACTGCTGAGGTGTTATGGAGGCCCAGGATGCTTCGATAGCGGCCTTAAGCTCATCCAGAGTGTTGGGTCTTGCGTCTCTCAACTTTCTCTTCACAATATCCCACAGATTCTCTATGGGGTTCAGGTCAGGAGAGTTGGCAGGCCAATTGAGCACAGTAATACCATGGTCAGTAAACCATTTACCAGTGGTTTTGGCACTGTGAGCAGGTGCCAGGTCGTGCTGAAAAATGAAATCTTCATCTCCATAAAGCTTTTCAGCAGATGGAAGCATGAAGTGCTCCAAAATCTCCTGATAGCTAGCTGCATTGACCCTGCCCTTGATAAAACACAGTGGACCAACACCAGCAGCTGACATGGCACCCCAGACCATCACTGACTGTGGGTACTCCAGTGCTGCTTATCTGTAGCCTAGGTCAGGTGCTTCTGCCGCTGTTTCTGGTTCAAAAGTGGCTTGACCTGGGGAATGCGGCACCTGTAGCCCATTTCCTGCACACGCCTGTGCACGGTGGCTCTGGATGTTTCTACTCCAGACTCAGTCCACTGCTTCCGCAGGTCCCCCAAGGTCTTGAATGGGTCCTTCTCCACAATCTTTCTCAGGGTCTCTCAGGGTCTTTCTCACCTCTTCTCGTTGTGCAGCGTTTTTTGCCACACTTTTTCCTTCCCACAGACTTCCCACTGAGGTGCCTTGATACAGCACTCTGGGAACAGCCTATTTGTTCAGAAATTTCTTTCTGTGTCTTACCCTCTGCTTTAGGGTGTCAATGATGGCCTTCTGGACAGCAGTCAGGTCGGCAGTCTTACCCATGATTGCTGTTTTGAGTAATGAAACAGGCTGGGAGTTTTTAAAAGCCTCAGGAATCTTTTGCAGGTGTTTAGAGTTAATTAGTTGATTCAGATGATTAGGTTAATAGCTCGTTTAGAGAACCTTTTCATGATATGCTAATTTTTTGAGATAGGAATTTGGGGTTTTCATGAGCTGTATGCCAAAATCATCAGTATTAAAACAATAAAAGACCTGAAATATTTCAGTTGGTGTGCAATGAATCTAAAATATATGAAAGTTTAATTTTTATCATTACATTATGGAAAATAATTAACTTTATCACAATATGCTAATTTTTTGAGAAGGACCTGTATAGTTGTCATTTGAGGAAAAGGATTGATCTTAGCTGATTGTAGTTCATTGATGTCAGCAGTGACGTCCCAGGAAAAACAGAGAGCGAGAGGGGACAGGTAGTGGGGACGTTCAGCCCTGGCTTCTGTCCAAAGCTCTTTACATACTCATCCATCCACTGCAGATAGCAACAGTCTCTGTCTTTGACCATAGGAGAAAGCAGAGGAGTGTGAAGGACACACAAACCAAGGACTCTAATCTTACTCTGCATTCACAGCATGTATTTCCTGGTTTGGTCACCCTTACCGTTATTAAAGGCATGTTCAGGGTTCAGTGGAAGTTAAGCTCTTTGAACAGCATTTGTGGTTTGATTCAGTGGTTCATTTTGTCCAAATCTTTTCATTTACAAGTCAAAATAATACAGTTCTATAAAGTCGGCCAGGGCGGAGCAGACCCCTCGGGCGGCCAAGGCGGTGATGCCCTCTCAGGACCAGACACCGTGTCAGGAACAGACACCGGCTCAGGCACTGGAACAGGCACTGGCTTTGGAACAGACATTGGCTCCATCTCTGGAACAGGCACTGGCTCTGCCTCCGGCTCTGGAACAGGCACTGGCTCTGCCTCCGGCTCTGGAACAGGCACTGGCTCTGGAACAGGCACTGGCTCTGTCTCCGGCTCTAGAACAGGCACTGGCTCTGCCTCTGGAGCAGCAGCCACCGGCTCAGGAATTGCAAACACCGGCTCAGGAACAGTCACTAGAACAGAAATGGTCACAAGGACAGACACAAACACAGAAACAAACACTGGGTCTGGAACAGACATTGGCTCCAACTCTGGAACAGGCACTGGCTCTGCCTCCGGCTCTGGAACAGCAGACACTGGCTCCGGTTCTGGAACAGGAGACATGGGTATGTCCAGGATCCGAGCCAGACGCTCCAGATAGTCCAGGTCCAGAAAGGCAGACGGCACTGGCTCTGCCTCTGGCTCTGGAACGGGTACTGGCTCTGTCTCCGGCTCTGGAACGGGTAATGGCTCTACCTCCGGCTCTGGAACAGGCATTGGCTCTGCCTCCGGCTCTGGAACAGGCATTGGCTCTGCCTCCGGCTCTGGAACGGGCACTGGCTCTGCTTCCGGCTCTGGAACAGCAGACACTGGCTCCGGCTCTGCGACAGGAGACACTGGCTCCGGCTCTGGGACAGGAGACACAGACATGTCCAGGATCCGAGCCAGACGCTCCAGATAGTCCAGGTCCATGAAGGCAGACGGAACGTGAACAGTCTCTGACTGGGCAGACGGGACGTGAACAGTCTCTCGCTGGGCAGACGGGACGTGAACAGTCTCTCGCTAGGCAGACGAGACGTGAACAGTCTCTAGCTGGGCAGACATGACGTGAACAGTCTCTCGCTGGGCAGACGTGACGTGAACAGTCTCTCGCTGGGCAGACGTGACGTGAACAGTCTCTCGCTGGGCAGACGTGACGTGAACAGTCTCTCGCTGGGCAGACGTGACGTGAACAGTCTCTGACTGGGCAGACGTGACGTGAACAGTCTCTCGCTGGGCAGACGTGACGTGAACAGTCTCTCGCTGGGCAGACGTGACGTGAACAGTCTCTGATTGGGCAGACGGATTATGTCTCCTTCTCCGTCCCTTTTGACGGATCTGTGCAGACTTGAAGTTGGTTAAAACCATAGACGGATTCCCAACGCTGGACGTATCCGATGACGATGATCCCATTCCAGGAGAGACCAGTGAGGAAGACTCAGCTGCCCTCCTCTCCTCATTCCTCTGGGCACACAGGGAGAAATATTTAAAGAGAGAAATTCCATTCTCCCTCTCAGCCGGACAAAGTTCGCTCCGCGGAATCCACATGTGGCTCGTTCGTTCTGTCACGGTGCGTGTGGAAATAATTCCGTAGATTCCAGTGCAGAGCGAAAGAAGTGTTTAATGAAGATAAAACATAAAATAAACAAGGCAGGCAAGGCAAAGCAAGGCAAGGCAAGGCAAAGCAAGGCAAGGCAAGGCAAGGCAAGGCAAGGCAAGGCAAGGCAAGGCAAGGCAAGGCAAGGCAAGGTAAGGCGCAAACACAACGTAACAAATACAACGAACGAGCACAGGACAGCAAACACAGGAAGACTAAATAGGAAGGCAAACAAGGAGGGTAATGAGACAGACAGGTGGAGCAAATCAACCAATAATCAGATAACAAGAGGGAGGGGTCAACAATGACGAGAGCACATGGCTCAACATAACAAACACCCATGTGCAACACAAGACCGGACAGACATGTGACAATATCAGTCAAAGTTATCTGATACAAAAATAATGAGCACGCTATTAGGCTTTAATGAAAAATACTGGACATTCACTAAAATTAATGGAAAGTAGGCCTACAGCATGGTTTCAAACTAAATCGTTACTACATTTTTATAAACATTTTTAATGTGTTGACAAAATGAACAACTAATTTTGCATATATGCATTTTGCATACAAGTTCTTTTATAGGACATACTTAAAATGAGGGACACTATTTAAAACTCTATTTAACATTGTATTTGAACTTTGGGGTTAAAATACATTTACTAAAATTATATATAAACAGAAGTGTATTTATGGACCTTTAAAACCCACCAGAGCACATGACCTTTTTTAGCTCACAAGGTGAAAAATGGCCAGGTGTGAAATTTTTTATGAGCTTTTTAATGACCTTTTGTGACCCCAAAAGCAGAACATGTTGTCACATAAAGGCTTTTCTGAAAAAAAAAAACAACAACAAATAATAAGGAAGCACAAAACAACAGCATATGTTTAAAGTTAACATACCAAAATACCACCAACCAACAGAATGTGTAATGAAATTATTTTTAACATGTGTGACAACTAGCCCCGGCCTCCTCTATAAATGTGACATTTCACACGTCACATTTGTGTTGGATAGCATTGTGTTGCATTCCAAACATTAGAATGATTTGCATAGAATAAATCAGCCATAAACATTCCAGCTCCAAAGCTTTGCCCAGTTTGTAATTTTGATATGAATTGTTCTGTGTTTTATAGTATATCTGCATTTTTAGACTGGGACATCTTTGCTAAACTATATATAACATTTTCTAAGATGTAAATCGTACTTGAGATAGCATTCTGTCTTTTTCAACAAAGATCTGTCCCAAGACACCAATATGTAAAAGCTCTAAGCTATTAGTCTGCAACAGATGGAGACAGAGGCATCATTGGTAATGCTATGTGATGGCCATTATCCCCAGCACTTTCTTCAGACATTGCCTTATCGATCTGAATAATATACTGGAATGTTAAAAGGTAAGAATGGAAATGTTTGGAAGGGGGGAGGGGGGGGGGGGGAGGACTGAAAGTTGTTGCCAAGCAACAGGAAAGTAGATCAGGACAGCGGGGAGGGTATATAGTTGTCATTTGAGGAAAAGGATTGATCTTAGCTGATTGTAGTTCATTGATGTCAGCAGTGACGTCCCAGGAAAAACAGAGAGCGAGAGGGGACAGGTAGTGGGGACGTTCAGCCCTGGCTACTGTCCAAAGCTCTTCACATACTCATCCATCCACTGCAGATAGCAACAGTCTCTGTCTTTGACCATAGGAGAAAGCAGAGGAGTGTGAAGGACACACAAACCAAGGACTCTGATCTCACTCTGCATTCACAGCATGTATTTCCTGGTTTGGTCACCGTTACCGTTATTAAAGGCATGTTCAGGGTTCAGTAGAAGTTAAGCTCTTTGAACAGCATTTGTGGTTTGAGTCAGTGGTTCATTTTGTCCAAATCTTTTAATTTACAAGTCAAAGTAATACAGTTCTATAAAGTCATGTGGCGTGACCAACATATAGAAACAAGCAGGAAACCAACGTAAATTATACAAAAATGATATCACAGAAAGGACCCCTGTAGACCCTCATTACTGTGTGTCAAGGTCAATAAGTCACTTAAAATATCAGATAAAGTATTTCAGGTGGTAAAATGTCATGTGGTGCAATTCTCCAAAAATACACTGATATTAAAGGGGTCATGAATTAGATGAGGTCATTGTACTATTAAAACATCCTATAAGTTTCAGAGCTCAAAACTTGTTAGTTCAAAAACAGCTTTTGTATAAACCAAGCTCATAAAATTACTAGTTTCAGATTTTGTCACATAATGACGTAAAACCGACAAAAGAACGCCTCTGCAGAATCAGATCAACGCCTGCTTATACATCATCACGTCTTTGGCCCCGCCCACTGGCGTGTTAGTGAGACGATGAGGAGAGAAGAGCGATACAGGATCACTGGACTAAAAATAACATTACCTTCCAAATAGAGATGCACCGATTGATCGGCTGGTGACGGGAATTGGCCGTTTTTCACGTGTTCGGCCATGACCGGCGACCGGCCGGTCAGTCTGAGACATACCTATTTTATGCCGGTCAAATGCACTCTGGTGCCGCATGATTAACATTGCGCAACATCAACATCACACGTGCACACGGAACGCACATGTAGGAAACCTTGTGAATTATGACCGTTTCACACCGCAAGCTGAGCAGCGCGTATTATGTTAATCAATGAGTGCATTCACACTGGGAGCAGGAGCAGCGCGTGAGCGTCGGGCAGGAGCATCGCGTGAGCAGCAGTGAAGCTGGGGTTTCGGCGCAGTCTATTTTTGCTGCACTGCTCACGCTCAATTAAAGTGAAAGCACACTTTTGATGGACAAAATAAATATGATTTCACACAAAGAGTGCGCAAAATTTGCATGTCTGGTGTGTTTTAACAAGAAGTGGAGTAGGCTATGTCAGAAAAGAAAATTAATTTTCTTTTTGAAATGAACACATTTTTTTAGTTGGATATTGGATGTGAAAAGAAGGAAATGGTTCTTCCATAACGCTGCACTTTAGATGTGTGTGAATTTCCCACACCAGGAGTAATATATATAGTTCTTTTTTATAGCGATTACTGTTCAAAAAATGTTCTATGCAAAATGTAAAATGTTCTACTAAAGAAAAGAGAGAAAATAAATATTTGTGTGTGCTGTAAAGTGGTTTGAAAAAATTAAATCGGAATCGGCTAAAATCAGTATCGGCAGGTCAAACTCGATGAAAAATCGGAAATCGGAATCGGCCTGGAAAATTGTAATCGGTGCATCTCTACTTCCAAAGAATCCTAATGCTTGGAATGTGGTTATTTATTTTTAACTATGTGAATGACTCAGTAGAGCATTATTTATTTGTCCAGTACATTTCACTGGATTTTTTTGGTAAATCAGTCGCAATTTCGGCACAGGCTTTGCAAACAGACTTTTACTGTAAGATGTGGACCCGACAGTAATGCCACAACATGTTACCTGGTTAATTTTAATACCTAATCTGTGATCAGTGATTTCTGATATATAGTGATTCATGTACAGTCAGACGTTCTTTGTCTCAATACCATTTATTGCTGTTTGTGTGTCACTAAATCAAGCCAGTGACTAAACGGTCAACTTCTCATTGTTTCTCTTAGTAGCATAAAAATAACCTGTTATTAAAATTGTGATTAAATTGTGAGTATATAAGTCACGAGTGGACTCTGGACTTCTGGACTCTCGCTAAAACTTCTGTTATAATCAATGATTCTGTCTACACTGCGAATCTACACAATGAATTTCTTATTTACATGTGTTGGAACTGTTAGTTATGACGAAAGTATTCGTGAGAGTGTAGAAATCGAGTTTACAAGATCACTGCATTCATGTCTGTCATCTGCTACAATGCTCATCGCTGCAACATTTAATGTGATCTATATATATCTAAATATATTTAGATCTAAATATCTAATTTAGATCTAAATATTCGAATTTTATCTAAAAATACTAATTTATGACAATTTTTTATGTTAAAATCATACTAACATTATAAGTGAACCTCAGGAAACATTACAAAATTACCCCTTTAATGAATTAATTATAGAAAAAAATAAATATAATATAATTGTATAGTATAAATGTTAATCTGTTTAATGTTGATTAACAGCTGAAGACTTGCATTGAACCTGAAAAGTTCATTTAAAAGCTCAATGGCTCTCTGTATCGTCTCTCCAGGTAAATAGATCCAATGCAGCCCATTCAGAGCTGCCCTATGCCAGAAGGATCTACTGGAGTTTTAGGACTCCACAAACCACCAGTCCCAGCCCTGCTTGGAAACCCCTGCAAACTGCCTGCATCCTCACACTGCCAGATGGTCATGACTGGAAACCCACCAGTGTTGGGACAGACCCCGGCACTGCGGACAAATCCAGCCATTCAGGAGAGAGTCAGACTAGACTCTACCGCACAATCCACAAATTGTATCAGCATCAGTCGGCCCAGGCCTACGGCACTGGGGACCAAGGCAACAATCAAAGTCTCCAAACACACTGAGCCTTCTTTGCAGGTTAAAGCTACGGGAACGCCCAACTTCTTGTCACACAGCCCAACTGAATCCCCATTGCCTTATTGCAACCCCCCAAACCCACCGAGTCCCTCTTCTCAACTCGGTTTCAACCCCCCATCCATTCCCCCAACACTTCCAAGCCCTCCATCACAGCCCATCCGTGCAAACACACACAATAATCTAATCGCCAGACCAGTCCCCAACCCAAACCCCAATCCCCTGAGTCCAGAAACACATGTACCCAACTTGTTAGACACTACTGACAAGAAGTTGAGCAAGACCATCAGTGAAGAGGGTGATTTCAGGTGAGACGTTACATACCTTGTCCATATTTATACAGCAGTTAGTTCTTGTTCCTTGAATCTGATTGGTCAAGCAGCATTCCAAGAGTGATGCAACAGCAGTGAGCGTCTGTAATTAAACAAATGACTGTCGTTGAATTCTGCCTTTCTATAACAAAAATAATAAGAGTGCTAGTATGTGCATGGTTCCGAATTCAGCATAAATCATTCATTCAACAGATTTGTTCAAAAACACTTGCTGAATTTGGAACATCTTACTACTCTTACTATTTCTGCCATATAACGATTTGGTAAAAAAAAAGTAAGACTACTATGCTAGTACATGGTTCCAAATTCAGCTTCTGAATCATTCAGGAATGTAACAAGTTTCTATTTTTATTAGTCACTAAATGAGTGCATCATTGAATTATTAATTTAACTGATTCGTTGAAAAAAATTTATTCATTCAGGAACTAAACAACTGCCCGTCTTAATGAGTGAGTCATTAAATTATTCATTAAATTTATTCATTTAAAAATGTTGATTAATTCAGGAATGAAAAAAGTGTCAGTCTTTCCGAGTGAGTTATTGAATCGTTTATTCAGTCAGTTTGTTTAAAAACATTGATTCATTCAGGAACGAAACAAGTCAGCTACTTCATGCGTCGTTGAATCCTTCATTAAACCAATTTGCTCTAAAACACTAGCTGCGTTTACATGAACCCTTATAATCGGATTGACGGCTCAATCGGACTAAAAAACCTTCATGTAAACACCTTAATTGATCTGATTGAGCTCAATCCGATTGGAATTTCGATCGGATTGAAAGGGGTGGTTTTATTCCTTTTGTAACCCGATCGAGAGAACATGTAAACACTTGATCAGATTGAAAACCGAAACTGAAAGGACTGCGCATGTGCAATGACGTTGAAACAGCGTAATGACGTATGACGCACAGAACGAGCTGTTCTTCCTGTTGAATGTCATGTAAATGAGTGTCCTGTTATTATAAAATTCTCATTTCACTCAGCGTCTGTAAAGTGGAGCAGGACAACGGACTCTCATCCACAGACGACTGGTTTTGGACGCCGGGTTTTACTGCGTGATAAATATAAGCAGTGGCAAAACGGTTCATATGCTCATTGTCTCCAAATCATGACCAGAGACGGATAAATTGTTTAAAACAAATAAAGAACCAATAGAGGAGAATAGTTCTGCGCGAACAGCGGCAGTATTCGTGCAGTGTGCGAATGTCAAAAAATCAATTCCGATTTGAGGCTTGTGACATATAAATGCCCACATCAACCCGATTACTTTATTTATCGTTCATGTAAATTCATTCATCAATCGGATTGATTTCCTTCCGATTGACTCAAAAGGTGTCCATGTAAACATAGCTACTGATCATTCAGGAATAAAAAAGAGGCCATCTTTATGAGTGAGCCATTGAATCTTTCGTTCAACTAATTTGTTCAAAAATGCTGATTCATTCATTTATTCACTCTTGCAAGTGTGATATTGCTTTAATATCTCTCAGATCTGGTGTTATGATTTGACTGCAGACTCTGGGATTGGGTTTCTTCTGTGTTTGCTTATGTCCTCTGGCCTGAGGGGAGAGAATCTGATGGTTTAAGGCTCTGTTTGCTGAGGGAAAAGTCTAGATCAGAATGGGACAATAATTTCTTCAGCTCATGGAGAAGTTTATTGGTCACTGGCTATCCCATGAAAGTCCATCCCATTAACAGCCTCAGATTTCAAACTTCCTACATGTCATGTGGTCAGAGAGAGGGTCATTAACCATCAACTTAAATGCTGAGAAATCGGCTAATGGAATGGCAGCATAATGAACCTAAAGAATGCATGCTAGCAGAGCTACGATTTTCTCATCTCTTAAATCAGCATAATATTTCTCTCAGAGCCTGGTGACAGAATGGACACAGGAGCGTTGAGCTGGCAGCATTCCTAGACACACACATGTGTTCCTGGATCCTTTAGCCTGTCATCTTTGACAATACAGACAGAGCCCTTATAATGCGGAATGCTGTTTACTCATCATGCATGTGCTCTAATTAGTTAACAGCGTTCAGCATGTTTTGGAAGCTATTAAATACAGCAGGTGACATTTTCTCTTTTTGATTTGAGAAATTATGATGACTCATAATAGCATGATGTAATGTAAAGGTGAATATTAACATTGATTAGAAATCATAGCTTCGATCCAAAACCTAGTGTAGCAACACACACACACACACACACACACACACACACGAACATATATATATATATATATATATATATATATATATATATATATATATATATATATATATATATATATATATATATATATATATTTATGTGTTATATATTTTTTTAATGTTTTTTTTTACAATATGGTTACTGGAATATTATTTACTTTATATATTGCAATTAGCATATTGTTATTTGTTATTCACTGTTTGTAAGGTGTGTGTGTGCGCGTGTGTGCGTGTGTGATTGCTGCCTATGAAGAGCATTTCAAATCATTTATGAGATTCCATTCCATTTCAGTTGAAAAGCTTCCTTAGAAGATAGCGGCCAATGTAGGAAGTTTACATCAAGTAATTAATGTAATTTATTTTAAACTGTACATTAAAGGTACTGTATGCTTTATTCCCTTTAGAGTGCATATTGTCACGTGGAATGTTGGCTCCAGTATACCACCTGATGACATCACATCCCTGTTTGGGCCCGGCGTTGAAAATGGGAGCACTGACATGTTTGTTGTTGGGTGAGAATGTGTTTAAGTGCTGTTTTCTTACATACCTTCCATTGTTGTTGATGAATTAATTAACCTTCCTCTGAATTCTTTGTGGAATTTTCATGTTTGTCCTTGATTTAAAGGTATTTTTCTTGTTCTCCTCTGTCTGTCTTTCTTTCTCTCTGCCTCTGTCCTTTTCTCACTCTTTAGACTACAGGAAGTAAACTCCATGATAAACAAGCGGCTTAAAGATGCTCTCTTCACAGACCAGTGGAGTGACCTCTGCATGGACACACTCAGTCGTTTTGGATATGTGTTGGTCAGTATGAAATCAAATATCTAGTTCAGTCATGAAACTCTTACATGCAATTTGCATCTCAGCATTACCACATGGCACAAGCTGATTGGCCTTTGCTGATTCTGCAGTCAATGAGATTGCTTGCTTAACATTTAAAGAGTCTAGTTCAGTGTTTGCTGTAGTCTAGTCCTGCAGTTCCTCTGAAATCCTCCACCTCCCCCAGCTTCACCTGCCCAGATCTGCACCAGGATTTATGAATGCTTAATCATGCAGAAGCAGCATATCTTTCATGCTCACAGAAGCATGTCTGTGTATCTAATGGCTGTAGCAAGTCCTTTCAGTAGTAGCAGAAGCATGGATGAGATGGAATAACAACAACAAACTACAACAATAGGCGCCCGCTAGGGCTGCACGATGTGTCATTTTAACATCGATATCGCGATGTGCACATCCACGATAGTCACATCGCAGGATGTTGCGATGTAAGTAGCCTTAGGGATCGTAGTTGATCCGTGATTCATGATCAGTACGGGCCAGCAGCTCCCCGACCCGTAACGCCTGCGATTCGCGGATTAATTGCTAAGTTTAACCGTCATATAGTGAAAGTTTATCATTTGCATGTGTTTTTAAGTCCTGTTTAAACATCAAGCGTAAAAAGACTGGAACTTGCGCGTTGTTTTCTGTGAGCCGGGCAGACACAAAGATCAGTGGTCTTTCTCTTATTCCTGAGCTTGAACGAACATGAGAATTCAAAATAAAGTCAGATTGCCCTTCCTGCATTGAACATTTTTTGACGGCAGCCACAGCGTATTTTTGTCCCGCCAAAGCCTTATTTGACCGGTGAGTGATAGATGACTGACTGCTGCGCTTGTTAAACTGAGAGAACGAGCAGAGAGAGAAAGACCCGGTCGCGCGCGCGCACTCTCACCGTCTTCAAACTGTCTTGCTCTCTCTCCCTCCCTCGCGCATATTAATTAATTGAGTTGACTGAATATCTTTGAGAATACACAATGGTAAAAGGTCGGGAGAACGAAGTTTCACGTGAAGCATTCGGATATATTTTTTTACTGAACTACTGGTTGTGTATTGTGCTAAAAAAAATATTCTCTGAAAAGCGTTCCACACATTCAGATAAACCACACTTTCAATAAACAAAACAAAAAAAAATCTATCCAGTGATGAAATGTTTTCTGTGTTGAGACCAATCTTGTGCGATGTCCTAAACTGCCGGGATAATCTCACACGTGTGCCGTGGTCCGTTAATTAGGCTACACCTCCAATGCGCGAACTAATGACTCCTTTGAACCGATTCACTTTAATGAATGGTTAAAACAACTGATCTGTCCAACACTGAACTCACGAGACATAACAAATCGGAAACACTTTACAATTAGGTTCCATTTATTAAACTCTAGTTAACTACATTAGTTAACTATAATAGTTGCTATGCAGATTTACTCCATTACAAAATCACCAGTCATTCAGATGATTCATTCTTTTCAAAGAGAGCTAATAAAGTCATCTGGTAAAATTGTTTTCATATCGCGATATATATCGCAGAAAAATAAAATATCGCAATGTGAATTTTTCCCAATATCGTGAAGCCCTAGCGCCCGCATTGACAAGCACTTGGGGGAAGTCTTAAAAGATATACGCAACTCTGGTTTAAACAAGCAAGTTATCAGTGATAACTTCTGGAGGGAAATAGAGGAGTCACTGGACATAGATGAAACTTTCTTGCGTGTTTGTGCTTACATTCATAGTAATATATGAGTGCACCATCTTGATATATCTAAAGTCTTTGACTGTAGGCATACCCAAGCGCATGCATAAAAACTGATGTATATTTTGTTTGGGCTTTAGAGGTTTGTTCAAATTGAAATAGTGATGTTTGCCGTAGTAAACTCCACAATGTACATTAACTTGAAATGTCTTTATATTCCTCTAGGTGGCGTCTCAGAGGATGCAGGGGGTTTTCTTACTGGTGTTTTCCAAAATCTGCCACCTTCCTTTCCTCAGGGGAATACAAACCCAAAGCACACGCACTGGCCTGGGTGGCTATTGGGTGAGTCAAGTGAGCAAAGACCTCTGGGAAATAATTTATAAACGTGTATGTGATCAGTGATAGTTGTGATGCATTAATACTTTAATGTCGAACATCAAAAATCTGCATAATGTCGCGACCCCCAGCCGTGAGATGTCTTTGATGATTACAGGAAAGGCAGAGTTAAAGAGAGACCATGGAAATTAGGCTGCGAGTATGTTTTTGTGTATGTGGCAGTGAGTGTGTGTGTGTGTGTGTGTGTGTGTGTGTGTGTGTGACCCTGCTGTGTGTTGTTGTCAGCATGGCTTCAGGCTCATTCTGCAGTCTCCCTTGAGTAGGGCACAGTAGGACACACAGCAGCTCTGTTTCTGATATGTCTTGCAGTGCACAAACACACACTATCAGGTTCATCTCTGCTTGATCAAATACAGACTGAACACACACACAGCAGCTCTCAGTTCTCCCCAGGGCGTTACCCAGAAAGAAAGAGCACAACCCATGGGATCTGGAGCACCAGCGCTGATAATAATGTCTCTGCACAGCCCATTTCACCCTTGACTGACCAACACACCTGCCTTTTTCAGCACAGAGTTTAAGAGATAGTTCACTCACAAATGAAAATTTGCTCATTTACTCATCCTCATGTTGTTCCAACAACAGTTCAGAGTGATCACGTCTGTCAAGCTCCAAAACAGACAAATAGGCAGATAAAAATGCAGTGGTGGGGATTTTGATTCATTTTAGTGACTTGAATCTTTTGAATCTGTTCACTAAAAATATTTGCTCAGCCTTTCGTTCAGTAACTCGTTGCAGCAGGTTAAATTATTATCCAGTAGATGGCGACAAGCGAGTGTTATGAGTGAGTCGTTGAATAAGTTACTCAACAATTAAGTAACAGAATCTTTCACGAATGAAAGACTGACAAAGATGAAAGTCAAAGTAATACCTATAATACCTATTATAAAATCATAATACCTCTCTAGATCTCTAGATCTCTTCATTCATTCTAGTCAATTTCTCCTCTTATTCCTTCGTTCACATGTTAAAACTAAAGGCGACCGGGCTTTTGCTGTGGTTGGTGCTTGGCTCTAGAACAGTCTTCCCCTCCATATAAGATCTTACCGTTCTATTTCTGTTTAAATCCTCTTTGCAGACCCATTTTATTCTTTATGTTTTAATTATGTTTGAGGGTGTAACATTTTTCATGTGTCCTTTTGTTTTAAGTATGTTTTATATTTGTTGTACAGCACTTTGGTTTCAACAAACTGTTGTTTTAAAACTAAACTAAATGTACATGTCTACAAACCTACTAAAAGGCCCCAGAAAGTGTGTTTGAGCATCATCAGCATTTTTCAAGTTACAACAGATACAACAAAGCTGATCTATACGTTTTGCTCCATTTTGCAAACTGCATGGCATAACGTTTTATGAAGCCATAAAAAAGACTACAATAATACCTAAATAAAAACATAAAGTATTAAAAAAATAAAGTCGTTTAGTTTTTTTAAATGTGAGACTGAATCATGCCAAATTGAATGAATGGTTTTCAGTTGAGTTTTAGTAATTTCGTTATGCGCGTTTGT
The DNA here is from genome assembly GCA_026230005.1 of Gila orcuttii. Lineage (NCBI taxonomy): Eukaryota > Metazoa > Chordata > Actinopteri > Cypriniformes > Leuciscidae > Gila > Gila orcuttii. The sequence continues at coordinate 16,262,834 of JAPDVR010000024.1, read as the reverse complement.
CATTTTTTATATATATATATATATATATATTTCTGGATAGTTTTAATTTTTATTTCTGTTTTAGTTTTATTAATTTTAATACTTTTACTCAAACTAATTTGATTTTATTTTGTAAGTTTTTTTTCAGTTTGTTTTTCATCTAATATCAATATTTGAATTTATTTTAGCAAATGAATTACCAAATTTACCAAAATGACCGAAAACATTATTTTAAACTTTAAATTAACAAACAAGATTAATCCGAGTATGTTCATGAATGAGACTTCAGAAGCCATACAATACTTTTTGTGATAAACCAACTAAAGTTTTATGGTGTTTGTTATATATTACAGTTTGACAGCAGTTCACTATGAAGTGTTATTGTTTAGAAAAGAGCTGGGTGAAGATAAAAAAAAAATCCTTTTGGGTTCCATGGGGAAAAAAATAAATGAGTGTGAGTGAATAATTTCTGTAATAATGTTGTTTTTTCTTTCACAATTAGGACAGACACTTTACTATGGAGTGCAGAGCTACTGTATTATTAATGTCTTCCCATTATCCTCCACCTCTATATGTTTGTCTCAGGGGAATAAAGGGGGCGTGAGTGCACGCATGATGGTCTTTGGACATCCTGTTTGCTTTCTCAACTGCCATCTGCCGGCTCACATGCGAAACCTCGAGCAGCGGATGGAGGACTTTGAAAGCATCCTACAGCAGCAGCAGTTTGAGGGCGGCACCGCCGTGGGCGTGCTGGATCATGAGTGGGTACCTGGGAAAAAGCAGATGCTTGATGCCTAGACTTACTTATGTACTTTAAAAGCTACACTATGTAACTTTTTTGGCACTGTCTTGCTGAAGAATATTGTTTTGGTTGTGCTTCAACTCTGAATGTGGTTTGAGCCACTAGTGTACACATGGATATGGACAAATTAAATAATAATAATTTCTTTGTTGTTAAAACCAGTGATTCGTGAGGTTTGCTGTTTTGAATCGTCCATGTTCGATTTTTCTTGTTTGGGGCTACTTTTCCCTGTGTACATACAGGTCCTTCTCAAAAAAATAGCATATTGTGATAAAGTTAATTATTTTCCATAATGTAATGATAAAAATTAAACTTTCATATATTTTAGATTCATTGCACACCAACTGAAATATTTCAGGTCTTTTATTGTTTTAATACTGATGATTTTGCCATACAGCTCATGAAAACCCCAAATTCCTATCTCAAAAAATTAGCATATCATGAAAAGGTTCTCTAAACGAGCTATTAACCTAATCATCTGAATCAACTAATTAACTCTAAACACCTGCAAAAGATTCTTGGGGCTTTTAAAAACTCCCAGCCTGTTTCATTACTCAAAACCGCAATCATGGGTAAGACTGTCGACCTGACTGCTGTCCAGAAGGCCATCATTGACACCCTCAAGCAAGAGGGTAAGACACAGAAAGAAATTTCTGAACAAATATAGGCTGTTCCCAGAGTGCTGTATCAAGGCACCTCAGTGGGAAGTCTGTGCGAAGGAAAAAGTGTGGCAAAAAACGCTGCACAACGAGAAGAGGTGACCGGACCCTGAGGAAGATTGTGGAGAAGGACCGATTCCAGACCTTGGGGGACCTGCGGAAGCAGTGGACTGAGTCTGGAGTAGAAACATCCAGAGCCACCGTGTGCAGGCGTGTGCAGGAAATGGGCTACAGGTGCCGCATTCCCCAGGTCAAGCCACTTTTGAACCAGAAACAGCGGCAGAAGCGCCTGACCTGGCCTACAGAGAAGCAGCACTGGACTGTTGCTCAGTTTTGCATGTCATTCGGAAATCAAGGTGCCAGAGTCTGGAGGAAGACTGGGGAGAAGGAAATGCCAAAATGCCTGAAGTCCAGTGTCAAGTACGCACAGTCAGTGATGGTCTGGGGTGCCATGTCAGCTGCTGGTGTTGGTCCACTGTGTTTTATCAAGGGCAGGGTCAATGCAGCTAGCTATCAGGAGATTTTGGAGCACTTCATGCTTCCATCTGCTGAAAAGCTTTATGGAGATGAAGATTTCATTTTTCAGCACGACCTGGCACCTGCTCACAGTGCTAAAACCACTGGTAAATGGTTTACTGACCATGGTATTACTGTGCTCAATTGGCCTGCCAACTCTCCTGACCTGAACCCCATAGAGAATCTGTGGGATATTGTGAAGAGAAAGTTGAGAGACGCAAGACCCAACACTCTGGATGAGCTTAAGGCCGCTATCGAAGCATCCTGGGCCTCCATAACACCTCAGCAGTGCCACAGGCTGATTGCCTCCATGCCACGCCGCATTAAAGCAGTCATTTCTGCAAAAGGATTCCGGACCAAGTATTGACTATTGAGTGCATAACTGAACATAATTATTTGAAGGTTGACTTTTTTTTTGTATTAAAAACACGGATGAGTCGGATGAAATATGCAAATTTTTTGAGACAGGAATTTTGGGTTTTCATGAGCTGTATGCCAAAATCATCAGTATTAAAACAATAAAAGACCTGAAATATTTCAGTTGGTGTGCAATGAATCTAAAATATATGAAAGTTTAATTTTTATCATTACATTATGGAAAATAATGAACTTTATCACAATATGCTAATTTTTTGAGAAGGACCTGTTTATGCAAATTATGCATGTGTACAGTTTCTCTGTGAACAACAACTCTAAAATATAAATCTGTATTATAAAAGTGTATTTCGGTAAAGACATGGTTTGGAGGATGCCTTTTTGCACTCTTTCATTAATAGCATTTTTTAATCAAAAAAGTTGCATAGTATTGCTTTAAATAATCTTTCATGTAATGTGAAGTTTGCAGTTATCATCACAAAATCATCACTGAAACACTGCCACAAAGCTAATTACCATATAAATAAATAATTGAATATAAAATTATTATTTTATTATGTGATACCTTTTTTATTAAACCATTGCATAACTTTTGCGCATTTTTTTGGTTTATACAAACTGGAATTTTTATCTTTATTCGAGCATTAATCTGAGTGGCTTTATACACATCAACTTGACCTGTTGGGTTCACTGGAAATTATTGCATTCTTTCACAGTGTGGTGTTCTGGTTTGGTGATCTGAACTTCCGAATCGAAGGTTATGATATTCACGTGGTGAAAAGTGCAATTGAGAATGACAAACTGCCTCTATTGTGGGAAAAAGATCAGGTAAGCGTTTAATTGTATTGAATGCACAACTTGTAGTTAAGTAGACAATTGAAGTAATTATGAAATTACATATAAAGATGATAAGTCCTATTTAAGTGGGTCAAAAAGCACTCTAAAGTTCAGCTAATTGTATTAAATGTAAATGTAAACTATAATACATTTTCATTTAATTGTAAATAACATGCGAAAAGTGTTGGAAAACATTACATTCAGTTTACACTTAAGTATATTATTCAAAAGTATAATATTATCATAGTAAGTACTGAATTTCTTCTTGGTGAACGTGATTTTACGAAGTACATAATGTTCCTGGATCAACATCTTTGTCAACAACGTTCCAATCAACCAATCAGATTTGAGGGAGTTTACTGCTTATATCAGTTTGGGCTCAAACCCAGGGTTTGGTGCTTCTACATCAGTGTTATTCACCCTCATCATTTCCCTCTGACTTTAGGGATATGGGTAGGGTTAGGTTTAGGACTTAATATTCGGACAGGAATGTTGAACATGTTTTACTTGGCAAACTCACGGTGACCTTTTTGGATAGTAAGCTAAAGTGTACTTTTTTTAAAGAATGGAGGCCTAGCATAGTATAGTACTCATGAACACCCTTTTGAATCATAAAATTAATTTAGAACGAGGCCACATCAATGAAAATGATCCTTATCATTCACAAAACACCAGGTGTCTCTATACAGATCTTGGCGATACTGATTTTTCAATCTGTTACCACTAGAGGTCAGTGTACTACATCTATAAACAAAGCGGCTTGATTCAACTCTTCAGAAAGCGCATGAGCACTGAGATACAACACAAAAATACTGGATTATGTTGTGTTGTCTGCTAGATTGGGTTGTTGTTAAAAAAGATTAAGTGAAAGAACATTGTCTTTTTGTTTTGTCTGTCACAGCTCAACATGGCGAAAAAAAGCGAGTCCGTTCTGGAGGGATTTGTAGAAGGCCCCCTGAAATTCCCACCAACTTACAAGTTTGATGTGGGAACACACACTTATGACACAAGGTGTGGGACTGAATTATGCTTTTTTTCATGAGTCTTTCTGTTTCCCTGGCCTCTCGTTCAAACCTGGCTTTCTTTCCTAGTGCAAAAAAGAGGAAACCTGCATGGACAGATCGCATCCTGTGGCGTCTGCGCAGGACGGGCTCCCCTGTGCCGTCCCATTATTCTGCCCTGCAGAGGGGTCTGACCTCATGGCTGGGCGGCACCACCAGAGTTTCTCAGCACTTCTATCGCAGTCACATGGGCTTCACTATTAGCGATCACAAGCCAGTGTCCTCCCTCTTTACTTTGCATGTAAGTCTAAAATTGGCGGGAAAGATACTGGATAGTCTGTGAGCAGCGCTGCCTGTATTTTAGGCGTACAGTGTCATGCGAGGTATTTATTATCCTGACACTTCGACATTCATGAGTTAAAAAAAGTTGCTTATGGCCACAGACACACTGCTAAAAAAATGTAATAGATTTTCTCACAGTTTTTTTGTTTTTGTTTACTGAAGGCCTCTGTAAAGGGATAATAAAAGGTGTTATTATGGTAGTAATACCTACAATTTTTTCTAAGATTTGTTACACAAGTACACTTCTGTCCCATCAGTTTCCCTTTAAGGTGAACCAAACATTAGTGACACTGGAAGTGGAGAAAGAATGGACCAAGTTATCTGATGCTACAGCAAAACTTGCAATGGCACATGGCTTTCAGAGGAGTTCATGGGACTGGGTGGGACTGTACAAGGTAATACATGAATAGCATTTTCACTTAAAACAATTTTTAATCCATTTTTGTTTTTTACTTGGAACGATTACACACATTATGTTATTTTAATAATTAATCACATTGGTGTTCTAATATGTGTCATTAACTCTGTTAACCTAATTTAAATCAAAGTGTGTCATTTATGCTCCACTATCACCAAAAATAATTGCTAAAATAATGACTGTTTCTCAAATATATTTCCCAAGCTACTATTGGTCAATAAATTGATATACCTTCCCCCCAAACTCACGCTATTGGTTGAGCCAGTGTTGCTATGTTGGGCTGGTCAGGAAAATCAAACAGACAGAGCTTCCCAGTCTTTTCAAGGAAATGAACCTATGAATTGCTTAGTTATTTTTGCATACTTTTATTATAGAAATAATTTTCACATTTAACAGCAAAAAACATTAACAAAATAAATGACAAATTATTTTGATAAAAGTTTTCTAGCCTAATTGGCTTATTCAATCTCATTTTACCCAACTCTTATACAAAAGCACCACATCAAGCAACAGAGACAAGAATTTTCAAGAACATTTTGTAATAGAAAGAAATGCGGATATTACATGTAAACTATGACATAAGTTGTTGTTTATCTTTAAAACAACAGATAACTATGTTATCTGTCATGCTTTTTTCTTTCACTTTAATTTACACCAGAGAATTATTGTCATATTTTCATCTGCACAGTGTATGAGTACAAATGCACTTTTACTTCACTTAACTGTCACTTTACTTTAAACCATTGCTAGAACATGTGATTTGGTTGATGATAAGTTGCAACCTGATCATGATGTACTTGTTGTCTATACAGAAATATTAAATCCAGTGTTTATTCACCTGTTGTGCTGTGATACACTGCAGATCTTTGACCCTTTTGATTTCATTTGTATTATTTATCATTTTTTTTAAATGTTTTATTTGTGCACTATTAAGGATTTAATTATCAATTTTAAAAAATGTACTAAATCTTACTTAATTATTTTAAATGTTGATGACAAAAAAAAAAAAAAAACAGATGCACACGCCCTGTCAAATCTGCACCTCTATATTAAATCAATTAAATTGTTTATATACTTATATACTTACTTTTCTATTGCCTTTTTTAGGTGGGATTTAAGCACCACAAAGATTACACTGCTTATGTTTGGGCCAAATCTGAGCATTTAACGCAGGTAGGACATGAAAATTGTTAGTCTTGTGTGTAAGATGTTTTCTGGAGATATGAAAGATATTAGCAACCTGACCCTGACCTTTACGTCTTTAGGTGTTCACAGGACAATGCTTTAATCCCAAAATCAAATAATTCCTGGATAATCTTGGATTGAAAGCTTTAAGATCACTGACCAGTATTAATACTAACAAAGTAGATTGATAGTGTAGCCAGTGCTGACAAGCATTATCTGTAACTTGTGGTTTTTTCATGACCTTCAGGTGACATTTTCTGAGGAAGATTTGCCTAGAGACCAGGGGGAATATATTCTGGGATATTACAGTAACAACACGAACAGCATCGTGGGAGTGACAGAACCATTTCAGGTCCACACTTCTCTCACACTGCTACATTCTGATTCCACACAAGTGCAAATATTAGTTTGGTTTGAGAAGTGTGTTATTCCAAGGGCATGATGACTAGGTCATTGCGGTCTGACATCGCCATTGTCAACATTGATTGCAGCCTTGATTTGTATTTGAGGGTGGATATCCACAAATAACAAACACAGACTCAGTTGTGTCATTTGAATTTCCAACTACATGTTAGACACCACATAATGAAAGCACACACAATGGAAATAAGGCACAATCTACCACAGTGTCAGTGTGAAACACAATGTTCCACAGTTTCAAAGAGGTTCTGTCAGTAAAATTGGTATTAATAGGAACGAAACCAAAACCACTGGTAAAAAATATTCACAAACATTCACAACGTAAGATATGTCTTTCAAAATTTCTTCAGGTCAAAAAAAATTCCCACTTAGACTGACATATACAGTGACTGATTTCAATTTGTTTTGTTTTACATGCTGATTCAGGGCAGTTAAATCTGAAATCAAAGATACCACAATAATAGACTGGCTGAATAGAAATGACCTGAAATATAATATGTGTAGACTTTCCAAAAGTAGTAAGCATTTATTATTTCACCGACAGGTAACTCAAGACAAGAGTTTACTTGGTACTAAGTGCCTCAAACAAAACTCTGAATACCCCAGATTTTATGACATAATCCTCCCAAATTTCTTTCTTCCATGGAACTCCAGGGGAGTTTTGAAGATGGTGCTGATTTCGTCATTCATTTGAATGAATAAAGACTGAAGCTTTCAAGGACAAAAGCACTTTAAATGTTCATGGACCAGTTTTTTTCAAGTCTTCTGAAGTGTAGTCAGGACCAGCACATTCGAGTCCAAGTCTGGACCGAGACCAGAAGAGGCTTGAGGCTGATATGAACTCTTTGTGTGAGAAACAGTTCAAAAAGTAAAGCAAAACCACTGCGACTGAATCATCCAGTAAAACAAAACCACTTGAGTGGTTAGTTGAACATGAACCAAACCAGATCAGTGCAATGAACTGTGAATGAACCATTCACATCAGTTTTGTAAACTGATTGATCAAGTGATTAACTGAAAAAATGTAGTTGTTCGCGAAACAAACATTGTTTCTTCTCTCATGTCCTCTCATGAACACACCAAGCTAGGGCAGATTTCAATACTTTTAGTGAATAACAACATACATTTGGGTCTTTTCATTGTAATTGCATTAAGGCGAGACACTACAGGTGAATAGGGTAATTTTTTTAACTAGCAGATATCACCATGAAACTTTGCCAGTTGATTACCTACATTAAGATGAGAAAAAAATGTATTACAAGTTTTCTGTAATTTAATGTTTAAATATGCAAATGAGGCATTGTCTAATTAAATATGCGCTAATTTGCATATATTTTAAAAAACGAAATCTGAGTATTGGTTAAAGCCAGGTTCAAAATTATTTTTTCATTGTGTTCACATATTAGATGTGGAAAAAATTACAGAGGGATTTATGGATATCTACTTTTGTTATCCTGTAAACCAGAATATACTGCCAATAGCCTTAAAAAAATGATTTTCGCCATGTTTTTTTGGAATAAAATGTTATATAAATCAGGCTAGGAATAATATATTTACAAATCCCTCTGTAAATGTCTTCATAATACAACAAGGTACAAGACTGGAAAGTTTGGTGTATATGGACTACTGAAGTGGAGACTTCGGACTTGTAGTATGAGAGAAAAGTCATTTTGAGAAAACGGGCTTTAAAGATTTAGCATCAGCCAATGAGATTGCGCATTTAGAGTAAAATCCCCCGTTTTACTTTCACGATTGGTTGCTGATTAAAAAGGAAATGACCATATTTGGATCCGACAATATTGTACACGAGAGAGAGAGCTTTCTAACGGTGTGTGTGATGACAGTACAGATCGCGATCGCGGAGCAGAGGGATGATTTATAACGACAACTTTTGATGAATTTATGAGAAATCTACACACGCAAACAGACAAAGTGTAGTAAAATAAAGACCTAAATGTGTATTTTGGACTTTTTTTCAGCACAAGTCTGAAAGAAGACATGCTATTGAAGACAAATATCACAAAATCTCAAAATTGACCAGTGAAAAAAAAAAACGATGTTTTTGCCTGCCGTGTCTCGCCTTAAAAGGAGCATGCAAACAGTCTTCAAAAAGTCTCCTTTTGTGTTCTGAAGGTCATGTGGGTCATGTGGGTTTAAAAACTTTACTTTTTTTAACTCTTCCTCTAACTTCTATTTAACATTTAAGTCATCAATATATATATTCATTGTATTTCATTCTCTGTGTATATTTTCCTCACAGGTGCAGCTTCCCATGTCGACACCACCTGCACCAGGGTGTCGTTCGCGCTCTGACAGTTCAGATGTCAGCTCTGAAGACGACAGTACGCTGGTCCTGTTGGCTCCCAGCTCTCGTAGCCCCAGCCCTGGAAACCACAGCGGCAAACGGCATCACCACCACCAGAAGCGGCAGCGCAGCCGCAGCCCCGCCGTACCTGCGCTCTCCTCATCGCCCCTTCCCTCCCTGCAGTCTCTCTGCCTGTGCCCACGGCCCCGCGACGGCCCCACACGGAGCTCCTCCCCGCACCCTTCCGCCAATGCCAAGAAAGAGCGTCTGGTTTCTCCAGACACGTTAACCTCGCCCTCCCTCAGTCCTCTTAGTCCACGGAGCCCTGCGTCTCCTAGGAACGGAGTCAGCGCTCCGGAGGCTCTGATTGCGGCCATTTTAGGAGAGCCCAGGCCCGCTCAGATAGAAAAAGCAGGGGATGTGATTCTCTGACCAATCCCCCGCTCCTTCCTTTCGATTCATTTCTAGACTTTAGCAGTATCGTAATGCAACTTTAGAGAAATGGCCTGTTTCATGTCGTCCTCTGCAGCTTTTCAGACCTGCAGCTGTTGTGATCTCATGCCTTGTCGTACTTAATTGTTTCACAAACCCTTCCTCAGTTCTCAGTGGCTTTGCCAATAGAGATTCAACTGGTCTTGCATTATTTATTAATGATAGATGGTGACAGTGCAACAGTGCACATCCGTCTTATAGTGCAGGATAACCTGACCCAAGGTAAAACTTTGCTGTTACTGTAGAATCAAAGCAAAAAGTGATGTCAGCATTCATCTCAGCCTTGACTCTAGTAGTTGGTCAGGTTTTAATGCACAATGTCTAAAGATTGTTAAAAATGAACAGAACTGTCCTTTGTTCAAATATTTTAGTTTGATTGACATCAACAAGAAAAATATAGGAGGTGTTTTGACTTCCCCTTTTGAAGTATAATCCTATTGTATTGTTTTAACTAGTTTGCAAGGCACCAGTTGAGAACTGATCTAGAGTCAATATAATGTAGGGTACAAAACCTGTTGTGTGTGTGTGTGTGTATGTGTGTGTGTGTGTGTGTGTGTGTGTGTGTGTTTAGATAACTTTAAAAGTTTGGGGTCAGTAAGATTTTTTCAAAAAGAACTACTTATTCAGCAAGGGTGCATTAAAGTGATCAAAAGTGACAATATAGATATTTATAATGTTAAAAAAAAAAACAATTTCAAAGAAATACTGTTATTTTGAACTTTCTGTTAAGAATCCTGAAAAAAAAGTATCACAGTTTCCACAAAAATATTAAGTAGCATTGATAATAATAAGAAATGCGCATCAAATCAGCATATTAAAATTATTTCTGAAGAATCATGTGACACTGAAGACTGGAGTAATGATGTTGAAAATTCACCTTTGCATCACATAAATAAATTACATTTGAAACTATATTCAAATAGAAGACAGTTATTTTAAATTGTAATAATATTTCACAATATTACAATTTTTACTGTATTTTTGATCAAATAAATGCAGCCTTGGTGAGCATAAGAGACTTATTTCAAAAATATTACTGACCACAAACTTTTTGATGATAGTGTGTATACATACAGTATATAAAAATTGACAAGAAATGACATTTAGTGAAGAGGCTATTTCTGTTAATTAGCCAGTCGACACAATTTGCACAATTCAGAACAGGCAATCTTAAAAAGGCCAAATGTCGTCCAAGTAGTTACCAATGTATCAGTCTATTACCAATTTCATAATAAATAAGTCCAGTAGTATGAGTACACATATGTCAGAGGTTTTGCAAATGCTAAGACCATCTTCCCTGATTTTAGAATAAGTTACTCATTAACAACCATCATGCTTTGCCGAGGTATCTTTCAAGCCAACAGCCTCTCTTGAAACAGAGCAAACCTTTGACATGAGCGGCTGATTAAACAACCAATCACATCAGCTCTGCTCATCTATAACATGTTGTGGCTTTATTTGATCAGTTTGAGCTGAGTGAAACGTGTGTGGTGTGTGCGTGAACGCATACTGACAGTGCAAAAATACACACCTCAAAGACATGAATTTTATGATTGATTACCCTTAACATATCAGGAGACAATAAAGGCTGACAGTATAAAGATTTGATTAAGACTCCATTGCAAATATAACAAAAAGAAAAATGCACTTTTGGATATTTCATTCTGTATTCACTCATCATGCCGTCAGTTGTACAGATCAATTGTAAATGGGCAGAAATGTAATAAAAAAAAAAAAAATACTTTTATCAAAAAAAGTCTGTTTTTTTGTCTCATGTTTTTGACCATTTAGCTAAAAAGCAAAGAACACTGAAATTGTATAATATTAATAATACATATCTATGTATTTTATTTATTTACTTTTAAATCAATTTAAAGTCAAATGTTGTCCTGTGGTGGTTTTTTTTTCTTATAATGAACTGAAATACAGAAGCGTGTCAAAATGAACAATAAGGACACAATATTACCCTAAAAATTTAAGAAAAAACTATGCAGCTTTGTCAACAATTATTGAGTCCTGTGGAGTGACTCACGAAGTCCGTTTTTAATGGCCAGTCTCTTGAGGAACCTCGAAAATGTTGCTAATCAGGATCATTATTATCATGCTTGTAGGTTAAAGTATGACGCATTAAAGGACTTATCAGTTTCATTTTTCTCTTGACACTCCTAAGTCTTGACTTTAAATCTAGTATGAGCACCGAGCTTTTAGTCTTAGTTTGGAATGAGACTTTGGAAACTCTTCCAGACCTGGAGGCGATTAGACAAATTATGAAAGCAGTGTGATCGTTATGAAAGTTAAAAAAGAAAAACAGAGCCAGTGAGCAAACGAGTCTGGTAATATTTTGCAAGGTGTTTGACTCATTCATAATTGACAGCAAGCGTTGCGCAATTGAAGTTCGTTTCGAAAGCATCTCCCTCAAGCAAAAACCATCACCTGACTGCAACGTGATCATACATAAGAGTTATTTCCCCCTACAACCCCAAACCTTACCAGGTGCAAGTTACACATTCCTGTGAAGAAACACAGTGTGATAGATTCAAATATCCTGCATCCATTTAAAGAAAGATAAAATACAATGTTTTGTCTAGCAGCATTTTTAACATTCCTGCAGAACTTTACACTTATAGTAACACAAACGACCTTTGTGCCAGACCTGCACAAAACTACTAATGGATTTAATTAAAAAGTTATATGGCAATCCAGTAAAAGCACTGAGGATAATGGGAATTGCAGTAAATAACAATAAATTAAAACCTCAATAGCAAAAAGCTAATAAAATAAAAATGTACAAACAAATCGCAAAAAACTTCTTTCTTTCAGGGCATGTCTTGACACCAGTCATTAGATTAGGCTAATAAATATTATACACTTACAAGAGAAGCCAATGTTTAGAAAAGTAGCATTGATGGTAGCCCAAAACCGGCAGAGCTGGTTTTGTTCACAAACACTAAAAAGTTGTTCACTCTTTACATCATAACGAACCAGTTTACAACACAAAGAGCAATAACAACAAGGTGTTATAAGCACTAGGCTACTTCCTGCAATCAAATACCAAAGACCAAATGGGCTTGTGTCTCTCTTACATCACATTTATTTCATGTTACTACATGGCTGTTGAATGCTTGAATCTGATTACTTGACGAACGTCCTCAAGGTGTGCAATTATTTTCAGGGAAAAGCACGGCTAAAGTAGTTCCAGGCAGATCTTGACCGCATTACAGTTCCATATACAGTTCCACATATCACTTCGCCAAACATTTCAGTTATTTCAAAGGTCCTTACAGACAACAACAAAAGAACCAAAACCCACAACGACACTGACCAAGCAAATAAATATAGTAAACAATAGGATAAAAACGACAAATCATTTCCATGTTTTTTGCCACAAAAATTAAGTTTTATTATTATATTAGGAAAGCACATACAGTATGGACACACTCGCACAGAAACATGCTGTCAGCGCTGCTCTGATGGTTTTATGTGTAAAATAGTTTAACAACTTAAAAACTACAAGACATTTCTCACTAGCGAAGTAATAACAGCACTGTTCTTGGAGCAGATAAACTATTTAAACTAATGTTTCACTATTAGTGGAGACGCAGTGTTTTAGGATGACGGTGACTCAGGTAATTCACACGCTTGATACATCTCTCTCTCTCTCTTAACAGCATTAATATTTGCATTATGGCATTATCTGTGGCTCAAACCTCCATTACTATGACATTTTAGAATTATTGAGGCTTGGGATGAGATGCATAAGAAATTAGTACCACATAAGAGTGTTTTAAGGACAAAAACCTGACAATGTCTTGAAATACATCATCTGAACAGTGTTTTGGGGTGTGGTAACCGTAGTATAGGCGGAATAATCGACTTCGGGCCGTTGACTTATTGAAAAATAGGGACGCGACCACATAGTGGGGTTGGTTAGCATTACTTTTTTAATAATTCAACAGTCTGTCGTCAATTATTCCTTACAAAATTATACATAATTATAATTAATTGGGAGGAAGACAAGAAAAAATCTGAGGTCACACTGAAAATCTTTTTTTTTTCTTTTTAGTTCATTTAAACCTGCAAGTAAATAAAAAAAAAACTATTTACATTTTAATTTTTTATTAATATTTACATTTTAACTTTTTTTATTTTGTGACATTCATCATGTGAAATCTTTTGTACACAAAGTCAGATGTTCTTATCATGGCAACACAATCCATGGCAATTTGTAACTATTTTACGTTTACATTTACATTTACATTTATTCATTTAGCTGACGCTTTTATCCAAAGCGACTTACAATTGCTATATCTGTCAGAGGTCGCACGCCTCTGGAGCAACTAGGGGTTAAGTGTCTTGCTCAGGGACACATTGGTGTCTCACAGTGGATTCGAACCCGGGTCTCTCACACCAAAGGCATGTGTCTTATCCACTGCGCCACCACCACCCTCACGTTTTGGCGAATTGGTGGCTAATTCGTATGAATTCGTATGATCTCATTAATACATTTTTTGTACAATCTGGTTATGGCCCAGTGGCAGGTTGGGGGGTGGGGTCAGAACCTTCATGCTATTTTTTTTCTTCTAAATATATAGGCCTATTTCTTATGATTCACTTCGTTTAAATTCATACGAAAACACCACCTCATAAAATAGTTACGTTTTCCTTTGAGATATGATCATCAGGTTTTGTTCACACAGATTGAGTGCTGCTCTCATTAAAGCAAACCGGGACAAAAGACATTCCAAAATTAACGTTTTTTTTTTTTTTATTCAGCCTTTCACGAGTTCTCAAAATGAACAAAAAAAAGATTTTTTTTTTTTTTGAAAATTGCAAAGAGGAGCATTTTGCAAGTTGTCTTAAACTTTTAGACCCCATGAGCACATCTGAGGTTAGATATGGATTGACGAACTCAATGACCTCTGAGTTACAGTCTAAAGCCCACAGCCCGTGAACCTCCTGGCCCTAGAAGAAATTACTGCCAGATTAGACGGGATAAATGAGGCCCCATGTGAGTTCACAGTGAAAATCTGTGATAGTGCAATTGAACATGAATTGAAGCTTTCATGCTTGCAATCATGCTGAATTGTTATGCACAGAATATATATATATATATATATATATATATATATATATATATATATATATATATATATATATAAATGTTGTTTCAACCCATATTGAGTCAAATATGGACAAACCCAACCATATGTTTAAATTTCTAAATTAATATTTTAAACCCAACAGTCGGGTTTGTCCATATTTGACCCAAACATGGGTTGAAACAACCCAGCATTTTTATATATTTATATATTTATTTATTCCTTTACTTGTACCTAGCAACTTCACAACACCCCCACACTGTAATTAGCAGAGTGGTAAGACAGGCTTAGCAACTCTGTCCAAGCTTTCATTTACTCACATTTAATAGCCTATGTTAATTAATGCTTTGCTCAACAAGTCCAAAGTGCACCTCTCAATACCGACAAACATTCCTGATGTAGGTAAGTTTGAAGGAAACTATAAAGAATACGTCTATATAAAATCTGTTTTAAAAAAACAAACCTAACCTGAGTTCACTGCAAAAAGTGTGACATCTATCTATCTATCTATCTATCTATCTATCTATCTATCTATCTATCTATCTATCTATCTATCTATCTATCTATCTATCTATCTATCTATCTATCTATCTATCTATCTATCTATATAATTTAATTACAAAATAAATGTAACTGTAATCCGAGAAAAAAATGTGTTATTAAATCAGTTACTTATGAAAATGTTAACGATTACAAAGGGGGTTACATCTGAATATTTTCTGTGAAAGCTAGGTTATGTTGAATAATATTAATTTGTTGCTTTGCCTGTTTTTGATTTACACGATGCCTCCTGCCATTTAAAGGCCGTTTAGTAAAGTGATGGTTTGAATTTGCAGCACAAAATTTTGCCAATTACATCAATCCACTGAAAGCTTTAGGCTACAATCTGTCTAAGAGTTGCCACCATGGCGAGTGATAAAAATGCATTCCAGTGCTGGAAATTTAAAAATCAATTAATCCAGAAATCTGTATTCAACCTCAGAATGATCTCAAAGTAAAAAGAGGTGCTGAAGATTGACAAAAGCACCTCTCAGTTACACCGTGTATGAGAAGAATAATGGTGCAAGTTAGTAAACACTGCTGATATGTAGCTTTGGAACACTATGTCTTCATCATATACAGTGACCACAGGGTAGTAACTGATTACATGTAATCTGGATTACGCAATCCGATTCCAAAAATGTAGTACTTTTAATTAGATTAGATTACATTTTAAAATGCTCATAATCAGATTACAGTTACTTTTTATGGATTACATGATTGCATATTATTTACACAATGTCAGTAAATGATTTAAAATGTATTGATTCTCCCTAATTTTTCTTTTTACTGTTTTAAATTTCCTTTCTAAAAAAAAAAAAAACTATTGTGTGTCATATACCATATAGCTTTGACTATATTCAAAACATTGAATGGCCATGTCCAATAAATTTGCGTTGCTTCCAAATTTGAGGACAAAAGCACCTCTTGGTTACACCGTGTATGAGAGGAATAATCATGCAAGTTAGTAAACACTGATATATAGCTTTGGAACACTATCTCTTCATCATATGTGGCCTTTACTATTGATCTGGACAAAAGTCCGGACAAATATATTTCAAACCTGGAAAACTTTGAATGTGCAATGTCATTGCTGTTCATCATCATCATCATCTTCTTCTTCCGCTTATCCGGGGCCGGGTCGCGGGGGCAGCAGTCTAAGCACAGACGCCCAGACTTCCCTCTCCCTAGACACTTCCTCCAGCTCTTCCACGGGAAAATATTAATATAAGTAAGTATTAGTAAGTATAAAAATATGAATTACAGTGTTCAATTCAATTCACATTTATTTGTATAGGACTTTTCATAATACACATCGTTTTAAAGCAGCTTTACAGAAAATGCATGAGTCCTCATTACAATTTAGAGTGATCTGTTATCAGAGGTATCCTATATAACTGTCTAAGTTATGTATTTCAGAAATGTACATATACAAATCCCAGTTAGCTAAAAATGTATTAATTTAAACAATGTAATAATTTAAGGTAGAAACAATGAGCTCATTGAAGTAATGAATACTTGTCTGTTAACAAATGATTAGAGAATATAGCATGGTTATGGTTTTTATTCTCAAATAATTTATTAATTTTAATTGTATATTTTTATGATTTAATTATTAATCATTAGGTTTTCATCAACTCACAACCCCCCTGCAGTTATTTCACTAACCCCATTTTGAGAAACTCTATCATAATGTAATGCTTAATGCATTTCATTTTGCTGATAACAAAGGATGAGAATATGTGTTTTTCTTTTTTTAATATATCAATATGGTACACAATAATAATAATCCCATTCAGTATGCTTTCTATTTCTGTAAAATGTTGTATACAAAGCAGGGCCTTCTTTTGTCTGCTCACCGTTTTAGAGCCTTACGTCGTTTCTGATTGGCTGACAGCCAGACGGACGGGGGCGCGCCCGAGTGACGCTTGAGTTTAGAGAGAAGTGGGAGGGATATAAACTTGAACACCGGCGACTCGCGTGATCATTTGAGGTCAAGTCTACACAGCGTGTCCACGGCAGAGCATCACCAGAAACATCCCTTTAAGACCGACGTTTGAAAAGCAGAGAGAACCTGAATCTAACACGCTAAAGCCAGCACGAGAGACATACACCGATTTAGAAAAGCGCAACAGTAACTTACATCCAACATGAACGGGCAAATGAACGGCTTTCATAACTCCCTGATTGATGAAGACTGCTTTTTGTTCACGTCGGAATCTGTCGGTGAAGGACACCCTGGTATGTATCACAACATCATTGTGTTTTCAATAGGATTTTAGTCTCATAAGGTCGTGCAGAAGGTAAACACGATCTAGCGCGATAACGTTACCACACAGCTAGCACGTGCTAATAGCTTATGCAAAATATTTTCCATTTCTATAACGTTACCTAAAACATTTGCCATCATGACTATTTCATCATATTAGCATTATGTGACCAGTAAAAGACGTTATTTGTTAATATGCGCTGATTTCGTTAATGTGGGATGTATTTGTCTCCTTGGCCACGCGCGGCGGAGTCACCAGATTTTCGGCCCAAAGCTAATCTTGCGAATATAGGCCATGAGCGCTTTAAACGGCATATTCATGGTTTTATTGTTGGTTTTATATAGAAATTAATAAACAATAGTATGCACTATATTTTGGCTCGTAACAATTATGTTTCCGTTTGAAGGCTGCGCGCGTGTGGTGGCCATGTTATCGGCGGGCTCGCGGAACACGCGTTCATGTGCAATGCGGACTGCGCGTGTTGTTGTTCTGCCGGTTTGCCCGGTTGCGTATTTCAGTCAAGACGAGCCTTGAACTTATTCCATTCCAAGAATCATTAATCATAATTTCCGCTCAATACATTTCTTGATAATCCTTATTCAATGGCTAATGAGATCAGCGACTAGTATCCGCTAAGCGCGTCACCGTGAGCTGGTGAAATCGTCGTTAAATGTTCATTGTCGATGTGGTTTGTTCGCCTAAAATAAGCCTCTGTTTGTATCATATTTTTGTCGTCCCTGGTCTCTAACACCCTTGCACGTGGTGTAACGTTAGTTTCCTTCTCGCTCAACTGCCCCGCGACTATTGCGTCAGCACATCTTTTAGGCCCGAAACATGCACGAAGGCAATTGCGTCTCGCTGCGCAAAGCGTCCCTGCGATCATTAAGTTTGTCGTTCACACAGCACGCGTGCTTTTTCGCGGTTTGCATGGTGGTGTTTTGATATTTTAGATATGCGCTTGACGGACGTCTTCCATCGCTGCGACCCGTCTCGCGCCCTTTGCGCTGCATTTTAACGCAGTACGTCAAATGAGTTACAGTTACGCAGTATTCATAAAACAGTGTGCGAACATTATCCACACGGGAATCTAAGCGGATGCAGTAGGTCCTATTGCTGCCTTTAATTTCCGTAAGACCACAAAATGAGTTTATGGATGATTATGATAAAGAACTGTGAGGCAGGCAGTAGTTTTCATGTGTGTGTGTGCTGTTGGTACCAAGAACGATGAGGAAGTTGGGATTAAACTGTACTTGTTTAACAACACCCGAGTCAATAGTTTGTCAATAGTTATTACATCACAGCTCAAAGACCAAACTAGTAATTGCACACATGTGTATTTCCAGGAATGTGTTTATGCTGCACACCTTCTTCAGCTACAGTCTGATCCAGTATGTGTTCTGCAAGTGTGTGATTTCAGATGCAGCACAGTTTTCTTTCCTGAACATCATATGTTGTGTTCACATCCTGTCAGAATTTCCATAATAGAGGGAAACCGTGCCCGTCCACTTTTACAGAATTTTTCCCCCATAGGTATCTTCAAAAAGTCTTTGTTAAAGACTTATAAGCCATGAACCAAACCAACCAACTACAAGGTGAAGCACAATATTGCAAACTTTGATTTGAAGCAAACTATTTGAAAATCAGACAAAAAGACAAAGGTGCAAGACTGTGTAATTAACTTTAATGAGGGAAAGAACTTTGAATCCCATGAAGCATTGCAAGTATAATAATGTAATGGAAATAAATCAATTAGAAATATATGACTTTTTGTATATGTATATACAGTATATATTATATTAGTATAAATAAGAAATGGTTATTGCAAGCCTTGCGTATATACAATTATTTAAGTACATTGAGAGTGTGGGGAGATAATAACTTTGTGCTTAAGGGGACATTGTGTAGGAATTTCTCCCATCTAGCGGTGAAATTGTATTTTGCATTCAAACAAATTGTGCTCTCCAGCGCCTCGCTTTTTCAAATGCGTATTGCATCTACGGTAGCGGTTAGGGATGGGCATTCGATTACATTTTCTTAGTCGATCGTCGGGAGAATTAACGATCGACTACGATTAATCATTAATATTTTTATATTCAAATTCATTATTTATTTAACTTTTTATAAATTAAAAATGCAATGAAAATACAAAAATACAGCGTGTTTTTCCTCGATTAGATCTTTATTACAAGATTATCAACTTGTGGCAGTAAAACTGGACGTTCGGTTAGGCTAAACTTGAAGATATATGCGCTGCGGTGCTCGAAAGCAACGGAACCTGCAGCTGCGAGTTGGCGTTCTTAAACAGAGACCCTCGTTTGTTCCAAAATAATAAATAATAAAAAAAATCATGTTAAATAATAACTTAACCAAAAACATAATAATACTTAGATCTGACAGGTTTTGTCAAAATGTAACTCAAAACTATCCAAGAACGGAGTCGAGAAAGAGGGTGAGAGAGATTAGCCTACCTACTGTAACAATCAATTAGGCTAGGCTACTTAACAAAGCCTCATAAAAAATAACTAGTAACTCACATACAACTTCTACACCAGTCTACTGATTTTTGTTGAGAAAGATAAGCATGTTGATGACATGATCTGGAGTCAGACGCGACCGCAACCTGACCGTCAAGCCTTGTTTACACTTTCACCTGGGTCTGCAGCGCGAGTCTCCGCAGACTGCGCGCGCACCTCCCCAAACGGACGAGGCGTTTATACTCGAAGCGCTCGCCTGTGAAACACCGAATACCGCAATGACGTCATTTTTGCCGCGCTCACCTTCGCGCTCGTGCGGACGCGTCGAGTGTAAACAAGGCTTCAGTCCAGCCGCTGAAAACACCCGCTCTGAGGGGACTGACGTTGCCGGGATGCACAGGTACCTCCGCGCTAACTTGACCAGCCCGGGGAACACGTTCACTTTCCACTCACACTACGCAACGCAGCAGCATTAGTTTAATGATAATCGATAACAAATTAACGTGATCGACGAAATTCTTAATGATCAATAATCGATCGTCGATTAATCATGCCCATCCCTAGTAGCGGTTATGTACCAAAAAGCTATGACAGGATCTCTTCTAATAGCACTTCGTTGAGTTTTCCTTCGGGTGAACAGGTTTGTTATTTCAAACAAACTGCAACTTGACACAACGAACAAACGAATGTTACAGTATGAATAATAACCGGGGCAGTGACAAGCGCCTCTCACTGCTCTGCTCCTCCGTTTCTGCTGCTTTCAGTTACGTGACGCTGGCTCTGAACGGAAACGCGGTGTGGAAACGCGTTGGCCTAGTACTTTTTGACCCTCTCTGCTATTATAGTTTTTCAAGATGGCGGAACGACATGGAAGCCTCTGTGGACCTACCCGTCACATGTATATAAATGTATATAAAGATGATAAATTCTTCGTTTACGAGGATAAGTCAGATCATTGGCAGAGGTATTTGTACACCATTAAGGACATTTATGAATAAAAATTGATTTTAGATAATAAAATACCTAAACTACACATTGTCCCTTTAATGGTTTATAAGTTGATGTTAATCTATTCCCCTATAGAGAAAAATGAATGAGTTTTTATTTCTGGAATCTGACTGTTACACTTGCAGACTACAGGATGACAACCCATTGCAGAATAGGCCATTACAGAATAACAAGTTTTTAATACAAGATCATCCTCCAAAATGTTCTTTCCTTCTCAACTTTTTATCACTATGGCATGGTTTATTAGATTGTGCTGGTTTTAACCCTGTCAGAGACTTTTTTTTATTTTTTTTTTATTCAGGTAACTCTTGAAGTTTTTGACAGTTAACCCAAATATAGTTTGAGTTTTTAGCAAAAATACATTTTAAACACCTGATATAGTTTTACCTTCCTTTTTTTTCTTGGCATCGAAATGGCCACAGAAGCTGGCATGGCTTTACAAACACACAATTACAGGATGACAATCATTGGTGCTTCTGTTCTTCAGTTGTAAAACTCAAATAACTTGACTTGTTCTCGCGTCCTTGTTGAATTAATAGTCAAGTCTGATACTTGTAATCACGATTATTTTTATTATTGTAAAAGGATTTTTGATTGGCTTTTTTTTTAACTGCCAGTGGGTTTCTGAGTTGTTTGCAGGTGGTGTTAGGGGGAGGGGCATTCTTGTTCTCTAATTTAATTGGACAGATCTGTTAGTGCAGGTTGTCATATTTACATTTAGCAGTACATTAACATATTGATAGTCTCAAAGCTAACGTAAATGAACCAAAAGCAACGTTTGATCGGATCTGTGAAACACATGGCCAGTGATCTCTATCAAGTCAACTACCATCTTAAAGTGACTGTCGAAGGAGTCTTGTCAAGCAAGCACTAGTTCAATGACACTTAATGTTTGGGTAACTGAGGTTGTTCCCGCCACAGAAAAGAAAGAGTTTACTTTGTTCAATGATCACTTACTTGGCCACGCTTTTGTGTACTCTCGTAAAGTATACTTGTGGGCAGGTCATGTTTTACCTACTGTATCATTGACTGACACCTGTACTTGACACCTGTACACGTGGTCTGAACTTTCCCCTCTCGCTCCACTGCCCCTGGCTACTGCGTCACAGTGCTTTCTAATGAGATCAGCGCAGGTCTAAGTTCAGTACTGATGCTGTGGGGGGAGGGCTGATTAGCTTGGCTTACCTCTGCCCTAAATATAGATCATTGCTACAGGGGCTGCAGTCTCGAGGAGAGGCCGTACTGCAGTAAACTAACGTGCTCCACTTGTTGAATGACTGCGGCAAATAGCATCTTCCTTGTCTGTATTCTTGCTAAATGATCAAATGAGGAGACTGGTTAGCCAATTGTATTGGCAATGATTTCAGTTTTAAATATTTATACACATGGCCTTATTTTGAGGGGGGTGGTTAAAGTTACCTTTATCTCAGCTAAATGTATGCTCACACTATATTTGTGTTTTTACAACTGGGTAATTTTGTTGCTCATGAGTTTAACATGGCACAAGGAAGCTGGATTTAAACCTTGAATTGACTTTACTGAAAGAACTAAGCGCAAATGCAATAAAATAAAAATGCAAATGAAATGAAAGGTAGTTTTCAGGTAGTTCTAACAGTATTACTACAGAAATTTAATATATTTAAATGTATTAATGCTGTTTGATTAACATCAATGACCCAGACAGTAGCAGGTTTATTAGGTTTCTGTCACTTTAAGAGCACGGATACAAAATACTGATACACATGCATTTTCTTTCTCAACTGTTTACGTTCACTTAAAGTTCATTCAAGTTCTGTTTAAGTTCATTGTGTAATATTTGTGCGGATCTATTGACAGAAATGCAATATAAGATCCATAACTATGTTTTTAGTGGTGTATAAAGACCTTGCATAATGAATGTTTTTATTACCTTTATATCTCCACAACCACGGGCACCCCTTCTATGGAGGTAGACATATTGTGTCGTCATGTTTCTACCGTAGCCGACAGCAAACAAACAGCACTACAGAGCGCGTTTCACTACCTTGAAAAAAAAAGTTTTCAGTGGTGTATAAAGACTTTACTTAATGAACCGTTATATTTGTTTTACCTTAGAATGAGCAGTTTTATCTACATACACCGCGGGATCCCTTACATTGAAATGCGCCGACATGTTTCTACAGTGGCCCTAAACGGACAAACGCGTTTCGTTACCATGTTGCTCTTCGTGCAAGGAAGCAAGCTTAGTTCAGCGAATAAAACAGACACAATGATGAACAAGTAACAATAATATTCGCAATAACATAGTTTTACTGGATAATTAAGTAAACATAATTTCTTAATTTATCCAATTTAACCTCATTGCTGAACTGGCTACTCTCTGCTGTCTCAGACGATGACATATTTTCCTGTCGGCCACTGTAACTTTTGTTGGTTGTAATTTGTAACCTCACCACTAGATGTTGCTAAAAATCACACACTGCACCTTTAAGACACCACCGCTTGTTTGCAATGTAAATAGCCTGGATGCTAACGCTGTTGTTAACTCGCCAAGACTGGTATTTTGACAGTTTTGTGCGTTTCTGACCATTTAAGTGCAATAAGCCTGCGAAAAAGAGCGCGTGAGTACTACTGAATGCAACACTGGCCCGAAAGTCTTGTATCGCAAGTGTGTAGTTTGCTTGTACAGACTGGGGATTTGAAGCGCATTTTGATAGAGAGAGAAGACACTAGCGCTGACTCACTCTCGCTGTTTGGGACATTTTCTCAAAGTTTTGCTGATATGATCTGATAATCTGTGTGGATAAATTTGCTCATTCAACCAACAAGCTATTTGAATAAATGTTTGCAGCAATTTTACGCCTTGTAAGCATGAAACCTGCGGAAATTAGTTAAATTATGCGCTATACCGCACCGAAATTGGAGCTCTGATACGTTTAATTTACATCCTGTCACATCCTTGTCGCACTCAAATTCCAAGCCTGCTATTTTACAATAAGGCAATCCAGTTATGCCCATCACTGGAGCCGATTGTGGTTTACAATGAGGGTAGGGGTGGGTCATATGGCAAAAATGTCATATCATGGTTTTTGTCAGGAAAATCACGATTTTATCAAAATTCTTTTTCATGTTGGTATTACTATTTTTGTAAGTGACTGAGCATTACAGACAAACTCGTTTCCCTATTTTAAAAACAGCCTTACTAGGAAACAAAATATAAAATAAAAAAGAATGGCTAACATTTAGGCCAAACTGGCAAAGATAAAAATCTTTGTCATTTTGTTGTTAAAATAGAAGTACAAATATACACTACATAATATGCAAATTAAATAAACAGTGCTTTTTTTTCAGATACATCAGGTTTTTAACAGTAGCATTCAAGAAAGTAATTAAATTAACATATATAAAGATAAAAAAACCTAGACTTCACTATAAATTATGCATCGATTCTTAAAGCTACAATTAAAATTCTCAGTCAAGTCAAGAGCAGTGTGATTTCTCTTTGTTTTGTTGTTTTATTAACATTTAAAGGGATAGTTCCCCTACGTAGTTAGTTACGATAGTTACGATACTACGATAGTTATTGTTTTAAACCTGAATACTTTTCTTTCTTCTGTTGAAAATAAGTTCTTTTGAAGAATGTGGGTAATGCTGGTCCCCAGTGACTTCCATAGTAGGAAAAAATATACTACTGTTATATTGCAACTGTTTGGTTAGCCACATTCTTCAAAATATCATCTTTTGTGTTCAGCACAAGAAATAAATGAATAAAGGTTTGAAACGAGTAAATGACTGAATTTTCATTTTTGGGTGAACTATCCCTTTAAGGACAAGCGGCAGCATGTTCACTATTAGGCTACTGTTACTTTAATATCGGTACGCATCTAATATACACCCATATAAACTCAAATATTTACTTTCACTTTAGACATAACCAACTGTGTTTATGTAAACCATGTGCAGGGCCTGAATTTCGTTTTGGAAATTAGGGGGGAAATCCCCCTTTAGGTCATTCTTATGGGGGGGATTTTTAAATTGGAGGGGGGAGTTTTTTAGACAATTTTTAAAAAATACGTTTAGCTAAATGTTTGCTCACTCATTGTATTTGTGTTTTTACAATGGGGTCATTTTTTTTAGTTTACACAACAAAAGGAAGCTTGATTTCAATCTTTGAATTAAATTGAAAAAAGTAGCACTAATACATGAAATAAAGAGAAAAGTATAGGTCTAACACTAGTATTCAGAAATGCTAGAAACGGAAAAAATAACACTGAATAGTCTTTTAGTCCTGTATAATTTGAATACATAGGCTATTAATCCCGATTCCTTACAATTATTGCTATCTTTTGTTTTATATACAATAATGACAGACAGATTTTAGGCTACTCACTTTAAGAGCTAGTGCACGGATCCATTAAGGGGCCGTTCACATGTTGTGTGTAAAGCGCAGTCCGCGCCACTTTCTCCTCTTTTAAAAAGGGCTCCCTGTTGCTAAGCAATCATGAGCCATGTTCTCCATGAAGACGAAGACGTTTCAGCAAAGGATGAACGCGCAAAAGACGTAACGTGAACGGCCCACACTGTTTTCATTATAGTGTCACATACATTTTCTTTTTGTATTATTTAATTAAGAACTAACCGATTGTGTTTGAGGGGATACTCCCCAAGACCGGAATTTAGACAATGTTGTGTGCTTTTGACAGTTAAAGCGCTATAATTCGCGAAAAAGAACTCCATTTTGTTACTCACGAGCTGTTTGTTATGCGGTTTAAAATCGCTTAAATGTTTAAATAGGTAAGACTTAAAAAGACGCACAAATTATAAACAATAGTGACGATGCTATGGCCCGATTGTGCAAGTGACATTTCCATCAAATGTCCGACTCCTGAAACGCGAGAGTCTAGAATCACCGCCTGCAGCTGCAGCGCGATTGGCTGGCCTTGTGCAACCTATTTTGAGAGACAGAGAAGACGCGGCATTGGCAGAATCACTCACGCTGTTTGTGAAATTGCATCTCGCAGAATGTTTTAAAATGACTGATTTGATCTTATAATCTGTTAGGTTAAATTTACTAATAGGCCTACATGCTAGATTGAATGAATGTTTGCGGGAATTTCCCGCATTATAAACGCAAGACCTGCGGGGATGATTAAAATGATGCGCAATACCCGCAATCCCGCACCGAAATTCGAGCCCTGCATGTGTGTATTTGACAGTATTAGCGATAAAAGACTCGGAAGATAACTTGGTCTAGTAACCAGGCGCTGTTTGACAGGCTTTTAGTGCCTGTGCGCTTTGGGTGTGTCCGCTCATAAAAGTGCATATTAGAAGAGGGTATCATCATGCGAATGAAATGGTTAACCAGCGAGGCTTTAAAGCGCATGCAAATTAACTTTTGTGAATTGCAGTGTCTCGGAAGTGTAACTCTACCTCTTCGTTAGCATGTGATGTGAATGTACGTTGCGTTGGATGGTATGTTGAGACGTTGGGTCCAGAACTGCAACTGATAGAATGCACTGAAGCACAATACTACAATTTTTCTTCAAAAGCAGATCGTGGAGACATTTTAAACGTCCATGATCAAAAATCGTGATATCGCACAACCCTAATTGAGTCTTGTTTACCATGAATTCTACACTAAATTGCTGATTTAAATGTTGGAGCACTTGTTCCTCTTTTCCAGATAAGATTTGTGACCAGATCAGTGACGCTGTGTTGGATGCCCACCTCAAACAAGATCCTGATGCCAAAGTAGCATGTGGTGAGTGTCGAATTATGCTTTCCTGCACTTTTCTTCATGCTTGCTACTGGAGTCTTTACTGTGGGTCCTAACCCCTATCAATCTGTCCTTGCAGAGACTGTCGCCAAGACTGGAATGATCTTGTTGGCCGGTGAGATCACCTCTCGTGCTGTAGTGGACTATCAGAAGGTAGTCAGGGACACCATCAGGCACATTGGCTATGATGACTCTTCCAAAGGTATAGCGGCACTAAATGTCAAGGGAAAGAGTGCTACCATGCTACTCTCGGTGCAGTTTCCTGTGTGCATAATACTTGCATAACTTACTACACTGCATAGTGTACTGGTTTACTATTTCGTATGAAAGGTCAGTTAGATCTGAGTTAGAATAATTTAATCACCATTTTATTGTATTTTTTAGGGTTTGACTACAAGACCTGCAACGTGCTTGTGGCTCTTGAGCAGCAGTCACCTGATATTGCTCAAGGGGTTCACCTTGACCGCAGTGAGGAGGATGTAGGAGCTGGAGACCAGGTAAGAGCTGTTTGACGACCAACTCATCTTTGCGTATGAACAGAGAAACGAGATCTTTACTAGATTGATTTTGCTTCTTAGGGTCTGATGTTTGGTTATGCCACTGATGAGACTGAGGAGTGTATGCCTCTCACTATTGTCCTGGCCCACAAACTGAATGCCAAAATGGCCGAGCTACGCCGCAATGGCACCCTGCCTTGGCTGCGACCTGATTCCAAGACCCAGGTGAGACGAGGCCTAAAAATGTTGTGAGAAATAAATTGGGGACGAAAATACACTACAGTTCAAAAGTTTGTGGTCAGTAAGAATTTTTATTTATTTAAAGAAATTTGTACTTTTCAGCAAGAATGCAATAAATTGAAAGTGATCGTTAAATATATTTATAATAACATAATATTATAATAAAATAAACATTTTTACACTTTTCGTTCATAAAAGAATCCTGATGAAAATGTAGCAATTTCCACAAATACATTGATAAATGTTTTTTTTAAGCACCAAATCATATTTAAAATTCTTTTTGAAGGATCATTTAACACTGAAGACTACGGCTGGGAGAAAAAAAAACGATTCTATCACATTTGTTGTTTTGTTTACGATTTTAAAATCTCTTTTTTTTATTTCAGAATCGAAATCAATTCAAATTAAATTGCTTTATTTTTCTTGGTTATAGATGAGGTTGACACAAGTCAGCCACTTTTGTTCCAACAGAGGATTAAATGTGTCATCTATGAGTGTTAAGGACGTAATATCCCAAGTGGATGCATGAAAGCGACGTGAGACTGAAAAGTAAGGGTGTTCCGATCAGGATTTTTGGGGCCGATCCCCGATTACTGGAAGCTATATCACCCGATACCAATCACCGATTACAGGGTCTATTTGAAGCCTTGTATTTATCATGTAGCATTATTTATTAAACATATTTAACATCAATGTACATTAAGTATTACAATTAAGAGAAGATAACGTATCATGAATTGACACCTGTGCATTTATTTGCAAGCAACATGTCCAGCATATTAACTTGGCAGCCTGTGCTTGGTCATTGGGAACAGCCTAGGGCTTGACATACAACTTTCCTGTAGAATATAAAATAAAAAAAGATAAAAGACAGAACATCTGAGTCTTTAAATTTAGCTTTAGACTACTTTAAACTAAAAACTGCAACAAAAAAGGCTATAGCCTAGGGTTGGGCCGATGGACGATGATGATGGCTGACAGACATCACGATGTTTAGCCGGCATCGCGACCCCCCCCCCCCCCGTTTCCATGGTGACGCTTCATGCTTGGTACGTGATTCACCACAGCCAAAATAGCGCTGTATGAAAGATGAAGCGCTTTTATTTATAAATATTAACAAACTTGCTTACCATGTCATCAACTATCTTCTATTCCGATTCTCAAATATGTGTAAGTGAGTTTTTGTTGTTTAAAAAAACTTTTATAAATGATCTTGATCTGTAACGTGAGATGGGCGCCGTCATGTTTGTTTGTGCGCAGTTCAGAGATTCCTGTCTGTTGGATTTATTACAGCGCGTGAATTCATCAGTTTCTCCCGAAATACATGAAAGTGGCCGGTGAACTGGGAGAAAAATAGAGTTGACTTTATAGTTATTTACACTGTGTGTCTGATATGAATAAAAACCGTCGGCAAATATATTTGAATGGTTTATTGCTGCTTCCATAGACACCATTGTGTATTTTACAAACTATAAATGTATTGTTTTGCTATAAATTATATGTATTTAAATGTCTGAAACCTAAAATAAACATTATGTGGTTAAAAACACTGAACAGTTGTGATATAGCCTATGACAAGCACTAAGCGCGTCCGTCTTTGGCTCAGCGCCAGCCATAGCGCGAAAGCACAGTTTGAATCTGGCAGTTGTCACGTCACTGTACATTCGCTCCTTAGTGGTCAGCTGCTGCAGATTTTGCTGAAATCGAAATTGCTGATGAGATATAGAGGAAAATATCTAGTGGAAAATGAGAATGTTACCCCCCCCCCCCCTCCCTCCCGATATCATCGTCCATCGCGATGTTTCACTGTAGACATCGTCTGATACCAAATTGGTAGACATCGCCCAACCCTACTAAAGCCAAAATAATGTTTTGAGTCAGTCAGCCATCAGTTTTTCTAATACACTTGAAGGGCCACAGGTAGTAAAGTGCACAGAAAAATAAAAATAAAAAAAATTAAAATGCTTCTTAAGCATCAATATTTTGGTCATTTTCTTTTTTTTTTGCAAGAACCCTTGCAAAATTATTTTAAACAGATTAAGAAAGCCACCACTACTGGTCACATCTATGGTTAGATTGATTTGTTTAGATCCAGTGAAGTCGTGTCCCACCACTGTTTCTAAGGATTGATATTGTCCCCCACCAATTTTTGTAACATTAAGGCACGCACGGATGTACCTAATACAAATAAATAAACATCTCCAGTTAACTAGCAGAGCATTCATTTAGTTCGCTATTAAATAGGAAATCTAGCGCTAAAATGTGGTGTTTTTTACTCAAGCTGAGCGCTCGTTGCTGCGGCGATCAGTTGCATGGATACAGCGTTCTCTTTGCCTCGCGCAATCTTCACTCAGACGCGTGCTTCAATCTATCGCCGTTGTGGAGACTCTTCATTCCGGTGAAATCACAAAATAAAATGCACACAAACGTGTCCCTGCTTGATATACTGTAACCACTGATGAACATATTCAGTTTTGATGAGAGAAAAAAAAAATATACGAGGGCGGATTAGAACCCGTAACCTCTGACACGCTTGGCAAAAGATTTACCACTAGACCATTTAACTCTGACACGCTTGGCAAAAGATTTACCACTAGACCATTTAAGAGCTCAAACGTAGTTTGCGTAGTACGGATTTATTTACGGGTTGAACAGAGAGGGTGCACAGTTTGACAAGCGGGCAGCGGCATGGTACACACATTGCAGATTGATTGCTAATGAATTGTCTTTTTCGCACACCTTGTAGAATTGCCAGACCGGTGAAGCCGTTTTTACCAGGGCATAAAAAATTCTCGCGAGTTTTGCGTCATCTGATCGGCTTTTCTTGATCGGCCTTTATAGAGACCGCCGATCACACATCCCAAAGCAATTATCGGCCGATTATCATCGGCGAGCGATCAATCGGAGCACTCTTACTGAAAAGCCCTCTCGCCACTCAAATGCTGAGAAAGAGATAAGACAATAGAGCTGCTCGATTATTCTTTCCTCAAAGTTCAAATATAAAGTGTCTACGGTAGTGATCTAGAGTAAATCACCTTTTGATAGAAACTTGGCGCTTAAAATAACGCATTTATAGATTAAATTGGTTTTGCCAGTAGGTGGCGACAAGTGACTGTTAAAAAAAGTTATGTTATTGAATCATTTATTCAAGAGAATGTAGTATTGTATGATGCTTCTGAAATAACTCAAAGATGTGATGAATTGTTTTTGTAAAAATTACCTGTCTTATATATGTATAGTCTGTATAAGTGTATGATTTAGCTTTTCCCCATGGTTTAGGTTTAAAAAGAGAAATTGCAATACATTGCAATATCGAATCGCAATACTTTTAGAATCGCAATTTTATAATTTTTTTGATCAAATTAATGCAGCTGTGGTGTGAGACTTTTTTCAGAAACATTAAATTCTTATGCTACTGACCACAAACTTCTGAACCATAGTATATTACTACTGTAGGACTGATGGTGTGCTCCTGCATCTTAAAGATATCTGAACCTTTTCAGCTCATCTTTTGATGTTACGTTTTGCTCTAGGTGACCGTCCAGTACAGGCAGGACCGTGGAGCCATGCTTCCTGTGCGTGTTCACACCATTGTAGTGTCTGTTCAGCATGATGAAGTAGTGTGTCTGGATGAGATGCGTGATGCTCTGAAGGAGAAGGTGGTGAAAGCTGTGGTGCCCAGCGTCTACCTGGACGATGACACCATCTATCACCTGCAGCCCAGCGGACGCTTTGTCATCGGAGGCCCACAGGTTGAAATTACAACTAATCATGCAGTTCTCTCAAACAGGGTTCCCATTGTCATGGAACTGAAAAGCTGGGATATTTTTTAATTCATACTAATTTAGCAGTTTTTTTTTTTAAAGTTTTTTTAAGGTCAGTTTTAGTTTTCCATTTTTGTCCAGTTTTTCTTTAGTTTAACAATCCAGTCATAGTCATTAATTTAAAAATAGATGTGGGAACCCTGGGAGTATTTTGAAAGTGTATACATGTATGTTTTTTACCACTGTTTATTTCCCCAGTTGTGGTTATTGTTTAAAGATTTATATGCTTCATTCTGTTTTACAGGGAGATGCTGGTTTGACTGGCCGTAAGATCATTGTGGACACTTACGGAGGCTGGGGTGCTCATGGAGGCGGTGCTTTCTCTGGGAAGGATTACACTAAAGTTGACCGTTCAGCTGCCTATGCGGCCCGCTGGGTGGCCAAGTCTCTAGTCAAGGCTGATCTGTGCAAGCGTGTTCTGGTCCAGGTGATTATTTGCTAGTCTTTCGTTTATGTATTAGTTTAATAGTGAAGGAATAAGACCGTCTTAATCATTTACCTGTTTCCTCAGGTGTCTTATGCCATTGGAGTGGCTCACCCCTTGTCCATCTCCATCTTCCACTATGGAACCTCCCAGAGGAGCGAGAAGGAGCTGCTGGAGATTGTGAAGAAGAACTTCGACCTCCGCCCGGGTGTCATAGTCAGGTAAAGTGTGTTCCTTAGGGGTGGCCCAACCACGGCCTCTCGGTTTGACGGTTCCCCAGTCAACTTTGTGGTATTTGCTCCCGTGTTTCCAGAGTTTGGTCTTTCACAGTTAACGTTAGAGAAGTTAATTGAGTTCACTGAACGTCCTTCTTTCTGCTTGGCAATTGTCTCACTCTCTCTCCTGTACAATTCCAGAGAGCTGGACCTGAAGAAGCCCATCTACCAGCGCACCGCCGCCTATGGCCACTTTGGCCGTGAGTCCTTCCCCTGGGAAGTTCCCAAAAAGCTTAAATACTAAATCTGTAACCCCCCCTCCTTTCCTTGGGCGGTAGGTGTACATTACAGAGAAACCTACTCAACCCACTGGAGGGGGGAGATGTACCAAAACCCCTCACTCCTAACCTCACAACCATTCCCAAAGGTAACTCCCTTCCCCGTACGACTCTACCTTCAACCCTGTTCTTTGCTGTGTTGTTTTTGAAAGATCTGTGGTGGCTGTTAGGTTTTTGTTCTGTTTGACTTATGCGCCTTCTCCACCCATCTCTCTTCGGCCCTTCCTTCCTTACCTACTTGCTTAAAAGATCAAGTGATGGCACAAATGGGGGTCAAAGGTTGTTCTGTGATGCTATGCATTGCTGGCTGAAGCACTAACCCCTCAACTTTTTTTTGTTTTACCAACTAAGAGAACCGATGCTTACCATTTTCCAGGTCCACCACTTTGTGTACCACCACAAACGGGATCAAAACATCTTTGGTCAGAATCAACACGAATGTGTTTGTTACATAGTGCAGGGATTGGATTGAGAAATTTTAAGAGACTTTTTACATGAACATATGTGTACTGTCACGATGGTTTCGTCCTGGTCGCCGCAGGCCGTGTTGTTTTATTTCTGACGTGTTACAGAGAAGTCAGAAGCTGCTACCAACCCCTGTGCGTCTGCGGGACTGGCGACACAACCGTTCCCCCCAAAACCCCTTCTCCGTGGTCTCAATGGTGATTCCAGATTAACCTTCCTGGTAGCTGTTATGTGATATTCTACTAGACCACGGCGGAGGCAAAGCACTCCCTCTCTGTGATTGGTGACAGCGGGCGTAGCTACAGAGAAGCCCTGCTCCCTCGCCGTCCCAGAGGGGCTGCCTCCGCTTCTTGAATCGCTCCATACTTGAAAAATCAACCTAATATTTGCTCGGTGATCCTCTTGAGCCTTGGCGTCGGTACAGAAAAGCCCAGGATCTCAAGGTGTGATTGCCTTTATTACTTTTTGTACATGAAAGGAATCGTTTTTAAAGACAATGAATACTTTTTTTTTTTTTTTCATTTGCTTGAACACCGTAGTCATGGTGTATGTCCCATATGCTGGTCCTGTGGTCTTCCCTTGGTGTCCTACAGAAAGCTTTGGGCTCTTGCCACAGGCTGGCACTGGTAGCTGTGACCATTATTATTATTTTTTTTACTAGAGTAAAGGCAGATAGATGAAGACTGTCCATACGCACTCATGCACAGTTTTACGTTCAGGACTCCCGGTGCTCCCACAGACAGAAGCGAGTCT
Source organism: Gila orcuttii (assembly GCA_026230005.1). Classification (NCBI taxonomy): domain Eukaryota; kingdom Metazoa; phylum Chordata; class Actinopteri; order Cypriniformes; family Leuciscidae; genus Gila; species Gila orcuttii. Next base: position 16,229,601 of record JAPDVR010000024.1, on the reverse strand, counting down.
GGCCGGTGTTGTACAGAGAAACCGGCTTTGTTTACATGCTCTCTCTGTTGGGTGCGCTTGGGTTGCAGTCTTTTATATATAGCTCATTTTCTGTTTTTATTTCGCACTATATTTTTTTTAATTCCAGAGATTGGTGCATCAGACTGGTTACTGAAAGAGTAGAAGTGCCTTTTTCTATCGTTTCTTTTCCTCCACCCCCCCCCCATTCCCTTTCCCCCTTTGTTGTTCTGCTCTCTTTCCCTTCGATTTTCCTCTTGTGATAAGTGTGGATCCACAGCAAACTCCTGAATTTCCATCCTTTCCATGCTCCATGATGGTTCTGTCCCTTATATCAGTGAACTGAATAAAAATTCTGACCCTTAAGACTGTTGTTTTTATGATATTTCACATTTCTGACAGATTCATTTGTTGGGATTTCCACTTGTTCCCTAATTTTAAACGCTGACAGCACTCTTTATGGTTGGGGTACAATATAGGACCTGAAAATCTTAACCGTGTATGGTTCACATTGTTTAATCATCACCGACATATCGACACATTTAAATATCTCCACCAATAATGGGGAAAAAGGTTATGAAAAAGCTGCCACGTGGCTGTACCATGGTTTTAAATCTTTTGAATCAAGCATTTAATTTCTTGATTGTCTACTCTTGGAACTCCTACAAACTAAAATTGAATGTGTTCTACAATATTGTTCCTAAGAACACAAGAAAATGACTCTGAACTTTTTCACTGTTGTTTTGATCAGTGACTGACTTCTCCATAAAACAATGTTTATTTTTGTGTGAAAGGACACAAAGTTGCATAAAATTTGTCAGGGTAATTTCAATATAAATCTCATTGATTCCATTAGTGCCATACCTTTGACTTTTGGGTCATAAAGATTTGTAATGTTTTTGAAAAGTCTCTTATGCTCTCCAAGGCTGCATTAATTTTATCAAAATGGTAGTAAACTCCATCTTCTATTCAAAGATGAATTTTCAGCATCATTATTCCAGTTTTCAGTGTCACATGATCCTTTAAATATTCTAATATGCTGGTTTGCTGCTACAGAAACAATTTATCAGTGATGAAATTTGTTTAATATTTGTGGAAACCAGGTTATGATTTTATTCAGGATTCTTTGAAGTTCATAAGAACAGCATTTATTTGAAATAGAAGTCTTTTGTAACATTACTGACACTTAATCAAATTTAATACATCCTTGCGGAATAAAATAATCAAATAGAATATTAATAACCTTAATGACCCCAAACTTTGAAACAAAATAATGCAAAAGAAGCACTGAAAATTGTAAGTCTGTAAGTGTTGTCTTGAAGGGAAACTCATGTCACATGGCTTAAATATAGCATGTTTTTGGATACTTAAAGTGCTGCTTATTTCCATCAATAATCTAAAGTTTGTTTTTTAAGGTAAGAAAGTGAAAATGGGTGTGTTTGACGTCAGGTGACGCTGTGCAGACCGATCAGCGTTTGACTCTAAGCAGTACATACCAGTTAGAAACACTGTCTGAATTGAGACCGCGCAGACGTCACGTCACTGAACGTATGGCATCAAAGCACCGCGAGAGTGACTTCTCAAGAGCGGCTGCACAAGCTCTGATGACGACCCCACTGTTCCATAATTGGTCGAATTCACTGATGACAAAGATGTTTATTCCGCTAATATTCACAAAAACTGTTTTTATACCCTTAAAAACGTATGTAACCATGATGTTATATTGTCATGTTTATCAAAATAACACTGTATAAAAAAATATATAGACTTTATTGGTATTTAAAAAGGATGGGCTTTGAACGTTGTTATACAGATGGTGCTGTATTAAGCAGTACATGAAAAGGGTTTCAGTTTCTTTTATGAAAACGGCTGTATATGACAATTGGATCTAATCCACTTCGTCTGTGATAAGCGAGGCAAACCACGCAAGCGTCATGGGAAGCTGAAAGTGTCTATAAATATAACAAATTAATGTGGATACTTGAAATGTGGGGAAGAATGCCTTGCAATGTTCATACCATTGCAAAGTAATAAATGAGGGATTGCAGTAACACTGAGCTTTCTGTGGAAGAAATTTATATATATAAACTTCATACAGGTTTCATCAAATGAGTGGATTTATGCTGCAACCTAAACCTTAGGCAAATCTGTATTTCATAGTTGCAGTGTAAAACCGCAAAGCTAAAATCATTCTGCATCATATCAAATATCGCAAAAATGCGCAAAACTCACCACTGTAATCATTGTACATTGAACATTGTAATCTTATACAACAGGTTATTTTGTATCTACAGTAATGTGTAAAAGAAAGTACACTCTGTTTAAATTGTTTTTTTGTCAGGACAAAAAAAAAAATCATCTAGTCCTTAGGTTCTAAAGGTATATTCAACCTCAGATGAACAACACATGACATATTACACGGTGTCATTTAAAAAAAGCCAAAATGGAGAAGCCATTTGTGGAAAAAACTAAGTGCATCCCATTATTCAATTGCTTGCAGAACCACCTTTAGCAGCAATGACTTGGTGATAATTTCTTTATGATTTTAAGTCTCTCGTTGTGGAGGAATTTTGGCCCGCTGTTCTTTACAATGTGCATCCGTTCATTGAGGTTTGTGAGCATCACACTTCTCTACAGCATTTAAATCGGGTTGAGGTCTGGACTTTGGGCCATTGAAACACTTTTTCAGCCATTTAGGTGTAGATTTGCTGGTGCGCTTGGGATCCATTTCAGCCAAGCTTTAGCTGTCACTCAGATGGCCTCACATTTGACTCTAGAATACTTTGGTCTACAGAGGAGTTCATGGCCGACTCAATGACTGCAAGGTGCCGAGTAGGTCCTGTGGCTGCAAAACAAGGCCAAATCATCAGCCCTCCACCACCGTGCTTGACAGTTGCTGTGTTTGGTTTTCACCAAACGTAGCGCTGTGCATTATTGCCAAACATCTACACTTTGGTCTCATCTGTCCAAAGGACATTGTTCCAGAAGTCTTGAGGTTTGTTCAGATGCAACTTTGCAAACCTAAGCTATACTGACATCATCTTTTTAAAGAGAACTATGAGGCTTTTCCCTGGCAACCCTTCCAAACATGCCATACTTGTCCCGTCTTTTTCTAATTGTACTGTCATGAACTTTAACATGTTAACTGAGGCCTGTAGAGTCTGATGTGTAGTTCTTGGGTGTTTTCTAGTGATGGCAATTTCAAAACACTGCTTCAAGAACTGTTTCGAAACACTTCGAAAATTCAATGGTTCACCGCTGGGAGCGATGATCTCTGTCAACCCATGAATCATGAGGAGTCACTGAGAACCAATGAACAAGTGTCTGTAGGTTTTATCTGATCTCTGATCAGTTTTATACATATGTAGACATTTTAATTAGACATTAGTATAATTAAAATAAGGTAGTTACTAGTCTTATTGGCCTGTTTAGCTGAGCCATTCATAGGACAAACAAAACAAACCCTGACAATTGATAAAAGAACACATTTACACATGATAATCTTATTAGATGATTAGATAATTGCATTTGAAAGATTTTACTTTAAGTAAAAAATTTGTAATAGATTGTAAAAGGTGTTTTTATGCATGTTTGGCATGGGTTTTTGTTGCATTTACACGTTTCTGACCACTAGGGGTCACCGTGGAGACGGGTGTCGGATTGTTTCGAAGCCTCGGCACAATATGGCAGATTTGATTCAACGGTTTCATTGTTTCACGAAGCCTCGATCTGCCCACCACTAGTGTTTTGCAGTTTATCTGAGCATTGCACAATCTGATCTTATTGGGTGAACTTGCTGGGATGTCCATTTCTTGAAAGATTGGCAGCTGTCTGGAATATTTTCCACTTATGAATAATCTTCCTCACTGTTTAATGATGGATTCAAATGGTTTTTAAATGGCATTGTAACCCTTCCCAGATTGATGGGCAGCAGTAATTGCTTCTCTAAAATCATCCTGATGTTTTTCCTCGGTGTTTTGTTAACAAACACCTGAATGCTCTAGTCTAGACCAGCAAAGTGCTAAACTTATGTTTTTTATAGAGTTGGTCACACTTGCTGATGCTCAATTAATCAAGGGCATTTAATTAGCAGCACCTGACTGCTAATTAAATGCAAAAAACTTCCGGTGGCGCTGCTCTGCAGCGACCCGGGCGAGTGCTGTTGTTGTTTTTAAGTGTTTTTTGTGTTTTGTGCTTGTGATGACTATATGTTGGAGCTGACAACTGCAAGTTTTCCTATACGGATAATTTCTGAACCACGATAGTAGTCGGTAGCCCCAAGCAATGGCACGGGGCCTCCACATTATACTTCTAGTCCTGATTTTTCTCAGCGAACACTTAATTTCCTGTCCTGCGATAACCGCGCTGTGGGAACATGAACTAAGTCGTGCTTACTCCAGAGAAACTTTTCTGTCCCTCCGACCACTTAAATCAACACCACCGGATAACCTGTCAGCCGCAATCCGATCAACACCGGCACACAGCCTAAATACAAGCGAGGAAGACGGGGAGGCGTCAGGGAACGTCTCCGCCGGCGAACCAACAAACCACCAAACCACCGCTGCCGTCAATAATCCTCAGCAATCTGCCATCGCTGACACCCAAGATGGATGAGCTTCGTATCAACCAAAAGGAGCTGTTTCGAGTACCGGGAATCTAACCTCATGTCGAACTGCTTTGCGTATGAGACCTCACTACTTGCCAAGGGAGTTTGGCAATATTATTATAGCCGCTGTTTATGTTCCACCCAGCGCCAACGCAGGCAGAGCCGCCGCGCGCATAGCAGAGTGCGCACATGAACAGTTGCAGCACTCACCTGGTGCGCCTATTTTCTTCTTGGGTGATTATAATCACTGAAAACTGGTGAGTGCACTGCCAGGTTTTCAACAATATGTAAAATGTAACACAATAAATAACAGGATCTTAGATAAATGTTATGGAAATATAAAGGGGTAATATTCAGGCAAGCCATATCTCCCCCCTCCCCCCTCCAACTCAGACCATAATACATTACGTTTAATACTGTCTTACAAGTCTGTATTCAAGTCAAGTAAACCTGAATATAAAACTGTTTATGTGTGGTCAGATGATGCAAATGAAACACTAAAGGGGTGCTTCATGTGTACAGATTGGTCGATTTTCCATGTAAATGTTGTGGCCAAGAAGGACATAGTAGTGTACCCCAACAACAAATCTTATATTACAAAAGAAATTAGAGACTGTATAAATAGGGAAAAGCAAGCCTTTAGAAGCAAAGACAGAGTGGGATTGTCAGTGGTCCAAAAAGAACTTAAACAACTCCTCACTAATGCGAGGGAAAAACACAGGCAAACGATGGAACAAAACTTCCAAACATTAAATACCAAAAAAACTTTGGGAAACAATGAAATCAGTGACTAATATGAACCCTGCAAAACAACAAATCATCACACTGGACGACCAACATAAATCAAATGAGCTGAATGACTTTTTTCTGCGATTCGATTCCCTAAATTTCTCTCAGGAATGTGACAGTGTTCTGCAGTCCCTGCCAGCTACTGATACTACCTGTTATCTGGAAGTGGACCCATTTAGCATCCAATGACTTTTCAGCAAAGTACACACGGGCAAGGCCACAGGCCCCGATGGCCGCCCAGCCTTTCTGCTCAAAAGCTGTGCAGAAGAACTAACAATGGCATAGTGCCGTATTTTCCAACAGTCGTTGAGTACTCACACTGTCCCAGCTCTGTGGAAGAAATCAGCTATAACTCCCATGCCTAAAAAACCAGGCGCCTCAAAGAATAATGACTTTCGTCCCATAGCTCTAACCTCGATTGTAATGAAATGTTTTGAAAAATTTGTTGCGTCTATACTCATGAAGGATGTTGAGTCAAAGTTAGATGTGTACCAGTTCGCCTATAAGCAAAAACACAGCACTGATGACGCAATCCTTTGCATCTCGCACTTTATTTCTAAGCACCTTGAAAACATAGAAGCTTATGCTAGTATGCTATTTTAGTTCAGCTTTTAATACAGTGCAAACTCATGTGCTTTTAGAGAGGCTTAAAAACATGAATGTTAATACTATCTTAATTAAATGGTTTTATTCTTTTTTTTAACTGACAGGGCACAGCAAGTGAAGGTCAATGGGACTCTATCGGAGATCAAATACTGTAACACAGGAGTTCCTCAGGGTTGTTTTGTATCACCAATACTCTTCACATTGTACACCAATGACTGTAGGAATGTACACTCTAACAACTATATAATAAAAATTTGCTGATGATACCGCAATCCTGAGCCTTCTGTACAAGGATATGGACTCCTCTGTGTACCAAGACGAAATAGACACATTTGTTAAATGGTGTGACACCAACCATCTAATTTTAAACATCGAAAAAACAAAGGAGATGGTCTTCGACCCGAGGCAAGTTACAGACCACGAGCCAGTGGTCATTAAAAACCATGAAGTAACTCAGGTGTCCTCATACAAATATTTAGGTGTCCACATCGACAGTCTTCTTAGCTGGAATACACATGTTGACAACCTTTGTAACAAATTGCAGCAAAGGCTTTATTTTTTAAGGCGTCTAAGGTTGTATGGTGTGAGCCGTCCGATCATGATGATCTTCTACCATGCAATCTTAGAGAGTGTCATCATCAGATATGGAATTACTGCATGGTTTGGCAACTTAACAGTTAAGCTGAAAAACAAGCTTGCCAACATGCACAAAACAGCCATGAAAATTATAGGGAGGAGAGACTGAGCCTTTACAGAGCCTGTATGATCAGGCAGTTATGAAACAGGCTATGAAAATTAAATCAGACCCTCAACATCCCCTCTTTCCTGAATACGAAACCCTGCCATCAGGAAGAAGACTCCGTGTACCAAAATGTAAAGCTAATCGCCTAAAATTATCATTTGTGCCAGCCTCCATTAAGCTGCTGAACAATGTGAAATAGAGCTGTGTGCAATAAATATGTGAGCACTTCAGCACTTTACTTGTGATCCCGGTGCAATAGGGCAACGTGCAATAAACATACTAGCACCTTAGCATATGGACTTTACACAAACTTTAGTGCAATGGAGCAATGTGCAACAACCAAACTAGCACTTTAGCACTTGCACTTTAATCCATGGAACTGTGCTGTCAACAATGTCCTTTTTCTTCTGTCTTTACATTTTCTTCTTGTGAAGTACAACATGTCGATGCTTCTCAGGTTCTTGTTGATGTGTTTTGTGATTTGTGATGTCTTTTGTGACGTTTTTTATGAAGCAACTCTGCACTGTGCCCAAGCAGAATTTCCCCTTGGGGACAATAAAGTTAACCTAACCTAAGCTACTTACCCTCTTAATTCCTATGGAAGCAGTAAGGGTGTACGAAGGGTCTCAATTCCTAGGTCCCTCAATCCCTAGCTCCCTAGGTCATTGTGAATCATCGTGCACATGACTTTGGGCACTGATAAGGACATTAAGAACCCTGGCTCACTACACATTGGGACACTTGGACACTACTTCAGGCGACATGACAATGTCCTCATTGTACAACATCGTGCAGCATTTCAGCCGTAAATAAATGATAAATGTTAGCCAGATTATGTTCATTACCTGTCTAGCAATGTATGTTCATGCTGAAGTATAATTTGTATTTTAAAAATACATTGTGAGTCAATGTGTAGCGAGTCGGCTAACATGATTTATGTTTCGCGCTTCAGAACTTCCATTAAGCGAACAGTGAGCATCGATGCACCCTGGTTTACATTGTGTATTGTGGGTCTTTTTAGGGAGCAAATATTTCAGCGCACTGGCAGGATTTTGCAATCGAGACAACACTTAAAATTGTCGAGTCCCTGATCAGTGCCCTGACTACTGAACTATAGGGAGCTGATTGAGATGCACCCTTAGTTTTTCAAAGGTGGCTTCTCCATTTTGGTTATTTTGTTAAATAAATAATGACACGGTGTAATATGTCATGTGGTGTTGTTCGTCTGAGGTTGTATTTACCTAATTTTAAGACCTGCCAAGGACCAAATAATTTTTATTGTGTTCTGATACGTAAAACCGTGGGCATCCTTTCTTTTTCACATGAATGCCACATGAATTTTCATATGTGGCACCATTATAAAAAATTGAATGCCCTGTTGTAAATCTTTAAAAGTAATTCTGCTGTCTTTACTGTTGACTTTAATATACATTAAGGGTCAAGAAATAAATATTAAATCTAAACATAGAGCTAGCCATTTACTGTAGCTATTCTGCATTTTGGACAGTGTCATTCAACATTTAATATTACTTGCAATAATTTACCATGGTAATAGTTTAAGCTAAAATACTATAGTACCATACTAAAGTATTTTGATGTATTTTATGACAGTGGTGTCTTATTCCAAGTGTAGGACCAATAAGGTTAATTCAGGATTATTGAGAATCCTCCACCCACCCCCAATCTGATAAAAAATAGCAGGTTTAGTTAAAAATGTACATAATCACTGATCAAATGTTTATGCAATCCTAAATTAATCATATCTAAGATAATATTGTTAATGTCCTTTGAATTGACCTCTCTGAAGGCTTGTGCAATCACTGAAAAGATTGATAAAGTATTGTAAGATTAATGATGTTGCTTAAGCAACAGTATCCCTTTTTGTTAAGATAACAACTGCCCCTTAAAACATGTTTTTATATCAAGTCTGTTGTATTTTATCTTGTTTGTTGAAGATATCCAAGCCTATGACTCTGTGACCCTCGTTTTCAACTTGAAAAGCAAATAGAACCATGGAGATCCAGGAAAGGATGAAGAATAATGAGGCATTGGTCCAGTCGGTCCATCAGCATTTCGAATGGCTACATTGTTGATGCACAGATGCTGAGATGCTGTTAAAACACACAAATGCTGGAAACCTCTCACCTTTGATTAGAAAAAAAAACACAACAACATACTTTCAACACTCAAAAATCAATCAATAAAACATCCTGGGTTTTTGTGTTCAAATGTTAATATTGACCCCTAAAGTCCACTTACATTTGATATGATGAGGAACACCAAACATATGAGTTATGATTATGAAAAAGGCCCCAGTCTGTGTGGATAAGGTTTGTAAAACTTTACTGAACTGAGTGTAATGCAAAGGAACAGTAAGATATCCAATGGTTCAGAATCTTGTTCTGTACATAAAAGATTTATCAGTTTATAAGGCATTAATTGACATTTGGCAAACTATGTGTTAACATTTACCATGAGCATGGGCAGCTGAAACAGATTTATCCCCAAACGTTCTTCTGACAGAAGGACACTACCTGTAAGAGTTATACAAATGTGTTTAAAACAAAAGTTTAACTTGCAGAATATGAAATAAAGATAAGTAGAAAGCTAGATCATGCAGATTTATTCATACAAAAAGCTTTTCAGTGCACTTACCCCACAGTCAACAGCGGTCTGGAGGTCTCTGCAGATGTAGTCCAGTCCAAGAGTACAGGGGTCGGCAGCAATCGCAGGCTCCTTCTCACCAGAAACACACAAATTTGCCCTCTAAAGGGTCCAGAAAACAGACAAATACCTCATTTAAACATGTCAAACTATTTATTAAGCTCATTTTACAAAAAACATATTTTAGAAAGTCAACTGACATAATGTTGCGTTTTATTGAAGGTGCATTTAGTAGGCTAGTTTGGTGCCAATTTAAAAAATAATTATGCTATCATTATTATAGTGTTTTTGTGAAGTGTCTACATTTTTATGAGATGAAGAATTTTAATAGTTATACACTCATAATAGTTTTTTATAAAAGTGTTTTAATTATACATCGTTCGAGTCTCTTAAAATGTAGCCTACTTCGGCATTGACGTGACCGGCGATGTTTCAGTAATCCCTATCATTTGCTGGCTTCTAGATTTGCTAGTAGCATAGTGTTGTTTGGTGATGAGAAGAGCGAAAATTTTACAATAAAAATACTTATTATAGTGCTTTATCAGTAGAGACATCTGTACGATGCAAGATTTGAAACTACGGAGTTCTGATGCCCAATTTTGTTGAACAGGTAAGAAAATTAGGCTAATTATTGAGCAGACTGCTCTCTAAAAAACAAAATAGTCATTTAAATAAAACTGAAAAGACGATCATGCCGATCCAATTAGTGCGGGATCGTTTCGTCACGTTGCAATGCATTGTGGGAATCACGGTATGGAAGTAGATGTACTGTATAGTAGGCAGTAGGTAATTACGTTGGTCATTAGATAATATTAGGTTTAATTTAGGTTATTTTTAGGAAAATGGTTCAGTATTGCTATATTGCGAACTGCTGTAATCGGTCTCACGATCGACAGGGCAAACACCTCATAAATCAAATAAGTTTCCACCATTTTCCTACTTGAAAAAAAACACAAGTAGACTTGGTGTCTGGAATTACAAAGAGGCGTCGGATGGCTTGGTTCGCCGCTGTACGGCGAAAAACCATCACCTTCGACAATATTTCCAAATACATGCTTGTTTGCTCACGGCACTTTCACAAAGTAAAAAAAAATCAAAATAGGAGGTGAGGCGTCTTGTTTTGGTGAACGGTGGGTTGTGTCTGAGGTGAATGTTCGTCAATATTACCGGACAAAAACAGCAAAGTAGCATCTAACACCATTGTGTTAGCATTTCAGTACTTTTTTTACATTTGCGATGCTAATGCTAGCTAAGCGACTAATGAATGCTTCTTTAATGCAACAGAGTTGGAAATCCCTCGGCTGGAAGGCTATGGTAGGACATTAATAAGACAAAAAGGTCACAATTTTGTAAACAAAACAACTTTAAGTGTTCAGTTTTGGTTTTGCCACAATGTTTATCACAGGGCTCTCAAGTGTCACGCATTGAGCGTGACAGTCACTCATTTCGATCTTTTGTCATGCACTCCAGCCACACATTGATACCTCACCCACCTAGCAAACTCATAGCACCATGCTAAACACCACTCTGAAAACCTTAGCAACTGCCTAGCAACACCCTGGCTTCATGTTCAGGTAATTAAAGTCACCATGAAATAAAAATTACAATCCATATTATTTTTTCACAGAATATTGCAGCGTTTATTATAAATTATTTATCCGTGCACATCATTATTTTATTTCTAAATTATGTGCCCTCGTAATCTGTTATAAAATATCCTCCCTCCCTCTGCAACAACTTCTATTCTCTGATGATGTGTTTACTGGCTCTAGGGTGGGGCAACCTGTCACTCACATGAGATCCACCAATAGCAAACCACAACCATCCAATCAAGTCCCGCCCCATATTTTTTCTTGTTCGAGAAGCCGCTTTACTATACGTCACTATAGAGAAGGAAAGACTGTCACAACTTAAGTTTCATGCCAACATTAAAGGTGTGGTCACAATTACCGTGGTTTTGTATATATTTACCAGTGAAATTCTGTCATTTGAATAAGAATCCTTGCGATCGGGAATTTCACGTGAGAGCGAAAGATTTCTCCACATAGATTTCACATCAGATTCAAGTTGGTCAAGCAAGTTCACCCACAGAAAGAATCCGTTGACCAACATGAAGCCTGAAAACCTGCCTGGCCTGACCGTGACTTCAGTGTGAGCTGTGCTTCATACATTACTACACTATTGACAATGGACAATAGACCTTTTTGCTCCCTTAAAATCGCACCATTTCTTTTTTCAGAAAGTTAAAAAATCTAGTAGTTACCTTACAAATATCCAGCGGCCCCTGTGGTTTGCTCAGGAGCACACGTAGCTGGTTCCCATGATGCTGCATGTACGCATCACACTAGACGAGATATAAAAATTATTATACATTTTTAAATATTACAAATTCAGGGCACTCAAAAGTCAGTAATTCAGATCAGCTTTATGTCTAACCTTCGGCATGGCACCGGGGTGCAGCTGGCAGACGGTGTCCAGGAATGAAGCAGCCTGGCGCTCGGTGGCATTGGAGCCCAGGCGCATTCGAGTCAGAACCACCAACGTCAGACAAGAATCACAATCAGAAAGTGACGGAGGCGCTGTTCAAAAAAGAGAGAGGGATGAAGAAAGAGAATGGGAGGCAGAGAAATGTATCTAAGCCAGGGGTGTCCAAGTCCAAACTTGTACCTGGAGGGCCACTGTCCAACAGAGTTTAGCTCTAACCAAAATTAAACACGCCTCAACCTAACCAAGGTCTTCAGACTCACTAGAAACTTCCTGTTTGATCTGGTTGGAGCAAAACTGTGCAGGACGCTGGAACAGGATTGGACTCCCCTGGTCTATAATTAGCATTTTTGTGAATTATTCCTTTATTGATGTTCAAAAGTGTTAAAGACAAAAATCAGTACAAGCCAATGTCTTAACTCTAACCGTTGATGGGACGCTCCCGTATTTCACAAAGACGAAGGAGAGTGCATATGAAGTTAGGAGAAGTGTTGTTCAGTAGCATGTCAACCAAGAGTTGGACGTATTTTTCTACCAACTTGTTGCACTGTGGCTGAATCAGAGGAGGAAACTCGCTGCACAAACTCTCAAGCAGGATAGTTATGATGCTCTGTAGGGGGGGAAACACTGGGGTTCAGAGTTTTCGTTTGATGTGACCTTTCTTTTCCATCGTGAAAAAAATATATTACAGCTGCATTTTTTACTCATCTACATGGTGTGCCAAATTATTAAACAAGTGACATACAAGTAGGAGTTTAGTACAATAAACACTCAGATTGTAGTTTTTCAAAGAAAGTGTTTGTTTGTTTGTTTGTTTTATTTCTCCATATCTTTTTAGATAACTGGTATCAATCTCAGACAGGTTTGTTAAATCGTTTGCCAGGTCTACTTAGGTAAATGGAAACACTTAAAGAGGTTGACCCACATTATTAAGCAAGTCACAGTTTTCATATAATATGGGAAGGAAGAAAGATCTTTGCCAGACAGCAACATAGTGTCGGCCCAGATCCGGCCCACATCTGGAATCCACATGTACCAGATGTGGCCCGGATCTGGGTCTGGGTTCTGAAGATGAAAAGCATGAAATGGCGCAATATTATGCAAAAGTCATGAAAAACAACTAATATTGTGTTAAAACTGAATGGAGATTATCGAACTATCATTAGATTTGCGAGAGAACACGAGCACAAGAGAACTCGGTCAGATAAAGGCTTAAGGAAAATTTCTGTCAAAAAAAGAACTTCTCAATGCAGGCTGGCAGTTGTGTGTAAAGTTGCATTTCATTGTGTTGCATTACAAGCTCACAAAGAGAAACGTTTGATACTGAGATTGATACCAGTTATCTAAAAAGATATGGAGAAATAAAACAAAAAACACTTTCTTTTAAAAAACTAAAATCTGAATGTTTATTGTACTGAAAAAATCGCACTATTATGTCACTTAGATAATAATTTGGAACACAGTGTATTTTGAGTCATTTGATCAGACAAAACATAAGATTTTGAAGATGATTAGACCAACAATGTAGCATACTATATTTTAGAACATTTATTAACACTTTCGCTTACTAGGTAAAATAAATCCCTGGTTAAAAAGAAGTATACTTTAGCATACTTTTAAAAAGAGTACTTATTGCTGAGATAATATGCTATAAAGTATACACTTAAATGCAAACGGAATGTAATGTTTTCGAACACTTAAATGCATGTTAATGGCAATTAAAGGAAATGTATTATAGTTTAAACTTATATTAAATGCAGTTATCTGAACTTTAAAGTGCTTTTTTTGTCTTAAGTACATCTTTATGTGTAATTTCAGAATTACTTCTGTCGTCTTTAAAATATGGTTAAAGTATTGCTGAATGTACTCACAAGCATTTATGGTGAAATAAAATATACTTTTAATGTAATTAACATCCCAGACAGCGACATAGTGTCGGTCCAGATCCGGCACACATGGATTCCTCACGTACCAGATGTGTGCCGGATCTGGACCGACATTATGTCTGTGATTTATGTCATTACAGTATTTAAATATATTTGTAATTCAGGTCGCAATTTAGTACATTTTAAATATATCAACTTTAAATGTAATTCGAATAACACACTACAGTTAAAATTATAATCAAGTAGGCTGTGTTTTTTGTGCTTAATAAGTGTAGTTCTTTAAAGCATGACAAAGTATAATTAAAACATATTGTTTTAAAATGTACTCTAAAGTACAACTAAAGTGTACTCTCTTAAAATACACTTGGCTTTTTATTTGATTAAGATTATATTGAAAATTAGGCCTATACCTGTATATATAAAAAAGAAAGATTTGAACGACATGTTCACATTCAACAATTAAGCGCATTAAGAGTGTAAACGGCACACTAGTCAGTAGGAAATATGCCATTATTTTGAATCTGAACTCTATGTGTAATGTGATTGTGAATTTCACCTGAGTCCTCTCTCTGGGAAACAGATACCCAAGTGTGCTCACAACGTATGTGCAAACAGAGCACTGAATGGATCCCTCCATCTGTGTTAGAGAGCAGAGGAACTTAAGTCAGCTATGCAGAACATGCCAAAAAAAAAAAAAAAAAAACCTTCCTCTTAATGTTACCTTCAAAGTTGCCATTGGCACAGTTTTTGCCATGTGATTAAGCAACAGATCTTTCATTTTCCCACTGTCACTGCCTCCACACAGTCCAAGAAAAGTACAGATGTCACTTGGATTCTGCAGAGAGAGATTGAAAGACTTATGATTTTGACTGTTGCATCTTTTTGTTATGTAAGTTTTCAAACCCATGTGCATTCATTTTACCACTGAATATATTCAAAATACAATATCCTATCGGTCAAACGCATAGTCTAATCTAATTATAAAGCTGTGAGCTACTCACCATTATGCTGCTTATGAACGTGATGGCCAGAGGAAGCATCTTTTCCACCTCAGCGTGGCAGATTTTAGTGACTTGGGGAGGCAACTTATCACACACTTGCTCAAGAGTGGCAGTTAATTTGGCCTAAAAATTAAGATAAATTATTGCATTGAAGTTATGCAAGAAAACAGAATCCAATGTCCAAATTATTTTGGACAAAGGATATTCTTTACACAACCTCTCCTTAGGTACCTCTCCTAAAAACTACTTTTTTCTCTCTCTTTTTTTTTGTCCTGAAATGTTATATCTGTCTATTATGATAAAATAATAATCTTTAAATTAATGCAGTTTTTTTATGATTTTATTTACTTTTAAATTCTTGAATTCTATTATTTTAATTGAAAATAAGCATCTTTATACATTATTTCACACACACACACACACACACACACACACACACACACACACACACACACACACACACACACACACACACACACACACACACACACACACACACACACACACACACACACACACACACACACACACACACACACACACACACACACCAAAAAAAAAGAGACCAGAAAAAAAGACCTAGTTCCAGTCCAATTTCACTGAGGGTCTCTGCTGACCTCTAGTGGAAAGAAAATACATTAATCTGCATTTTATGATTATTGCCACAAGAGAGGCTTATAGTTTCTATATGGAGATTCTATATAGAGCAAATAAACTGGAAATGGGAACAAAACTTAATATACATTCAAAACATAAATTAATTTTATTATCTATTTCTGTGTGTGAGTGGTGTACGTGTTCTGCAATGGGGATATTATATAGTATCCTCCCTTCATTTGCGCGTGTGTATGTTCTGGATTGTGTCAGATTATTTTTTTTGGACAAATACCCCCCATTTTCCCCATTTCCCATTCTTTCTTTATGGGGGTCAAATTGACCCACAAGTGAAGGATTTGTTACTATTTTTATTACAACTAAAAAAACGCCTTGAATCCAGACAATTTTTACGTGTGTATTCCCATTTCAAATGTAAAAGTTTGAAGCAATCTCTTAGACCACCCAGATGAACACCTGGGCCCGTATTCCTAAAGAATCTTAATGCAAAAAGTAGCTCCTAGTGACAAAATTCTAAGAAAATTCTTAGAAATTTTACTCCTAAAATTAAAGAAAAAATCCTAGTAAAGAAAAAAGTAATTCAGAAAGCATCTTAACCCTTAAAAGAGGTCTTAAGGTCAAAATTGTTAGGAGCACGGACGAGGACTTTTAACGGCAGAAAGACGAAGAGGGAGAAGAAATGCATTGCAGACAATAGATGACAGTGAGTTAATAAGATCGTGCAGGGATCATGTTTGTGACCGATTTTATTAGAGACACAATAACATCTCCGACACAGCACAGGAATGGCATAGTGCCAGAAATTAAATCACTACTGTACATTAAGATATTTGGCAGCTGGGAAAATGCATCAATGCAGCAGTGATGATTTGGGTCTGTCACAAACTTCTGTAAGCAGAGTGATCACAAACAATTACAGCACTTTCAGAACCTCTTATTGTGTCGCAGTTCATTTAGTTTCCACTGGACATTCCCACCTTGCAGGCTCAAAAAAATGCATTTATGAATATAGCAGGCTTCCGCACAAGGAGGGGGAATGAACTGTAAATAATTTATTATAACCGCTATAAGCTCCCACGTCTGCTTCTGTGCTGTGACACCCGGCCTGAATTTTCCCTTAAGGATGGCCTTGTGTTCATCCACTAACTGGGCTCACAGTAAACACTGTTCCTCTGTCCAGTTGAGCTTTCTTGTCCTTCTTGTTTTTTATTCCATGTTTGTTACATTAAAACCAACATTCAAACCACCACTTAAATAGACAGTGGAACAATTTTTATCATTCTAATCCAATCAAATACCTTATAGGAAATTAACAGTATGGTAAATTTAAAAAAGGATTTATATACACAAATATAATGTGTGTGTGTGTGTGTATGAGAATGGTCAAATAGGAAAAAATACGCATGTAATTTCAAAGTGAAGGCTTAGAATAGACCCTATACTTAAAATCACTATTTTTTTCCTTCTTGGACAACCAACCAATCACAGTCTTCAAAAGATTGTGTCACACATAGCAACGGGGTCAGCCCCGCCTCCTCACTAAGATAAAAGTTTTTGTCTTTTCCTTACTCAGAGTTGCTCTCAGATCGGTCCCGATTCACTCTTAAGCTAAGACTCCTACGTAAAAGTTTTTAAGCTAAATTAAGAGTTTTCTAAAAGGATTCTTAGATTCTTTAGGAATACGGGCCCTGGTTTTTAAAAATGTAAAAAAAACTAATTTCAGGTCAAAATGACCCAAGGAGAGGAGTAGGGTTAACTGTACGAATGCGATTGCATTAGATACATCAAACCAAGTGGCATTTATTTTAAATAAAGACAGTACAAGAACACTTAACACATTTCACCAAAACCATAAAACAAAAATATTTGGACACATTCTAGTAGTTGAACATTAGCGGATCATGTTTATAGTTAAAGTGATGTACTGCACCTGTATAAGCAGTTGTTTGAAAGTCATTCCTACATTGGTTAGACCTCAGAAAAGCTTGTGCAGCATTTGTTTACAGATGCCAGTTGGTTTGATACTTTTCAGTCTAATGTAATGCCTGTGGTGTCTTAAAGGAATATTCCAGGTTCAGTACAAGTCAAACTCAATCAACAGCATTTGCGATATGTTGTTTACAACATTTTTTTTTCAAGTTGGCCCTCCTTTTCTTGAAAAAAAAAGCAAATATGTTGGTTACAGTGAGGTACGTACAATGGACGTGAAAGGGGCAAATTCATACACTTTGAAAATTACGTACCTTTTTAAAAGTAAAACCACAAGACGTAAATGATCATGATGTCAACATGATTTTAGTGTGAAGAAAAATCCAGCACACTTTCACGGCAATTATGACTATTTTTACAATTTGGCGAAATGGCAGCGAATTTGGATGTTTTTTATTATTTTTAATTTTTGTACGATCTGCTTATGGCCCACTGATGGTTAGGTTTAGGGTAAAAAAACAAACAAAAAAACAACAACTTGTCAACATTAACAAAAAATTCATGAGATCAAGTAAAAAAATTTTTTGCTTATAAAGATTTTTCTGTGTAAAGATATATATCATTTTACAACTTCAAGCTATACCACAACAACCATAAAGACGATGAGAACAACTTTGTTTAAGAAAGACAATTTAACAGAATCATTAATGGAAGGCTTTTATAAAATTGTAAGTGTCACTTCTCTGCTGTGAAACACTCCAAAATATTGGACGTATACATTTACTTTAATTAGAAGTGGCTCACCATGAACCTCCATTTTTTACAAAAAAAAACAAGGGGATAAATAATTTTTTTGTGTGATATTCTACTATATTTAGTGTGCTCCATTGAGCCTAAAACAGAATATTCCTATAAGTGAATTAAGAGGACAAAATATAATGTCATTATATATTGTATGTAAGGGTCATTGTAAAGCACAATGTACAGTACAGATATAATAGAGGGTCTTTGAAGGACCATATGTGACCGATAAGTGGATAGGTGAGAAACACCAAATTCACCAGATTTGTGAGTGAGAAGTTCAAAAAGTGACACCATGAAAAGAACCGAAGCAGTTCACTTCTGCTTTTCAATACAACTTCCTTATTTATTTGAAATACTATTTAAAACATGCTGAAAATCATGCAAATTTGACATAAATTAAGCTGAAGTCATGTTAAGACTTTCTCCAAAAGCTTTGACATTGATTGTAAATTCATGATTTTCAGTTTTAAACAGCAGCACTCTCACCTCAATCTGTTTCTCCTAAATAAAAGTAAAACACTGTATCTCAGACATCAGCCAAGAGACCATGAATATTTTTTATTCACTATTATGTGTGTGTGTGTGTGTGTGTGTGTGCGCATGTGTGAGCGTGCATGTCTGTGTGTTCACCTGGTAAACCCTACGTATGTCCCCACAAGGACAGTAATACCAGTAATTTTGTATCTTGTGCGGAAATTTTTAGTCCACTTGGGGAAAACAACTTATAAATCATACTAAGTGATGAAAATTTTGAAAATGTAAAAATGCTGAAAGTTTTACGTGATTGGTAGGGTTAGGGCATAGAATATACAGTTTGTAGTATAAATATCATTATGTTTATGGAATGTCCCCATTAAACACGAAAACCCAATGTGTGTGTGTGTGTGCGTGCGTGCGTGTGTGCGTGCGTGTGTGTGCGTGCGAGAGTGTGTGTGTGTTTGATCATACCTGAAAGTCTTGATTGGAAACGAGGTCCTTCAGGAGCTCAAAAATCTGAGTGCAGTCCTGACACATGTCCCCCATCTACAGAATATAAGATATTAGAGAATATTCAAAGGCCTAGTGCCCATTGCTTTATGTATAATTTGTATATCTTATCAAATGTTTAATCTTAACGGTGGAGAAATACAGAGAAGTGAGAGCTCTGGTACTCTTAAAAGTTTGTGGTTTGTGTATTTCAGGTGCTGTGTGAAAGAGTTTGAGGATATGAAAATGACAACTTCTATTTTCTCTAATCAGTCAATTACGTCTTAGAAAAAACAATTGATGTATGAAATTTTATAAACTAATCACAATAATTCTGGATTTGCAATATGTATTAATGACATTTTAGCATTTTATAATTACTCTGCCTTATAGTGGTTTTGTTTCTTTAAAACAATACAAAAAAGACTTTCTGTCTAAGGAAATAATATCAGTCCAACCAGCGTTTGAAATGCAGACTGACAGGGTTGAGTCACCTTTTGTTTAAGAAGTCAGTACCTATGTAACAAAAAAGCGAAGCATTTAGGATTCCTAAAACTCACCACAGTGTCATCCGCACCCATCAGGACTTTATTCATGCCTGTTGTATTAACAGATCTTGTTTTGACTGTTAAAAACAAAATCACTTTTTCATGAACCTTCACTGAACTGAAGATGAAAATGAATTGCATGCATTTGGAAAATAAATAACAGTATGATAATATCACTAAGAAATTTATATGTATACAATGTACACAAGTTTTGTGTATAGATATTTGGAGAAAAAAAAACTATTTTTTTCCCTATTTGATTGAAATCAGGCAAACTTTTTTTATATAACAATAATATCTAATTATATTTCTTGTCACACTATATTATTCCATATTTTTAATTCAGTGTCAAACATTACAAAAGCACTACAGATGTATATAGACATTCACACAGAACATATCAATATTACCGTCATCATAGCAGTTCATTTACCTGAACCCAGAAGGGCAGTGAAAAAGAGGAGCTCCAGTTTGAAGGCAGTCATGTCTTCAGTCACTTCGGCTAGAAGCGCTAATGTAAAATTCTCAAATTTGCCCCTGTATATAGCGATGGGAAGGTTCAGCTCAAAGAGGAATGGGCGTAGATTACGCGGGGGACGGGGGGGACGTGTCCCCCCCACTTTTTATACTATGTAAATTCGTCCCCCGCACTTTTTCATAGGGCAAGTGTGTCAACGACAAGCTGAGGTTTTCACAGGTGTGTATACATCGATATTTAAAATCAAAAGAGTCAAGAATAGTCTATACGTGACTTTCACGTTTCCATGGTAATCAGTCACTCGTGCATTAGCTTACGACACGCCCGCACCCGCGCCGAATCCATCAGTTTCATAGAGTTCAAAATGGCAAAAAACTCTTCAGTCCTTTTTCACGAAAAAGTCAAGCACTGTAAGTAAGTTGTCATGTAGTATCCGAATTGTGTTGCACAATGATGAATAACTCCGCCTATTTCTCTTGTTGAATAATTAACAGGTTTTGTTGTAATTCACTACCCGAACAAACATGCAATATTTTCAATCTTTTTTTACTCGTAATGCATTTTATTTTCACAGATATGTTATCAAAGCCCTTCAAATTAGAATAAACATGGTGAATGTTAATGCTGAATTTGTATTTTCATGCATTAACAGCCACGATCTGCTTGAATCAGGCAGCGTTGTAACGTGTAGGCTACATGATGTTTATCATAATTTGGTAACACTTTACAATTAGATAAAAAAAGTTTGTAGACAAACTTTAAGTTCTCTTGAAAAATCCTAACTAGAAAGTTTGTAGTAGTTTTAAAAGCTTGAAGTTTGAAGGTTTTCAATTGGAAAGTTTTAGTTTAGTAAGACAGACTTTCCGGACCGCCCTAGAGGTACAGAGATCCACCTACGAAAATACTGTGGTAACACAGTAGACTATATGATGGTCTATGAAAAATACACATTTTATTATCTTATTAAAATACATGATAAGGATTTTACCACCTTCGCCTCATTTTAAGCCAGGAAAAACCCTGCATGTGCAATATAAAGTACTGGACAACTTTCTTTATTTTTTTCTGCTTTATTGTTTTAAAATAAATAGCATATTAAGCCAATTAAGCAAAAATCTGTCAACAAAAGTCTGAAGAAAAATAAAACTGGTATTACACTTGACATTCTGTCCCCCTCACTTTTGAAATGATGGCTACGCCCCTGGGAACTACCCTTTATACGTGACGCCTCAAAAGCACAACCCAGACGTGATAACATAGACCCTTCACTGTGCAAACAAGAAAGCTGTGCGTCGACAAATAATGTTGCTTAATCTCACTATTTGACAGCCAGGAAAGCCAATATTTGTCATGTTTCTAGACCATTAGTTATTAGTGATTCTTGCTAAGTCAAGCAGCACTATGGCTCATAGTCAGGTTAGAGATTTATTCTAAAAGATGGGTGAAAAAAAATCGAGTAGACTTACACTGATGGAGGGACCCGACTTGTTTCAGATCCATGAGGAAGACAGAGAAGCCACATAGTTTAAGACTAGGAAGACCTACAGAACTGAAGGATGGGTTTATTGTTCTTATTAATATTTAAAAAGTTTTTATTTTTTTAATTAAAATTCTATTAATTTCTACAGAACGTTTAGAAATGCAGTAATGTTGACCAGGAAAGATAGTCATTTTGTTTTGTATATGCATATATTCTATATCATTTGGGGTCATTCATTTATTACTTTGTCATTGTTATCTTATAGATTGTGTTAATGGACTCCAAACCTGTCATACAGTTAGTGTAGGTGTTCTTGTGTTGCTGGCACAGCATGCAACCACATTTTTGCACTGCTGTAACAGACCGCACAATACTCTCAGCTTGGCATCAGTGCAGTTCCTCCAGTTCACAGCTGTACTGAAACTGAGCTGAGCTGGCACAAACCCAGAACAATGGTAAGTTTAAGTGAATTTTAAGAATAGGATAAATGATTATTGCTTTCCTAACACTGTCCCTTGAGGCACACAAACAGTTGGTTTTAAATGCAACTCATCTGCTCTTTAATAGACCAAGACCATGTGTCAAATTAATGAGATGTCCAAGACATGTATTGATGGTGGGCCTTCAGAAACAGGTCTGGAAAACACTGGCTCATCCTAAAGTGACCATTGGTATTCCTAGGGAGTCCGACCAGGTCTTGTCAGTGGGATGGTTCTATCTGCACAACCTTTCACGAGTTCACACTTACAAATAAGTCAGATAGAATCAATGGTATGCGTATTTGGCGTGCTGTCCGAGGGGAGGGCTCCGAGCTCGGTATTTTGGCCCGAACCCAGTTTGCGTATATATACATGGAGGTCATCATCAGGCTGCACCTCACCAAAGGGCTCCTCTCCTTTTTGATGTGGCAATGTTGTGTAATATGGCACATGCAATAATAATGTCACAGGTGCAACCCTCAGGCTTTTCAGACACTGAAATCTTCTCTTTAGTTGGGGGGGGTGGGGGGGGGGTGGGGGGGAGATACATTTATTTATTAGTTGTTGCGTTAAATCTTACCCAGATACAATAGTGCTATTTTCTGATTGGCTATTGTGTAGCTCGACGAACAACACCAGAGGAGACGTGCTTGATTCCGGCCGGTTCCACAGTGAGAGCGGCGCGGCCAGAGTTTTGGGCGCTGCGGCATATTAAATATATTACAAATAGTTTTTCAGCGTGAGAAATACAATGTGTGGCGGGAGAGTGTGACAAAAGACCGAAATGAGTGACTGTCACGCTCAATGCGTGACACTTGAGAGCCCTGTATGTAATACAGTGAGCTTGATGTTTATATTTTCCCTCACCACGTTCAAATAATGTGCATAAATGTGACACTTTTGAGTCATGCACATGCAGATCCTGGCCATTTTGCTTCCACATTTGTGATATGGAACAGTCACACACCACCTAAGAGATCTTAGTCAGTCCACTGAATACTTCTATGATTCTATTCCTTTTTTAAATTTGATATAATATTACTAATATGGAATATTAAGAATCGTAACAGTAACTTGCCTGCACATTTACATTGTGAACCCCCTTTCGGTTAACAAAATCCCCTTAACGTGCCCCTTACCAAAAAATCTGCAGGGCAATGCACACAGTTTGTGCTGTTATTAAAGCCCGACTTCGATGAGCCGAACATTTAATTAGTTGTTCCAACAAATAAGAGTAAATATGTAAATGACAACCGCTGCGTTAAAGGACTTCTCGTATCAGCTCTGCTTATAAAGCCGCAAACTAATCTTGTTTACATGAAATAAGCCTGCTCCCGAGCAGGTTTAAGCTTACACACCTGTTGCTATGTCAGCAAGTCCAGGATGAGCGTCAAAGAATCAAACAATCCAAGATCATGCCTAACTGTGTTAGCGACGTACAGAGAACAAACTTTAATTCAAATCTTTAATTAGGAAACCTGAAGACTGAGGCGAACCAGTGAGACTGAGGATGAAGGCAGAGCTGGGGGGAAGACGGGGCCAGACAGAGTCGAAGGTGCATGCAGGGCGATGTCTGACCAAGACGAGGCCGATGGGACGAGGAAGCCCGGTGGAGCCATTGAATGATGGTTTCTGGTGGAGCCGAGGGAGGGAGGAGCCAAGGCGGAGATGTTGGGTCGACAGGCCACGGTGGATTGATGAGTTCTGACGCTGCAGGTGGAGCTGGGGGATTGTCCTTACTGGTTGGAGGTGATGACTTGAGTCTCTGAGGGAGATCCTCACATGATGGTGTTGGAGATGCAGAGGGGCTGAATGGAACCAGCGGAGGCGGGGCTGAGGGACTGGCTGTTAGAGGAGGTGGGAGAGGGAGGCTGGGAGGGATCACAGGAGATTCAGGGCTGGGCAGAACCTGCGGGGAAACAGTAAAGTCACGCCTGGGTGGAAACAGCAGAGACTAGTGTTGGGGAAGCTACTCTGAAACTGTAGTTCGACAAGCTACAAGCTACTCGTAAGCTGAAGTAGTTAAACTACAGTCAAGCTACCATTTTGGAAAAGTAGTTAGCTACACTACAAGTTACTATCAAAGTAGTAGCTAGCTACCAGGGGCGTCACTAGGATTTTCATTTTAGGGGGGCTAAGCCCCCAATGAGGGTATGATTTTTTTTTAAATAATAAAAAAAAAGTTAACAATTTAGTTTAATGCTAATGCTCACTATCAATTTCATTACCATGTAAAGACAGGGTTTTATAATCACTGTGGTCCCAAATGTGAGGTAGGGCACATAGGGGGGTTCGGGGTTTCCCCGAGAAAATTTAGATTTCTCTGATCTACATATGTGCATTTTAAGATGTTCTGAAAGCCAAAAAAATAACATATAACAATATATATATATATAACATATAACATAACACTAACAATAAGCTGGATAATAGCTTTAAAACCATGTCAGTGGGCAGCTGATTATTTTTCTCTCCTCATCAGCATCACACTCTTTTTCTCTTTGTTTTTATCTTGCCCTGTCTCTTCCCCTCCTAAAGCTGAGCTTTGACTGATATAGGCTTTTCATTTTTGTCTGTCAGTGAAGAAAGTAAACATAGGGTCAACTGATAGGTTGCATTCACAATATGTAGGCTACACATTCATTATTGATATTATGCCTAATACAGGGCCGTAGACCGGGCTTTATAATCAAAGAGGTCCTAAATTTGAGGTTGGTAGGGGGTTCAAATTTTTTATTTCTCTGATATGTGCATTTCAAGACGTTTTTAAGACCAAAAAAAAGGGATAAGAAATAGCTTTAAAACCATGTCAGCGTGCAGTAGATTATTTGTCAATACTCTCCTCATCTCCATCACTCTTTCTTTTTTTCTCAGTCTCTTCATCCCTTTCTCTTCCCCTCCTAAAGCTGAGCTATTTTAATTTACTAAAGGCTACAATTTGTATTATATTCTCAGTATGTACACATTTATTATTAATCTTGTGCCTAACATGATGAAAACGGCTTTGTTAATGTTTCTTGTCCCCTCACAATGACAGTAAACGAATTATTACATTACTAATATTACATATTAGTTTGCCTGATTATATTTTGTCATTCGTTTAACATGTATGACCTAAAAAAATGTAAAATATGAAATGTTAAGTTTAGCTACTTACATCTTATCTCCGTTGACCGTACTTGAGTCGCACTGTTAAAATTTGCGATCTGCTGCGTCTGTGAACATAAAGCCCGCCTACTTTGATTTGATTGGTCATCTCAAATATTCTGACATTGACGAGCAGTGACAGACCAATGAGGCTCAGATGAACACACACACACACACACACACACACACACACACTGTCCTCTGTTTCTGACGTGCTCTCTGCTCGGCGCCATTGCGGATTGAAGATGAAGAACGCGCTGAATCTGATTATAACAAGACTGAAGCGAACTCGAATTTGTGTAGCCTACATTAATCACAAATTTTTAGGGGGGCTAGGCAGAAGTTTAGGGGGGCTGAAGCCCGCCTAAAAAGGGCCTAGCGATGCCCCTGCTAGCTACATTGAAACTACTTTTGATTTTTTTTTTTACAATGTATATTACAAAAAACTGAATAAGTGTATGAGTAATGTTTTAACCCTCAGGTGCTCTTCATTTGGGTGCACCTTTAATCTTCCCTGTCATAAGTGACCGGACACCTAAAAATGAAAGTAAAACCAATGCATTTTTTTTTTTGTATTTTGAGAGAATTTGATGTTACTTATTAATATGTATGGTCCATTTTTGCCATTGAAAATAATACAAAAAATATTTTTCTAATTTTTAAAAAATATTTCTTCAATTATTGCAGTATTTCAGTAAATCCCTTTTTAATCCCCGCCATCTGTTGATAAAAAATTAAATGAAACATGTTATTGCATGGTGTTACCACTAGATGCCTGTATAGCTCTCTGGAAAGGTTTGTGAATTCTCTAGTTGTTTTTGGACCAAATTACTTACTTTTAAGATGTGGATTTGAATGTATTTTTTCGAAATTCTCAAAAAATACTTTTTGCCAAGGTTTATAAAAAAAATAAAATAAGTTTGATGTGAAGTGTACACGTTTTTGCATTATTACTACAGTCAAACCTGAATACAGAGAAAGCATTTTGTTACAGGTAACATTACAATTCAATAAAAAAATTACAAAAATAAACAGTAATGCTTAATAATGCTTATTATTATTTTTAAACGTTATATTAATTATTATTTTAATAATTTTAATAATAATAATAAATAAATACATATATAGGGTGATATCAGGTAAAATGGGCCATCAGGTAAAATGGGCCATTTAAGGTTTGGGGGTTCCAGGTACTCTGGAATTTAGAGCCAATGACTGCAAATGATTTCAAACTGTTGTCATAACTGTGCTTGACAAGTAACAGGTGATTTGATTAGTTTATGGTTGATATGGTGGGCGGGGGAATCATTCAAATCAAGACTACACCAGAAAGATGCATGGTAAGTAGCCTGGCATACCAAATCTAACTTAATATTATAAGGATGATAAATCTATAAAAAAACAAACATGCACATAAAAAAATATGCATAATATCTGTCTTGATGGCATCAATCAGAAATAATGTTGTTAGTTTGGTATATGAACATATTTTTTGAAAAAGTGATGTTTTTCTTGGTGGCACAATTTACCTTAACCCACTAAGGTAAAATGGGCCACATGGTTTCAGCTAAAATGGGCCATCATCTGTGTGTGTGTGTGTGTGTGTGTGTGTGTCTGCCTGTGTTTATATTACATTGCGGGGACCAAATGTCCCCACAAGGATAGTAAAACCTGAGATCACCTACATTGTGTGGACCAGCCAGCAGTCCCCACGAGGGAAATGGTTTAATAAATATACTTCTGTCAGGTCCATTTAAGTCAAGAACACACAAGACAATAGAAATGATTAGGAAATTGTATTGAATAAATAGCAATTCAGTTGATAATTGAAATTTGGCGGTATGGCTCTGTTCAGGGAGTCCTCTGACCGTTCATGAACACCATGAAATATCAGAGAGTCAGAGGACAGCAGCAGCATTAGGGAACGCTCACAGTTTAGCACCGGGAGAGCAGAACTATTCCCCCCATATGAACAGAGCAGCAACGATGACAGAATAGCAAATGCCACGTTATACACGACCAGGAGGAGCTGGGGAGGTGGTGGGTTGCAGAGAGCGAGCAGCAAGCAGTTAGGAGCGAACTGAATCAGTTTAAATAGGGCGCCCTGATTGAGCGTAATCATTAGTAGCGAGGGGAGATGAACAGCTGATGCAGATCCGCTGAGCAGATCGCTGATGAGACCGTGTTGGCCAATAGCGTTAGCAGCATCTTGACTACTTGGCCTGCCAGAACTGACGCTGACGCTCAATTAAACTTTGAATTTTGAAAATGTAAAAATGCATAAAGTTTTCTGTGATGGGCAGGTTTAGGGGTAGGGTTAGTGTAAGGGGACAGAATATACAGTTTGTACAGTATAAAAACCATTATGCCTATGGAGAGTCCCCACAAAGATAGCGAACCAGACGTGTGTGTGTGTGTGTGTGTGTGTGTGTGTGTGTGTGTGTGTGTGTGTGTGTGTGCACACACACCCTCACACACACACACACACACATGTACACACACACACACACACACACACACCACTGACATCAGTTTACTAATGCTGTTCCAAAATGGACTTTTTTAATTGCACATTTGAATACATTGGTGTGTATGTTTATAAAAGTGTGTTTGTATGTGTGTGTGTGTGTGTGTGTGTGTGTGTGGGTGTGTCTGTTTTGCACTCTTGATGTTTTAGTGTCACCCCTTCATTGTTGAGCACTTATTTTTCTGCATCGTGGCCGATTGTAGATTTTACACACAAAAATTTCCCATTAATTTCCTATGGTCGGTCATTTTTGACCAAAGAGCACAAAAGGCACTTTTTTGTTTTATGACCACTTAGCCTGCTCGGATCATAGACAGTAAAAGGCTCGGATCATGACCTCAATTTTTTTCGTGTTCACATACCTAATTACGGTGGCCGAGAAGGGTCACAACACATACAAACGCCACAACAACTACATATTCAGAAAACACCTCCAAATTCAGAAAACACATACAAACGCCACAACAACTACATATTCAGAAAACACCTCCAAATTCAGAAAACACATACAAACGCCACAACAACTACATATTCAGAAAACACCTCCAAATTCAGAAAACACATACAAACGCCACAACAACTACATATTTAGAAAACATCTCCAAATTCAGAAAACACATACAAACGCCACAACAACTACATATTCAGAAAACACCTCCAATTCAGAAAACACGTACAAATGCCACAACAACTACATATTCAGAAAACAACTTCGTCGATTTCACATCACGTACGCTGCAAATATTCACAGCACGAGCAAATAGGGAAACGAACTGCAAACTGCAAAGACACAACGGAAAAGTTTCCAGGGGGGCCATAATCAGTGCATCCATCCGGTTGTCTTCGTGCTATGGTGATTTGTCAAGGGGGTAATCCATCAGCCGGAAATTGAAGCTTTGCGCGAGCCGCCATTGTAGCAGAACTTCACCTGCTGTTAGCATTCCATTGACTCCCATTCATTTTGGCGTCACTTTGACAAGGAATAACTTTACATCTGAGGCGTCCAAAGACTTCATTTGTCCATTATTTATTTCTAAAGAAACACGACAATGTATAAAAGGCTCCATTACTTTGTATCTTATGTTATGGCCACGTAGAAGTCGTTTTTGTAAAAATAGGCTAACGATTGTGTCATAACCACGCGACTTTCTGTCGCACAATAGAGACATTACCGTATAGACATGAGGAGAAGCTCGCAGGCAATCTTTTACTGTCTATGAGGCAATCGGTGGGGACATGGAGGCATAAAGTCAAGGGAGAAGCCCATAGATAGAGAGTCCATAAAAGCAACGGGACAAAATATTTCAACAACGTTTTTGTGGAATTAGGTGATTCAGATTTGACTTCCTACAGCTACTAGAAGATTTACAACTGTCAGACTGTCGTCGCGCTCAGTTTGAGCCTGCGCAGTCGCTCAGCCGTCAGGCAGGAAGTGCAATAATCGGGCTTCAGTCTTCTCCGTGGAAATCAATGGGGTCGCTGTGTCCATTTCTTTTACTGTCTATGTGATTTGTAGACCATACATCTGTGGTTGTTGCTACAAATTCCTACTCAGACAAAACTTTATACATATATGCCTTCATGGAAATGTATTGATCCTCTAGCATTTTGACAAATGTCTTTCTAGACATCACATGCCTTGAAGTCAGTACCTGCTTGAATAATTATTTAAATTCTGCCCTTTCAACAATACTGAGGGGATGAAGCCCCTGAATAAAAAAAAAAAACAGCTTGTTCCACATCCCTCATGAAATACTGAATAGGACTTGATGAGGACTTGAATAGGACGTTATCTTTTTACTGAATTGCTGCTGCATTCTCTGTAGGCTAACTCATTCAGTTTAGATGGATGCAGTCTCTGATAGGCATTGGATAATGGGGAAAAGCAAAAATTAGAAAGGAAAAAATATTGTCATTTGTCAAGTATGTCATTTAAAAAAAATGACATTGGCCTACTTTTAAATTATTAAAATAGTATATAAGCCTACTATTATAAAACAACTGCGATTCAACATAAAGGAATGTTTCAGAGTAGGCTATATTAATTTTCACTTTAAGGTAGTTAAATGAAAATACTTAACTTAAAATGATTAAACTTGAACTTTTATTTTGGCGGAAAACTGTGATGAGACCTTTACGTTTCTATGACATTAAAAACGCTTTTATATTGCTGTAATTATCTGGCTGCCCACACAAATGTCGGAAGTTAGCCTATGTGAACATTAAACGGCATAACTGGCATTTGAAAAATGCACGTTAAACTCACAGCCAGTAGCGGTTTTAGGCACGGGCGAACCGGGCACGGGGCTGCATTTTTTCATGTCACATTGGGGGGCGGCACGAGCAGTTAAAAAAAAAAAAAATCCTCTGCGCCGCGAAGCGGTTTTCTATTATCTATCATTTCACTGTGTGGGGAATTGGCAAATTGGCGCCCTGATTGCTGAGAAGATGCCGTGTGTGACGCCGGTTTCACACTGCACGCGTTAGCCGTCCGTATTTGTTTTCGGCGCCCATGTTAACAGATTAGAGCATTCACACACCGTACGCAGAGGCGGCGCGGCAGCGCGTAGCAGGAGCACTGTATCAGCAATACTGTAATAGAATTAGTGGGCTAAAGTCAGTCACACCACCTCGACTTTCTTCCAAAATAAGGCATATAGGCTATTTCATTCATAATATTATAAATACAGGTCTATAGTTCCTGCAAATTTTTGTTTTTCTGACTTGTGTGAAATGGATAATAAAAATAAGTAATACAAAACGATTATGTGGGTCATCGTCTTGACTTCTGGCCGTGACTCGTGACGTGAGTGACAGTGTTGGGGGCGGGGATGGGAAATCTGTTGATTGTCGAGTGCCAAATAAACGAGATGGTTCTCACTGCGGAACATGAAATCCATGGGGAGGAGTCGGATCCAGATCCGACTCCTCCCACCTTACATAAGCCTAAACCTACCCAACTCCGCCCCCTGATCCCTAAACCCACCCCTAATCCCTAAACCCAACCCTAATCCTACCCATCTCCACCCCATGGATCTTGATCCGACTCCTCCCCGTGCATCTCATGTACTGCATTGAGGTGCTACTGAAATAAACAGAGATGGACAGGAAAAGTTCAAAGCCATCAGGTGCACAATTTAGAAAGAAAAAAAAAGAAAAGAAAAGAAGAAGAGGAAAAACGAGCAAAAGATAAAGGTATGCAACTATGTTCTCTCTGTGGTATGATTACGGTATCCATGTTGTCATGAATATAGGGCTAATGTTAATTGTGGGTAACTCGTCTCTTACGTCTTTTTGCTATGATGCTTGTTATGCTTATACAACAATAATTAGGTTTTAAGTCAACAAACACGAGATCTAATTTCACCATAATATTGTGCTTTGCAACAAAACTGTTACAAGTTCAGTTATTATTTATTTCCATCAGTTGGGTTAACGTTAGTCATGTATACTTTTCTTGACCTCAACTACAGTGGTACAATGACATTTTAATGACAAATTCAATTTGTACCTCTGTAGTTGAGGTCAAGAAAAATATTCATGACACAGTTATAATGGCCTCATGATGACAGCCAATGTTCTGTTCTTAGTGCAATAGTGTAATAATTAGATTCTCTTTATTGTGTTTTCACATTTGTGTGATAAAGTATTTGTGCTATAGAATATTTATTCTATATTTTATTTGTATATTATTCGTAATGTTTTATATTATTGTTGCTCTCTGCTCTTGTTAAATTTTTTATATATCTGTTTGTATATATTTTTGGCACATTTATGTATATAGTGTATATTTAAGTTCCGATAACTTACACTGTCATAGTTTGTGCAGAATTGTGTTCATTGTCTTTTGGCAATGTTGGATGTAATGAAGGATTTGTGCAATTGAGAAATATAATTTTCTCTTTAACTTATGTTGTTATAATAAAATATGGCACTTTGTGGATAATTTTGTGTGTGTGTGTGTGTGTG
Organism: Gila orcuttii; assembly: GCA_026230005.1. Lineage (NCBI taxonomy): Eukaryota > Metazoa > Chordata > Actinopteri > Cypriniformes > Leuciscidae > Gila > Gila orcuttii. Next base: position 16,197,884 of record JAPDVR010000024.1, on the reverse strand, counting down.
TGTTTGTTTTATTTATTTATTTGGGCGCTCGAAGGTGGTCTCGCCCAGGGTGTAATTCAATGTAGAACCGCCACTGCTCACAGCACATGCAGTGATGGAGCTCACAGAATTAACTGTGAAAGAAAAAAGCGAATTACAAGCTGCTTGTGTGAGCACAGTTCGGTTCGCTCTGAAACCAGTGGCAACAAATCTAATTTAATATAATCAAAACCCTTGTCGTTTGATAAACACATTAAGCTATATCGCAATTGAATTTTCTGTTCAACTTCGACTGACTAATTGAGAAACAAAACGATGGTGCAAACGTTAGTGGTCTTTTATGTTCATTACCAAACTGGTGGACAGACCATGGCGGGTTATTGTAATTAAATCAGAAATAGAAAATTTGTTGTAGCTAGAGAGCAATAAAGCAGGATAATTAATACAAAATGGCTGTTACTCACAAGTATGTGCGTCCTTAAATGTTTATTTGAAAACATTCAAATTTTCAAATGTCAGATTTGTTTCTGAAAGCAAATGTTTCTGAATCCGATCATCATCCACAAACAAGTCAATCCCTCAGCATTTGGTCTAAAGTTGATCCATAATTATAGTCCTGCGCTATAAATGCAACTTCGCTACATAGCTTACTCTGTCATTTCGTTCTCAAATCAAATTTAAATCTCTGTACAATCTCACTTGGCTGAGGATTGAAATTATTTTTGAGCATTGTTACCAGTTGCTGATAAGTCCTTTCACTTGGTTTTGTAGGGCTGAAAAGATTTCACGTCACCCTGTAAATTTGTGGTCCCACAACACTTATGAGAATACCTCTTTACTCTCATCTTCGATTCCATTAGCCACGAAAAATTGCTCCAGTATTTAAGATTATTCTTCCCATGTTTGAGCTTTTGCATCAAATGCTGCTAGTGAGCAAATAGTTCCTGTAGCCATAGTTCCTCTTCTTCTCTCTATCCTTTAGATTACTCTACTATACATGTATTGAGTTGAACTTGACACTTAACTTTCTGTTTGCAGCAGTTACAGCATTAGGCATTAACAATCCATGCATCCCACTTTAGACATCTTCAACTACCTTTACAGGTAAGAACACAATACTTGTAATACAAAATCCAGGATACTACAAAAAACTTTGCAGGATTTATGATGCTGATGATCTTTAAAAGGCATCATCACAGTCTGTGAGGGTCCATCGCACAGCATGAGTTTATCAGTGGCTGAGTTCTGGACTCTCACCAAAACTCCCAATATAATCAATGATGATGTCTACTCTGCACAATGAATCTCCTAATTAAATCATGTTTGCATTCTTAGTTATGATGAAAGCATTTGTGAATGTGCAGATATCCATTGGCAATGACAAGATCACTGCATTCATGTCTGTCATCAGCTACAATGCTCATCACTGCAACCTTTCATGTGAAGGGAGATCTTAATATAATACTATAATCAACACTTTTCACGATTATTCTTGAGAGCTGTAATAGTAAAAACATAGTCAAAGTTTTCGAGAGAGTTCCATGTGTAATACTTATTTCATATGCAAAGATGTTAGCCAATCATAGCAGTGGCCATTTACACTGAGGCATCACAGCAGACACATCCCCTCCAACAGAGCGTTTAAATCAGAGAGCAAAAATCAGGGTAGAAAATAGCCTTTTATTTCTAAATTATAACAAATTTTGATGTAAAATCATACTAACATTATAAGTGCACTTCATTATAAAATAATAAAGACATTGGAAAAGTAGCAGATTTATAACTTGCATTTTATAGACTTTTTTTCTGGCTGTTCTTATCCGCAGGATATGTGCATTTGTACAACTGCATTTAGAATGAATAAATAAAACATTTACATAAAAGGAAAATAGTAATGCATTAAGGCAAGGCAAGGCAAGTATCATCTTCCCTTCAGCTAATGATCGTGTAATTAAGGTTGATTGATTCAGCAGTTAGCTGTACATTATAATTTTTCTTTAAGGTCACATTGCCCAAAGTCCGAGTTCCTATTTATGAAAAATGGAATTAATCTACACCAGGAATGCTGGCAGAAAAACAACCCTGATTTTGGTTATTTGGTCAATTTCAATTTATTTAATTGAAAAAAGAGATAGTGTACATTAATCATGATTCATGATCAAATAAGCCCGAAGGCTTGTTTTCATTGGTAGTCCATTTGTCAGATCTTATTAGGCCTAAAAAAATTATAAATAATTCTGTAAGTTATACAAAAAGACAAAATATAAAAAAGACAAAGTAAATAATAATAATAATATTTATAATAAAGTGAGAAACATCAATGTTTACATTGTTGATTATGAAGAAGCCATTTCTTAAAATTATATTTAAATTAGTTAATTTAATGTGAATTCTTTAATTGATTGTGGTATAGAATTCCACCTATGCGATGCTCTGAACGAAAAAACAAAGGACCCAACTGAACACAATCACTATAGCAGAGACAGAAAGGGTGGTGCCAACAGAAGTATTATTGGTAGAATTTTTCCTGCTGTATTAATGAGGGGTCCTTGTGGTCCTTGTGGTCCTGGAGGTCCTGGAGGTCCAGGCGGGCCTGCTACACCTTGTGGACCTGGAAAAATTAAATATGAGAGAAAACTACAAATATTAGATATTGATAACATACAGAATATCATATTTTTTATTTGCATTAGTTGTAATCTTGGCTCTGTTGGTTAGTTATGGTATCTGGCTTAAAGGAGAACTCCGGGCAATTTTTAAGTTAATCTTGATCGTTACACCTTTGTGAGTAATGTCTATAGAAAAAAAAAAACGAACCGGATTGGTGCTTGCAACACGGAGCTGTTCCCGCAAATGCCCAGAGCTCCCACTCAGCTAAAACGGCAGTTATGGGGGCATATACATAAAGAGTGTCTTTGTGCCTCATAACAGACACAAAATGCAATTAAAATGTCTGTCCAACATGAACAGGCCCCTTACATGTGAACAAGATGCGTTTAGCAACTTAGCCATTGTTTAAATTCACCTAAATAGTGTTTTAGACGGCTAGCTGTAGTCTCGCGCTGAAGTCCCGTGGGAACTCAGTTGTAGCCGGAAAAAGGTAAATACCAGTGTGCAGGTGGGAGTATATTATATATATAAATATATAATTGAAGACATAGAAGCTAGTGAAATTATTAAAGTTTTTAATTAAAATAAGACTAAAAAAACATATTACTGCACATCTCAAGCCGTGTGTGCCCAAATGGAAGGATAAATAAAGTTTACATTACCTCCACAGTGGTTGCACCCATCTTCGTCCACGGAATAGATTTTTTCTTCAACCGGCCCCGCTGTGTTGTGTCTGTGTAGTCATCCTTGTCAAAGTGTTCGCTGCAAATGCGTAATCTTTAGCGCGTACTTGTATGGGAGTTTGCACATCAAGTTGAAGTAAAACTAGCCACAACTGCAGAATCTCGAGGTCATGGAAAGGAAGACGATGAAAATGTAAGTTCTTATATTTTCGCATTCTGTTGCCACAATTCGGAACGACACAAACGCGAACCATTTCTTCTTCACTTGTGAGCAACTCCGATCATCACCCTTCTTCACACACTACGCTCCTCCCACGTGCACACTGTTTACTTTTTTCCGGCTACAACTGAGTTCCCACGAGACTTCAGCGCGAAACTACAGCTACCCGTCTAAAACACTATTTAGGTGAATTTAAACAATGGCTAAGTTGCAAGGATGACTACACGGACACAACACAGCGGGGCCGGTTGAAGAAAAAAGCCATTCCGTGGACGAAGACGGGTGCAACCACTGTGGAGGTAATGTAAACTTTATTTATCCTTCCATTTGGGCACACACGGCTTGAGGAGAGATGTGCAGTAATATGTTTTTGTAGTCTTATTTGCAAAACTTTAATTATTTCACTAGCTTCTATGTCTTCAATTATATATATATATATATATATATATATATATATATATATATATATAATATACTCCCACCTGCACACTGCTATTTACCCTTTTCCGGCTACAACTGAGTTCCCACGGGACTTCAGCGCGAGACTACAGCTAGCCGTCTAAAACACTATTTAGGCCTAGGTGACTTTAAACAATGGCTAAGTTGCTAAACGCATCTTGTTCACATGTAAGGGGCCTGTTCATGTTGGACAGACATTTTAATTGCATTTTGTGTCTGTTATGAGGCACAAAGACACTCTTTATGTATATGCCCCCATAACTGCCGTTTTAGCTGAGTGGGAGCTCTGGGCATTTGCGGGAACAGCTCCGTGTTGCAAGCACCAATCCGGTTCGTTTTTTTTCTATAGACATTACTCACAAAGGTGTAACGATCAAGATTAACTTAAAAATTGCCCGGAGTTCTCCTTTAAATAATTTAAAAAAAGAGTGAGGTTGGTGGCTTTTTGTTGAAGGAATATTTAAAGGGGATGTTTGATGTATGACTGGCTTACCCGGTTCTCCTCGAGGTCCTATAAAGGAATCTGTGTCTGAAAGTTAATGCACATGTGTTACATGTTTGTACTATAAGCCTAACTGTTCACATTAAAGGAGAAAAACAGTTTAAAACGTGAAAGTGGCCTCATAACCCAAGCAAAACCCATTGAAGCAAGCGAAAGGCAGAAAGGACTAAACAGCTTACAAAGGCTTGGTGCAGTTCATGAAACAGTGCTTGACAGTTGTGACATCCAAATGTATTAATATATGTCACTGCACTAGTACAGTGTACAGCAAAAAAGAAATTACTCAATTTGTCCAGTTTAGAGATTTTACAGTGAATGAATTGCCATTTTAAGGTAAATGGGTCATGTGCACAACAACATTACTCGTCTTTTTGCTTGCAATTAAGAGAAAACAAACACTTGTCTAACCTCTTTTCCTATGTCTGAAATGTTGATGTCACCATCACCTGGAAGGCCAAATTACCAAATCACAGGTGAACCAAACCATGGTGACCATGCAAACAGATTTTAAAATGTCTTCAAAATGATATGTGCCTATACTACCATAAATCAACCTCTCCAAGCACATAAAAAGGCAGTAAGAAGCTTAGAAATTTGCAGTCAGAGGAAGAAGTTTTATGTATGGCCACATAGCACATAAGCATTTAAGACCTCTAAGACTGTGGTGCCTTACCAGTTTCAATCCAAGGGTTGAGGTCTAAGGCGGGGATATCCCCACAGTTTACAAAATCGGCTGAACTTGTGAAGCGGAAAGGATCTCTGGGAACTCTGCCGATTCCAGTGTTGTCACAGATGATGCGGGCCAGCGACACAGAGGCCAGTGATGCTTTTTGTATGGTGGTAAACACTCCTTTGTTCTCCCACCATAACCTGAACACAACGTGCAATTTGGCATTAACACCACTCAAACACATGCTGTTCTCATAGACTAAATCAGGGATGTCCAATCCTGCTCCTAAGGGGCCAGTGTCCAGCAGAGTTTAGCTCGAACCTGCCACAGTGCATTTACCTGAAGATTTCTTGAAGATCTTGATTATCGGGTTCAGGTGTGTTTAATCAGGGTTGGAGGAGGATAGTGGCCTTCCAGGAGAGGGATTGGACACCCCTGGACTAAATACACAAAGATCTTTACCTGTCTCCCTCACGAATGTGCTGAAACTGTGTAGAGATAAGGCAGGCAAAAAGAGAACCAACACGCCCACCAGGAACAAAAGGCTCAGCAACACCTCCCAACCAAATGTCAATGTTCTCAGGGGTGCCATAAAGCTCAATCAGCCTGTGAGCCAATTCAGTGTTGTTCATCACCACAGCCAATTCTTGCTCATTCTGAGGTGCAGACAGTCCACAAAACCGACGCCATGCATTATAGCCTTATGAGGAACAACAGATTAATACCCGTTAAGTCTTCAAAAAAAAAAAAAACCCACATGCAGTGATAATGCAGCATGAAGCTGAACTGGCTTCACGTGGTTGGGTTTAAAGGGTTCCAAGAGTTTTTGTGCATGTGTATGAGTCCAGAATATTTACCTGGTATAGCGTGGTCACGGCTTCTTTGCATGTTGAGGGATGCCAAGTCCAAAGCAATATGGGCTGTAAAGGCAAACAGTCTCTCTCTAAGAGCATTCACCATCATGTGGTCCTGTGTATTCAGTTTTGCTGGCCGACCAATCAATCCACGGAGCAGAGGATCAATGCCCCCTAAGCAAAAAGCAAAGCAGAAATAAAGTGAGATTGAAAGAAGACAAATTTAGGACTCTGTAGGTATGCTGTAACAAGCCTCACAAACTCACCCTCAAATATCACCCTCCATGGCGAGAAGAAGGTCTCATAGAGCGGGACACTTGGAAATTGAGAATGGTTCTGGTAATTTTCATCAAGACGAAATATGATGGGTTGGATGGCCAGGTGGGCAAAACGGAAAGCTGCTGTGGCAAAGACGTTTGCAATGGTAGGGTCCACATTTTCATTGTAACCTGGATATTGTCCAAGGCGTCTATTGTAAGCATCAGGACCCACAATTATCGGCAAGTATTCCTTAATCACCAATATCTAAAAGAGAAAGGAGAGGTTGAATATATGAATATATGTTGTACTCCACATGTAACTGTTTGTGCTTGTGTTAATGCACTTTTCATTGAGTGTCTTTACCTGGTTGTAGGCACCCACAATTTTTCTTGCCTCTTGATAGAGGGTTTCACTACTCCAGGTAGGATTTTGCACATGGAGGGCACGAGCCAATCTATTGTGCTCTCTCATGAAAAGTGCATGTAATGAGGTAAGAGCAATGTTCTCAACAACTCGAACATCCCCTGCACACATCAATTGTTAATTATTAGGCATTTTCCTAGTCGTCACTGGTAAATGCAGCATCTAAAATGTGTGGTATATGCCTACTATTTGCAAATGCTAATTGCATATGAAGGTATAATATTTTCTAAGAATGAAAAAGTTACTGACCTGCAATGAAGCAAGGCACCTCTGTTAGGGTGGTGTCATTGAGGGTTTTCCTACGCGTTGCACACATGTTACTTTTTACACTGGTAAAGGGCAGGTGCTCTCGTCCATTATCCTTGAACTGATCATTGACACGCAGAAGACCACCATCATTGGTCAGGTCTCGCAGTTCCTTTGCTAGCCCATCCTCTGCTCCGTAAACCTGTCCAGCATCTAGGAAAGCTGTTAGAGCGTTGATCTGTTCCCGAACTTTGGGGACCCCACCAAAGATATAGGCGGTGTTCCCAGAACCACAGGCTGGTGATGAACGGAAGAAAGGGAGACAGGAGTCAGGAAGCAGGCGTTGATCTCCTGGAGGAGCCTGTGTTTTGAAATTAAATGTAGCATGAAAGATCGTTATTATACAACAACAATATTGGGACAATATTTGACAGAAGGACAATCTTTGACTGACCGGAATTGGGAAGCAGGGTTCAGAGCGCTCACAGCTCTCATCACAGTTGAGGCCACTGCTGAAGGACCTAATGCTTGGTGAGGTGGGCGTAAAAGTCAGATCGTGGTCAACCCATTGCCCAAAGATGGTAAGCATGAAGGTAAAGTCACGATCACTCTCTATGTCAGCATCTGCAGTGCTTAGAATACGATTGGAAACCAGTCTGACCTGGAATCAGTGAAGTAGACAGAATTCAGACATAGTTATCTGATTGGTGGCCTACTTGATTGACAAGTAGACTTCAGTAAACTATTCATAATCATCTCTATCATACCAGGGGCAGCGCTGCACCATTAAGCAATTTGTTGGGATCCCACCCTTTGGCCTGGGAGATGCCATCCTCATAGACAGCAGGCAACCAGCGGGCAAAAGGGGTGTTGGATGCACCAAGAAGTGGGTTATTCCTGGGAATTATAAATTTAGTTGTTTAGCAAGGCAAACACTGAGTCTTTGATTATGACTACTCTGAATAAGGAGGACAAGACAGACCTGTTGTTGCAGACATTGTTGGCCGTTCGATACTTGTTTATGTGAGATGTGGTCCTACAAGAAGGGGGCCGAACTTGAGCAGCACAGCCTGTCAGACGTGTAATCGTGTTAAGCTCATCCAGAGTGAGCAGATCTAGGGGAAAACACATAATGACAGTTTATAGCAAGGAACATCAGTCAGCGATGGATCTTTTCTGAGCTTTGCAAGTTTTACAACATGTTTTACTCATACTTGTAGCATTGATGGACCTCTTGTGTACATGATGAGCTTTCTCACTGATCAGTCTGAGCGTTTGCCCCATGTAGTCTGCGGCTCTCACAGCCTCTCGTGTCTTTCGAGCTGGCTGTTTCAGCAGACGTAGCTTGTCGGAAGGCTTGATGACATCTTTGCGCACCCTTGCCAAACTCCTGGAAGTGGGCAGATTTATAAAAATAAAATAGATCAATGATTGAGGATGGCACAGGAATATTGAGCAATATTCTTACAAACTTTACTCACTCATCACGAGAATACTTGTAAGCAGCATCTACTATTTGCTTTGCTTCCTCGATTGAATCTGGAATGAAACGTCGCCCGGGACTCTCTTCTTCTGCTAAAAAAAAGAAAAGGGTATTAAATCATCAAATCATTGCCCCAGAAAGACTAATGACTAATTTTAACGAAACCTGTATTTTTTATAATGCTAATCTCATTAGCTTTTTTTAATTTTTGATGACATGATTTTGATGGCATGACTGCTGGTGGTAGATCCTTCTCCTATTTAGCACCAAAACTTTGGAACAATCTTCCTAACATTGTCCGGGAAGCAGACACAGTCTGTCAGTTCAGATCTAGACTAAAACACATCTCTTTGGCTTAGCACACACAACACATTATAGACTTCTATAATTCAATGGTTGGCTGCATAGTTTAGATCAGCATGAACCGGGAACACTTCCCATAAATCCTGATGTACTTGGTACATCATAAGAAGGATGGCATCTACGCTAATATTGGTCTCTGTTTATCCCGAATTTTACCGCAGTCCGCCGGATCCAGGCCGTATCTGGATATGATGAAGGACCTGCGCCTGGACACGACGACAACGCAGTCCTGAAGTGTCAACTAGTCTCTCCCCTGCTTTGAAACAGTCCATATTGTTAAAAGCGCTATATAAATGAAGGTGACTTGACTTGACTAAAGGCCCCCAATATATTTCAAGTGAAATTGAAGAACAGAATTCGTTTTGTACAAAATCAGGTTGAAACCGCTTTGCAAAGCTAACTTTCCAGAAAAGTTCGCTCCAGCTGGTAAACACCTTCATACTACTGCTCCAAGGTGATTACGTAATCGGTTGGTGTGCACAGATGCTCCGTTTTCTTTAAAAAAGGAATCTCTGGTTAATTTCTTCTGTTCAGTCTGTCGAAGTTGAATGTCCGCAAATAAAATACATGAACACACTGGAGTAGAAAATTAAGTTGTACTTTTGATAACACGAGACACTGACACTGTTTTTTCATGTTTAATACTGTAAAGCTGCTTGATTTTAAGAAATCTATTATATAAAGTAAGTGATATAATATAAACTTGACGTGACTTTACTGGAGTGCCAATTTGCAGAGCTTGTACAAACATATCCAAGTTGCTACGATCAGATGCTTTTCTTACGCTTTCTTTAAAATTGCTTTTTTTCTAATTTTTGTTGTGTTTATTTTGTTATTGAGAGGAAAGCTTGCAGCACATATTTATATATTAATCTAAAACATTGCGATGTTCGCTAACAGTATATCGCTGGTCACGTATTTTCGAAGTAAAGAACGAAAAAGAACTTTGAATCCTTGAGTATATCAGGGCCTAAACTGATAAACTTACCACCCATTGAAAGGGCACAACAGCACCCGACCACAAAAAGCAAGGTGGGATGATTCATCTCTGAAACACAAAGTGTGACCATATGAAAAACTGTTTATGAAAATGTCACTTTTTGTTTTATGCATTTCCTCAATTTTGGTGAAAAAAATTATTGAAATGAATAAATAATTTAACTTTTTAAAAACTAAGTTAGATTAAAATGTTATTTTATACTGTAGTCATTTGGAGTATAAAATATAATTAGTTTTTAAAAAGTTTTTAAACAAAATAAATTTGTTTCAATATTGTGCATATTTTACATTTTAAGAGACACAGGAAAAATAATACAGATTTATTGTGAAATAATCAGAAAAAATTGACAATTAAAAAAACATTCCAGAGTGAGAAGTGTCTATAAAATGTAACAAACAATTATACTTAAAAATACATTCTTTGCATTTGCAATCAGCATCACAGAGTTTCACAACAACTACATAAGTGCAATTACATCTATTTAAAAAAAAAAAAAAAAGCCATCTAACGATAAGTTTTAGACGTGTTGAATTTCTCACCTGGTTACAGGTCTCAGGCTCTCTGGTTTTGGACTCAATGCTCAGAGTGTGTTGTACTGACTGTATGGAGCAGTCGTGCTTTATACCGTCCCTCATCCTTACTCTGTTAAGCATCACTAAGGGATTCGTAGGCGGGGCAACTGGTTTACTTCCTTCTTCCTTTTCACATTTACTATCTGGGGTGTTTCTTTAATTAATTGTTTTGAGGTGACACTTAGTATGCATTACAGGAATGCAAAAACAATAGCTACGGATTTCTGTACGTAGCTTCTTAATACTGACACAAGGGATTGTTCACCAAAAATAGAAAATTCTGTCTTCATTTATTCACCCCTGTGTCGTCCCAAAACTGTATGACTTTTCTTCTTCTGAAGAAGATATTTTGAAAAATGTTTAATTGTTTTTGTCCATACAATGGAGGTCAATAGGCTCTTATGTTGTTTGTTTCCCAATGTTATTCAATTTGGAATGACATGAGAGTGAGTAAATGATGACAGAATTTAAATTTTTATATTTTCTTGCAAATATACAATAGTATGCCATTTTGTAAGGTATATAAATCATTATATATATATATATATATATATATATATATATATATATATATATATATATATATATATATATATATATATATATACATATATTAAATAGATACAACTCAATAAAAAATAAATGCATTATTAAATGGGTTGATGGTTTATATCGAATATATAAAATTCAAGTTTGTAGGATTCATCTGTAGAATGTTCATTCAATAGAATGTTTCAGAATGTATATGGTCTGTGTTTTGATGTAATTTATTTCAGTGTACTTGCAGATACAGTACTAGTCTAAAAGTGTGAACACTGATTCATATTTTCCACATTTTAGAATAATGGTTGGTTATTAAAACTAAAAGAATATTAAACTGAAGTAAGGAAATTATGGTCAAAGTCAAAGTAACCACTCTCTTAGATCTCAGAATTACAACAGCACAGGAGTTTAAATGTACATGATGCTTTTCTTTAATTGTCTACTCCAGTTCATCCATTAAATAATAATAAAAAATAAATACAATAAAACGTTGTATAAAAAATTGGTCACACTTTAGATTAGGGTCCAATTCTCACTATTAATTAACTATTAACTATGACTTTTTCCTCAGTAAACTCCCAATCACTGCTTATTAATAGTTAGTAAGGTAGTTGTTAAGTTTAGGAATAAGGGATGTAGAATATGGTCATGCAGAAATAGGCATGAATATGTGCTTTATAAGTACTAACAAACTGACAATATCGTTGTAATATCCATGCTAATAAGCAACTAGTTAATAGTGTGAATTGGACACTAAACTAAAAAATTATATTCATACATTGACACAATTTATATTGTCCACACATTTTAGAAATTCAAGCAGAAGACTTTAAGAGAAAACGTTTTAAGGCCATGGGTAACAAATTAAAACTCAGAAAAAAGTGTTGAAACATTTGACTGGTAGACAGTGTATATTACTGTCATCATGTTTTTGTTTGTTTGTTTGTTTGTTTTTTAAACTTTTCTAACATTTAGGAAATTAAAAGTTGAAAACTAAAAATAGTTAAAATTGTTCAACAGCCTGGTGACCTATAATCTCTCTCTAGGATCAGGAAGCACTCTTGCTAGGAACTCTAACTGTATTTATCAGTGTGGGTGTTTTTTATTTATTTATTTTTTTTAAATTCTTACCAGCACTGCACCTGCCATAGAGTTTATGACATCAAACCACATGATGTGATGAATCAGAGCCTTATTATGAAGTTAGGATTTGCTTTGCTTTCCTGAATACAGAATTAGTTCATGGAAAATATGCTGGCAGACACAATGCCCATGGGCGTAGATTACGCGGGGGGCCGGGGGGGACGTGTCCCCCCCACTTTTTATACAATGTAAATTCGTCCCCCGCACTTTTTCATAGGGCAAGTGTGTCAACGACAAGCTGAGGTTTTCACAGGTGTGTATACATCAATATTTAAAATCAAAATAGTCAAGGATAGTCTATACGTGACTTTCACGTTTCCATGGTAATCAGTCACTCGTGCATTAGCTTACGACACGCCCGCACCCGCGCCGAATCCATCAGTTTCATAGAGTTCAAAATGGCAAAAAACTCTTCAGTCCTTTTTCACGAAAAAGTCAAGCACTGTAAGTAAGTTGTCATGTAGTATCCGAATTGTGTTGCACAATGATGAATAACTCCGCCTATTTCTCTTGTTGAATAATTAACAGGTTTTGTTGTAAATTCACTACCCGAACAAACATGCAATATTTTCAATCTTTTTTTTACTCGTAATGCATTTTATTTTCACAGATATGTTATCAAAGCCCTTCAAATTAGAATAAACATGGTGAATGTTAATGCTGAATTTGTATTTTCATGCATTAACAGCCACGATCTGCTTGAATCAGGCAGCGTTGTAACGTGTAGGCTACATGATGTTTATCATAATTTGGTAACACTTTACAATTAGATAAAAAAAGTTTGTAGATAAACTTTAAGTTCTCTTGAAAAATCCTAACTAGAAAGTTTGTAGTAGTTTTAAAAGCTTGAAGTTTGAAGGTTTTCAATTGGAAAGTTTTAGTTTAGTAAGACAGACTTTGTTTAGGCTAGTAAGAAAATGTAATTTTGCCAAAAGAAGAACTTTTATTTTAAGTAAATGTTATTTTTAAATCAGCTTCAGTGTGATATTTAACCATATTATCATGCTTAACACTGATAATTTGAATAATTGTAATGCGATGATCAGATATCTAAATCAGAGAATATCATATGTTTGGGCAGTTGGATAATTTATTTTTAACAGCGGATTCGGGGCACTCAAAGTGCACCAGATTAGTGAATTTATCTTTAAAATGTACAACATTTTCTTTCAGGGGGACATGCCTCCGGACCCCCCTAGAGGTACAGAGATCCACCTACGAAAATACTGTGGTAACACAGTAGACTATATGATGGTCTATGAAAAATACACATTTTATTATCTTATTAAAATACATGATAAGGATTTTACCACCTTCGCCTCATTTTAAGCCAGGAAAAACCCTGCATGTGCAATATAAAGTACTGGACAACTTTCTTTATTTTTTTCTGCTTTATTGTTTTAAAATAAATAGCATATTAAGCCAATTAAGCAAAAATCTGTCAACAAAAGTCTGAAGAAAAATAAAACTGGTATTACACTTGACATTCTGTCCCCCTCACTTTTGAAATGATGGCTACGCCCCTGACAATGCCTCTACCAGTAAAAAACATATTTAATACTCACCTTAAACCTAACATTTATCAAAATATTTTCAATCAATTGTGTTATCAGGTCATTTGTTTTTTGTCCAATTCACTATTTTTTATTGGGCACAATGTCTGCCTGTTTTAAATTTCTTTTCATTTCTGTTTTTCAAAAATCCTCATTCCATAAGACTCTTTCATAATTGAGGTCATATCAAATTTAATTTCGTCGTTTTAATTGCAATTTTACTACTAAAAGTAGACTTGAAAAACAACTGATTAATTTTTTTGGCCTTGCAGAATTTTTCTTATACAGATATGTTGAAAGTATTTACTTACTTACAGTAAGTAACTTACTTCACTTTGTTGGCTAAGTGAAGGCAAACCTCAAGACAAAATTTTCAACAGAGTCATTTGTCAGGGTTTGAGGAGATAAGGCAAGGACTCAAACGCAGAAGAAATAAGGCTTTTATTAATAATAAAAATAAAACAAAAACAAACAAAAACTACCCCGAGGGGGAAGACTTGACTTGACTTGACTTAAATAGGGAGCAAACAAGGCAGGTAACAAGGGAGGACAGGTGGGCCAAAAGAACCAATAATCAGGTAACAAGGTGGGCGGGGTTAGACAATGACAGGAGAGCGCATGGCACAAAGAAAACACATGACAAGCAATGTGCTCACACAAAACCAGAAATGAACACACAGCCAATGAGAACACTCATAAGCCACGTGTGCACACAAAACATGACAACATGAAAGCACACAGCTAGTGTAAAACACAAGCGGTGGGCTACACAGCACAAGACAAAACATGACATGAAAACATGCGGCCGATGTAAACACGAACCAAATGCTACACAAAACACATCATACGTGGACAGAAGAGTGTACGGCCCGAGCGAACTCGAAACCACACACTCACATGACAAGACAGAGCGCATGAGAACGAGGGTAAGTTCATCCTGTGCGCTCACAACAGAGGACAAACACGTGAAGCATCCCGACACAGAAACGAAACCAAACTAGAGCGACGTGCCGGGATCACCATGACCCGCACATGTAACAAGCCACGTAGACAAGTGAGTGCATGGCTCGAGCACATATTCACTCCAATCTGAGACTCTAAAGTGTTGTGATTGAACTTATTGTCATGGTATATGTCAATCTAAACTTAGTTTAATTTAACATTTAAACAAATCTTTTGTCATTATTTAAGTTGTGCAAAAGATGAGACTATCAAGAAGATTAAGACGAATGTACACATGATCCAATACGAAGTGATTTTAATCAAACAAGAGTAGTGTGAGTGGCAGGAAACCAAGACAAAGAAACACGCGACTGATGAAAAGAAACTGAAAGTTCATGAAAGTGAAACCAAAGATTAACAAAACTGAGTACGTCTGACAGACGTGTTGTGCAAGACTGAATTTATTTAGATTTTACAGGGGATTTATCATTTCACGAGTTCACACTTACGAATGATCAGAGAGTTTACAAATGGTTATGCGTATTTGGCCGCGTGCTGTCCGGGGGGAGGGCTCCGAGCTCGGAAATTGGGCCCGAACCCAGAGTACTCCCCCCGTATCTCTGTTTAGGTAGATAATCAGGCAAGTGTGAGGAGATGGGGTGGTGGAGGGATGCTGAAAACTGTTGAGGAATATGAGAGAGTCGACTGCGTATATTTATAGGCTTTACTCATGCTGATTGAGTGGACCTGTTGATTACTGATTGCTGACAGCTGGTTGGAATGACTTGATCGTTTGATCATTAGAATGTGATCCTCCCGAACCTTGTTGATAAAACATCAATTTGTAAATGTCTATTCTAGTGAGGACTTTAATTTTGAAAAGTAGTCACAGACAACCTCTTAGTTCAAGAAGCAGGAGTACTAGTAGTACTGCAGTAGTTCAGCAAAATGTGGTAGCTGTGTGACACCTTTAAACATCACCTTTCTTTGCATCTGTTAGATGCAATGTCTATAAGTACACAGTGTTCAATTTATTGTGTGATACATTTGAGAAGGTTATTTGATATTAAGAAAACTTCAGAAACGACTTGAGGTGTCCAGCTAGGTTTTTTGAGTCACTGTTTAACCTACTGGGTAGTTAGATGCCAGAAAAATCTAATAAGGCCAGTACAGTGAAAAGACATCAATACAACAGACTGAGAAAGACACTCAAGAGCTGTGTGGAATCAAGATTTAAACATTCCACTTCAAGCTTCTCACTTAGTAAGTCCAATTAAAAGTTTTTAAAAATTTACCAATTAGTTCATAAAACATGGACTTTGGAGCAGACACACTCTAAAAAATGCTGGGTTGTTTTAACCCAAATTTGGGTCAAATGTGGACAAACCCAGCCATTGGGTTAAATTGTTTTATTACATTTTTAACCCAATGTTTGAGTTTGTCCATATTTTACCCAAAATTGGGTTAAAACAACCCAGCATTTTTTAGAGTGCATGAGTCAATATGCCACTAAAATGCAGTATCCTCCTTATCACTACCAAATGCAGAGTAGACCTCCTGATAAAGGAGATTCATTGTCCATTACCTATGACCTCGCAAAGTATCAACTTGTATCAACGTACGCAACTTGTGACAGCAGGGCTTACTTACTTTGATGACAAGCCCATTAATTACTGGGCATGTAAATCATCTTTTCAAGGTACTATTTCTGATCTGGGTCTTTCCTCAGCAGAAGAGCTTGATCTCTTAATTAAATACCTGGGTAGAGAATCTTCTGAACATGCACGCAAGGTTATTATAGTTTTGCTTTTTAAATTAGTTTTTATTTTAATATCGGTTTCAATTTTGCTTTAAATTTTAGTTTAGTTTTAGTTAGTTTCATTAATGGTTTTGTTAGTTTTAGTTTAGTTTTTATTTTGCAAACACATTTCTATTTAGTTTTTATTTTATTTCAGTTTTAGTTTTAGTAATTATAGTTTAGCAGAGCAAACAGAACACTTCCAGTGTAGACCAAAGCAAGACGATTAATGTCAGCAAAGTTTAATGTTTGCCCAGATTACAGTTAACTCTTGTGCAGACATCTTAATAGTAAAAATAAAATAATGGTTTGAGATTGAACAAAGCACCAAATAAATGGAACTTAAACGTATACAAGAAAAAAAAAACTATGAAAAATTCAGACAAACTAATTCATATTAATAAAGATGAAATCTTGTTAAACATGCCTAGTTTACTTTTTTCAGCTGTAAATGTAGCAGAGTGGCCACTGGTACATTAAAAAAAACACACAGAAAAAACAGCTCAATTCATCTGACTACAGACAACACAACCTGCTGTGAAGCAGGTGTGATTAAATAATGAAGCATCTATGCAGTGTGTGAGTGTGTACATGTTTTTCTATCCTGGTGGGGACATAAACCGGAATGCACACTGACTCAAGGGGACTCGTGTCACTGTGAGGACCTAAATTGAGGTACACAAGCTTATAAATCATACAGAATTGTTGTTTTTTTTTAATGTAAAAATGCAGAAAGTTGTGTGATGGGTAGGTTTAGGGGTCAGGTTAGTGTACTGTAAGGAGACAGAATATACAGTTTGTACAGTATAAAAACCATTACGTCAATGGAGAGTCCCCACAAAGATAGTGGATCTGAGTGTGTCTGTCTGTCTGTCTGTGTTTGTATGCAGGTGCTTGTGTGTGTGTGCGTGCGTGTGTGTGTGGTTGTGTCGTGTCCTGGTATTCCATACATTGCGGGGAAATGTCTCCACGTGGATAATAATATTAAATGCACGTTTCACCCGGTCAATATTCATGAAAACATGACATCTCAAACATACAGTAGTAGCCTAGAACATTAAAGGTTTTTTGTGCTTGACGAACGATGGGTTACTTAACGTAATCCCGGGTTCTTTGATAACAGAGTGAGGTGTTTCACTATGGGAATCGCTTTGGGCGTGACCAATTACGGAAGCTCCTATGCCACCACGTCTGTCTTTGACAAACAGGTCGACCTGAGATCAGGCTCCGCCCCCACCTATATTACTCAGGTCGACCCATAACGAAGTCATTATAAAGAGATTTCTTCCCGTTCCTGTGCAAGGAGGAAAGTGTTGGTGAAACACTTGGATGGGTCCGGATGGCTCAGACACATTCAGTCTATAAAATTGTACAAAAGTGTGCGGTGTAGCCCAGCTTGCTGCCGCACAGATCTCCTGGACTGAAACTCCCTTAAGTAAGGCCCATGAAGTAGCCATGCCCCTAGTGGAGTGGGCCCTTAAGCCCTCAGGAGGCTGAGAACCCCTGCATTTATATGCTAAAGAGATAGCCTCTACAATCCAATGGGACATTCGCTGGCGTGACAATGGCCTCCCTTTGTGAGGAGTAGCCCACGACACAAACAGCTGGTCATTCTTCCTGAAACCTGCTGTCCTTTCCACGTACACACGAAACAGCTGGTCATTCTTCCTGAAACCTGCTGTCCTTTCCACGTACACACGAAGCACCCGTACAGGACATAAAGAATTCAATCTCCTATCCCCCGGAGAAGAGAACGGAGGAGGGTGGAAGGCTGTAAGTTCAGTAGTTTGACATCTATAAGACGAGTCCACTACTTTAGGCACGAAAGCATTGTTAGGGCGAAAGGAAACCCTTGTGAGCCCTGGAGAAAACTGCAGACAAGACGAGCTGACAGACAGGGCCTGTAAGTCGCTCACACGCTTAGCTGTCACCAGTGCTAACAGCAGTGCTGTCTTAAGAGAGAGAAACTTCAACCCTATAGCTTCCAACGGCTCAAAAGGGTGTTGAGAAAGGGCCTCTAAAACCATAGACAAATCCCATAACGGGACCATTCGCCTGGCCACTGGCCTCTTACGCCGTGCCCCTTTCATAAAACGACTTATTAAAGGGTGCTGACCTGCTGTCTTGTCACCAAAACCAACATGACAAGCAGATATAGCCACTAAGTATACCTTTAACATAGAAAAAGCCTTTCCTTTATGTAACAGGTCCTGGAGAAAACACAATATGTCCCTCACTGAGCATTGAAAAGGGACAATATGACTCAGTCCACACCATTCTTCAAAGACTCGCCATTTATTACTGTCAAGTGTGCGAGTGGAAGAGGCTCTTGCACTCTGTATAGTGTGTACGACTGATGGGGGCAGACATGCTGCACTCAAATTCCACCTCTCACGGGCCAGGCCCAGAGAGCTATCCTGTCTGGGTGAGGATGATAAATCCCCCCCCCCCCCCCCCCGCTTGTGACAGGAGGTCCCTCCGGGGAGGGAGGGGCCACGGTTGACCTGACAGTAGTTGAACTACTGTAGTAGTTCACCCAATGTCTGGATATCCAACGTGGAGCTATCAGTATCAGTGACAATCCCATTTCCCTCACCCTGGCTAGAGTGGGTGAAATCAGGCTCAGAGGAGGAAATGCATACAGCGGGACATTTGGCCATGGGTGGGCTAAAGCATCCACACCCAATGGTGCATTTTCGTCCGCCAGAGAGAAATACAGAGGACATTGAGCGTTTTCCTGCGAGGCGAAGAGATCTACGGCAGCCTGGCCGTACTTCTGCCATATCTGCCTCACCACCTGGGGATGAAGCTTCCACTCTCCGTACAGGGGATTTCCCCTGGACAATAAATCTGCTCCCCTGTTCAATATCCCTGGAACATGGGTTGCCCTGATGGATAAAAGCCTTGTGTCGCACCACACAATCAGCTTTTTTGCTAACTGGTGCAGTTGAAGAGAGCGTGTGCCTCCCTGTCGGTTGATATAAGCAACCACTTTAGAATTGTCCGTTTTCACTAAAACATGCTGGCCCCTGATGAAGCTCGGAAAATGTTTCAGCACTAGAAATACCGCCAACAATTCCAAGTAATTTATGTGCTCGTGAATCAGCTGTGGAGGCCACAGACCGTTCACAGCTCTGCCCATCAGAGTTGCTCCCCAGCCCTTTAATGACGCGTCCGTCGTCATAGTGACTCTCGACCACACTGTCCCCAGGGGAATCCCCGTTCTGAGAGACGCGGGGCTTTTCCAATGTCTGAGCGCTCTGACGCACACATGAGTTACTCTCACCGGTCGGTGAGATGACGCAGAGAACACAGACGCAGATGCGCGACCCAGCGCTGAAAATCCCTCATTATGAGTAGCCCCAGCCGTACTACAGAAATCGCTGAAGCCATTAAACCCAGCATTCGTAGGCACAGTCTGAACGGGACAATTTTCCCCGTCTGAAAACGGGAGAGACACTGAGTGAAGGACGTGATTCTCCCTCTGTCAGAGTGACTCGATAAGAGAGGGAGTCTATACTGAGTCCTAGATATTCTGTGTGCTGCGCTGGCTCTAAGCGGCTCTTTTCTGTGTTTATTCTGAATCCCAAGCTGTCGAGATGAATTAACACCATGTCTGCGTCTTTGATCGCTTGCTCCTTCGACGAGGCGCATATCAGATAATCGTCTATGTACGACAATATTCTTATCCCCTTGTTTCTCAAAGGAAAAAGTGCTGCTTCCACACATTTGCTGAACACTCTTGGCGCTAAAGATAGACCAAATGGCATGGTTTGAAACTCGTAAACAGTGCCTCGGAATGCAAACCTGAGATATTTTCTGTGAGACGGGTAAATATCTATGTGAAAATACGCGTCTGACAGATCGATCGTCACAAACCAATCGTTCTGGCGGATGGATCAACATTCAACATTTTGAATGAATACTTCCATAGGTGTTTGTTGGACGCAGAGATGTGCTCCCTTTCTTTGGAATCACAAAGTAACGGGAGTAAAAACCCTGACAGCTCACTTCCTTTGGCACTACTCTGATGGCCCATTTGTTTAAAAGAGTGTCTATCTCGGCCGTCAGGACGTAAGCTGATTCTCCTTCGGCCACTGAGACTATTATACCATTGAATCTGGGTGGTTTCATGGCAAATCGAAGTCTGTATCCCAATGAAATTGTGTTTACAACCCACGGATGAGTTGCGCATGCGCGCCAACTGAGTATGCGAGCCGAGAGAGGTCCCCAGTATACTTCCCCATCGTGGGCGCGATCTGATGACGTCATTGCAGTTTCTGCGCTGACCTCTTCTGACGGAGCGTGAGCTCCCTCCAGCGGTGAGGCTAGGGATACACGTTTCAATCTTTGAATTTTTTTGCAATCTACCGCCCTCGGCTGTCTGCCTGGCTGCGATAGTGAAACATTTATTATTGTGTTTATTGAATTCGGGGAGCATATCGCCCTTAGCTCGTGGCTTGGATGCGATAATGCATTCTTTATTAAACATTCCCCAGAACAGATTGGCGTTTGAAAACCCCGTGTGAGTGCTTGGTGACACTGGTGAACATTCTGAACTTGATAGCTTGCAGCGCGAGCCCTTACTGAACTCAGAACGGCAGGGCTGGACCCTCTCCTTCTCTTTGCGGGCGGAGAGAGAAGTGCAGGGGAACATTCGCGTGTCAGGTCGCACGCTTTTTCTTGTTCCTCGGGGTGGGGCGGGCGGTTTCTCGCCGCTGCGGCCGCAAATGAATGCTTCCCCCATGGTCCAGAGCCATCAGATCTCGGACGATGGCCAGATTGTTGTCCGCTGGGAGCCGGTCTCACATTCCTAGCTCCCATCTGTCTTCCCCTCGCCACAGCAGCTGCTGCAAAGCCCGGCCGTGCTGGCTGAGAGGGTGGTCGCGGTGCCTGCTTGCGTGGTAAACAGAGGTTAAAAGCTTCATCCTCTTGTTTCCTGAGGGTGCTGGTCTCTCATTTTCTCGAGAGCTGGTCCGAACAGGCCCTTGGTAGGGTCGAACGCTGCGTCCATCACCTCCGCTTTTTGAGCGTCGCTCAACCCTGACAGGTTTAGCCATAACGCTCTCTCACCTGAAATGGCCAGGCCCATTACACGGCCACAGCCCTGAACTGCGCCACGAGAAGAGCGGAGAATTAGATCGTTCACCACACATATCTCGTCCCAGAGTGCTGGGTTCGGCATCCCCGTGTCTAATTGCCGTCCCATCTCCTCCAAAATCTCTGCCTGGTACGCTGACAGTAAAGTCACAGCGTTCAGCGAGCACACTGACTGCGCCGCATACTTGTACACCCTCTGATACACGGACGCTGTCAGACGTTCCATCTTACTCTGCAGCGAGATTTGGGATGAGGCAGAAATAGAGCGTTGATTCGGATGGAGGTGATAGGCCACTGAAGACTCTATCGCTGGGGGTCCGGCCAGCCCCAACTCTCCCATTCCTTGGATCTCCAGCTTAGAACATCCCTTGGTCGGGAGCTTGCTCTTAAAGGGGCTAGCCCAATGGCGGGACATCTCTTTCATGCACGCCGGCACGGCGGGTAGGAGTTGTCTCGTTGTGGTTTGAGCAGGCGGTAGCCTTTTTCCGTCATAAAGGTCCCTCTCTGCTCCTTCTGCATCCTGCACCGCGGGCCACGCTAGGCCCAGTTTAGCCGCGGCTCGCTTGCACGCCTCGTGCAGGTTACCGTCTGCTTGAGAGCCCGAGTCGGTCACGCTCGGGGGTCTAGACTGTTGGACAGGGAAGAGAGAGTTGTCTTCCTCCTCCTCGTCATCCATGTCCAAGTTGAGGAGGTCAGAGTTAGCGTCGCCCTCCGCGTCCTCGACTCCCGGCTCCTCCTCCTCGTGTGCAGGAAGGCCATCGAACAGATGAGGCATATCCGGGGATTCGGCTTCCATCATGTCAGCCCAGCTCGTGGTTGCTCGCTGATGGTCAGTAGCCTTAGGTTTCGCGGCAGCAACGGACAGACATGGGTCTTGCTGGCTAGCCACCGCCACTCTCAGCCTTCTCTCCAAAATTTTCGCCGGCATTGACGCACAGTGAGCGCATGTTTGCGGGTCCGCCAGTGACGTTTGAGTGTGCTTGGCGCCCATGCACACAATGCACATGGTATGAGGGTCCCTGCCCGAGACGGTTGCTCCACATGACGATGGACACGGTCGGGGTGCAGGCTCCCTGCTCTTCGACTCATTCCCTTTGGCGGGGGTAATGACTGTCGACATAACGGCTGGAGAGAGAAAGAGTGATTCAATGACTCGTCACAACACGTTAGTCCGATGGTTCACTTAGGGTAGTTAGCCCTTTTCACGGCTCGCCTTAACACGTAGAGCCTAAAGATGGATTGACGCCACTGGAAAATACAAGCGTCGTGATAATGCGCGATAGTCCAAACAGAATAGCTTGCCTTGACGCGGACACTATTCGGGTGTGTGACACTCAACACAGTCCAATCCACTGATGTCGCGTTCGGTGGCGTAATCCAATGACGGTCCGTCTGTTGAACAGTTTAGCGAAATCAGCAATGAAGTCGGACGTGCTGAGAGAGCTTGATGTAATCCCTCACGGGAAGAAAGCGAGAATGACTTCGTTATGGGTCGTTACCTGAGTAATATAGGTGGGGGCGGAGCCTGATCTCAGGTCGACCTGTCTGTCAAAGACAGACGTGGTGGCATAGGAGCTTCCGTAATTGGTCACGCCCAAAGCGATTCCCATAGTGAAACACTGAGCGAAGTTAGAAAAAGAACTTGTTTTGCTGTTGCATCCGCGTTGAATGAAACGGCATTCTAAAAATGCTGCGCTCAAGAAGTCCAACTTGCGTCTCATTACCTTGTGTTATTTCCCATTCCACTGCAACAGATGCATCCTTTATGAACAGCCGCTTAGCACTAGCGATGTGTTCTACGTTATGGTCCTTCATTGAGCGCGTCACAGCAGGACAGCGGTTAATCGCCTCAGAAACTTCACGCGTATGAAGCGCCATATCAGGCATTTCCTTAAACAGCCACAAGTCAGATATTCCGCCAAAGTAAAGAGCTTATTAATTACGAAAACAATTATTTATTTTTGCCAATTATTATTTTATTTCAGTTAGTTTTTCAGTAACTGTTGTTAGTTTAGTTTAGTTTTAGTCTTTCATTTATTATGAATTTTTAATTTTATTTCAGTTTACGAAAATGTTTTTTGACCAATAGTTTTAGTCTTAGTTTCAGTTTTCGTTTACGAAAATAACCTTGCATGCACGGAGACGGAAAGCGGTTTACATCAGAAATCCGTCAGCTGAGCTGATAATGACATATGGCAGAGGATTGAAGAAATATATGGTTCCACAGAAGCAATTGAACATGCTCTTTTTGCCAAACTAGAAGACTTCCCCAGAGTGACAAACAAAGACCCACAAAAGCTTCGAGATTTAGGAGACATCCTCTAAGAACTAAAAGCTGCTAAGCTTGAAGGATACTTACCAGGTCTGACATACTTGGACACTTTTAAGGGGGTGAATCCTTTTGTGGAAAAACTTAAATATAACATTCAAAATAAGTGGATGCCATTTGGATCCAAATATAAGCAAGAACATCATGTTGCTTTTCCACCTTTCTTAGTGTTTGCAAATTTTGTTCGTTCAGAAGCAAAAGCAGTACGTACAGATCCGAGTTTCAGTACATTTCCTCATGTGAAATATGAGAAAAGAGAAAGGTTTGAGAGACAAAGACAAATGCCAATATCTGTTCACAAGACTCAAATTAATAATTTAACTAAAATCAGATCTGAACAGGAAAAGAGATCAGTTAGACTGAACAAAAGCTGTCCAATACATGGAAAACCTCATCCTTTGAGAAGACGTAGAGGGTTCAGAGAGAAATCTCTAGAATGCGGTTCCTGAAAGAGCGGTCTGTGTGTTACTGTTGCTGTCCTTCTACAGACCATCTTGCCAAAAACTGCACTTTAGAAGTTCAGTGCAAAGAGTGCGGTAGTGACCGTCATCCTTCAGCCCTTCATCCAGGTCCTGCCCCTGGAAATCTCAGGCATCTACCCCTATCTCAGAGCATGGCGGCGAGAAATACAAATCAGATAGTCATGAGGTTACATCTGAGTGGAATCGTCTGCGGAGAAGGTCTGAGTGCACGGTCTTGCACGGCCTCCTATTGGCTGACCTGCGGCAACAGCAGCAGCCTAACGAGAGAGGCCCTGCGTGACGCCATATCCAATGGGGGTGCTTCGCGCCCAGTACGTCAGGACTCTGAGGACTCGCCTGGCATTTTTTCTCCGAGTCTGCACTTCCACCTGCTATAGTGCCGCGCCACATAAAGCGCCGTAAAGCGCCTGGCATTTTTTCTCCGAGTCTGCACTTTCACCTGCTATAGTGCCGCGCCACATAAAGCGCCGTACTCAATGGGTCCCCGAGCCTTCTCCAGCCTGCGAAAGCTCGCCGGTTTGCCCGCCAGCTTCACTCGAGTCACTCACCGACGGACAGCGCCCGCCATCCGCCGCCGCTTCCGCCATTGGTGCCAACGAGATAGCTCCTTCTGTGGAGGAGGACAGCTGCTCTATCCTGGCGTCAGACAGTGAGGATTGGGCGAGCTCTGTGGACCTCCCCCCCTCTGCCCGCGAGTCGTCAGGGAAACGGGCCTGCATCGAATCCGAGCTGATACATCTGCTCTCACAGGCCGTGGCGAGCCTCGGCCTTGAGTGGAAGGCGCCCGCGCAGCCCGCTCTCGCGCGCTCTCGCTCTGCCGGACGCCGCCCCCCTCTACGTGGGCCCCGGCCGAAGACTGAGATAAAGCCCGAGACCTCAAAGTCTTCCTAGCCCTCCTAGGTAAGCAACGGTGTTTAAGTCTCGCCGCGGCCAGTCTCGCACCGTAAATGTTCGCTCGTTCAGTTCCAGAAAATGCGACTGTTCCAGTGTATTCTGCAGTAAACAAGCCGATACCACGGCCCGCTTGCCTGCACACAAAAGCCGTTTTACGGCGACCCAGATAAATCACATGAAGAATGTAATTTCTGGTATCCCGGCCATGGCCGATGGTGTTATGAGTGTAATAAAAAAATGCACCGAAAAATTTTCGCTCGTTCAGTTCTAGAAAATGCGACTGTTCCAGTGTATTCTGCAGTAAACAAGCCGGTACCACGGCCCGCTTGCCTGCACACAAAAGCCGTTTTCACGGCGACCCAGATAAATCACATGAAGTGTATTTTCTGTATTCCGGCCACGGCCGATGGTGTCAATTGTGCATTACATGTAGTGAATGTGCCCACAACTCAGTGCCCACAAACGCTACACAATGCATGTCCCACGGTTTCTGTAAAAACGAAACCAACACACATTCAGTCAGCTCAGGCTGACTGTGTTTTCTGTGCAGTAAATGTGCCCACTGTCCTGCGTCCACATTCTCTCACAGACACGTTGAACTCCACAGGGTTTTGTCCCGCTCAATCTCTATGCAAACTGCCATAGAGACATCGAGCGCGGCCAGCGACTCATGTCGATTGTGCATTACATGTAGTGTATGTGCCCACATCTCAGTGCCCACAAACACTACATAATGCATGTCCCATGTTTTCTGTGAAAACGAAACCAACACACATTCAGTCAGCTCAGGCCGACGGTGTTTTAAGTGCAGTAAATATGCCCGCTGTTCCGCGCCCACATTATCTCACAGACATGTTGAACCCCATGGGGTTTTGTACCGCTCTCTCTCTCTCCGCAAACTGCCTTAGAGAAATCGAGTGCAGCCAGTGACTCATGTCGATTGTGCATTACATGTAGTGAATGTGCCCACAAACACTACACTATGCATGTCCCGCGGTTTCTGTAAAAACGTCAGCTCAGGCAGACGGTGTTTTGAGTGTAGTAAATGTGCCCGCTGTCACGCGCATTCACTCACAGACATGTTAAAACCCACGGTTTTCACCCCGCTCATTTCCTCTTCGCAAACTGCCATAGAGAAATCGAGCGCGGCCAGACCGCCCGCTATGATCAGCGCGCTCCCCGCCTCAGATGCTGCAAGCACAGTATTCACTTTACAGCACACCAGAGCTCTCTGGTCGCCACTACGTTGCGGCCAGAGCCCAGATTTCATTCTACCTCTAGCTATTCATGCAAATGCGTGGGCAAAGCTTCCCGGGGTGTCAGAATGGGTGCTGAACACTATAAAAAGAGGCTATTCGCTGCAATTCGCTCGACGTCCCCGCCGTTACACGGCGCGAGTCGAAACTACGGTAAACAACGAGGTAGCTCATCTACTTCGAGCCGAAATAGCGAAACTACTGAGCAAAGGGGCCATAGAACCTTTATCTCAGGCTCAGAGCTAAGGGGGTCTATAGAGCAGATATCTTCTGGTACCGAAAAAAGATGGGGGTCTTAGACCCATTCTAGATCTGCGACAGCTGAACAGAGTGCTTGTGAAATGCCAGTTCAGAATGCTTACAACCAGGAAAATCCTCGTGCAAGTTTGCCAAGAGGACTGGTTTATGTCAATAGATCTGAAAGACGCTTATTTCCAAATACAAATAGCGTCACAAATAGCGATTCTTGAGATTCGCCTTCGAGGGCCAGGCATATCAATACACAGTCCTGCCGTTCGGCCTGTCCCTGGCACCCCGTACATTTACGATGTGCATGGACGCGGCTCTCGCACCCCTGAGACTTTGGGGCATGCGAGTTTTGAACTACTTGGACGATTGGCTGATTCTAGCTCGATCACACTCAGAGCTCATAGAACACAGGAACATATTACTCGAGCATCTCGAGAATCTAGGTCTCACAGTCAATTGGGCGAAAAGTTCGCTGTCTCCCAGTCAGAAAATTTCTTTTCTGGGCACAGTACTGGACTCGCTGTCTATGACAGCACGTCTGTCGCCGGAGCGCGGACTGGACATTCAGCGCGCCGCGAAATCCTTCCGCCGCGGCACTATAGTCCCGCTCAAAAGGTTTCAGAAAATGCTGGGCCTCATGGCCTCAGCATCTTCGGTACTCCAGCTGGGTCTGCTTCGCATACGCCCACTGCAGTTATGGCTGAAAGCGCGAGTTCCACCCCGGGCATGGACCTCCGGTCTGTTTCGCCTCAAGGTCGATCTAAAATGCGTCTCGGCTCTGGAACCTTGGAAAGCAACCGACTGGTATCAGTCAGGTGTGAGCCTGGGGACTTTCTCGAGTGTGAAGGTGGTGTCCACGGATGCCTCCACCTCGGGATGGGGAGCGCTGCTCGAGGGCAGACCGTTCTTTGGCCAGTGGTCAGAACGAGAAAAGCTTCTTCACATAAACTGTCTGGAAATGATGGCAGTCGACAACGCGCTAAGGCGCTTCTGTCCCCAGATAAAAGGTCACCACGTCTTGGTCCGGTCGGACAACATGTCAGTGGTTGCATACATAAATCACCAGGGTGGCATCAGGTCCCGAAACCTTTACAGGCTGACGGAACGCCTCCTGGTCTGGGCTCAGCACAACCTGCTTTCACTGAAAGCAGCGCATGTACCTGGTCACCTGAATCTGGGACCGGACAGACTGTCCAGAAACAATGTTCCAGCAGGAGAATGGTCGCTGCACCCGCAGACGATCCGACTGCTGTGGGAGACATTCGGCAGAGCGCAGGTGGACCTGTTCGCGTCCTAAGAAAACGCTCACTGTCCGAAGTTTTTCTCCAAAAGCAGGGATGCGCTGGCCCACGTCTGGCCCCGCTGTCCTCTCTATGCCTTTCCCCCGTCTCGCTCCTGCCTCAGGTGTTGGAACAAATTAGGGAAAACGGATGCTCAGTGCTGCTTGTGGCTCCGCTCTGGACGAAACAGGCTTGGTTCCCAGTCCTGATGCAGCTGACCAGCACTGCCCAGTGGACTATACCGATGAGGAAAGACCTCCTCCCTCAGGCCAAGGGCTCGATTTGGCATCCTCGCCCGGAACTATGGTGCCTACATGCATGGGCCATCAACGGGTACCCGCTAACCTCCCGGAGGGAGTGTTAAACACGATCACGCAGGCTAGGGCCCCGTCTACTAGACGGCTCTATTCCTCAAAATGGTCTGTGTTCTCTGGCTGGTGTCAAGCTCAGGGCTTTTCACCCCTAGGAAGTTCTCTCCTTCCTTCAAGAGCTACTGGATAAGGCAGACCTGCCAACCTTGACATTATTTTTTGAGTACTATGGGGGGGGGGGGGTTATTCAGCTAACACGCATTAGCTGAATAAACGTTAGCCAATACAAACATATTTATAGAAAATAGTTGACAATGAATAGACAGGAGTCCAATAATAGCAAAACGAACCACTTATTCTAAAGAGAATATCAAGTAGACAATAAGTTAGACGAATCCGACATATACTGAGGGCTGTGTTGACAGTAAAACGTCCGTCATTTAACGAATTTAAAAAACACGGATGGATCAAAGAAAATGGTTTCTGACATTTTGTCAGAAAAAAAACACAACCAAGAACAAAATTTAAACTTAGCCCGTCAATTTTCATTTTACAATCATCTTCTCTCTCTCTGCGTGCGCGCGTCAGTGTTTGTGAGAGAGCTCGCGCAGCACTGATACAACATACTTTTTAATCCATAAGTAACTAACGCGCTAGTTTTCATACAAAATAAATATGTAACATTAGTTTAGTTATTATTAACGCAATAACGTAACACATGCAGGCTACGTTTCTCAACACTGAGAATGAATAAATAAACGCCTGTTTCTCCAGACTCGCGTTTTATCAGTAATCCACAAATAACAGAACTGTCATAATCACTAAGCCATAGCGATTTAAATTTTATTCAGATTTACTGTTAAGCATTACTTAAGCATTTTATAATTTGCATGGATGAATGATGTTTTCCTCTTATCTGAGTGACCATGATGAATTACGGAGTATTTTAAGATAATACATGCGATTGCGATCATTCATGTGATCATCGAATCCAGACAATATTTCAACTTTCCACATCCACCCCAGCCCGTTTACCTTCAGGAGTCAGAAGTACTGTGACTACTGTACTGTCCTCGCTGATGAACTCAGTCAGACGGCAGAAGAGGGATCGAGCGGGATTACTTTATTGCTGTAGATTTTCATTCTCTTTTTAATGATAGGTCTTACGCATCTGTCAATCTTCCTCCCTTGCTATTTGGGGAATGATCTCAGCGCTATGATTGGTCGAACTCTTCTTCTTTTGCTCTTGCTTGATTTGAGGACTGCGCATGCACAGAGGCGCGTCACCAGGTTTTTGCGTAGTTTAGAGTGACAAATCGTACCAGCGTACTTTGAGGTCAAAACGCGTATCCCCTACGCAAAATGCGTACAGGTTGGCAGGTCTGGATAAGGGCAGAACCCTATCCACGCTCAAAGTTTATGTGGCGGCCATAGCGGAGTTTACTAAACCGGCGTCTGGCCAGTCATTGGGGAAGAATGACCTGGTTGTGCGATTCCTCAAGGGAGTTGGGAGGCTGAATCCTCCCAGACCCACTTCAGTCCCTGTGTGGGACCTTTCTAAGGTTTTGGAAGCCATGAAAGGTGCCCCATTCGAGCCAATCCATTTGTCAGACATGAAACATTTGTCTTTCAAAACAGTGTTTCTTATGGCTCTCGCTTCAGTGAAGTGCATTGGGGATTTACAAGCGCTTTCGGTAAGCGCGACGTGTATGGAATTCGGGCCTAATGACTCGAAAGTCATACTCAAACCAAGGCACGGGTACGTGCCTAAATCCCTCAACACACCGTTCAGGGCCCAGGTTATTTCCCTGTCCGCCCTTCTGATTCACAACGAGGAGAAGGACGCGAGTCTCCTTTGCCCTGTCAGGGCACTGAGAACTTATGTGTCCCGCTCGTCTGTTTTCAGACAGACTGAGCAGCTCTTTGTTTTGTTTAGCAGGCGTTCTAAGGGACTAGCCGCATCAAAACAGAGCCTATCCAGGTGGATAGTCGATGCCATAACGCTGGCTTACACTTCTAAGGGCCTGCAGTGTCCTTTGGGTGTCAGACGAGAGGCGTGGCCTCGTCGTGGGCGTGGTCTAGCAGGATTACCTTGAGGGATATCTGTACGGCGGCAGGCTGGGCCTCGCCGTCTACATTCATAAGGTTCCGCCTTACAGGCCAAGCTTCTGTCGGTCTAGAAATCAGCACTATCTGCCCCGCTGCGCCGGCTCAGAATGCTGAGTTTTGCTTGTGCATCGCTCACTGATCGATAGAACAACTCCATGGGAATTGAAAGACCCGTACTGCTACCCAGTTCAGGCTGAACGCTTTTCACCCTGACTGCGTGGTGCACTGTTAATATGGTTTGCTCCCGTGGGATGCTATTTATAGGGAATGACGCTTCTAGCCTCTCTTCCCTGACTCTCTGTGAGTCCATGGTGATTATGCACTATATGAGCCCCGGGCTACTGCCCTTGGGACTTTGGTGTCGGATCCCAGTACGCACGGCGTTTTACACTGTGTTCCCCATAGTGTAAGATATTACGCAGTACGAGAGAACCTCTCGTAAGAGAACGTACTCGGTTACTAACGTAACCTCGGTTCTCTCTAGAAGAGGGAACGAGTACTGCGTATCTTGCCGTGCTTACAACATGCTCTGGTTCGCTTCGGCGATGAAAAAACAGTTTGTATCAGCCTGTCGAGCTACATTTATAGGTCAAGGCCATGCCTATTTCGGCAGGATGTGGCGTAGTGGTCGCGAAGCGCCCCCATTGGATATGGCGTCACGCAGGGCCTCTCTCGATAGGCTGCTGCTGTTGCCGCAGGTCAGCTAATAGGCACGCAAGCCGTCTTGCCTATGTCCAAAGAGTATAGAAGAACAAGAGGCGAAACTCAATAGAACGTTCCATTGCAACAAACGCGCCCAGCAGCAGCGCTACGCTTCCGCCATTTTGGGGTGAAAGCGACTCGGCAGTCCACTAGTGTTGATGTGTCGTTTGCGAACGAGCCGCTCTAAAAGCCGATTCTTTGAAAAGAGCTGGACGATATGGTAATATCAGCTGCTTTGTAATTTTTTTTTTTTTTTTTAAGTACATTAAAGATCAAATCCAAACTGAATGATGACAACACAGAATAACGTACAATCACTAGACTAGTGATCATCAAATCCCTTTTAACAGTTTATTTCACAGACTTAGACAAGTTTTCTACTTTTTTCCCACAAAACCTTTAGTATTAGCATTACAAACACTGAATTAATACCAACATATAAAAGTAAGAATAGGACATATCAGATATTTGGGAATGTTGGACAATATTTATATATAACAGCAATAGAATAGCTTTACAGTCAACTGTTTTTTTGTTTTTTGTTTTTGCAGTAGCTACTATCTTATATTAATGACCGTTAAAGCAAGACTATGTATAAAAAACACAGCCACTGTCCATCATGTTCTATAAGATCATCATGTTTGTAGCATGATCCAGGGGATTACCCATACAGAAATGTAATATATGTCAATATAAGTAAATTACATATATAGCCTAATGTCAGTGCCCATGTATGTCTGCTGCCTATATGAGAATATATGCAAAATTCATATAAAACACATAGATATCATATATATATGAAACAATATAGCAAAAATGGCCGTTTTCATGTAAGTGCCATATATTTTCCTGTATATGCACATAAATGTTAAATATATGTAGCCTAGACGCATATATGTATATATGCATATATGTACTTATTTCAATGCATCAGTATCACATGCATGTATGTTTACATACATTTATTAAATATGTGTGAAACAAATATGTATGTCACATATTTATACTTGCCGTGCTGAGCCGAGTCGTACCACGCAGTGGAAAAGTGAAGCGAGCCGAACCGTGCCGCGCCGAGCTGAACTGTACTGAGCCGTACCAAGTCATACCATGCAGTGGAAAAGCGCCATAACTTAGAGTAGGCTATACTCCATTGACTTTTTACTTTATGTAGTGTCACAGATAAGGTACAGTAAACATTTCTCAATATGGCTCAAAGAAAGTAGCCTATGTAACGAGGTTAGATGTTACGGAAGGAAGAAGGAGGCGGGAACCGGCGAACATTCAACATTTTTAATAACAAAATAAAACAAATACAAAAACAAATACAAAAACAAAAGTATAAGCCAGCAGCCCCTCACGGACTACTGCTGGCCACACAAAACGTCTCGGGTTACGACTGTAACCCTAGTTCCCTGAGAAGGGAACGAGACGATGCGTCGATGACGCTTTGGGAACGCCTTTGCGTTATTACCTCTGAAGCACGTATGTCAACTAGTCCAATGGAATGAATGAATGAACGCCACGGGCGGGTGACGTCATAACCAGGAAAGGATATAAGCACATACGGTGCGTTACTCGCGTTAGCTTCTAGTGCTGAAACAAAGTCGATCGCAGGGATGCAGGAAGTATGGTAGGGCGACGCATCGTCTCGTTTCCTTCTCAGGGAACTAGGGTTACAGTCGTAACCCGAGACGTTCCCTTTCGAGGGAACTCGCGATGCGTCGATGACGCTTTGGGAACGAGAATACCCAATACGCCGTACTTACAAAATGCCAGATGATAAAACTGTCGGCAATCTAAGTAAAAAGCACCTGGGGCAGCATCCAGGTCCAAGCTGTAAAACCTCACGAATGTGAGCAGTGAGGACCAGCCCGCCGCATCACAAACGTCTTGGAGAGAACTCCAGATAATAAAGCTTAGAAGCCATACTCCTAGTGGAATGAGCCCTGACCACCAAATGGTTGGCCAGAGGACTCACAAGCAAGAAGAATAGTCTCGACTATCTATTTGCCCAAAAGGTTGGATTTTCTTGACAGAGAAGTCCGATGTACATAAGTGTCCAGTGCTCGCACTGGGCACAAAAGGTTCAGCTTTTCCTGGTCCGATAAACGGGGGAGGACAGAAACCTGCAGCACAATAGGCCTCGGAATAATGGTAGGCACCTTAGGAACATATCCATGTTTGGGGTAAGATTGCCTTGGCCATCCCCGGTGCACTCAAGGCAGGTGGGGACCGAAAGGGCCTGAAGGTCTCGACTCTTAGAGGGACGAAATAGCTAGCAGAAAATAGTCTTAAAAGAAAGAACTTCTCTGAGACCAAATCTAAGGGCTCAAAGGGAGCCCCAGATAGGCCTTCTAGAACTATTGCAAGATCCCAAGCCGGCACCCTAGTGCAAGTTGCAGGCCTCAGCCTCAAAGTGCCACGAAGGAAATGAGTGATCAGGGGGTCTCGACCCAAAAATGTACCACCCACCAGGGCGTGGAAAGCCGCAATGGCTGCCACGTATACTTTAAGTGTGGAAGGACATAGACCTGATACAAAGCGTTCTTGCAGAAACTCAAATACTGTGTTTACTGAACAGTTAACCGGATTCCACTGACACTGGTAACACCAAGAAGTGAAAAACTCTCGAAATAGTGAATATAGTTTCCTTGTAGCGGGAGCTCTGGAGCTTAGAACGGTCTCAACAACCTCGGTTGAGAGACCACTCTCTATGAGTTGGGCCCCCTCAGAGGCCAAACCCACAGTTTCCAAATCCCCTGCCGGGGGTGCAATATTGCATCCCCTGCCTGAGACGGAAGATGTCTCCTGATCGGAATCTCCAAGGGAGGGCCGTCGAGGAGAAGAATTAGGTCCGCAAACCAAATTCGCTTGGCCAGGGTGGTGCACTAGCAATAGGCTTATACCATCCTGGCGGATTCACTCCAGAACTCCTGGGAGCAGAGCAACAGGGGGAAATGCATACAGACGTAGCCTCGGCCACGTCTGCACCATAGCGTCCAGCCCCGAGGGGGCTGGTTGAGTGAGAGAGAACCAGAGTGGACAGTGCGTCGTATGCTGAGACGTGAACAGGTCCACTTCTGCCTGGCCGTAAAACTCCCATATTTGCTAAACCGCCTCAGGGTGGAGTCCCCTGGCCTCAGCCCCTGCCTCGACAGGGTGTCTGCTCCAATATTCTGGCCCCCTGGAATATACACTGCCCTCAGATAGCGTATTTTCTTGAGGGACCAAAATAAGAGGCCACCAACGCGTTGTCTGTGAGATAAGAACCAGAGTTTCCTCCATATAACCAAGGCGCGGGGATACTGCCGTGTGATCTTGATCGTATGGAGTGGGTTTCCCCTCGGGGAGAACCCTCTGGTCCTGAGCCACCACTGTAAAGGTCTCACGTACAGCAGGTCAAAGGGAATCACATTGGACGCTGCTGCCCTGAGGCCTAACAGTCACTGTTCCAGAGCAACACATGATGGCCCCTCAGGTCTGGGAGGAGATGTCTCAACGCATTGACGACGACCATCATCTCTAGGCAAATCATGTGCCAAAAGAGATGATGACTCCTCCACAAGCCCTGAGCTGAGCGGCCTTCCAATACCGCTCCCCAGCTGGTGAGGGAAGCATCTGTCAAGATAGCAACTCGATGGCAAAGAGCTCCCAACACCGGAAGCTGGGACAAGAACCAGTGTTTCGTCCATATAACCAAGGCGCGGGGATACTGCCGCGTGATCGTGATTATACAGAATGGGTTTCCCCTCGGGTAGAACCCTCTGGTCCTGAGCCACCACTGCAAAGGTCTCACGTACAGCAGGCCAAAGTGTATCACAATGGACGCTGCTGCCCTGAGGCCTAACAGTCTCTCGAACTGTTTCACAGTGTGTGCCTGGCCTAGCTTTAGCTCTTTTGTGGCAGTAAGGATAGCAGCTACACGAGCGGGCGACAGAACGGCTTTCATCGTGACTGAGTCCCAGACCACTCCAAGTAAAGTGGTCCTCTGTACTGGAGAAGCACACTCTTCTTGGCATTGAGCTTCAACCCCAACCTTCGCATATAAGCGAGGACGACATCTCGATGCCGAACCGCTAACTGTTCTGATTCCGCTAGAATCAGCCAATCGCGAGTCCGACGCAATGTCGTGTTGACACTGCGCCGGAAGCTCGCTGGAGACTGCTGTGCCCTAAAGCACCAAGGGTGGCGGGGTTGGCAGAACGGTCCCCTGAGGGCACCGAGATGGAAAGGGCACCGTATAATGAGGTGTAGACCGTTCCACCCCGGTTGGGGCTGCCCTCACCGGTCTGACGCCAGTGGCGCCAAGACCTTTTCTTTTGAGCCGAAGCCTTCTCAGCATGAAGAACGGTCCTCGGATCCGGCTTCTGCTTTGAAGGCTTTGGCTGCTGTGTTGCGTATGAGAAACAAGATGGCTGGAGCTGCTCACGCCCAGCAGCCCCAGGGGGTTGGACATAGCGAGAGAGAGAGAGATTGTCTTGTATCTTTCTCCATGATTTCCATCAAATTGAGCCAGAGGTGTCTCACAGTGACCACAAGGGCTGCCATAGACCGCCCAAAAGTTCAGGCGGTCTCCTTATTATCCCTGAGAGATAAATCTGTGGCCCGACGAAGTTCTCAAACCCCATCGTGCCAAACTCCCTCACTTCTGTCCAAATACCCCAGCAGGTCAGCCTGATATGCTTGTAGCACTACTATAGTGTGCAAGCAGCCTCCTGCTAGACCCACTGTCGTAAATGCTTTTCCCACTAGATTAAAAATATGTATATATTTTTTTAATGGTTTAGTGAGAGAAGCCGACGCCTTCAGGGACGATACTAAACCAGGAGACAGATAGCTAGCAAGCGTCTGTTCTACCTGGGATATTACCCCATAGCCATACTCTCTTAACCCCCTAATATCTGAATATACATGGACTTGGGGGCTAAAAGACAAGAAGAGTAAGGCTTTTTCCATGATCTAGACAGCTCGCTGTGCAGATCGGGAAAAAATGGAAGGCCCCGTGATGGAGGTGAAAAAATAGAGGGAAGGAAACTTGTTCTTTATTTTTAGGACGAGCTCCCCCTTATTTCTGCTGGCCATTAAATATTTAATTTATCTACAGCCTTGGTTAACACCTCCACCAGCTTTATTTTATATATACATTTATTTTATATATATAAACTATTATACATGTGTATATATATATTTCTCATACGCTGGGGAAAGAGATGGCAAATCCACTTCCCCCATGATTGTGCTTTGTTTACTTTCAATGCCCAGCACATCTACCTCCTCGGGGGTAGAGCACTGAAGCATTGAACTCTCTCCCCGGGCGGAAGAGACCGCAGCGCGGGCTTCCGAGACCGGAGAGAGAGCATGGATCCCTCGTGGAAAGGGAGGAGATAAGATCCGCGGACCCGTCTCCAACCGCGTAAAGAGATCCTATTTGCGATCCACAGGAATGCATTCTCCGCGTTGCCTCGGCAGACGCGGGTCCTGCACCCTGAGAATCGCGAGCCTGGCCACTTCCCTCGAAAAGTGACAGGCGGGAGCGAAGCGAAAGCTTCTCACAATGTTGGCAATCAGCCAAGGCTGATACCGCATGCTCCACTCCCAACACATCACACAAAGCTCGTGTGTGTCCCTACTCGTTAAATAACGCGAGCAGGAAGAACACAGAGTTTGTGCAATTGTTTCCATAGTGTGTATATATATATATATATATATATATATATATATATATATATATATATATATCAGACAGACAACAATAAATATTCACAGACAGTTTTGACACAGAGCGCTTTGCTGAGGCACAAAAGCAAACACGAGTAACGCACCGTATGTGCTTATATCCTTTCCTGGTCATGACGTCACCCGGCTTTGGCGTTCATTCATTCATTCCATTGGACTAGTTGACATACGTGCTTCAGAGGTAATCACGCGAAGGCGTTCCCAAAGCGTCATCGACGCATCGCGAGTTCCCTCGAAAGGGAACACAAGTTCAGGCCCGTTCCTCTCT
Organism: Gila orcuttii; assembly: GCA_026230005.1. Classification (NCBI taxonomy): domain Eukaryota; kingdom Metazoa; phylum Chordata; class Actinopteri; order Cypriniformes; family Leuciscidae; genus Gila; species Gila orcuttii. The sequence goes on along the minus strand of JAPDVR010000024.1, from coordinate 16,160,864 downwards.
CGGTCTTCACAGTCGTCACTCCTCCTTTTATGCTTCCGCTGCTCCGTGAGAGATACGAGATGGAAGGTCTAGTATCTCGTATGCGTCTCAAAGGTGTTGTTCATTATTAATCACGCCACCGGCCTCGCGCCGTTCTCTCACGTCCCTCGGCCTCGTTCTGCTCGCCACAGCCTATATAAAAGATTATTAAAGCTTGAGGATCATATTTTACTGATGCAAATTTGTTTACTAATGAGGTCATACTCTTGTATCAAAAATACAGGCGGTGACTAACAGACTTGAAACTGACTGACTACAATTGTCCTGTCAGCAATGCTGAAAGATGTGTTGATCCAAAACATCTATGGTGATTCATGTTTATAAGAATTTATTTTACATTAGCCTACTTCCTTTGTATGATGCAAGAAAGCTTTTAAGACACTCGAGAAATGCCACTGTTCGTCAGAATGGTTCTTGCAAGTAAGGCTATTTTGGCAGTATGTGGCTCATCCTCTCTGTTTATCATCACTGGGCGAATCTCTGCAGGTTTACTTCCTCCTTCCTTTTCACATTTACCATGTGTGGTACTTTTTAAAAGGACAGTCTGACTTCATTACTATGCATTACAGGAATGCAAAAAGTTACATATTTCTGTACTTAGCTTCTTAACCCTTTAATTTTTACCCCTAGAAGCAGAAAATTAAAAAAATATTTTTCTTAAAATTCTTATTATTGGACATGGACATATAAAAAAATGACATCAAACTGTTTTTTGTTTTTGGTTGGTCAAAATGTATGTTTTTATCTTAAAGATATAAAATTATACCATATTTTATAGGCTTTTTTTGAAAAATAAACATACCTAGAACAATTATCAGGGTCCACATGAAATTAAATTTATTTAAAAAGGGTGTTTAGAAATAAATAATACATATACTTTATATTGTGGTGGCCATTTTCAGTGATTGTAATTCATAACAGTTTCGGTAAATTCAGCAAATTTCAGTAAATTCAGCAATTAAAAGCTTTTTACACAAAAGGGGAAAAAAAATCCTACTGCAACCTTTGTCAAATTTCAAAGTCCACTTACAGTATCGTCCATGAATTATTTTTTTAGTCATTTTACTTGAGATATTGGATGTTCAAACCATAGTTTTTTATTTATTTATTTATTTTTATTCATTTATTTATTTTACTTTTTTCGTTCTGCTGACAACCAACCTTTTCAAAGTGCTTTTATACATGTTTTACTAAGCACTCTCTTAGACTGAAATCATACCTATATAGGTGTTTGAATGCAAATACCGGCTACACTTGCTTGATTTCACACATAGTAAAATCAATTATCAATATTTGCAAAATAGACACTATTGCTGTTGATATAATAGTCTTTTTCTACGTCAGTTTTCTCTTAATACTTTCTCTTAATACAGTTTTCTCTTAGTACTACATTTGAAGGAGAACTTATTTCATGACCAATAAAAAAAGTATATGTACTATATGAATGCAATCCAGACATACATCTGCCATTTTGGCATTGCAATATAAATTGTGTTGCTTACACACAATTTACAAATCCTCTTCCAAAGCCTCATGTGATAGTAAAGTGTACTTTATATGCGTACTTCAAAATATTGCAAAATATAGTAGTAGTAGGTCATCCAGGTAGTTTTCGGCTACTTTTTATGAATTCTGTGAATTCAGACATTACTCTCCTAATAAAGCCATATCCATGCCAAAATCAAACAGGGGGGTGGGGCAGTACATCTGTTGAAGATTTTTGTCTTATCTCCTTCTTTTGACTGATAACTGATTCTTCTAAAGAAGATATTTAAAGAAATGTCTCATTGTTTTTGTCCATACATCACTCTGTTACCATCACTGAGGGAGTCGTAGGCTTTAGTAACCGGTTTACTTCCTTCTTCCTTTTCACATTTACCATGTGGGGTGTTTATTTTTAAATTGTTTTGAGGTGAAACTTCTTAGTATGCATTACAGGAATGTAAAAACAATAACTATGGATTTCTGTACGTAGCTTCTTAATACTGACTAGGGCTGTGACGAGACACTAAGCTCACAAGAAGGAGACAAGATTTTTGCACAGTATTTTTAAGAAATCCCGAATGACAAAATTCATGAGTGGAAAAATAGTCTGCAGGTGTATTTTGAAATGTTTTAACTAATCACTCTTCACTAATCTTCACACTCTTTTGTAATGAATGTAATTTCAGTTCTACTTCTGATTATGCATTATCATATGCATTGAAAGACAACAATACAAGCACTGTAAAAGGTTTTGCCATAAACTCTGACTGGCTTCCCTCCTGTTTAACATGAGTCTCTTCAGACCTTACTGTACATGAATTATGAGCTTCCAAAACTTCTGATTGAGGTTGTGTGTGACCTGCTAATTGAACTCATTACACAAATTGAACATAGAAATAAAAACAGTATAAATCACAAAAATAAATAAAACAGTTTTTTCTTAGTCTTATTAAGTGCAAACAATAAGTGAAACCATAATCAAAACCATAATCAAAGTACTCTCTCAATATTCAAACTCTGTTGCGCAACGAATCTCCGCCATGGTTTTGTCACTCATCTAACCTTACTCTCATCATGTGATCAGTAAACTGTGATTCCTGCTGCACTGTGTGCGACTCTGCAGCTTGTGCTGGATGATGCTGAATTAAATGGTTTTTATTTTTATAAAAAAAGCAAAACGACAGTGGAGGCAATGTAATGTATAGCGATGGCATACAGGTATTCTAAGCTAATTTCACCCTCACGCTCCGTCATGGCAATATCGCGAGACAATAATATTTTTTTTGCAAGAACCCTTGCAAAATTATGTTAAATAGATTAAGAAAGCTACCACTACTGGTCACATCTAGATTGATTTGTTTAGATCCAGTGAAGTCGTGTCCCAACATTTTTTCTCAGGATCGATATTGTCCCCACCACTTTTTGAAACATTGAGGCACGGATGTACCTAATACAAATAAATAAAACATCTCCAGTTAACTAGCAGAGCATTCATTTAGTTCACTATTAAATAGGAGATCTAGCGCTATAATGTGTTGTTTTTTATCTTCACTAATCACTCCACTCTTTTGTAATGAATGTAATTTCAGTTCTACTTCTGATTTTTATCTGTTTTTATCATGGTTACAGTGTTCTCTTGCAGTGTTCTCCAGTCTTCACTCGGACGCTCTTCAATCTATCGCCGTTGCGGAGACTCGGTTCATTACAGTGAAATCACAAAATAAAATGGACACAAACGTGTCCCTGCTTGATATTGACTGTAACCACTGATGAACATATTCAGTTTTGATGAGAGGAAAAAAAACTATACGAGTGCGGATTAGAACCCGTAACCTCTGACACGCTTGGCAAAAGATCTACCACTAGACCATTTAAGAACTCAAACAAAATATGCGGATCGATGCATTTATTCATGGGTTGAGCAGACAGGCTGCACAGTTTGACCAGCGGGCAGCGGATGGTGTTGCTAAGAACTTGCAATGTATAACTATTATCAGACCGGACCTAGTGGCCTCAAAACACTACCGGCCCACCGGGAAAAGTCCCGACTCTCCCGATTGCCAGTCCGCCCCTGATAGCCAGATCACACAAAGTTGCACAAGCTCAGCTCAATACATTTGCAAACAGCGCATACAACCCCCACGATCAAGTAGTGCACGCAGTTATCTCGCAGAAAGAGTCACAGAAGCACACAGTAAAAGCTGGAATGAAAGCCTTTCATCGGAGCAGCAATGACGTCGCGGAGCGAGGCAGGAATTGCGGTTTCTGTGGCAACCAGGCTCACGGTCCTTCTGGAAAATGGCCTGCAAAAGGTAAACAATATGGCAAATGCAGGAAACCCAACCACTTCGCCAAAGTGTGTCGTTCTGTTTACAAAAGGAATGTTCATGCAGTGAGCAAAGACGCTTCTCATGATGAAGAAGAGTTTTTCGTGGATGTAGTCTTGCAAAAGTCACGTGACATGGAACAAGCATTTGCGGACATACTGCTAGGAGAAGAAAAAACTGAAGTTAGTTTCAAGTTGGACACCGGAGCACAGGTGAATGTCATTCCACTGCACACATTTAATATGCTAAAAGGTCAGTGCAAGCTCACACTGACTAAGCACAGGCTCACTGGATATGGTGGTCAAATGCTCACAGTAAAAGGGACATGTGTGTTGCCGTGCAGATACAAAGACAGAGAAACACTGATGAACTTTTACATAGTCAACACCCAAGCACCGACTGTGTTAGGTTTAAAAGCATGCCTGGACCTGGACTTAATCAAGCTAGTGCTCTCAGTGAACGCACTTAAAGAGGACAAGTCCATCATGGAGGAATATGCTGATGTATTCGATGGCATTGGATTATTTCCAGGGGAGTGCACAATCTATCTAAAACCCAATGCAACTCCAGTTGTTTACCCACCGAGAAGGATACCTCTGGCTCTACGTGGCAGACTGAAAGAAGAGCTGCAAAATATGGAAAAACAAGGAGTCATAGTCAAGGTAACAGAGCCCACCGACTGGGTGAACGCACTTGTGGTCGTGAAAAAATCGAGAACTGGTAAACTCAGAACGTTCATTGCATCAACAAAGGCCGCTCAAATTCTCCCGCGCTAATGCCTCTCCTAAGACGCCTCATTTGGATTGCAGCCTGCGATCAGTTCATCATAACTGCAAAACATGTTTCCGGGTCCAAAAATCAAATAGCTGACTCTCTCTCTCGTTTTGCTTTTCAGAAATTCAGGCTGCTGGCACCAGATGCGGAGCCATTCCCAACCCTAGTACCTCACTATTCAGAGCTGATATTCCCATAAATCACCCATTGAAACCACTCCTCGACGCCTCTCTTAATTCCATTCTTCAAGCCGTTTCACCCAGAACCCTCCAATCCTACCTAACCGCATGGAAGTGTTTTAAGTCTTTCCAATCCACATACAACCTGCCTTTTCACGATTTTTCTCTGCTCACCATCACTTCATTCATATCTTATCTCAACAGCATCAAGAACCTCCAAGCCAGCTCCTTCAAGGGTTATCTAAGCGGAATCCAATTTTTCCACAAACTCATGGTTCGCCCTCCTCAGAGATAGCCAATTCTCAGACATCAAAGCTCATCAAAGGCATCCAAAAAACCCAACCTACCCGCCCAGATGTCAGACAACCAATAACGTTAGACAGTTTCATCAGGGTCATCCCGATCGCCCTGCTCCCAGAGGTCGAGGTTGTCCCTGTCGTCGCAGTTTCCGGCCATCAGGAGCCGGCCGTGGAGGAGGGGGTACTGTCACAGAGTCAATGGAACCAACAATCCAACCATCAACACCAGATCACTACACCCTACCCACTCAAACACTATCACCTGAATTCTGATCACCTGCACCTCATCACACATCCTTTTTATTCCACCGATCCCTTCTCCTCAGTGTCTGGTCTCGTCTATGACAAGCGCCATAGACTGCTCACTCAAGTTACCTTCTTCTAGATTCTACTTGCCTGTAGTCCTGATCTTCTCATCATCGCTGATCTTCATCATCCTGGTTCTTCTCATCCTCATCTGTCTGCAAAGATATTCTTTATTACTGTCAGCTAAGTCTTCACCAGATCTACTATCAGTATTCATCGCACCTGCCATCCTTCCCTGCATTGCTCTTCCTCTGCACTTCTAATAAACTTGTTATATTCACTAATACCTTGTCGGTCCTCTTCTGATTGTGACAATTGCAAGAACAAAATACATCCAACTTAAATTGCATACACAGAACATTTTCTCAAAAATACCAGTTGAGAGATGGTTGAATTTTGGCAAGAAAATAAATTGAACTATGAACCACCGCTCACATGTGGCACTGGCAGGGAAATCACAGTAAGTGCAGTATTGCACTTAAAGTTGCAGTAGGGAGTTTTGAGAAAATTTTGACTTAGCCTGAAAATTTGAACAAGCACAATAGGGCTGCAACTAACGATTATTTTCATAATCGATTAATCGGACGATTATTTTTTCGATTAATCGATTAATCGGATAAAATTTCAATTTGATTTTTTGTTTATTACAACTAAATAAAACCCTTAATCATGGTATTTATGTGTAAAAGTGTACAAAAGCCACACATTGAGTTTTACTAATATCAATATTTGCATTGTTTTTAATGATAATTGCTGATGGCAAGTTGACAACCATGAAAAACAAAAAAATCTAAATTATATACAACATTGTTTTAACATAATTTTTGTTAAAAACTAATTTACACAGACATGTTCAGATGTGAAGATAGAAACCAAAAACATGTAAAGTACATAATTCATTAAATTTTTATTTAAGATTCAATTAATTATAAGGATAAATTGCTAAAATAAATATAGAAAGACTGAAAAAAAGCGTGTGAACGTAGTAGAGCCGCAGTAGATCGCGTTTGTAAAACAATTCATTTGTCTTCTATTAAGTTTTAATAGAAGACAAATGCTATAAAAAGAGAACGGAATGGAGACGCAGCAAACAGGCTTGATTAAAAGGACAAGAAAATGATGCATTAGTGCACAAGAATTCGCTGAAAACCACTGACTACAGTGACTAAAAAACAATCTTTTACTGCTGCTGTTAATAACTGCCTTTATATTTAGTGCTTCACTTTCTAAACACCGTTTTAATTTAGCCTATTTCTGCGTAGCGCTATTTTAATCCATCACTTATGTTGCGAGCGAAATGATTGCACAACCTGATGCCCGAGACAAAATACAGACATCCCAAGTCTCCCGGAAGTTCCGGGAGTCTCCCGCATATTGTTAGCGGCTCCCTGATGCCCGCAAATTAGTTCAAACTCTTGGAATCTAGAGCGTGCAAGCAAGAGAGCGCATGCGAGACAGAAGAGAGTGCTCCAAAGTCCAAACTGTGTAGCGCGCGCACGACAGAGCGGCACAGGGAGAGAGACCTTGCGTGTGTGCCGCATCGTGATAGGCCTGTTTCAACCAATCACCAGTAAATGCTCCCCGTGACGTAAGCAGAGCAACTAATCGATAATGACATTCGTTGACAACGATTTTCATAATCGATTATTATCGATTATATCGATTAGTTGTTGCAGCCCTAAAGCACAACTTCCAGGTCCAACCCCCTTGCTCTCTGCTGCGCTACAGCCCTCCCTCCACAGCTCCTCCCCCACAGCGGAGCCTGCCGTGAACGCGCAGGCTAGTAAACAGGGCCACCGATGACGGCGGATTATAAACAGTTATGGAACATTCACTAATAGGGACGAAACATCAACAATATGCTTTACATTGACTATGGCCTGCCCATAGTTTGACTACAAACTTGGTCTTCAAATTATTATGTATTTTGCAATACATGTAACTTTATAACGTTGCACTCTTTCTATAAGTTATAAATAGCTAGTAAGATAACGTTAAAGGATTAGTTCACTTTTAAAAAAAAACTTTTGCTGATAATTTACTCACCCCCATGTCATCCAAGATGTCCATGTCTTTCTTTCTTCAGTCGAAAAGAAATTAAGGTTTTTGATGAAAACATTCCAGGCTTTTTCTCCATATAATGGACTTCAATAGGACACAAACGTTTCAAGGACCAAATGACAGTTTCAGTGCAGCTTCAAAGGGCTTTAAACGATACCAGACGATGAATAAGGGTCTTATCTAGCGAAACGATCGGTCATTTAAAAAATAAATAAAAAACTTTAAGTTCCCTTACGAAGGGAACTCAACGATTCGTCGATCGACGCCATGGGAACGCCCCCAGCGTGACTGCGTCTGAAGCATCTATGTCAACTAGTCCAATGGAAAGAATGAGCGTCACGGGCGGGTGACGTCATGACCAGGAAATGATAAAAGCACATCCGGTGCAAACCGGCATTAGCTTCTGTTGCCTCAGCAAGCGATCTGTGTTATACTGTCTCTGTCTATTTATTGTTGTCTGTTGCAATTTATTCGGAAACGTTATGGCGAAACAAGTGTACAAGCAGTGTGTTCCTCCCTGCCCGCGTTATTTAACGGGTGGGGACACACACGAGCTTTGTGTCATTTGTTTGGGAGTGGAGCATGCGGTCTCAGCCTTCGAGGAGGCTGAGTGTCAACACTGTGAAATGCGAATACCGCTCCGCATGCTCCGCTCTCGCCTGTCACTCTTTGATGTAAAGAGTGGGCAGGCTCGCGATCCTCAGGGATCAGGACCCGCGTCTGCCGATGCGGCGCGGAGAATGCATTCCTGGGGATCGCGGAAGGATCTTTCGGAGGGGTTGGAGACGGGTCTCTTGGCCTTTTCTCCTTCCTTACCCGGAAGATCCAGCGCTCTCCCCCCGGTGTCGGAAGCACGCTCTGCGGTTTCTTCCGCCCGGGGAGAGAGCCCTCCATTACTTCAATGCTCTTCCTCCGAGGAGGTCGATGTTATGAGTATGGAGAGTGAAAGCACACACAGGGGGGAAAAAGATTCACAATTTATTTCCCCAGCATATGATGAGCTGGTGGATGTTATGTCACGGGCTGTAAAAAAAATAAATATTGTATGGCCATCTGAGAATAAAGGCGCTCGTCCTAAAAGTAAATTAGATGAGCGCTTTTTATCATCCACTACATTATCTCCACCACAAGAGCTTCCCTTTTTTCCTGATCTTCACAATGAAATATCGAAATCGTGGAATAAACATTACTCTTCACGACTTTTTAGCCCTCAAGTTAACACTTATTCGAGAATAAGAGGGCTAAAAGAGTATGGTTATGAGGCGATGCCCCAGGCGGAACAGAATTTAGCATAAAAAACAGCTATCTTTCGCCTGGTCCCGCATCGTCCCTGAAAGCCTCGGCTTTGCCCACTAGACCGCTTAAAGCCACCTCGGTTTTAGTGGGCAAAGCTTATACGGCAGCAGGTCAAGCTGGAGCATGTCTGCATACAATGGCAAAAAAAAGTGCTACAGGCGTATCAAGCTGACCTGCTGGGGGATCTGGATAGTAGTGAGGGAATTACTCATGACGATATTCGAGAACTTCGTCGTGCTACCGATCTTTCTCTCAGGGCTACTAAGGAGACCGCCAGAGCAATTGGGCGGTCTATGGCAGCCTTGGTAGCTACTGAGAGACACTTATGGTTAAATCTGTCAGAGATTAAAGAAAAAGATCAAGCTTTTTTATTAGATGCTCCGCTTGAACCTTCTGGTCTCTTTGGCGACGCAGTCCACGCAGTCGTCGAGCGATTTCAGGAGTCTAAGAAGCAACCTGACGCTTTTAAAAAGTTTATCCCTCGCCGTGTCCAGCCCCCTGGGGCTGCTGGGCGTGAGCAGACCCAGCCGTCGAGCTCATCATATCATGTGCAACAGAAAGAGAGTGTTTCGTCTCGTGCACCTCCACATAAACAATGGAAACAGGCGCAACACTCTCAGTCGAAGTCTTCTAAGTCGAAGCCGGATCTGAGGACCGTTCTTCAGGCGAAGAAGACTTCGGCTCAAAAAAAAAAAAAAAAAAGAGGTCCTGACGTCACTGGCGTCAGACCTGTGAGGACAGCCCCGACCGAAGTGGAGCGGTGTACACCTCAGAATACGGTGCCCGTTCCACTTCGGGGTCCTCACGGGACTGTTCTGCCAACCCCGTCACCCTTGGTGCTTCGGGGCGCAGCGGTCTTCAGCGAGTCGCTGATGCTATGCTGCGGCACTGCATCGGTTTCGCGCCCTCTGAGGGGGGTTTTAGAGCAGCCAGTTCAGGTAGTTCCTGCCATTATGTTTCAGGCTCCGGGACTGGCTGTCTCGTTAACACCAGAGACCAGCCTCGAGAGGCTGGTTCCCTTAGTAAATTTTCTGGCAGCGTGGAAGCTTCTGCCGAATATTTCTCGTTGGGTCCTGCAGATTGTAGAGAAAGGATACAGAATCCTGTTTGGTTCACGTCCTCCTCGTTACAGCGGGGTGTTGCCCACAGTGGTGCATCCCGAGCAGGCTCTGGTAATGGAGCAAGAGGTAAAGGCCCTGTTAGCGAAAGAAGCTATAGAACAGGTGTACTCACCCGACCGAGGTCGGGTTTTTACAGCCGTTATTTCATTGTTCCAAAAAAGGATGGAGAGTTGCGTCCCATTTTAGATCTTCATCTGTTAAATCGTTCAGTACAGGAACTCAAGTTCTAGATGCTGACACTCAAACAGATCGTGACTCAAATCAGATCCGAGGACTGGTTTGTCACGATAGATCTGAAGGACGCTTACTTCCATGTCTCCATCTTCCCTCAGCACAGGAGGTTCCTAAGGTTTTCTTTCGGGGGCAAAGAATACCAGTATTGGGTACTTCCTTTCGGTCTAGCTCTATCACCCCGCACGTTCACGAAATGCGTAGATGCAGCTCTAGCCCCGCTCAGGCTGCAGGGCATACGTATTCTGAACTACATCGACGACTGGCTGATTCTAGCGGAATCAGAGCAGTTGGCGGTTCGGCACCGAGGTGTCGTTCTCGCTCATATGCAGATGTTGGGGTTGAGGCTCAATACCAAGAAGAGTGTGCTTTCTCCAGTACAGAGAACCACTTTCCTTGGTGTGGTATGGGATTCAGTGACGATGCGGGCCACCCTATCGCCCGTTCGTGTAGCTGCTATCCTGTCAGCCACAAAAGAGCTGAAGCTAGGCCAGTCACACACTGTAAAACAGTTCTGGAGACTGTTGGGTCTTTTGGCAGCAGCGTCCAACGGGATACCTTTTGGCCTGCTGTACATGAGGCCTTTACAGTGGTGGCTCAGGACCAGAGGGTTCTCCCCGAGGGGAAACCCACTTCGTATGATCAAGGTCACGCGGCGTTGCTTTCGTGCCTTAGTTATATGGAGGAAGCACTGGTTCTTAACCCAGGGTCCGGTGTTTGGAGCTCTTTGCCATCGAGTTACTATCTCGACAGATGCTTCCCTCACCGGCTGGGGAGCGGTAATGGAAGGCCGCTCGGTTCAGGGTCTGTGGAAGAGTCATCATCTCTCGTGGCACATAAATTGCCTGGAGATGATGGCTGTCTTCAATGCGTTGAAGCAATTCCTCCCAGACCTGAGGGGTCATCATGTGCTCGTCCGTACAGACAACACATCGGTGGTCTCTTATCTGAACCGTCAGGGGGGTCTGAGGATCCTCCTGTGGTCTCTGGGGAAGGTACTCTCCCTGAGGGCAGTGTATATTCTTGGGGACCAAAATATTGGAGCAGACATCCTGTCGAGGCAGGAGCTGAGGCCAGGGGATTATTTGGGAGTTTTACGGCCAAGCAGAGGTGGATCTGTTTGCGTCTCAGCATACGACGCACTGTCCACTTTGGTTCTCCCTTACTCACCCAGCCCCCTGGGCTGGATGCTATGGTGCAGACGTGGCCGAGGCTACGTCTGTACGCATTTCCCCCTGTTGCTCTGCACCCAGGAGTTCTGGAGCGAGTTCGCCAGTACGTAATAAGCCTACTGCTAGTAGCACCACGCTGGCCGAGTCGGATCTGGTTTGCGGACCTGATCCATCTCTTAGACGGTCCTCCCTTGGAGAAATCCCGATCAGGAGAGACCTTCTGTCTCAGGCCGGGGACACAATATTTCAAAACCCCCGACCGGAGATTTGGAACCTGTGGGTTTGGCCTCTGAGGGGGCCCAACTCATAGAGAGTGGTCTCTCAACTGAGGTTGTTGAGACCATTCTAAGCTCCAGAGCTCCAGCTACTAGGAAACTATATGCGCTTAAATGGAAAGTTTTTTTCTGTATGGTGTCACCGACATCAGTGGGATCCGGTTAACTGTTCTGTGAACACAGTACTCGAGTTCCTGCAGGAGCGCTTTACGTCAGGTTAGGTCTATGTGGCGGCCATTGCGGCTTACCACGCCCTGTGGGGGGTACATCGTTGGGTCGAGACCCCCTGATTTCACGTTTCCTTCGTGGCACACTGCGGACCAGGAAAGGCTGAACCTCTTGTGTCCAGTGCGATCACTGGATACTTATGTTTATCGGACATCTTCAATGAGGAAGTCCGACCAGTTATTTATTTGCTTGGATCACCTGAGAAGGGTCTTCCTGCTTCTAAACAGACGGTTAGTAAGTGGATAGTTGAGGCTATTTCACTTGCATACGAGTACTCTGACCAGCCGTGTCCTTTGGCGGTCAGAGCTCACTCTACGAGGGGTATGGCGGCCTCTAAAGCCTTATTACTTGGAGTTTCTCTTCAAGACGTGTGTGATGCGGCAGGCTGGTCCTCACCGCTCACATTCATTAGGTTTTACTGCCAGGACCTGGATGCTGCCCCAGGTTCTCAGGTGCTTAGTGCTTAGTTACAACAGACTAACACTCAGGTACTTGGAATTCTGGCGCTTTGGGTATTCTCGTTCCCATGGCGTCGATCGACGCATCGTTGAGTTCCCTTCGTAAGGGAACGTCTCAGGTTACTATTGTAACCATAGTTCCCTGAGAACAGGGAACGAGACGATGCGTCACCCTGCCATACTTCCTGCATCCCTGTGATCGGCTTGCTTCGGCAATTTTCGTCAAAATGAACAAATCTTTTTCGAATCATTTCGTTCGTTGAATGAACGAAATGACTCCGAAAAAGACTCGTTCGAAATGAACGAATCTTTTTGCGAGTCATTTCGTTCGTTGAATGAACGAAATGCATTGAAAAAAGATTCGTTCATTTGGATGAACGAGTTCGAACAGGAGAGTCACGAACGACGGTACGCGCTCGCGCTGTGCAAGAGAGGGGTGATCAGCGCATACACGAGCGTGATTGACACTGCTAAGATATTCCTCCTGGCTCTGATTGGTTGTTTCTGACCGGGAGCGGTGTATTTCTGCAAATGGCAATAGGACCACAGGGAGGAGCCAGAGGAGCTCGATTTTTTCCACAGATTATCTCTCTCATATTCTACTGTGAGGACATAATGACAGTTTTAACAAATATTTGTTTACAAAAGCTACCTACTGGAGCTTTAATGAAGACTCTCTTCATTTTTGATAGATGCTGGAAAGCAATATCAGGTGTGATTTCTGTAGACTGTAGATAAATGTTCAATTCATCCAAAACATTCTCCTGGTTTCTGGAGAAGTAGTCTGTGATCTCATCACTTTCATTTTCTGGCTTCCTTGAAACAATTGTCTCTGCAACATGTGGACTGTGTGCTGCTGAAAGCTCCTGTTTTAGTCTTAAGATGATGTCATCTTTTTGCTCATTCGGTATGTAAGACATACGCAAATATGTGAAGCCGTTACCAGTGTTGGGAAAGTTCACTTTCTACATGAACTAGTTCATGATTTCCATTACACGAGAGTAGATGTTAAAAACTTCATGCTGATTTGTACTCAGCTTTCGCCAAGATAAGCAACACTAAGACGTAGCTTTACAGTAAACTATGCTTCTCCATCCATTTACGCTTCTTTCCATATGGTGGGACTCCCCTTCTGTCCGGCGTTAACGGCTGCAGTGTACTTGGCGTGTCAGCACACACGAAGGCTGCAACTACAGTGTGGTCTCCCTAGTGGACCAGCACGACAACCGTCTGGATTGAGCCGAGTAGGGGACATCTCTAGGGTCTTCAAGTGGGCACCTTCCGTCCTCAGTGTTTCGTCGACTAGCCCACGACACCTCAAGAGGGCTCGACAGTGACTCTGGCGTCCCAGAGTCACCCCCCTCTGTCCCCCACTCAACTCAGCCCAGCTTACTGACCTCTACATCCCTCCTGCTGCTGGGACCTAACAACAATCTCACAATCTCTCCGCAACCCAACCATATGCGCCAACCCATTTGACTAAGGCTGTCGAGCCCCACTGGTGCGTTAATATGCGGTTTCAGTGGCAACGGTTCCGTATGGCATACCACCTACCGCAAAAACACAATATCTGCCCAACCACCCGTCATTCACGCAATATACACAGGAACGTAATGACTGTAAATACTATACAACCTATACAAATAAACCAACAGACTCTTCAAGTTTTTCGAGAATTCTACGAAACCGTAGCGTGGCGGCCTGTACACAGCCAGCTAGAATCTTTCCGTCTCAACCACAGCCAGTTGCTGCTCCTTTCTGCTGCTTCAGATAAGTTCTTTACTGTGCGACGCAACTCTTGGCCACAGAATCCGACGTCTCTGAGGAACCGGGTTGTAGAGTGTGCCACAAAACCTCGACAACCCACTTCCACTGGATAAACCTGGACTCTCCATCCTCGCTGTTCTGCTTCAGTTGCCAGATGAGCATACTGCAGTTTCTTCCTCTCATATGCCTCATCTACTGCATCCTCCCATGGCACTGTTAACTCTATCAGTTGAACAATGCGTGCTGATCCAGACCACAAAACAATATCTGGTCGTAGGTTAGTGGTGGCAATCTCAGGTGGAAAAATAAGCCGTTGATCAAGATCAGCCAGCATCTTCCAGTCCCTAGCAGCTTCCAGTTGACCTGGGCGAGAATTGGTGTTAACACCTTTTCTTGGTGGTTGCTCGCCTGGGCGGAGGAATATTGTCTTCTGCGTGTATGTTTTGCTAGAACAGGCGGCAACTTATTGGTCATACTACGCTTGCCTTCCAATGCTAAAGCCAAACATCGCAGTACTTGGTCATGGCGCCAAGTAAACCGACCTTGGCTAAGAGCCACCTTACATCCTGTCAAAATGTGCCTTAATGTGGCAGGTGATGAACACAAAGGACAAGAGGGATCCTCTCCTACCCAGAGGTTTAGGTTCTGCGGTGATGGGAGAACATCATATGTTGACCTAATAAGGAAACTGATCCTACTCTCTTCCATTGACCAAAGGTCTTGCCAGCCCATCTTGCGTTGTTCCACACTCTCCCATCTCATCCACTCTCCCTGCTTGGCCTGGGAAATGGCCTTTATACACCTCATCCTCTCCTCCTGCTTTCGCACCTCGTTGACTACCAGCTTCCTCCTTTGAGCTGGGCCTGCCTTGTGCCATTTAGGAGGAGCTAAACTGAGCCCAAAACCCCCTCTTCCATGCTGTACCTGTCCCACGATATCCCCAATTTGAAGGTCAGCCTTTCCCTCTTCTACAGCTTTCTTTGCTGACCACTTTCTACCAGTTTTTAACACAGGGGCTGCCTCCCTTACACATTTGTCGCGTGACTCTACTAAGAGTAGAGTCATTTCCAGTCTGACCTTGGCACATTTAAACTCCTCGGTTAAAGCAGAGACTGGCAGCTGCAATATTCCTTTACCATAAAGTCCCACTCTGCTGAGGCAGCGTGGAATTCCCAACCATTTCCTAATGTATGAACTTATTAACGCTTCCAGCTTATCCACTGTTGTCAAAGAAACCTATTACACAGTCAGTGGCCACAGCAACCTCGGCAGTAGACCAAACTGAAAGCACCAGAGTTTTAGTTTGCCTGGTAGAGCACAGCTGTTTATGCTCTTCAACCCTTCCACTGCTTGTTGTCTAACTTCTCCCACTCGAACTGTGTCCTTTAGATCTCCATCGTACCATCTCCCAAGACTCTTCACTGGCTTCTCAGAAACTGTTGGTATTGCCTCACCATTAATGAAGAATTTTTTATCTACTACCTTTCCTTTAACTATCGAGATGCTCCTTGATTTAGAGGGCTTAAATTGCATTCGTGCCCATTCCATATTATTTGTTAACTTCCCCAATAACCGATTAGTGCAGGCTACTGTTGTAGTCATGGTTGTCATGTCATCCATGTATGCTCTGATTGGTGGTAGTCGCATCCCAGAAGCCAAGCGCTCTCCTCCTACTACCCATCTTGATGCCCTAATGATTACTTTCATTGCTGTGGTAAAAGCCAGTGGAGAAATGGTGCATCCTGCCATAATTCCAACCTCTAAGCATTGCCATGCAGTGCTGAATTTTGGAGTTGAGAAACTAAATTGCAAATCTCCAAAATAGGCTTTCACTAAATTTGTTATTGACATTGGTACTCTGAAAAAAATCAAATGCTGCCCAAAGAAGCTCATGTGGCACTGAACCATATGCATTAGCCAAATCCAGGAATGTCACATGGAGCTCCTTCCTCTCCTTTTTAGCTGACTGAATTCGTTGCCAGATAAAATTGATGTGTTCTAAGCATCCTGAGAACCCTGGAATGCCCGCATTTTGAACTGAAGTGTCAAGGAAGCCATTCTTTAATAGGTAGGTGGACAATCTCTGGGCAATAATGCTGAAGAAAATCTTACCTTCAACATTTAATAGTGAAATAGGACTAAACTGACTGATGCTTGTAGCATCTTTTTCTTTAGGTATAAAGACTCCACCTGCTCTGCGCCATGCTCTAGGTACAACCTGTTTTTCCCATGCCACTTTTATCAATTTCCACAGAATTCGCAGAACTCCTGAAGCACTCTTGTACACTCTGTACGGAACTCCATTAGGCCCTGGAGATGATGAAGCCCTTGCCTTTCTCACAGCCTGCTCTACCTCTTTCCACTTAGGTGCACAGACCTCCATTTGGTATTCTGGTGGGTTGATAGGTGGTATGTCTGATGGAATTGACATAGGCTCATGCCTTTTTGCATCTGTATGCGTTTCCTCCAAATATCTCTCTTGCTCAACCCTAGATGCTTTTAAAGTGCCATTCTTCTCCCTGGTGAATAACTTCTTTACGAATTTGAATGGGTCTTTATAGAAATTAGCCCTTGCACGTTCCTTCTTTTTGTAGAGTTTCCGTAGGCGCTCAGCTCTGCGTAATGTTGCCAGCTTATCTTTTATGGCCCTTTGTAAGAGATTGAGTCCCTCCTTCTGACTTTGTTCTGCTCTTTTCCATTGCTTCCTCAGCTGTCTCCTTTCTCTAACTAACCCTTCAATTTTCTGCTGCCGTCTAGATATTACAGGAGTAGTCCTTCCTTTTTTCCACACCAAACCTCTCACTTCCATATGCGTAAATGATGTCCCCAAATTTATCCAGCTTCTTTTCAACTGTACCAGTTAATCTTTCCAATGCAAAGCATAGATCTGTGTTTACCGAATCACAAATTTTGAAATTCAGTTCACAAATTTTAAAATGAACTAGTTCAGTTCATAGTTCATACAATTTTGAACTAGTTCATAGTTCTTTTTTTCCATATATTGCTGCGAGCTATTATTTTTCAAAATTATTGCCACAGCCCATATAGAACCACAGACAGCAATTATTTTATCGATGGGCAAAGTTTGCACAGAAATATAATATTTTTCCCATCCTCACCGACCTTGTCATAAAACTTGTTTAAATGATCATACGACGCCTCCTTGCTGCTTTTTGTTTGGATGACGCATGCGGTGCGACACTGGTGGCGGGTGTTGCCAGATTGGGTGTTTTTCCGCTACATATTAAGGCCTGTTTACTGTGTATTTTAGCCGGGTTTTCGCCTGGAAGGCTCTATAGAAATCTGGTACCCTATGAACGAAGTTAAGCTGAGTGTGGTGTTCACAGACACCAGAATGAACGAGTTCGCAGTAACGTTCATCAGGCAGTAATACAGTACGTTCAGTTCACGTTCGCCCAAAATATGAACAAGTTCATGAACTATCGTTCAATGAACGTGTTCAGGCACAACACTAGCCGTTACCATGAGATATATTTTACCGGAAAGGTAACTGAACCTTCTGTTCACACCACTGATGATGGCATTAACTAATGGCCCACAATATTGAAGGTTTTCTTGCTTGAGTGACTGCAACTTCTCAACAAGAATGCTGATTGTGGGGACCAAGACTCCAAAGTATGCCATTTGTCTGACTGGAGAACATCTAGGGCCTTGGACACTGGTGCCATGACCTGTGAAATTACACATAAAACATGGCTGTATGCATGAGTGCAAAAATACATGATGAAAATCACAGGATGCATAAGTCATGTTTGCATAAGTCAAATCACAGGATGCATAAGTCATGATGATTATTATATTCTTAAGAGTTATTAATAGGTACTTAACTTTAAAAGAATTTACTAAAGAATTACTAAAGTCATTTAGTTTTATTAAAATTAGTATTTAACATACAGTATATACCAACAATATTTTCATTAGGCCTATATAAATATGGGATTCTATGAAACACTAAAAATATTTACATAAAACGATTGATTCAGTACACCTAAGCCAGTTCTAACTTATAGACATAATCTTTGATGAGTGTAATCTCTGATGGCTTCAGTCGTGGAATGTCCATTTTCTCACAAACATCATGGAGCTCTTGAGGTGTCTCTTCAATGCAAGTTTTCATACGATCCATTTCATTATATATAGAATTCCAACGAGTTACATTAGGCACAACCAGCATGCATCCAAGCCTGTCTTTAATGTTGTCAGAAGCTTGGGTGCTTCTACTCTGCTTATACCAAAGGCTTTGACATTTGGCGAAAGCTACCCTTGAAATCTTTTTAAATGAAGAGTCTTCCACAGCTGCCTCAGCATCTTTGGTTGCAACCAAGTGGAGAGAATGGCAGGCACAGCGTTGATGGGCTGGCAAGTGGTAGTCATCCTTTGCAGGTCTCTTTTAGAAATGCTGCAACATCAGTAAACATCTGCCTCTTCATCATTTTCTTCATAATCTTCAGTCACTTCGTCTTCAGCTGCGAACACACTAAAAGCTTTTACAAAGTTTGAACCGTTGTAGTGATTAACACAACTTTGTTTTGAATGCTTAATTCCATGTGGACACTTTTAAGCATCTCTGCCAGAGTGTCATAACAAATGTGCCTTCCCTTGATCCTTCGGCAAGCTAAAGCCCCTGAAGAGATGGTAAGTGTGTCTGAATCTATCCAATGGACAGTGACTCCCAGATAGCTCTTGTGATTCGTAGACCATGCATCTGTGGTTGTTGCTACAAATTTCTGCTCAGACAAAACTTTATACATATCTGCCTGCCTTCAAGGAAATGTATTGATCCTCTAGCATTTTGACTAATGTCTTTCTAGACATCACATGCCTTGAAGGCAGTACCTGCTTGAATAATTCTTTAAATTCTGCCCTTTCAACAATACTGAGGGGATGAAGCCACTGAATAACAAAATTCAGAACCAGCTTGTTGAATTTTGCCTGGTAAAATGGTGCCACATCCCTCATGAAATACTGAATTGGACTTGAAGAGCTTGAGGAACTGTTCTTGAATGGAGGGTGTCGTTATCTTCTTACTGAATTGCTGCTGCATTCTCTGTAGGCTATACTCATTCAGTTTAAATGGATGCAGTCTCTAATAGGCATAGGATAAAGGGGAAAAAGTAAAAATTAGAAAGAAAAAAACATTGTCATTTGTCAAGTGTCATTTGAAAAAAAAATTACATAGTTTTAAATTATTATTATGCAAGACAGAAATATATAAGCCTACTATTATAATACAACTGCGATACAACATAAAGGAATGTTTCAGAGTAGGCTATATTAATTTTCACTTTACACTAAGGTAGTTAAATGAAAATACTTGTCTTAATTTCTTAACTTGAAAGGATTAAACACTTGAACTTTTATTTTGGCGGAAAACTGTGACTATACCTTTACGTTTCTATGACATTAAAAACGCTTTTATATTGCTGTAATTATCTGGCTGCCCACACAAATGTTGGAAGTTATGTGAACGTTAAACAGCATAACTGGCATTTGAAAAATGCACGTTAAACTCACAGCTAAAGCAGTGATGGAGCTGGCAGAATTAACTGTGAAAGAAGAAAGCGAATCACAAGCTGCTTATGTGAGCACAGTTCGGTTCGCTCTGAAACCAGTTGCAACAAATCTATAAACCAATTTAATATAATCAAAACGTCTCAGGTTACGTATGTAACCCTGGTTCCCTGATAGGGAACGAGACGCTGCGTTTGAGACGCGGTGGGAACGCTATGCGTGATTACGTCGTGAAGCGCGTGTAAAATCAGTCCAATGGAAGCCCACTACGACATAGGTGACGTCATAGACCAGGAAACTATAAAGCAGCCCTGAAATCAGACCGCGACAGCTTCTGAAAAACCTGAAGCAAGTCGATCAGGGCATGTAGGAAGTATGGCAGGCAAACGCAGCGTCTCGTTCCCTATCAGGGAACCAGGGTTACATACGTAACCTGAGACGTTCCCTTTCAAGGGAACTCGAGCTGCGTTTGAGACGCGGTGGGAACCCTATACCCACTACGCCATAGTGACAAATGCCCGTTCTGTGTGAAGTCCTTGCGCACACTAAGAAGCAAGCAACCTCGCCCCAGGAGTGGAGAGGTCAAGGTCATAAAACCTGACAAATGTATGCGGAGAGGACCATCCTGCCGCACTACACACATCAAGAAGGGAAACTCCCGAAATTAAGGCCATAGAGGCCGCCATACTCCGAGTAGAATGGGCCCGCACAGCCATAGGTGAAGGCTGTCCGGCCGCTTCATAAGCCAATGAAATAGCCTCGACTATCCATTTACTCATCACCTGTTTAGATGCAGGGCATCCTCTCTTGAGTGACCAAAAGCAAACAAATAATTGCTCAGATTTACGCCACAGAGCAGCTCTGTGAACGTAGGCATCTAAAGCCCGGACTGGACATAACAGGTTAAGCTGTTCCTGATCTGGGGTATTAAAGGGTGGAGGATACAAGGCCTGCCGCACTATTGGGCCCCCAACATTTAGTGGGATCTTAGGAATATAACCCGGTCTAGGGTAGAGGAATGCTTTCACCATACCAGGTGCAAATTCCAGACATGAAGGAGCAACCGACAGAGCATGTAAATCACCAATTCTCTTGATAGACGAAATAGCAAGGAGAAATATAGTCTTTAGAGTGAGGAATTTTTCTGAAACCTCCTCGATGGGCTCGAAGGGAGCCAAGGCCAGACCCTCAAGTACAATGGCCAAATCCCAAGCCGGTGCTCTAGATTGCAGTGCAGGCCTGAGCCTCAATGTACCACGGAGAAAACAAATAATAAGAGGATCTCTCCCAAGAGAAGAAGCCCCGAGAGGGGTGATAAGCAGATATAGGCGCTACATACACCTTTAAGGTGGAGGGAGATAATCCAGCAGAGAAACGGTCTTGTAGGAAATCGAGAACTGTACCAACCGGGCAGTTAACAAGATTTAAAAAACGTTCTCCACGCCATGTAGAGAACAGTTTCCATTTCAATGTACATAGTTTTCTCGTGGAAGGAGCTCTGGATTAAAGGACGGTCTCAACGACCTCAGTCGAGAGACCGGATTCTATGAGCTGGGCCCCCTCAGAGGCCAAGCCCACCGTTTCCACAACTCCGTTTAACCCTTTTCTATTATGCGCAGGACCCATAGAGAAATATTTGGCAGAAGTTTCCACGCTGCCAGAAATTCCGATAAGGGAACCAGTCTCTCGAGACTGGCCTCTGGATTTGATTGAACAATCATTTCAGTGCCCTGAAGCGGCGAACCGGCAGGGAACAACCGAACTGACCGTTCTACAACCCTCCTCAGAGGATTGCACGGGGACGCTGACACCTCGGCGCCCTGAAGCGGCGAACCGGCAGGGAACAACCGAACTGGCAGCGCTGCGACCCTCCTCAGAGAGTCGCACCCCAGCAGAACTCCCGGGAGCATTGATATCGGGGGGGATGTGTACAGGTGCAGCCTTGGCCACACCTGCACCATAGCGTCCAGTCCGAGAGGAGCTGGATATGTGAGGGAAACCATAGCGGACAATGGGTTGTATCGTATGATGTTTTCCTTTCGAAAAGATCGACCTGAGCTTGACCAAAGATCTCCCATAGGAGCTCCACCACCTCGGGGTGAAGTCTCCATTCCCCGGCCTCAGCCCCTGCCTCAACAGGATATCTGCTCTGATATACGAGATCGTCAGTGTGTTGTCCAGACCCTCCGCCGAGCGACCACTCATGATCACTCCCGACTTGTGAGGGAAGCATCCGTCGATAGCATTATGCGTCGACAAGAAACCCCCAACACTGGGCCTGGGCGAGGAAACAAGGTTCTTCCACATGACCGAGGCACGAAGGCATAGCCGCGTGACCTTGATCATGCGAAAACGGATTTCCCCTCGGAGAAAACCCCTTGGTCCTGAGCCACCACTGCAGGGGTCTCATGTACAGAAGGCCAAAAGTAATTACGTTGGACGCAGCTGCCATGAGACCCACAGTCTGAAACTGTTTCACAGTGAGTGACTGGCCTAAATAAACCCATATTACACCTAGAAAAGTGGTCCTCCGAGCTGGGAGGATCACACACTTCTTGGCGTTGAGTGGCAACCCCAACATCTTTAAATGAGACAGAACGACATCTCGATGCCGAACTGCCATATGCTCAAATTGAGCTAGGATCAACCAATCGTCGATATAATATAATACGCGAATGCCCTGGAGACTCAAAGGAGCCAGAGCTGCATCCACGCATTTTGTAAAGGTGCGGGGTGATAAACCTAGGCCAAATGGAAGAACCCGATACTGGTATGCTTCGCCCCCATTTTTAAAGCGAACCTCAGGAACTTCCTGTGATGAGGATGGATAGATACTTGGAAGTACGCGTCCTTCAAGTCTATTGTGACAAACCAGTCCTCGGACTGAATCTGTGATACAATCTGTTTGAGTGTAAGCATTCTGAACTTGAGTTTCTGAACTCTGCTGTTTAAATTGCGCAGATCTAGAATGGGATGCAACCCTCCATCCTTCTTTGGAACAATGAAGTAACGGCTGTAAAACCCTGACTCTCTGCTGGGAGGAGAAACCCTTTCTATAGCTCCTTTTTGAAGAAGTGTCAGTACTTCCTGCTCCATAACCAGAGCCTGCTGTGAGTCCACTACCGTAGGGAGGACCCCTGAAATCTGGGCGGACGAGAACCGAGCTGAATTCTGTAACCCTTTTCTATTGTGTTCAGGACCCATAGAGAAATATTTGGCAGAAGTTTCCACGCTGCCAGAAATTCCGATAAGGGAACCAATCTCTCGAGACTGGCCTCTGGATTTGATTGAACAATCATTTCGGTGCCCTGAAGCGACGAACCGGCAGGGAACAACCGAACTGACCGTTCTACAACCCTCCTCAGAGGATTGCACGGGGACGCTGACACCTCGGCGCCCTGAAGCGGCGAACCGGCAGGGAACAACCGAACTGGCAGCGCTGCGACCCTCCTCAGAGAGTCGCACCCCAGAGGGCGCCGAGGAGAAACGATTTCTCAAAACCGTCCCTCTTTTTTTTTTTTTTTTTTCATTCGACAAGACTTCTTGTCTAAGCTTTATTAGAGATGACGACAGTCCTCAGATCTTGCCTACCTCTAACTAGCTTAGTTCCTACGACCCTCCTCGGAGGATCGTAGGAAAAAGCAGGCACCTCGGCACCCTGAAACGGCGAACCGGCAGGGAGACCGAACTGACTGCTCTACGACCCTCCTCGGAGGATCGTATGGGGACGCTGACACCTCGGTGCCCTGAACGGGAACCGGCAGGGAACAACCGAACTGGCAGTGCTGCGACCCTCCTCAGAGAGTCGCACCCCAGAGGGCGCCGAGGAGAAACGATTTCTCAAAACCGTCCCCCCCCCGGAGGGAACCACCCTTAGAAGCCTGATAGCCTCGGCATCAGGTCTTCTTCTTTGCACTCTATGCCAGTTTCAGGAACATAGATTGGTGAGGAAGAAACCTCTGGAATGCCACTGAAAGATTTAGTTTTCTTGAAAGCGGAGCGTCCAGAAGAACAGACATTTTTATCTTTCTTTTTCTTTGTTTTTATATCAGAAAAACGTATACATATAAACATATATACATATATATATATATATATATATTCTCAAATATATTCTCGAATAGAGTCAATGCTGACATCCTCACATTCATCTATGTCCTTAAATACTTTGCCCATCAGTACTGCCTAATAAAATTTATTTATTATTAAAGATGGCTGGTGGGTAACGTCGGGGTTAAAAATGATGAGACCGACTCGGGAGAGAGAAAGCTCGCCAGCGTCTC
Organism: Gila orcuttii; assembly: GCA_026230005.1. Lineage (NCBI taxonomy): Eukaryota > Metazoa > Chordata > Actinopteri > Cypriniformes > Leuciscidae > Gila > Gila orcuttii. Next base: position 16,137,031 of record JAPDVR010000024.1, on the reverse strand, counting down.
TATAATCCAAGGCACTGTCATACCATGATACTTAATACCCATAACATTACTCTAGTTAGACGTTTGGGTATTAAGTTACACATAAAATAAAAACCGGTTTATTCCAAGATCTCGACACCTCAGTGTGGAGATAGGGAAAAACCAGTAGTCCCCGACGAGGAGGCTGAGATACAGAGTTTTCCTGTTTTTTTTAGATATATTTCATCTAATAAACTCTTTTTATTTTCACTCTCATAATGTTCAGCTGTCCAGTAAATATTTAACTAGCAACAGCATTAGAAAAACCTCCTTTTAAAAGCTCCTCTTTATTCAACAGAGTTATGAGCTGCCTATTTATTGAAAAATCAAACATCTGCCTTTTTTTCATATTTTTATTTGTTTTGTTCACTTTTTCTTAACAAAACACTAACGATACCAATTCCTCGGAACTGGAAATCGCAGCACACTGGATCTGCAGGTGAAAGCTGAGATAGGGCGGGGCCCGTCCCAACCCACGCTATCAGATCCGTTTTCGAACCCCAAAATGCGAGTCGCCGCCGTGTCTAGGCAACAGCGGGACCCGCGCGGGGAGCGCGAACCGAACCGTCCTCCTCAAAGAACGATCGGCGAGAGCGGAGCGTCTTTATAGATAGACTCATACAATGCTCACAATCAGCCCCCTCGAGGACTGACTGGGCATGCTCCACTCCCAAACAAGCAACACAAAGCTGATGTGTGTCCCCACCCGTAATATAACGAGGGCAGGGAACGACACACCATCTATAATCTTGCTTGCTCGCTATAATAATGATAGATATATTGGGCTTGACAGACAACAATAAATAGACAAGGACAGATATACAGAGAGCGCTTGCTGAAGGTACAGAAGCTGTCGCGGTCTGATTTCAGGGCTGCTTTATAGTTTCCTGGTCTATGACGTCACCTATGTCGTAGTGGGCTTCCATTGGACTGATTTTACACGCGCTTCACGACGTAATCACGCAGAGCGTTCCCACCGCGTCTCAAACGCAGCTCGAGTTCCCTTGAAAGGGAACCTTTGTTGTGTGATAAACGCACTAAGCTATATCGCGATTGAATTTTCTGTTCGACTGATTAATTGACAAACAAAACGATGGCGTAAACGTTAGTGGTCTTTTATGTTAATTACCAAACCGGTGGACAGATCATGGCGGGTTATTGTAATTAAATCAAAAATAGAAAATGTGTTGTAGAGCAATAAAGCAGGATAATTAATACTTAAAATGGCTATAACTCACATGTATGTGCATCCTTAAATGTTTTTGTTTGAAAACAATAACATTTTCAAATGTCAGATTTGTTTCTGAAAGCAAATGTTTCTGAATCCGATCATCATCTATGCCACAAACAAGTCAATCCCAGCATTTGGTCTAAAGTTGATCCATAATTGCAGTCTTGCGCTAAGTAACTTAACTCTGCTACATACTCTGTCATTTCGTTCTCTACGTTCTCAAATCAAATTTTAATCTCACTTGGCTAAGGATTGAAATTATTTTTGAGCATTGTTTTGTAGGGCTGAAAAGATTTCACATCACCCTGTAAATTTGTGGCATTTAAGAATTTAATTTTTTTTTTATTTTTATTTGTGGTATTTAAGAATATTCTTCCCATGTTTGAGATTTTGCATCAAATGCTGCTAGTTAGCAAATAGTTCCTGTAGCCATAGTTCCTCTTCTTCTCTCTATCCTTTAGATTACTCTACTACATGTATTGAGTTAAACTTGACACGGTAAGAACACAACACTTGTAATGCAAAAACGACACTTAGAGGTTAATCCAGGATACTACAAAAAACTTTTCAGGATTTACGATGCTGATGATCTTTAAAAGGCATCATCACAGTCTGTGAGGGTCCATCGCACAGCATGAGTTTATCAGTGGCTGAGTTTTGGACTCTCACCAAAACTCCCACTATAATCAATGATGATGTCTACTCTGCACAATGAATCTCCTAATTAAATCATGTTTGCATTCTTAATTATGATGAAAGCATTTGTGAATGTGCAGATATCCATTGGCAATGACAAGATCACCGCATTCATGTCTGTCATCAGCTACAATGCTCATCACTGCAACCTTTCATGTGAAGGGAGATCTTAATATAATGCTATAATTAACACTGCACGATTATTCTTGAGAGCTGTAATAGTAAAAACATAGTCAAAGTTTTCAAGAGAGTTCCATGTGTAATACTTATTTCATATGCAAAGATGTTAGCCAATCAGAGCAGTGGCCATTTACACTGAGGCATCACAGCAGACACATCCCCTCCAACAGAGTGTAGCGACAATGAGTCTTACATTGAATTAGCTCAAATTATATATAGGGAATTTTAATAATTAATCATGAATATGATTAATATACTGCATATTACAGTTAAATTATCGAAGTTGAAAATAGATCGATTGTATATATGAATGATCAATCACAACGAATTATAATTCTTCATTCATATATCAATGGTCCCCTTCCAGATCGATTATATGAGATAACCTTTAATGGAATTAATTTAGTTATCGAACAATCTGTTTGTCCAGCAAACGGCCGTAAGATTAACTTATCAACTTCTCAACAATGTTATCCCTTCCTTATAATTCCAAAAAGCTATTTTCTGGCCATGAAAATTCACCTTCTTGTTATTATAAAATTTAGGTTACTGAAATTGTAACGAATTGTAAAGCTTTGTAGCTAGGATCAAACACTTCATTGACTTTGTACAAATGAGCAAGATTGGACAATTAGCAATCAAGAATATAATGGTTTTAATAAAATGAAACTACGGATACAGAATTCTACATTTCACACGGAATATATGTGTATACACTCGAAACAAACAAACGAAAAACATTACAAACACGAATTAAAATAGGATGAGAGAGGGAGAGGAAACGATATATATATATATATATATACATATATATATATATATATATATATATATATATAGAGAGAGAGAGAGAGAGAGAGAGAGAGAGAGAGAGAGAGAGAGAGAGAGAGAGAAAGTGAAACTAACGGTCAGGATGAGAGAGATCACCGGGGTGATCGAAGCATGGCAAAAATCACAGACCACGTAACCCTTAGAGAGGCAACAAGGAATCACATCAATCAAATCAAATCAATAACCTATACTTGCGTATGGTTCTCTGTGTTGCTGAGGAATGCAGAGTCGTGTGCATGTTTGTCCTTCGGTGCTATAGGCTTGTTCTCTCGTGTCTTCCGGGGCGAGCAGACTCGCGGGAAGTTTTAAAGGTTCACCGAACGTGAAGTTACCAAGGAAATAATTCAGAGTTCATCTCCCTCGTGGAAGGAGAGGCGAATATGAAAATAAAACTTAGTAAAGAAAATGAAAAACGGAGATGAGAGCTCACACTCCCATCTTCTTCCGTTGAGCGCAGCTTGCGTGTTTCCTTTAAGAGCCGCGGGGATTTCAAAGAGTCCTTTTAAAGTTGAAGTTGCAGGTTGTTCATTTCACTGAACGTAGGCAAGGTCCGAAGACGAAAATAAAGAAAAGACTTAAGGAAAAGAAAATAGAAACGGAGGAAGACTCCCTAACGGGAGTCATGGGTCTCCTCTCTGGAAACTTGTGCTCTGGTGCTCCGGTGCTTCCGTGTTCCACTTCTTTTTTTTTTTGAGAAACTTCTGTGTCAGTCTTTAATGGAGAGGAGGGGTTCACGCCTGCTTCGCGTACGTGAACCAATTATCTTAGAGTATCTCGAGCGGGAAAAGTTTTTCTTTGTCCTGTCAGGATAATTTGTGAGGGTATGAAATTTTGTCATTTCTACCCAGAAAGATTGTACACACAGAACAATACATTTTACTGTAATATCCTATGTATGACTTGTTTAGTCAAAACAAGACGGTCAAACAGGTACCAAGAATGGCCGGAAAGAGTAGAAGAAACATAAAGTTACATTCATATGCAGAATTTCACACATTTAATGTTCACTCACACGACTATAAAGTCATAATACCGGCTACCATGACCTAGGAAAGATCAAATTCATGTTTATACATTTCTTAAGTGGTTATACTTATAGAAAATATAAGATTGCAGAGTCTATTCCTCTTTCTTTATCAGAATTCAAGTGGGAGCTATGGTTCCCTTGGAATTCCTTTTGGGGGTCATAAAGTTTTATGACCTAGCAAGAGGGAGAGGCACAGAATTTGATCCTGTTAGGTATTCTTTCTTTAGAAATACACGTAAGATTCAAAGTTACAGAACAGTCTCAAATTTAATCTATAGAATAAGACAAAACTAATTAGATATGCATGCATACAGGAAGGTTAGATACAATTCTGTGTTATATATATTAAGGATATTTCTATCCTAAGTTGCACACAAGGGACGTCTGTGTGCGTGTGTGTGTAAGTTCATCCCGTGGTTGGCGGGTGGTGAACTTTTTTGCTCATCCCCTGCGGGCGATTGTGTGTGCGTTTTTGAATGGACAATGTGGAAGTGACAATGTTCGTCTTGTTATCGTCTTGTTATCGAAGGGAAACCCTGGGGAGTTCTCCGCGTGATCTTGAGCCAAAGCGGCCTTTTGGTCACATGTGGTAAAACCGGACATACTAACATTATAAGTGCACTTCATTATAAAATAATAAAGACATTGGAAAAGTAGCAGATTTACAGCAGACTTTTTTCTGGCTGTTCTTGTCCGCAGGATATGTGCATTTGTACGCAACTGCATTTAGAAGAAATAAATAAATAAAAAAATTACATAAAAGGAAAATAGTAATGCATTAAGGCAAGGCAAGGCAAGGCAAGTATCATCTTCCCTTCAGCTAATGATCGTGTAATTAAGGTTGATTGATTCAGCAGTTAGCTGTACATTATAATTTTTCTTTAAGGTCACATTGCCCAAAGTCCGAGTTCCTATGCAGGGGAACTGGAATTAATATACACCAGGAATGCTGGCAGAAGAACAACGCTGGTGTGTTTTATTTGATCAATTTCAATTTATTTAATTTAAAAAAAGAGACATTAATAAACATTCATGAATGTAAATTAGCTTGAAGGCTTGTTTTCATTGGTAGTCCATTAGTCAGATCTTATTAGGCCTAAACAAATTATAAAGAATTCTGTAAAATGCAGTTAAAAGTTATACAAAAAGACAAAATATAAAAAATATTTATAATAAAGTGAGAAACATCAATGTTTACATTGTTGATTATGAAGAAGCCATTTCTTAAAATTATATTTAAATGATGTGCATTCTTTAATTGATTGTGGTATAGAATTCCACCTATGCGATGCTCTGAACGAAGAAACAAAGGACCCAATCACTATAGCAGAGACAGAAAGGGTGGTGCCAACAGAAGTATTGGTAGATTTTCTTTCCTGCTGTATTATTAGGGGGGTCCTGGAGGTCCTGGAGGTCCTGGGGGTCCTGGAGGTCCTGGAGGCCCTGGAGGTCCAGGTGGGCCTGCTACGCCTTGTGGACCTGGAAAAATTTAATATTAGAGAAAATTAACATTTGATATTAATAACATACAGAATATCATATTTTTTATTTGCATTAGTTGTAATCTTGGCTCTGTTGGTTAGTTATGGTATCTGGCTTAAATAATTTAAAAAAGAGTGAGGTTGGTGGTTTTATGTTGAAGGAATATTTAAAGGGCATGTTTGATGTATGACTGGCTTACCAGGTTCTCCTCGAGGTCCTATGAAGGAATCTGTGTGTGAAAGTTAATGCATATATGTTACATGTTTGTACTATAAGCCTAAATGTTCACATTAAAGGGGAAAAACAGTTTTAAACGTACGCCCCATAACCCAAGCAAAACCCATTGAAGCTAGCGAAAGGCAGAAAGGACTCAACAGCTTACAAAGGCATGGTGCAGTTCATGAAACAGTGCTTGACAGTTGTGACATCCAAATGTATTAATATATGTCACTGCACCAGTACAGTGTACAGCAAAAAAGAAATTACTCAATTTGTCCAGTTTAGAGATTTTACAGTGAATTAATTGCCATTTTAAGATAAATAGGTCATGTGCACAACGACATTACTCGTCTTTTTGCTTGCAATTAAGAGAAAACAAACACAGGTGATGGTGTTGATGTCACCATCACCTGGAAGGCCAAATACCAAATCACGGGTGAACTAAACCATGGTGACCATGCGAATAGATTTTAAAATGTCTTCAATACCTGATATGTGCCTATACTACCATAAATCAACCTCTACAAGCACATAAAAAGGCAGTAAGAAGCTTAGAAATTTGCAGTCAGAGGAAGAAGATTTATGTATGATCACATATCGCATAAGCATTTAAGAGCTCTTATACTATGGTGCCTTACCAGTTTCAGTCCAAGGGTTGAGGTCTAAGGCGGGGATATCCCCACAGTTTACGAAATTGGCTGAACTTGTGAAGCGGAAAGGATCTCTGGGAACTCTGCCGATTCCAGTGTTGTCACAGATGATGCGGGCCAGCGACACAGAGGCCAGTGATGCTTTCTGTATGGTGGTAAACACTCCTTTGTTCTCCCACCATAACCTGAACACAACGTGCAATTTGGCATTAACACCACTCAAACATGCTGTTCTCATAGACTAAATCTGGGATGTCCAATCCTGCTCCTAAGGGGCCAGTGTCCTGCAGAGTTTAGCTCCAACCTGCCACAGTGCATTTACCTGTAGATTTCCTGAAGACCTTGATTATCGGGTTCAGGTGTGTTTAATCAGGGTTGGAGGAGGATAGTGTCCTTCCAGGACAGGGATTGGACACCCCTGGGCTAAATACACAAAGATCTTTACCTGTCTCCCTCACGAATGTGCTGGAACTGTGTAGAGATAAGGCAGGCAAAAAGAGAACCAACACGCCCACCAGGAACAAAAGGCTCAGCAACACCTCCCAACCAAATGTCAATGTTCTCAGGGGTGCCATAAAGCTCAATCAGCCTGTGAGCCAATTCAGTGTTGTTCATCACCACAGCCAATTCTTGCTCATTCTGAGGTGCCGACAGTCCACAGAACCGACGCCATGCATTATAGCCTTATGAGGAACAACAGATGGATACCGGTAAGTCTTCTCTCAAAAACACATGCATTGATAATGCAGCATGAAGCTGAATTGGCTTCACGTGGTTGGGTTTAAAGAGTTCCAAGAGTTTTTGTGCATGTTATGTATGAGTCCAGAATATTTACCTGGTATAGCGTGGTCACGGCTTCTTTGCATGTTGAGGGATGCCAGGTCCAAAGCAATATGGGCTGTAAAGGCAAACAGTCTCTCTCTAAGAGCATTCACCATCATGTGGTCCTGCGTATTCAGTTTTGCTGGCCGACCAATCAATCCACGGAGCAGAGGATCAATGCCCCCTAAGCAAAAAGCAAAGCAGAAATAAAGTGAGATTGAAAGAAGACAAATTTAGGACTCTGTAGGTATGCTGTAACAAGCCTCACAAACTCACCCTCAAATATCACCCTCCACGGCGAGAAGAAGGTCTCATAGAGGGGAACACTTGGAAATTGAGATTGGTTCTGGTAATTTTCATCAAGACGAAATATGATGGGTTGGATGGCCAGGTGGGCAAAACGGAAAGCTGCTGTGGCAAAGACGTTTGCAATGGTAGGGTCCACATTTTCATTATAACCTGGATATTGTCCAAGGCGTCTATTATAAGCATCAGGACCCACAATTATTGGCAAGTATTCCTTAATCACCAAGATCTAAAAGAGAAAGGAGAGGTTGATCATGAATATATGTTGTACTCCGCATGTAACTGCTTGTGCTTGTGTTAATGCACTTTTCATTGAGTGTCTTTACCTGGTTGTAGGCACCCACAATTTTTCTTGCCTCTTGATAGAGGATTTCACTACTCCAGGTAGGATTTTGCACATGGAGGGCACGAGCCAATCTATTGTGCTCTCTCATGAAAAGTGCATGTAATGAGGTAAGAGCAATGTTCTCAACAACACGAACATCCCCTGCACACATCAATAGTTCATTAGCTTTTTCAAATAGTAGGCATATACCACACACTTTAGATGCTGCATTTACCAATGATGACTAGGAAAATGCCTGAAAATCGCATATGAAGGTATAAGATTTTATAAGAATGAAAAAGTTAATTACCTGCAATGAAGCAAGGCACCTCTGTTAGGGTGGTGTCATTGAGGGTTTTCCTACGCGTGGCACACATGTTACTTTTTACACTGGTAAAGGGCAGGTGCTCTCGTCCATTATCCTTGAACTGATCATTGACACGCAGAAGACCACCATCATTGGTCAGGTCTCGTAGTTCCTTTGCTAGCCCATCCTCTGCTCCGTAAACCTGTCCAGCATCTAGGAAAGCTGTTAGAGTGTTGATCTGTTCCCGAACTTTGGGGACCCCACCAAAGATATAGGCGGTGTTCCCAGAACCACAGGCCGGTGATGAACGGAAGAAAGGGAGACAGGAGTCAGGAAGCAGGCGTTGATCTCCTGGAGGAGCCTGTGTTTTGACATTAAATGTAGCATGAAAGATCGTTATTATACAACAACAATATTGGGACAATATTTGACAGAAGGACAATCTTTGACTGACCGGAATTGGGAAGCAGGGTTCAGATCGCTCACAGCTCTCATCACAGTTGAGGCCACTGCTGAAGGACCTAATGCTTGGTGAGGTGGGCGTAAAAGTCAGATCATGGTCAACCCATTGCCCAAAGATGGTAAGCATGTAGGTAAAGTCACGATCACTCTCTATGTCAGCATCTGCAGTGCTTAGAATACGATTGGAAACCAGTCTGACCTGGAATCAATGAGGTAGACAGAATTCAGACATTGTTAACTGATTGGTGGCCTACTTGATTGACAAGTAGACTTCAGTAAACTATTCATAATCATCTCCATCATACCAGGGGCAGCGCTGCACCATTAAGCAATTTGTTGGGATCCCACCCTTTGGCCTGGGAGATGCCATCCTCATAGACAGCAGGCAACCAGCGGGCAAAAGGGGTGTTGGATGCACCAAGAAGTGGGTTATTCCTGGGAATTATAAATTTAGTTGTTTAGCAAGGCAAACACTGAGTCTTTGATTATGAGTACTCTGAATAAGGAGGACAAGACAGACCTGTTGTTGCAGACATTGTTGGCAGTTCGATACTTGTTTATGTTGGGTGTGGTTCTACAAGAAGGAGGCCGGACTTGAGCAGCACAGCCTGTCAGACGTGTAATTGTGTGAAGCTCGTCTAGAGTGAGCAGATCTAGGGGAAAACACATAATGACAGTTTATAGCAAGAAACATCAGTCAGCGATGGATCTTTTCTAAGCTTTGCAAGTTTTGCAACATGTTTTACTCATACTTGTAGCATTGATGGACCTCTTGTGTACATGATGAGCTTTCTCACTGATCAGTCTAAGCGTTTGCCACATGTAGTCTGCGGCTCTCACAGCCTCTCGTGTCTTTCGAGCTGGCTGTTTCAGCAGACGTAGCTTGTCGGAAGGCTTGATGACATCTTTGCGCACCCTTGCCAAACTCCTGGAAGTCGGGAGATTTATAAAAATAAAATGGATCAATGATTGAGGATGGCACAGGAATATTGAGCAATATTCTTACACACTTTACTCACTCATCACGAGAATACTTGTAAGCAGCATCTACTATTTGCTTTGCTTCCTCGATTGAATCTAGAATGAAACGTCTCCCGGGACTCTCTTCTTCTGCTAAAAAAAAAGAAAAGGGAATTAAATCATCAAATCATTGCCCCAGAAATACTAATAATGACTAATTTTAGTGAAACCTGTATTTTTTTTATAGCTAATCATTAGCTGTTTAATTTTTGATGGCATGATTTTGATGGCATGACTGCTGGTGGTAGATCCTTCTCCTATTTAGCACCAAAACTTTGGAACAATCTTCCTAATATTGTCCGGGAAGCAGACACAGTCTGTCAGTTCAAATCTAGACTAAAACACATCTCTTTGGCTTTGCATACACATAACACATTATAGAATTCTATAATTCAATGTTAGGCTGCATAGTTTAGATCAGTCGGCACCGGGAACACTTCCCATAAATCCTGATGTACTTGGTACATCATAAGAAGGATGGCGTCTACGCTAATATTAGTCTCTCTGTTTATCCCGAGGTTTACCGCAGTCCGCTGGATCCAGGCCGTATCTGGATATGATGAAGGACCTGCGCCTGGACACAACGACACTAGTCTCTCCCTTGTGAAGGCCTCCTTCCCTTTACCTCTGTACTGATAAAACATTGTCGGGATATTTCCGATTCACGTGGCTACGCGGAAGTGATAAAAAATTCTCAGAGCCACCAGGCACTGGTTTATGCAAATGAGTGGCCAGATCGCATTAAAGGTTTTCTGTTAGAACGGTGTCGTGTTAGCGGCCCCTGAGTTAATAACTAATGATCGTTGTGACGGAAGTGAATCAATCAAAACTAACTTTAGCTGGACAATAACTTTATTCTAGAGCTGCTGTAAAGCCAAAACAATCTCTGTTACTTTAATTTCCTATTATTACTGTAAAGCTGCTTTGAAATAGTCCATATTGTTAAAAGCGCTATATAAATGAAGGTGACTTGACTGGACTTGACTAAAGGCCCCCAATATATTTCAAGTAAAATTGAAGAACAGAATGAGGTGGTGTCGTTTTGTACAAAATCAGGTTGAAACAGCTTTGCAAAGCTAACTTTCCAGAAAAATTCGCTCCAGCTGGTAAACACCTTTGTACTACCAATTGGTCCAAGGTGATTACGTAATAGCTTGGTCTGCGCAGAGGCTCCGTTTTCTTTAAAAAGGGAATCTCCGGTTCATTTCTTCTGTTCAGTCTGTCGAAGTTGAAAGTCCGCAAGTAAAACATGAACAAACTGGAGTAGAAAATAAAGTTGTACTTTTCATAACATGAGACACTGACACTGTTTTTTCATGTTTAATACTGTAAAGCTGCTTGATTTTAAGAAATCTATTGTATAAAGTAAGTGATATAATATAAACTTGACGTGACTTTACTGAAGTGCCGATTTGCTGATCTTGTGCAAACATATCCAAGTTGCTATGATCAGATGCTTTTCTTACGCTTTCTTTAAAATTGCTTTTTTTCCCTCATTTTTGTTGTGTGTTTATTTTGTTATTGAGAGGAAAGCGTGCAGCATATTTACATATGCATCTAAAACATCGGATGTTCACTAATAGTATATCGCTGTTCATGTATTTTCGAAGCGAAGAACGAAAAAGAACTTCGAGTCCTTGAGTATATCAGGGCCTAAACTGATAAACTTACCACCCATTGAAAGGGCACAACAGCACCCGACCACAAAAAGCAAGGTGGGATGATTCATCTCTGAAACACAAAGTGTGACCATATGAAATACATTGTTTATGAAAATTGCACTTTTTGTTTTATGCATTTCCTCAATTTTGGAAGATAAATTCCTCTACATTTAAGTGAAAAAAAGTATTAAAATGAATAATTTAACTTTTTTAAAACTAAGTTAGATTAAAATGTTATTTTATACTGTAGTCATTTGGAGTATAAAATATAATAGCAGTTTTTAAACAAAATAAATTTGTTTCAATATTGTGCATATTTTACATTTTAAGAGACACAGGAAAAATAATACAGATTTATTGTGAAAGAATCTGAAAAATGTGATAATTAAAAAAACATTCTAGAGTGATAAGTCTCTATAAAATGTAACAAATAATTATACTTAAAAATACATTCTTTGCATTTGCAATCAGCATCACAGAGTTTCACAACAACTACATAAAAAGTGCAAATACATTTATTTACAAAAAAAAAAAAAAGCCATCTAACGATAAGTTTTAGACGTGTTGCATTTCTCACCTGGTTACAGATCTCAGGCTTTCTGGTTCTGGACTCAAGGCTCAGAGTGTGTTGTACTGACTGTATGGAGCAGCCGTGCTTTATACCGTCCCTCATCCTTTCTCTGTTAAGCATCACTGAGGGATTCGTAGGCGGGACAACTGGTTTACTTCCTTCTTCCTTTTCACATTTACCATCTGGGGTGTTTCTTTAATTAATTGTTTTGAGGTGACACTTAGTATGCATTACAGGAATGCAAAAACAATAGCTACGGATTTCTGTACGTAGCTTCTTAATACTGACACAAGGGATAGTTCACCAAAAAAATGAAAATTCTGTCATCATTTATTCACCCCTGTGTCGTCCCAAAACTGTATGACTTTTCTTCTTCTAAAGAAGATAGTTTGAGAAATGTCTAATTGTTTTTGTCCATACAATTAAGTTTAATAGTTTTTATGTTGTTTGGTTCCCAATGTTATTCAAAATATCTCCTTTTGTGTTCAGCAGAAGAAAGAAAGGCATGCAGGTTTGGAATGACATGAGAGGGACTAAATGACAGAATTTTTATTTTCTTGCATATATACTACTGAATGCCATTTTGTAAGGTATATAAATCATTTTATATATATATATATATATATATATATATATATATAATTCTTTTTTTTTTTAATAGATACAACTCAATAAAAAATAAATGCATTATTAAATGGGTTGATGGTTTATATTGAATATATAAAATTCAAGTTTGTAGGATTCATCTCAAAATAGAATGTTTCAGACTTCCGGTTTGGCGATTTAAGAGAAGGCGAGGACCTCCCAACCACACTCCTTTTAATCATATTTATGCGTCTTCTTCTTCTAATCTAATTGCTTTGCAATATAACATATAAGAACTACACTTAGTTCAGAAAGCGAAATGAGCAACTCTAAACAGAAGCAAAGTACCACACCAGCAACACAGTCAGATGCTACCCTAGCGGGTAAGCGAGCAGTAATGGCGTCTAATGACACCACTATTAGCAACAAAGACATACCTGAAAAAGACAGTACGGATAACTTGTCGATGAGTCAGCTTGTCTCCGAACTGGCAAAACAGCGGACCAGTTTGAAAGAGGAACTTTAATTCAAGATTCAATCGAACCATTACAGGCCTCCTTTGACACGCTACGCAAAACAGTTGGCTCGTTTCAGTACCGGCTTGCATCTACTGAAGTGCTGGTCGGCGAAAACTTTGAAAGGCTAACCGCCATGGAAGCGATGATTAAATCCTTGAAGGCACAGAATTCTTCTCTTCTTGACCAAATTGACGATCTTGAGAATAGATCCAGAAGGGCCAACCTGCGTATTATCAATATTCTGGAAGGCGCTGAGGATGGAAAAGACCCCATCGGATTTATAACTGGGATGCTTAAAGATACTATGGAGAGCGTGTTTGACAAACCTCCTGAACTTGAACGAGCGCATCGCGCGCTTTGCCCCAAACCTGGAGCAGGGCAATCTCCAAGACCATTCATTGTCTGCTTCCACCGATTTCAGAAAAGGAAAAGGCACTTCACTAGGCCAGGTGACATGATATTCAACGGAACGTCACTGCGGCTATACCCGGATACGAGCGCAGCTTTAGCGAGGAAACGCGCCGGATTCAAAGAAGTCAAACAATCCCTCTATCAGAAAGACAAAGTTTCAACTTCTGTATCCTGCACGTCTCCGTGTGAAATTCACAGAGGAAACTCACTTTTGATTCACCTGATGCTGCTTAGGCTTTTTACAAACAACGCGCCCTTGTACAAGACTAAAGACCGACTTTGGCCATAATATATTGTCTGTGAAGTTAAATGGCACACAATGTAACGTTACTTCAAACAATAAGGGGACTTTCTCTATCTATTCTTCTATCGCAAGTTATCTAAAACTTCCAGAAAAGCATGTTTGTTTCTGTTTATTGCCTTAAAGTTCATTCAGTACAATGTGTAATAATGACACTATGCTGTATTCCGTGTAAATATTGTGGTTTGGAGTCTCTCAAGAAGACCGAGAGGTAAAGACTGGATAATCGGGAGCCATGCAATTTAAATGGGTTTCTGCAGCTTGTTTCAGTTGGGGAAGCAAGTGTCACAAGGTGACAAATCCAGCGGAACCAATTTCCGCTGGGAGTGTGTTTCCCCCCGGGATGATTTCACTGACACACCGTGCGGGTTCGTTGTTGTCAGTTGCCATGACAGTGGCAGCTGATTAGCTAAGCGGTACCAGGTGCGGGCGTTTGGTGTGGGGATTTGTGATTGGGAAACACGGCCTAGAGAAGCAGTTAAAAGGAAAAGGAAAACGCATTCGGGTGTGGTATTTCCCCGGGAGAAATCGATTCTTTTGGCAGTGGCTTGGATTTGCTGGGATTTTTGGAGCGGCTGTGAGGATCTGACTGGAAAGGGGTGCAACGGTGGTTGTGTGAGTACAAGCTGGAACGTGAATGGGATGTGAAGTGAATGTACTGTGGAGATTGAGTCAAAATTGGATAATGTCATCACTCGAGAGAGAAAGATAAGTAATGAAACACTGGATCCGTGTGAATGCATGCTGTGTATTGAACTGAATAAGGAATTGTGAAGTGTAATGACTACAAATATAAATTCCACCAAGAGTGTGAACTGATTCATCTGTGAAACCTTGATATCTTCTGCTGAGTGTGAAAGAGTGGTGAAGACGCTGTGTTCCATGTGGTGTGAAGTCCTCTGCATCTCTTCAGCTTCTGAGTATTGATTCAGCGCAACAGTGGAGGGATTGAACAGTGGGTGAGTGCTGGCCTTATTGCACGAAGGTTTGAGAGTGGATTGCGGTGCCCGAATTGAAGTGTCACACAGTATTGGACTTGAAGTGAAGTTGCAGTGTGTGGATGCACACGTTTATTTAACCGCTAGTATTCTCCAGTCCACGTCCTCGCCCAGTGTTGCGGAGCAAAGCCCTCAGGTTGAATGTGCATGTTCCATTTCGGCCACCAGGTCCAGTGATATGAGAGAAGAGTGTGATTGTCCTGTTTAACTTGTCTTGCCTATTTAAATAGAACGTTCTTCTGCCGCTGTCTTCGCGTGTACTGCCTGTTTGGAGGAGAAACACACCCCCGCCTTAGTGTTGTCGTGGGAACCACCCAGCCAAGCCGTAAGCCTGAGTCTCCATTATATGAAAGGATCATGTTCGCTCTTGTATTAAACGTTCCGTCTATTTAAGATTCTCCTGCCACTGCCTCTGTGTGTGCTGCCTGGTCGGAGGAGAGACACATCCCAGCCTTAGTGCTTGTGTGGAGCAATCCAGCCCAGCCATTGTCCTGCTTAACTTGTCTTGTCTATTTAAATAGAACGTTCTTCTGCCGCTGTCTTCGTGGGTGCTGCCTGTTTGGAGGAGCAACACACCCCAGCCTCAGTGTTGCCGTGGGAACCACCCAGCCCAGCCATTCTCCTGCCACCGCTTCTGTGTGTGCTGCCTGGTCGGAGGAGAGACCCATCCCAGCCTTAGTGCTTGTGTGGAGTAACCTAGCCCAGCCATTGCCCAGCTTAACTTGTCTTGTCTATTTAAATAGAACGTTCTTCTGCCGCCGTCTTCCTGTGTACCGTCTGTTTGGAGGAGGAACACACCCCAGCCTCAGTGTTGCCGTGGGAACCACCCAGCCCAGCCATTCTCCTGCCACCGCCTTTGTGTGTGCTGCCCGGTCGGAGGAGAGACACATTCCAGCCCTAGTGCCTGTGTGGAGTAACCCAGTCCTTACTTTACTGAAACAGAATTGAACCCATAAACTTCTCACATCTGCTGCTCAGTGACGTTACGGGGGAGAGCACCCTACACGGAGAGGATCTGCCTACCCGACTACCTACCTGGCCGGCAGCGAGTCCCCCTCCTGGACTCCATCGCCCCCTGTGCCGGTCATCCACCGAATAGTGACGCTTGGGAAAAACTTACCTGCTACCCACCTGTCCTGTGGAAAGAGTCCCCTCCTGACCCGTGGCCCCGGCCCTGGTTTGCACGGGTCGCCGCCCGCCTGTATTACGCCGAAAAGGGTCTACTTACCCCGGTACTTACCTGTACGCCGGACGGGCGTTTGATTCCTTCCTCCTCTGTGGCAGCCAGTCACCCGGGCCCTCGCAGTGAACTCCTCGGCCTCCTCCTCCCTGGAAAGAGAAACGAAGCCCGCATTAAGACTTTTAATTCTTGCTTTTATTCAATAAAGATTGTTACTTTTAGAAATTCTTCGTGTCTGCCTGGTCTCTGGTACGCTCCTCGAGGTGGTCCTGGGTTTGAGGGGTGGGTGCAGTCTGGCTTGGCCCCCCCGACCTGTGACAGATTTTGGCGTAGTCGGCAGGACACCACCTTGAGTTGAGCGGCCAGAGACCAAGATGGCGGACGAAGAGCCACCTGTGGTGCGGCAGCCGGTCATGCCGATCTTTATGGGAGCCCCATGGGCCCAGAAGTATGGAGGCCCAGGATCGGAAGTGAGTTTGTCGGCCTGGAAGACCCAAGTTGAGTACCTGGTAGGACTCCAAGGCTTAAGTGCCCCCCAAGGAGTGCAGTTTGTTTTAAATTCACTAGAGGGAGAAGCGAGAAGAGAAGTGCAAGCAGCACCAGACGCAACGAGAACCACGGTTCGGGCCATCTTTGATTTTCTTACGGAGCAATATGGAGACACCACCCCGGTTGCTGTGCTGCGAACACAGTTTTTCAATTGCAAGCAGGGGCCACGACAAAATATCCGGGCATTCGCACTGCAGCTGAGGGAGCAGTTCTCCAGGTTGAAGAAGAGACAGGATCATGGCCTGGGAGGTGAGGAGGTCCTGCTGCGAGATCAGTTCTTACTGGGGTTGCTGGAGGGTCCCGTGCGGCAGAATTTGCGGATACAGCTCCGACGAGAGCCAGACCTCTCTTTTGAAGACCTTCGGAGGGAAGCCTTAGCACTTGAGCAGGACCATACTGAGAGTATAGTTCCTCCCCACTGCATGGTCGCGAATGCTTTTAGTAGACCTCCGTCCCCCGTCATGTCTGATTGGAAGCAGGCCTTCCGTGAGGAACTGAAGAGGGATGTTCGTGAACAAATGTCCTCATTGACTAAATCCTTTATGGAAGAGCTTCGCCGAGAACACCTCCATTCCTTGTCCTTACCGAGGGAGGGGGCCTATTCGGAGGGGAATCGACCTCCAGCACACCGTCCACCCCGACCAGCCGGGTCCCGATTCCAGTGGGACGAGCAGGGGCGCCCCATCTGCAATGGTTGCGGAGAGCCGGGACACTACCTTCGCCAGTGCCACTCTCGCCGTGCCTCACAAGGGGGTTTTTAGTGTCACCGGCCACTGTGGGTCAAGTGGTCGGGACCCCTTTGTTGGACCCATGTTCGTCTGGGACTTCCCAAGAGAGTTTGGTGGGGCGTTGCCCCGTGGTGATGGTCCAGGTAAATGGCCAGAAAGTACAATGCCTCCTGGACACAGGATCGCAAGTCACTCTCTTCTCAGAAAGTTTGTCTCAGGAGTTGTTTGGGGCCCAGGACCAGCCCATTACGGAAGCCCCATGGCTGACCTTGCGGGGAGCCAACGGACTTGACATCCCGTACGTAGGATATCTAGTAACCGACCTGGAGATACATGGGATTGTTGTGCCTCAGAAGGGAGTGGTGATTGTCCGGGATACATGCCTGGGGTCACACCGCGCGCTGCTAGGCATGAATGTCGTTTCGGAGTGCTGGGAGGAGATATTCCGGAATGGACCAAGTCGAGCAGTATCAACCTTGGAGGGCCGAGAGTGGAGTCGTGTGGAAGCCGATTGCCGTCGGGTCTGCCTGGCCGAGTCACAGGGGAACCGTGAGAGCACCGGGAGAGTGTCTTGTCGCTATGCTCTGAAAATTCCAGCTCGGAGTGAGGCCGTGGTTTGGGCCAGGCTGCCTTCCCGACTCTATCGCTCAGAGGAGTGGGTCTTGGTGGAGCCCCACTCAGATTGCTCCAAGGTGGAGGTCGCCCGGGGATTGGCGTCCGCACGGAGAGGCCGGGTCTTCGTAAAAGTCAGGAACACGAACCCCTTCCCTGTCCACTTATATCGCCACCAGCATTTAGCCCGAGTTACCTCAGTGAGGGTACAGCAAGTGCGAGAACCAGGAGAAGTCAAATTCAGCCGGGTGAGTCCGACAGTAGTGGAAGTGGCTCTGGCACAGACAGCTCAGTACGTAGAGGAGACTGGAGAGAGAGTCCCGGCCCATCTTGAGGGAGAGTCACTGTGGGGAGAAGGTCTAGAAGGAGGCCAGACTAACCAGCTTCAAGGCTTCTTGTTGAGATGGCAGCACATGTTTTCCACCCATGACGAAGACTACGGTCGCACGGATGCAGTCAAACATCAGATCCCGACTGGAGATGCCGCACCCAGTAGAGAGCGCTACCGGCCTGTACCCCCTACCTTGTACTCCGAGGTTCGCACCCTTCTGCGGGGGATGCTGGATAAGGGAATCATCCGGGAGAGCAGTAGTCCTTGGGCCGCGCCCATTGTCTTAGTGCGGAAGAAGACCGGCTCCTGGCGGTTCTGTGTGGACTACCGGAAGTTAAATCTGGTAACTAAAAGAGATGCTTTCCCGTTGCCCCGAGTGGAGGACTCCCTCACGAGCCTGACACAAGCGGCCTGGTATTCCACTCTTGATCTGGCCAGTGGGTATTGGCAGGTGGAGGTGGATGAGCGAGACAGGGAGAAGACCGCGTTCACTACCCCCTTTGGGCTCTATGAGTGGGACCGGATGCCGTTTGGCCTGTGCAACGCCCCAGCCACCTTCCAACGGTTGATGCAGCGTTGCTTGGGCGGCCAGTTGATGGAGTCCACTTTAGTATACCTGGATGACGTGATTGTCTACTCCCCAGATTTCGAGTCCCACCTTCAGCATCTCGAACAAGTCTTTCACTCCTTGGAGAAATATGGGCTGAAGCTCCAGCCGGAAAAATGCCAGCTTTTCCGGAAGGAGGTGAAGTTCTTGGGGCATATCGTGAGTGCGGCAGGGATTGCGGTTGACCCAGAGAAGGTATCAGTCGTCCAGGGGTGGGCAGCGCCCAAGACCGTACGCCAGGTTAGATCCTTCTTGGGCTTCGTAGGATACTACAGGCGGTTCATAAAATGCTTCTCCCACATCGCCAAGCCCATAAACCAGCTGTTAGGGGGCACTGGACGGCCCCGGGGCCGGGGATCTCCTTCAATCCAGTGGGATTCAGCCTGCGAAGTTGCCTTCCAGCAGCTCAAGCAGGAATTAATGCAAGCCCCGATTCTAGCCTATGCCGACTTCACTCAACCCTTCATCTTATACACCGATGCCAGCAATCTGGGTCTGGGAGCTGTACTGGCTCAGAAGCAGCAGGGCAAAGAGAGAGTCATTGCGTATGCCAGTCGAAGTTTACATCCGGCCGAGAGAAACGATGCAAACTACAGTTCCTTTAAGCTCGAATTGCTGGCAATGAAATGGGCGATGAGTGAGAAGTTCAAGGATTATCTGTGGGGAGCAAAGGTACTCGTTGTGACTGATAACAATCCCCTGGTGCATCTGCAGACCGCCAAGCTGGGGGCGGTTGAGCAGAGGTGGGTGGCACAGTTGGCCAACTACGACTACCAGCTTCAGTATCGGCCGGGGAAAGAGCATACCAACGCCGATGTATTGTCCAGACTTCCTGAAGCGCGATCCATGGGGCAAACATCCGCATTGAGTGAGGGGCATGAGGAGGGACTGATGGTGGGGATTGTGGAGGCACCGGGCCAACCACCGGACGAACCCCCTGCAACTTGGGGATGGGACCCACAGCGTTGGAGGATGTGGCAGGAGGAGGACGAAGATTTGAAGCTGATACGAACTTGGCTGAGTGAAGGAGCTTGGCCCGAAGGCGAGGACCGCCGGGCCCAGACACGGGTGGTGCGGGGACTGCTGGGACAGAAAGAGAGGCTCATCCTGAAAGAAGGGGTGATGTGCAGGTCCCTCCAGGACTCAACGCTGGGCGATGAGGTCTGCCAAGTGGTGGTCCCCGAAGGGAAATGTCATTCCCTGCTACAGGCTTACCATTCCAAGTTGGGACATCAAGGGCAGGAGAGGACGTTGTCCCTGTTACGGCGGCACTTTTATTGGCCTGGGATGGAGGGAACTACGAGGACTTACCTGCAAGGATGTCCACGCTGCATGCTCTTCAAGGCGAGAAAAGAGGTGCGGGCCCCACTGGTGCCAATTCGGGCTAAGGCCCCACTGCACATCGTAGCTATGGACTATCTGACACTGGGACGACCGATGGATCGGATACAGAACATCCTTGTCGTCACAGACCTGTTCACTAAGTATGCTTGGGCCATTCCGACTTTGGACCAGACTGCTGTATGACACTGTGACACAAGCATTAGGAAAATGTTGGGAAATTTGGTTCTAAGTTTCATTTATCCAAAAAGTATTGGAAAAATTTTGTTTTATGTTATGATTTTAGAAAAACTGATTAGTGAGGAAACATTTATGTTGCTGATTGGATTTTTGATCTGTGAATGCTTGACTAAATGTATATTTGTCCATGTCTGATATGGCCGATTTAACTAAATCTCCTGGGGGGTCGAAAGTTAGATTTGTTCGCTGGAATGTCAAAGGCCTAAATAGCCCAATCAAAAGAGGCAGAATTTTTGCATACTTAAATTTTTTTTAAAATCTGAAATAAAATATTTACAGGAAACCCACTTGCGCATTGTCGATCATCTCAGAATTAGGAAATCATGGGTGTGTCACTGTTCATGGATTCAGTGGTTCGTTCTCTCTCCTGTGTGTGCGTACTTGTGGGTGTGTCTGCTATCACTGATCACTCATCGGTGCCAGCTGCAATTCATCAATGCAGCTATTTAATCTCTGTGATTTTCGTTCTGTGTTGTCAGGTCGTTGGGGTTTTTGTTGTCAGTTAGTCCTGTTCCTGTTTGTGCTCCTGGGTTCCCTTTCAAGGGAACTCGCGTTGCGTCGATTGACGCTAAGGGAACGCTTTGCGTGATGATGTATTGAAGCACATGTAAAATCAGTCCAATGGTGTGACGGGACGTCAGTCCGGGTGACGTCATGAACCAGGAAACTATATAAGCCTGTTCAAACCCAGCCGCGCCAGTTTCTGTGTCTTCACAAGCGCTCTGTGTGAAATTGTCCTTGTTATTTGGTTTTGTCTGTGAGCACTGTATTGTGCTTCCCTTGTGGACACTCCGATCCCGCCTGGCGTTTTTTAACGAGGAAACCCAGGCTCGCGTTCCCCAATGCTCAGGTCCCGCAGCTGCCGAGGCACAGAGAAGACTTCAGACTTGGGGTTCGCAAATGGATCTGTCAGCAGGGTTAGAGACGGGCTCAGCCTTATCTCTGCCTTCACCTGAAAGATCTAATGCCTCGTATCAGGGTTCGGAAGCACACGCTGCGGTTTCTTCCACATCGATACAGGCACCAACACTACAGCTATCAAGTTCCGAGGGACTGGATGTTGTTAGTGTTTATGCACGTGATATTGAGGATTCGCCACCTCAGTCTCATGCTTTTGAGAAGCTCGTTGAAGTTGTAACAAGAGCGGTCGAAAGATTACACATCGATTGGCCGCAGATAAGCAGGACGTTCATTCAAAAAATAAACTAGACAAACGCTTCCTGCCCTCTCGTTCACAATCTCAATGCCTGAGCCTTCCGTTTTTTCCTGATCTCCACACTGAGTTGTCGAGAGTATGGAAGAAACCTGTGTCATATAGAATGTTCAGTGCACAATCACTACATTACTCTTCTATTTCACAATATAAAGAGCACGGATATGGGGAAATGCCGAAGGTGGAAGAGACGCTCTCAAGCTATCTCTCCCCTGAATCTGCATCTTCCCTTAAAGCCACATTATTACCCACCAAGCCAGTTAGAGTAACTTCAGCTTTGGTGGGTAAGGCTTATTCAGCGGCTGGTCAGGCTGCAACATGTCTTCACACAATGTCGTGCTGCAGGCTTACCAGGCTGAAATGTTAGGAGACATTGATGAGGGTGGGGATATTGGACCGAACTGCGTCGAGCCCCAGATTTGTATCTCAGGGTCGCCAAGGAGACGGCTATTTCTATTGGCCGGTCTATGGCAGCCCTGGTGGCCACTGAGAGACATTTCTGGCTCAATCTAAAACATTTTTTATGGATGTTCCTATCTCTTCATCTGGCCTCTTCGGCGACGCAGTGAACACGGTCGTCAAGAGGTTTCAGAAATCAGCCATACAAGCGGCTGCCTTCCAAAAACTTCAAAGACATTTCGGTCTTTGTTAATGTCAAGTTGTCATAATCAAGACATTTTTGTCTTGGTTAATGTCAAGTTGTCATAACAAAAACATTTTAAACAATGTCCACTTTGCATTAAAAGTGTCATAATTTACCGAATGACACTTAATGACAATAGTCATAAACATTCATAAAGACTCCTTCATGTTCATGACAGGTGTTATGTCATGTTTATGACAGTGTCATGTCAGTCTTATGCACACCCCTTCAAATAAAGTTTTACCAAATCCGGTAGGACATAGGGGCAATAGAATATGTATCTCCCTCCAGCAGGGACACCGGGTTTTACATCAAGTATTTCATCGTTCCAGAGAAGGATGGGGGGTTGCGTCCCATTTTGATTGTAATAGTTCTGTACGTTTTCGTCATGTAACTAAAATTCAAAATGTGGAGACAAATCGTGCCACATATCAGATCCGAGGATTGGTTTGTCACGAAAGATCTCAAGGACGCATACCTCCACTTTTCCATCCTTCCATATCACAGGAAGTTCCTGAGGTTTGCTTTGGGGGGCAAAGCATACCAATATCGAGGTCTTCCGTTCGACCTAGCACTATCACCCCGCACTTTCACGAAATACGTAGATGCAGCTCTGGCGCCACTGCGTCCTCAGGGTATTCGCATTATGAACTACATCGACGTTTTGTCGATTCTAGCTCAGTCGCATCTGTTGGCGGTTCGGCATCGAGATGTCGTTCTCACCCACAGGAAAGAGCTGGGGTTACGGCTAAACGCCAAGAAGAGTGTGCGTTCTCCATTACAGAGGACCACTTTTCTAGGGGTAGTGTGGTATTCTATGTTGATGTGGGCACGCCTGTCTCCGGCACGCATAGATGGACCTGTCAGCTGTGAAAAGATTAAAGCTAGGCCAGTCACTCACTGTGAAACAGTTTCAGAGACTGTTGGCAGCAACGTCCACCGTGATACCGTTTGGCCTGCTGTACATGAGACCCTCGCAGTGGTGGCTTAAGGACCAAGGGTTTTACATGCCCTGGTTATGTGGAAGAAACCTTGGTTCCCCGTGTTCCCAGCTTCTTGTTGTCACAGGATGCTAACAACAGATGCCTCCCTCACGGGCTGGGGGAGCGATACTGGAAGTACGCTCGACTTAGGGTCTATGGGGCCTACCAGACCTCAGGGGCCGCCATGTGTGGTTCCACACAGACAGCACATCAGTGGTCACCTATATAAGTCATCTAGGAGCAGACATCCTGTCGAGACAGAAGCTGAGGCCCGGGGATTAGATGTTCCACCCGGAGGTGGTGGAACAGATATGGAGATATGCATCTCGAGAGACGTCTCACTGTCCACTCTGGTTCTCCCTCACGCATCTAGCTCCTTCTCGGACTGGATGTGATGGTACAGACGTGGCCGAGGCTACGTTTATATGCTTTTCCCCCGATCGCTTTGCCCCCGGGAGTTCTGGAGTAGAGATGCGCGGATGGGCTATTATTTCATCCGCAACCGCATCACAAAACTCATCATCCGTCCGCCATCCATCCGCACCAACGTTTTTGACCAATTTTCAAAACCGCACCCGCCCGCCATCCGCTGATACAAGGCGCTGCTGATGACAGCCGCGAGACTAGAAACCACCCGCCACCCGCCCGAATTTAATTAAAATATTTTTTTTCGTCACGTCATCCGCCCGATCCGCGGTTTATCCGCGGAGTCCGCGGCTATAACCGCCAACCGCGCATCTCTATTCTGGAGAGAGTTCGCAGGGACAATATGCGCCTACTTCTTTTAGCCCCGCGGTGGCCGGGCAGAGTACGGTTCCCAGGTCTATTGTCTCTTCTCTACGGGCCTCCCATAGAGCTTCCAGTCAGGAGAGACTTTCTGTCCCAAGCAGAGGGCTCTATATTTCACCCTCGTCCCGAACTGCGGAACCTGTGGGCTTGGCCTCTGAGGGGGCCCAGCTCATATGTTCAGGTCTCTCAACCGAGACCATTCTACAATCCAGAGCTCCCTCCACGAGGAAACTTTATGCCCTGAAGTGGAAGGTTTTCACTTCATGGTGTAGTGACCGTCAACTGGACCCAGTTAACTGCCCGGTTGGTACAGTGCTAGAGTTTATGCAGGAGCAGTTCAATGCAGGTCTATCCCCGTCCACTTTAACCCTCTGGGGTCGGCGGTATCGCCGGCGATACCAGCTTACTTTTTCCTTATCAGTGCAAAAGAGACTCAAATTACTCTGTTAATTTTGATCTTACATATAAGTGCTGTATATCATTACATCCTGTTAAGTGTCTATTTTTTTTGTGGGTACTCACAATAAAAACAAAGTGTTGTGCTTTTCGTCAAATAAAGAAAAATAAACATGATGCGCGTTTTACCTTCTCTCGTCAGTGAGGTCCATTCTTAAACGCGTCCGAAAAATGAACTGTAACTCTGTCAATACTTGTCACAGAGATACGAGAGATTTCTCTTTATGAAGCTGAAATTCTCTTCTTTTAAATGAAGTAATTTATATAAAAAAACAAATATTCTCAGTTTATGTAATCTGTATGAAAAGAGAGAGATGTCAGTATTTTTCTTTCCAGCTCATTATACCTCATTACGCGTTAATGTGTCACGCCCATGGAGAGCGCGCGGTATTCAAACGCAAATGATCTAAGGCAAGCCATGCAAACATGCCAACGCCCACCAGCTGGATTATAAAATCATGTTTAGTAAGTTTCTTACTACCGCTGTGAACACAGCGTATCCCTACCCTGTGAGGAATAATACTATCTAATAACCCTGGAAAATGTACCAGAAGTGCTGGTAGTTTCATTTCGAGGAGCAATGGATTCAGCTGATGTAGTAAGTCATTTATTCTTAAGTGCTTTGTTCTAATCACGATATTGGATAGTGTCTGTAAACCGCAAAAAGACTGTTTAAATATGAATTGCGTGTCTGTGTGTAGGCTAAATGATGAATGAACGGCACAGGGGTGCGCGCTTTGTTTACTACAGTTAAACAGCTCGTGTCTGTGCCGTTCATTCACTCTCGAGTAAACGTTATGTTTACATGAACACATCCACAACTATATTGCTATAGCCTACTGAAATATGTTGAAATAAAATGTCTGTATAAGCAACAAGCAGCAAATTCACATGTATATACTAATATATCATACACAATATGTTACAGACTAAATATGAATGTTTAGACAAGATTTTGTGATTAGTTTTGGATAGATTATAAAGTTTTGACTGTAAAAAAAGACTACTGTCACATTAAATAGGTACGCTTTTGTTCACCAATTTCTGCTCATAGTTAAATATACTATAGTATGATGTTTTGTCAAAAATAAAGTAGGTATATTGAATTATCAGCTAAGATGTTATAATAGTGTTTGTTCCAATATTCAAACTAATGAATCCTTACCTTTTTTAATACGTATGATAAAATGTATACTTTTTACAAAGAAATACACTTGAAATATTGTTAAAATTGTAATTGTTGTTGTAATTGTAACCTATTTGTAATTGGTTACAATTTCCAATTGTAAAATATGTATATATAGATAATTTCTTTTGTCCTTGCATTCTTTGGGATCCTGTGACACACCTGTGTGAAAGGGCTAATTAATATGCAGCTCATTATGCGGCACATTATCCGGCCTTTGTCTTCTCAGGTGTGAACACGCCTCCACGCATATTGCCTTTCCAAACAAAAGGTGTCTTATAAAATTTAAATCAATGTATTGTTTTGTGTAAATGATTAGGCAGGATGATTTTCAGATCATTTTGAAGCAAAAATTCTAGGCAACAACACTCATTAGTCAAAAGTCTTGTGGACAGATATTTAGTATGTGTTTTGTGGCCTTATTTCAGACACCTAAGTTTTAGTTTTTTCAATAACCATGCATAAGCAATATTCTCTCAAAAATACAAACATGTACATACATGTTGCTCACATATTACAGTAGCCCCGTTTGTGCTATATAGAGTGCCATTTATCCTTTGGGTAAAGACCCCTTGGTATATCATTTCTTACGTGGCACTTTGAGGCTGAGGCCTGCAGCGCGCATGAGGGTTCCGACTTGGGACCTGGGGATTGTCCTCCAAGACCTTTCCCAGGCTCCCTTTGAGCCCCTGGAGGAGGTTCCTGCCAGATTTCTGACTTTGAAAACTCTGTTCCCCCTCGCTATTTCGTCTCTCGAGAGAATAGGAGATCTTCAGGCTCTGTCGGTTGCACCCTCGTGCCTGGAATTTGCGCCCGGCATAGTTAAAGCGTTCCTTCATCCTAGGCCGGGTTATGTTCCCAAGGTCCCCACTAATGTGGCCCGATCTATAGTGCTGCAGGCCTTCTGTCCTCCTCCGTTCCAGGATGCGGATCAGGAAAAGCACAATTTGCTATGCCTGGTTAGGGCATTGGATGCTTACGTCCATAGAGCTGCCCTGTGGCATAAATCCGAACAGTTGCTTGTCTGTTTTTGGACCCCCTAACAAGGGGTCACCAGCATCTAAGCAAAGAATGAGCAAGTGGGTGGTCGAGACTATCTCACTTGCTTATGAGTCGACCGGACAGCCTTCACCTATGGCGGTGCGGTCTCACTCAACTAGGAGTATGGCGGCCTCTAAGGCCTTATTGTCAGGAGTACCTCTACAAGACGTCTGTGATGCGGCTGGCTGGTCCTCACCTCACACTTTCGTCAGGTTTTATTCTCTGGACTTGGACTCTACACCAGGGTCCCGAGTGCTCTCATCCTAGTGCTGCTCGCCCTGATTTCACACTGGACAGGCACTTCTCGCTATGGTGGCGTTGGTATAGACGTTCCCTTAGTGTCAATCGACGGGATCGAGTTCCCTTGAAAGGGAACGCCTTGGTTACGACTGTAACCTCGGTTCCCTGAAGAGGGAACGAGATGTTGCGTCACCTGCCATATATCCTACGTGCCTGTAAGCGACTTGTTCAGACCTTATGAAGCTGGCGTGGCTGGGTTTGAACAGGCTTATATAGTTTCCTGGTTCATGACGTCACCCACCTCTGACATCCCGTCACACCATTGGACTGATTTTACATGTGCTTCAATACATCATCACGCAAAGCATTCCCTTAGCGTCAATCGACGCAACCTCTGGTTCCCTCTTCAGGGAACCGAGGTTACAGTCGTAACCGAGCCGTTCACGTCTTCATGTTTCCTGTGGATTTCGTTTTCCTGGATCTTTGTTTGTCCCGGAGGAGTCTTGAGTACCGCTGCCCATTGCATCCCTGCGCTACCCTGTACCTGTACGGCCACACATCGGACTTTGGACTCTCGTCACTTTACATATATTAAACTTGTTATCAGTCGCTTCTGAATCCGACTCTGATTTTTCCAGTTCAACCCTGACAGAACGACCTGACCATTCATCATGGATTCAGCGAGAGGAGGAAAGTCTGCAGGAATTTCTGTCATGCAGCAATTCACGCATGGATCATCAAGAAGAGCAGATGGCGGCCACAGGTCACGCAGTACAGGTCTTGGTGGCGCAGGTGTCCGAGCTCACCAACCAACTTCGCCATCTGACAGTTCCCACTGCGCCAGCCCCACCGCCAGTTCCCCCGGTTCCTACTAACAACGATGGTCAACACAAGCCCCGCCTACCTACACCAGAGGTCTACACGGGTGAGCCCAATTACTGCAGAACATTTTTAATGAAATGTGCTCTATTTTTTTCTCTCCAGCCACAGACATTTGCAACCGAACAGTCTAAAGTGGCTTTTGTCATAACGTTGTTGTCTGGGCGCGCGGCTCAATAGGGAACGGCGGTGTGGGTAAATCAACATCCTTGCTGCTCCTCGTTCCACGCACTCTCTGAGAAGATGAGGCGGGTCTTTGATCATGCAGTGAGGGATTGCGAGGCGGCCTGTGTACACGCCGATCTCCGTCAGAACAACAGACCCGTCTCTGATTATTCGATCGAGTTCCGGACATTGGCGGCGGAGTGCAAATGGAACGATGAGGCGCAGTGGGACATGTTCCTGCATGGGCTGGCTGACCGCATTCAGAAGGAGATTTTCGCTTTGGAGCTTCCCACTAGTCTGGATGGACTAATTGATTTGGCGTTGCGCGTGGATGCACGTCTTCAACGTCAAGATCAACGGTCACGTCAGTTTCTGGGTCCTCAATCCTCCGAGTATTCTACGACCCAGTGTCAAGAATGCAGTCAGCCATTCATTTTGATCAAGAGCCCATGCAGGTAGGTAGAGCTCGCTTTCCCGGGAGGAGAGAGAACGGTGGAGAGCGAGAGGTCTGTGCTTATACTGTGGCGGAGCTGGACATTTCTTGGCGGAGTGCTCAGCAAAAGACCAAGCTTGGCAGTTGCATTGAGGTTACTGTCGCCGGATTAACCATTGGAAAAACCTCATCGAGTACTTTCCGGGCGGCAGTGGCTCAGTGGTTGATGTAGGTTGTCTACAAACCGAAAGGTTGGTGGTTCGATCCCCGGTTCCACCTGACCAAGTGTCGAGGTGTCCATGAGCAAGACACCTAACTCCAGCTGCTCCCGACGAGCTGGATGGCGCCTTGCATGGCTGACACCGCCGTCAGTGTATGAATGGGTGAGTAAATGGGTGAATGTGAGGCAACATGTAAAGCGCTTTGGTGGCCATTGGGTCTGTGAAAGCGCTATATAAATGCAGTCCATTTACTATTTTACCATTTCCTCCCGGTAAGACTGCAATGGGCAACCGGAGATCTTCGCTGCCAAGCTCTGCTGGATTCTGGGGCAGAAGGTAACTTTATGGACTTCAACTTGGCACAACACCTTCAGATTCCCATATCTCCACTTACTCTCCTGATCTCAGTCAGTGCACTTAACGGACAAGAACTCCCGGCCATCACTTAGTCCACCGGTCTCATCACTCTCATTACATCTGAAAATCACACTGAGGAATTATCGTTTCTACTTACTGAGTCTCCATCAGCATCCATAGTCCTAGGCCACCCCTGGTTGCTTCAGCACAACCCCAGGGTTGACTGGGGCCACGGTTCCATCTCGGCCTGGAGTGATCAGTGTTATGCTTCATGTCTGGTGTCTGCCTGTTCGTCTGTGTCTTGTTCTTTGTTGCGAGATAAGCCAGTGAATCTGTCTAACGTGCCTGAGGAATATCTCAACCTGAAGGAAGTGTTCAGTAAGTCCATGGCAGCTTCTCTTCCTCCGCATCGTCCCTATGACTGTGCAATAGATCTACTACCAGGTACGTCTCCGCCTAAAGGCAAGTTATGCTCTTTTTCTGTTCCAGAGAGGGAAGCTATGGAGAAATACATTTCTGATTCTCTGGCAGCCGGGTTCATCCGCCCTTCCTCCTCTCCAGCGGGGACAGGGTTCTTTTTTGTGGCGAAAAAGGATGGTTCCCTGTGACCGTGCATTGACTACCGGGGGCTGAATAACATCACGGTAAAGAATACTTATCCTTTGCCGTTGATGTCTTCAGCCTTTGAGCGGTTGCAGGGTGCATCCGTCTTCACAAAACTGGACTCACGGGTTTGGTTTGCCAAAGGGAGGGGGATGAGTGGAAAACTGCCTTTAATACCCCCAGGGGGCATTTTGAATATTCGGTCATGCCTTTTGGTCTGTCTAACTCCCCTGCGGTTTTCCAGGCACTCGTCAATGACATGTTGAGAGATATGGTAGATCAGTTCATATATGTTTACCTGGATGACATATTGATATTTTCCTCTTCTCTCTAGGAACATGTTCAGCACGTCAGACGAGTGCTCCAGAGGCTGCTAGAGAATGGGCTTTTTGTCAAGGCGGAGAAATTCCATTTCTGGGTTCCATTTCTGGGTTATATCATCTCCTCCGAGGGAGTGCGCATGGATCCCGACAAGGTTAAGGCTATGGTGGATTAGCCAACCCCGGGTTCCCGTTAGGCCCCACAGAGGTTTCTGGGGTTTGCGAATTTTTACCGGCGTTTCATTCGCAATTTCAGCCACCTAGCCACTCCTCTGACTGCCTTGACCTCCACCAAGATGACGTTCAGGTGGTCTGGTGCAGCTGAAGCTGCATTTTCCAACCTCAAGAGCCGCTTTGTTTCAGCTCCCATTCTTATCGCCCCTGATCCTTCACGTCAGATTGTGGTGGACGTCGACGCGTCAGAGGTGAGGGTCGGAGCGGTTCTCTCCCAGCACTCGCCCCCGGATGACAAGATGCACCCTTGCGCGTTTTTTTTTCTCATCGTTTGTCTCCTGCCGAACGTAATTATGACATTGGTAACAGAGTTGCTGGCAGCCAAGTAAGCGATGGAGGAATCGTGTCATTGGCTAGAAGGTTCGGGGGTACCTTTTATCGTCTGGACCGATCATAAGAACCTTAAATATATCAGATCTGCTAAATGACTCAACTCCAGGCAGGCTCGGTGGGCACTTTTTTTCGGTCGTTTAGAATTTTGCTTTTCTTATCGTCCGGGTCCTAAGAACATTTTTTAAAAATATTTTATCCCGTATTTTTGATCGTTCCGAACGCCTGTCCACTCCCGAGTGCATTTTACCTGAGAGACTCATTGTCTCCACACTCACATGGGAGATCGAGTCGAAGGTCCGTTCGGCCTTAGAAGGTAACACCTCCGCCTGAGTATCCACCGAATCTTTTATTTGTGCCGGAGGGACCAACGGTCCGATGTTATTCATGGGGTCATTGCTCTAATGCGGCGTGTCATCCAGGAGTTAATCGTACCATTTTTTTGGTCAAGCAACGATTCTGGTGGCCTTCCATGGCTCGTGACATCCGGAGTTTTGTTTTTGCATGTTCTGTCTGTGCTCGTGGTAAGACTTCCAATCGCCCTCCTTATGGGTTACTTCAACCGCTGTTTGTCCCTTCGAGACCATGGTCCCACATCGCACTCGATTTTGTCACTGCCCTCCCGCCCAACCCAGGGCAATACGGTCGTTTTGAACGTAGTGGACCGGTTTTCGAAGGTGGCTCATTTCATCCTCTTGCCCAAATTTCCTTCTGCCAAGAAGACAGCGGTCACTGTCGTGGACCACGTCTTTCATTTACATGGCCAGGACTTAGAGAGAGTGTTGCGATGTTTGGTTTCTCAGAATCCTTCCTCCTGGAGTCAGCAACTCTCATGGGTTGAGTACGCACATATAATTCGTTGCCAGTGTCATCTTCGGGCCTATCCCCGTTTGAGTGTAGCTTAGGGTACCAGCCACCTATTTTTCCCAGTCTGGAATCCGAAGTCGCGGTCCCCTCCGCTCACGCTTTGGAGAAGAGCCCGCGAGACTCTCCTGCAAGTGGGGTTGCGCACGAAGGCTGAGGCCGATCGCCACCGGTCGAAACCTCCCGTCTATGTCGTGGGTCAAACAGTGTGGCTTTCTTCCAAGAACATTCCTCTCCGCTCCGTAGTAAGTTGGCTCCCAAATTCATCGGCCCGTTCACTGTGACCAAGATCCTTAGTGCGCTGGCAGTCCGCCTTAAACTGCCTCCTGCGTACAGCAGGATTCATCCAGCCTTTCATATTTCCAAATTAAAGCCAGTTTTTCATACTAATACTAACCCGGTTGCCCCGCCCCGCCACGTCTCGTCTCATTGATAGGGTTCTGGATCACTCCCTTATTGATGATTACAATCTATGGATAATTTCTCCTGTGCCTGCTATCACTGATCACTCATCAGCGCCAGCTGCGACTCATCAGTGCAGCTATTTAATCTCTGTGATTTTCGTTCTGTTTTGTCAGGTCGTTGGGGTTTTGTTGTCAGTTAGTCCTGTTCCTGCTCCTGGATTCTCGTCTTCGTGTTTCCTGTGGATTTCGTTTTTCTGGATATTTGTTCGTCCCGGAGGAGTCTTGAGGACCGCTGCCCATTGCGTCCCTGTGCTACCCTGTACCTGTGCGGCCACACATCGGAGTTTGGACTCTGTCTCTCTTGTCACTTTACACATATTAAACTTGTTATCACTCACTTCTGAACCCAACTCTTTATCCCGTTCCAAGATGGCCCAAGCCTTATCTACATTCATGGATCAAGTGGGGGCGGTTGATCCTTGGCAATTTCTGTTTCCACACAGCAGAGAATATTCCTATTCCTCACATGTTCATCACTCCTATTCAAGAATTGATTATTTCTTTTTTGATAAATCTCTCCTTCCTTCTGTTGGACAAATCGAATATTTACCTATTGTGGAATCAGACCATGCTGCCTAGCAATTAGACCTTATTTGCAATTTGAGGTATAACGAACAGCCTTTGTGGAGACTAAACACGGCCTTGTTATCAGAGACTGCATTTTGTACATTTGTATCAACAGCTATAGATAATTTCCTATTACATAACAGGTCCAAATCTACCACAGCATCTACATTGTGGGAGACACTTAAAGTAGTTATCAGGTTAGAAATAATTTAATATACTTCAACTCTCAATAAAAAACGTAAACAAAAACTGGATTATTTAATTGATTCTATAAGAAGGGTGGATTACCTCAATTCCAGGTCTCCCTCACCTGAACTTTATAAAGAAAGGTTGAACCTTCAAGTTCAGTACAATCTGTTATCAACAAATAAAACTAAATGGTATTTATCACGTTCTAAAGGTTATATATATATATATATGAACATGGAGAAAAAGCAGGACGACTTCTAGCCCACCGGTTAAAATCTAAAGCTGCCTCTCAACTTATACCTCAAATTTGTAACAGTACCAATGATTTAATAGTTAATCCAATTGAAATTAATACCACTTTTATGAACTACTTTTAAAAAAAAATTATACTTCTGAAAGCCCTGAATCTAACTCTGAAATTTTTAAATTTTTAAATAAAATAGACATACAATTCTGTGCAGAATATTTATTTGGATCAGCCCATACAAATAGAAGAAATTTTAAACTCAATCACATTAATGCAGAGCAAAAATTCCTGCCCCTGATGGCTATCCAATAGACTTTTATAAAAAAATTGCAGATAAATTAGCCCCTATTCTTCTTGATATGTTTGTGGACTCGTTGGAAAAGGGTAGCTTGCCACAAACCTTGAATGAAGCAAACATTATACTTTTACTAAAACCTGGAAAGGATTCCTTGAAATGTAACTCTTACAGCCAATCTCTCTCTTAAACTCAGATGTAAAAATTTTGGCAAAAATCCTTGCTTTTCGTTTAGATACAGTAATAGAGAACTTGAATTCAAAAGACCAAACAGGTTTTGTCAGAGGTTGACATTCTTTTAGTAATATCCGGAGACTGTGGGGCACTCATCTAAACTTTCTCAGGACCCTGTCTGTCAGGTAGTCATCTCGTTATTCGACAGGGTGGAGTGGAAATATTTATTCTTTGTACTGGAAAGATTTGGATTTGGTACATCTCTTCTCTCACTGATTAAGTTATTATACTTTTCCCCTAAAGCATCTGTAATTACAAATAGAGTATGTTCAAAGTATTTTCCCCTATCATGGGGTACAAGACAAGGATTCCCTCTTAGCCCTTTACTTTTTACTTTAGCCATCGAGCCCCTATCTATAGCATTAAGACACTCACAGCATTTTACTGGCATCAGCAGTAGGGGCATAGAACATAGAGTATCCTTATATGCCGATGATATGCTGTTGTATATTTCAGATCCGATCTTAGGTTTTCCACAGGTAGTTAAAATATTGAAACAATTTGGAACTTTCTCAGGCTGTAAACTGAATTTTTCGGAAAGTGTTTGTTTCCCCATAAACAGTAAGGGCCTCCATATTTCGAATGCCGATATACCTTTTCAGTTGTCTATATCGGGTTTTAGATATTTAGGGATAAACATCACACAGGGATTCCCTAACCTTTACAAAGAGAACTTTGCTTCTCTAATCCACAAGTTAAAACTAGACCTCAAAAAATCGAATTTGCTATTTCTACCTGCTATTTCGCAGGTAGAATTAATTGTGTAAAAATGAACATTTTACAGAGGTTCTTGTACTTGTTTCAATGCATTCCAATATTTTTAACAAAATCCTTTTTTCAGAACTTAGACAGACTTATTTCATCATTTATATGGGGTGGAAAAACACCTAGGATTAGGAAGGAATTTCTCCAAAGACAGAAATCTCAAGGCGGAATAGCGCTTCCTAATTGCAGGTATTATTATTGGGCTGCAAATATCTCAAAAGTACTTTATTGGTTTCAGAACCCCAAAGAGGTCTGGTGTATTTCACACCAGAAACTCCTGTACTGAGGCAAACTCCTGTACTTCATCGTCCCTTCCTGCTTTAGCTTTATCTAAATTGCCCCTTCGTATTTCACTGTATACTCGATGCCCAGTCGTCGCAAATACTCTCAAGATTTGGTTTCAATTTAGACAATGTTTTGGTTTCAAAGACTTCTCCATAGCCAGCCCTATTTGCAAGAATCACCTATTCCTTCCAGCTCAATTGGACTCAGTCTTCAGTCAATGGCAACAGTCAGGTCTTGTCAAATTTAGCTACCTTTTTATTGATGATTTTTTTCACCCCTTTTTCCAATCTCTCCTCAAAATATAATCTGCCAAGATCACATCTGTTCAGATATTTTCAGGTTTGTCAGCTAATCCAAAAATCATTGTCCCACATATCCATCTATTCCTCCCAGTCCAGGATTGGATGCAATTTTAAACATTCCCTTACATTTGAAGGGAGTAATTTCTAATGTATATAATACTTTAATGTCAATCAAAAATATTAATCTAGACAAAAACCGTGCAGAATGGACAAAGGATTTGGCAGTGGATATATCCGAGGAAACATGGAATAATGCATTATTTAGAGTGAATGGAACAACCTCCTGTACTCGCTTGGGTTTAATCCAGTTCAAGGTCCTCCACAGACTTGATTACAGCAAGGTTAGGCTGTCCAAGATATACGCAAATGTAGCTGATACATGTGAGCACTGTCGTTCTGCTAAAGCAGACCTTGCTCATATGTTTTTGGCTCTTCCCAGACTGCTGGATTACTGGAGATTTAAAATTTTGTCTGAGGCATATGTTAAGGATATCAGGCCTAGTTTTGAGATGGCTGTCTTTGGAGTATCTGTACAAGGTGTGGTCATGTCCAAAAGTTTACAAGACACATGCGCTTTTGCATGTCTTTTGGCTCGGAGAAGAATATTACTTGATTGGAAATCAAGTAAACCACCTTTAGTTTCACTCTGGCTTAGTGATGTGATGCGGTTTTGGAAACTGGAGAAAATTAAATATTCTCTTAGAGGATCCACCAAACGTTTTTATTCAGTATGGACCCCAATGATTTCATATTTTGAAAAGGACATAACTCTTCACACAAACTAAAACTAATATTGTTATTAAAAGGCCTGTGCACATTGGAACGGATAACACAACTTTTATTTTTTTGTTTATACATTGTTTATATATTTTATTATTATTATTTTTCTCTGTTCTGGGGCCTGTTTCAGACAGGAGGTTAAGTGAAAACTCTGAGTATGTTAACCCTGAAATGAAGCAAACTCTGGGTTTTCCGTTTCAGAATGGGATGTATGTCAAACCCGAGAAAGGAGAGTTAGTCAAGCCCGTTTCTGAAAGAGAGGTAACTTATACTCAGAGTCAGTTACCATGGTAACTTACTCTGTGAACCTAACCTGGTCAGGAGCAGGTTTTCTCATATAAACCCAGAGTTTTTCTTTTAGTAAATGCATTTTTGATTTAATAATCTTTAGATATTTTGACTGGAAACAGCAAAACAAAAATGCTAAGTAAGAAAAGCATTTTTTGCAGTGCAGTACATTCATTCCACATTTTTTTATATAACATCGGAGAGAGCACATTAGTAAAGCTGCTGTATCAGAGCAGGAAGGAAAATGTGCCTCGCTCTCACACTCTTTCTGACAGTTTTTGTGTCGTTTCCTGGACACAAACTCATGAGATCCATCAAAGAGAAGTTTCACAGGATTGCAGGACAGTGGTGGAGAAATCGGTTTAAATGAGGCTAATCTGATAAATGACATTCATTTGATAACATCTTGCTGTGACCTCTGAAAGTAACCTAATAATTAGATTTTCCTTTAGGATTTCCAATGTGGTTGGATGCATTGATGACATGCATATTCCCATCATTGCACCTTCAGACAATGAAACAGATTACTGTATGGAATGTAAGGATAGTCTGAGATATATGCCATAACCACCACCACAGCTGTTAAATACACACAAATTTTTCACAATTTGTTTGGTCATCTTTATTTCCTACAAATACAAAATCAACAGTTATTCTTTTTCCTGTTGGATTTTAATATTCTTCCAATATTGTGTATCTCCTCTTCATCTATCAGTGATGGTGCACGTTCAGCCTATGCCTTCTTGCTGTTGGCCCAGTAGAAGTCAAATGTTAATTTCATTAGCCTAATTAAAAACATGTAATAGGTTGGATTAGAGAATATTTAATTATGTGAAAAGAGCATTATACTATGTGGAAACAGCTCCTTCAAATTGAAATAGACACTGAATTATATTTATTTTATGTCAAATGTTTGTAAAGTCACGTAGCCTAAAGCCAACCTTTTATGCTTAAAAAATGAATTATGAATTTATTGTTAATTTTTAGTTGCTGCCACATTTTTTTGTTTTTGATTGTTTTTTGCCTGTGGGATACCATGAAAATGAGTATTAGTTCAACAACTTACCTTTCTGGCAGTTTTCACCTGATAATATAACAGTGAATAAGAATAATTCTTGTGTATTGACTCGGAACATGTGGACGTCTTTTTGTCGGATGCTGTTGCCATGGTGAATCGTAATTTCGGAGCTCCATTGATCATTGCTTTTCATAGTTGTGGGGCACATGCTTAAAGGGATACTCCACCAGTTTTTCTTATTAAACTATGTTATTCCCTTAACTAAGACGAGTTGATACATACCTCTCTCGTCTCAGTGCGTGCACTATATCGCTCTGTATTGCCGCAAAACTATGTTAGCTCTTAGCTTAGCCCATGCATTAAATATGGGCCAAGCAGAGAAGCGACCAAACACTTCCACGTTTTCCCTATGTAAACACAGTTACTAGAGTAGTGTAACTTGACCTGGGCTGGTGACACAAAATAAACCGTTGCGCTTTTCTAAGCGTTTAAAATTGATGACTATATTGTATGGCGGAATACCATAACAAGTGCTTTTGAGCACTTCGACTTGGCGCAATAATATCTTCACTCGTGAAAAGTCCTCTTACCGGCTCCCGCTTCTTCTCCCCCTCCCTCTGAAAATTCCGTCAATACAACCAACGTGACTTTTACTACCTGTGCTATTAGCAAACTGCAGATCATTTGCAATGGCGGACTTTGTAGATGATTATGACTTCTTTGTAGCAGACCCAGAGCCATATCTGTTTGAACCCGAGTACACGGAGGAGGAATTAGCTCTTATGGACCGTGAGAGGCAAGAAAGATATGATCCAGAACAGACCGGAGCTGGCGAAAGACCGGTGCATGTCACGTTGGTTGTATTGACTGAAATGTCAGAGGGAGGGGGAGAGGAAGCGGGAGCCGGTAAGAGGACTTTTCACGAGTGAAGATATTATTGCGCCAAGTCGAAGTGCTCAAAAGCACTTGTTATGGTATTCCGCCATACAATATAGTCATCAATTTTAAACGCTTAGAAAAGCGCAACGGTTTATTTTGTGTCACCAGCCCAGGTCAAGTTACACTACTCGAGTAACTGTGTTTACATAGGAAAACCGTGGAAGTTTTTGGTCGCTTCTCTGCTTGGCCCATATTTAATACATGGGCTAAGCTAAGTGCTAACATAGTTTTGCGGCAATACAGAGCGATATAGTGCACGCACTGAGACGAGAGAGGTATGTATCAACTCGTCTTAGTTAAGGGAATAACATAGTTTAATAAGAAAAACTGGTGGAGTATCCCTTTAACACGCTTCAACCTGTCTCACAGCAGAACACGGGCCAAGGTGGAGATGACAATAGGCATTCTGAAGGCGAGGTTTCAGTGTCTGCATGGGCTCAGGGTCACTCCAAATAGGGCATGTGACATCACAGTTGCTTGTGTGGTACTTCACAACATTGTCACAATAAGAGGAGAGAGACATCCCCCTGTCCTGTTGAAGGTGACCTAGATCAACACCCATTGAATCTAGCAGACCACAGAGATGGCAGAATGCTTAGAGACATGATTTGTCAAAATCACTTTATTTAATGTGTTCCATTTCTTCATATCCTGAAATAAAAGAGACATGACAGATTTGTGTTTATTGCTTTATACACACACAAAGAAATACAAAAAAATAACAGATTCATGTTCACATATGATTCTCACCTTAAGGCGATGCTCCAGTAGTTCCATTTCAAGTTTGGCCTTTTTAATGGCCAGCCTTTTCTCCTCTAGCTAAAGCCGTATAAGGTCCATGTCAGTTTTTTGGTAACACTTTATAATAACTGCACGCTATTAATCATTAGTTAAGCATTAGTAAACAGTTAATTAATAATTTATAAAGCATTAATAATAAGCAGTTTGAATTCAGGTAAATTCAGGTAGTTATAAAGCATTTAGTAGTGGTCAGTGAACTATTTTTGTGATCTCATCTAAAATGAGGACAATTTATGCCTTGTAAAGCATTTACAAAGGAGATTTAAAGGCTAATTCATCTTCTGAACAGAAAAAGGAAACTAACACACCACAGTGATACAGAACATAAAAAATATTTAACTGAGCATTTAAATCTCCTTTGTACTGTAAATGCTTTACAAGGCATAAATAGTCCTCAGTTTAGATGAGCTCACAAAAACAGTTAACTGACCACTACTAAATGCTTTATAACTACCTGAATTAACTCTGAATTACAGTAGAAATACATGTTAATAAAGCATTTATTAACACACTAAGAAAACTATTACTATATGTCTGAATAATAAAATGTATGAATGTACATTTAAATAGTTTATTAATAATTTACTCACACTTTCTAAGTGATCTTATGAACCACCGACCACTCCTAATCTGGTTTGTAAATAATGCAATACTTCATTTAGAAATGATAAATTCATCATTAATAGGTATGAAAATACAAGTATTAAACACATTCTTGATATGCTTTTAAAACAAGAATAAAGCATTTATAGCTGTATTTATAAACTGCTTATTAATGTCTATTAATGCTTCATAAATTATGAATTAACTGTTTACTAATGCTTAACTAATGATTCATAGCGTGCAGTTATTATAAAGTGTTACCAGTTTTTTTTATTTGCCTTAATAGATGGACCTTATACAGCTCCTTTGCAGACAACTAGGAAGGCAAAGTAAATAAGATGGTTAAAGAAGAAAATCTGCCAGATAGTAACATTATGTAAATAAGGACAACCAGGGACAAGTTCTTACACTGCTAAGATTATGTGTAGAGGTAGATGGACCCTCATCTGCATGTACATCCCCAGCTAGATTCTGTCACAGGACAAATTACACATTTTTCACTCCATCTAAAAAGCTATGAATTGTCCAGTATATGCATCATACCTCTGTGGGTCTCCCAGCACTTTCTAATTCAGTCACAGCAGATGTGGTCTCTTCATCATCATCATCATGCTAGAGTGGAAATATGCAAGGTTACTTTGTCAGGCATACAAAGTGAAAGATCTAAAAGCAACTGGTTCTTAAAATGCATCACTAACAATTGTGACAGACTGTGTGGTTTCAGGAGGATCCAATAATACAATGCGTCCATCAGCAACTGCAAGAAAAAAAAGATACTTAATGTGTAAATTACTTAAGTATGACAGACACTGAATAAAGGAATTAGGAACATGCAATAATAAAAAACAGATTACTGTATACAGCATATGCTGTAAAATAGAATATGTATAATGCACAAGTGAAACAATGACTGCATTTGGGAAGCATTTAGCCTTCTTCCGAATGACAAGAGTTAATGATCGTTTTGTCCAAACGTATGACTAAATAATCAAGTACTAATATGGTATACCTACATTGTACCAAGTCACTTGAGTTGTTGTGGGAGGTAGCAAAGTCTGACGAAGTGCCCTCTGGAATACCATCGACCACAGGGCGACCTTTATTAAGTGAAAGAGCCAACCCCTCAGATGGGGTGAGAGGTGGAGGTGGACCCCCGCCAGTTAGACGGGCATCAGCCTTCTTTCTATTAGCTACATAGGAAGAATACTGTAAAAGTAACTTAAGACATTGATCTTACAACAGTTAAAATAAAATATTACCTTTTTGGAGAATGTTTTTGTGTTTCATTTTGACTTGGGAAAGAGTTATTTTGGCTCCAGAAGGATTACACCTTATAAAACAAGAGGCCTAAAATATTTCTTGTCAATATACATTGCACTGTATTCTTAAGAAACTGATGTAGAGAAAAGTAAATGCTTGTCGAGTCATGCCACATGCTCAAAAAGACAATTGTTCAACTTTGCAAATTAACAAAAGAAAGGCAAGCATATTTAAAATGTAATTAAAAAAACTTACGCATTTACTCTGTCAGTTATTTTCTGCCAAGCCAATTGTCTTTCCCTCGCATATGCAGCTGTATTGCTTTTTTTCATTATAATGGGCTTGAACTCCTCATAAGCGAACATTAAAACTTCTAACTCCACTTCGGAGAAGTACGCGGCACGTAACTTTTCACCCTTAGTTTCCATGGTGACTCCTGAATTCAGCGTTCCATTGAAAATGCCTTTATATGTTCACCGTGCGCGCGCATTAACTTGAGGTTATTAGCAGTAGGTTGATTAAACTAACTCGACACAGGTGTTTTGGAACCGATATACCCCGAGTAAGCAGGTTTTGGGTTAATCAACCCAGAGTTCAGGGTTAATCTGATGGTAAGTTAACCCAGCTTTCTGTAATACACCCCTGTTCATCCATTAAATAGTAATAACAATAAATACAATAACCTTGGTATTGTTGTATGACCTATAATCTCTAAGATCAGGAAGCACTCTTGCTTGGAACTCTAACTTGATATATCAGTGTGGGTTTTTTTTTGTTTTGGTTTTGTTGTTTTTTTGTTGTTAATTTTTACCAGCACTGCACCTGCCATAGAGTTTTATGACATCAAACCACATGATGTGATGAATCAGAGTATGATTTAGAAATTAGGATTTGCTTTGCTTTCCTGATTACAGAATTATTTCATGGAAAATATGCCTGGCACACACAAGGCCTCTACTAGTAAAAAACATAATGAACATTCGCCTTAAACCTACCATTTATCAAAATATTGTCAATCAATTGTGTTATCAGGTCATTTGTTTTTTTGTCCAGTTCACTATTTTTTTATTGGGCACAATGTCTGTCTGTTTTAAATTTCTTTTAATTTCTGTTTTTCAAAAATCCTCATTCCATAAGACTGTTTCATAATTGAGGTCATATCAAGTTTAATTTTGTCATTTTAATTGCAATTTTACTACCAAATGTAGACTTGAAAAACAACTGATGACTTGACTTTGACTTGACTCACAAGGGTAAAAATACCACATACAAATGACAATGAACCAGTACAGGATTGCAAACACAAGGAGAATAAATAGGGAGCAAACAAGGCAGGTAATGAGGGAGGACAGGTGGGGCAAATGAACCAATAATAAGGTAACGAGGTGGGCGGGGTTAGACAATGATAGAAGAGCGCATGGACAAGGAAAACACACGACAAGCCATGTGCTCACACAAAACCAGAAATGAACATGCAGCCAATGAGAACACTCATAAGCCACGTGTGCACCGTGTAAAACACGAAATGTTAAATTTATTGTGTGATACATTTGAGAAGGTTATTTGATATTAAGAAAACTTCAGAAACGACTTGAGGTGTCCAGCTAGGTTTTTTGAGTCACTGTTTAACTTACTGGATAGCTAGATGCCAGAGAAATCTAATAAGGCCAGTACAGTGAAAAGACATCAATACAACAGACTGAGAAAGACACTCAAGAGCTGTGTGGAATCAAGATTTAAACATTCTTCTTCAAGCTTCTCAATTAGTAAGTCCAATTAAAAGTGAGTCAGATAAAAAAAAATACCAGTAAGTTCACAAAACATGGACTTTGGAGCAGACATGAATCAATATGCCACTAAAATGCAGTATCCTCCTTATCACTACCAAATGCAGAGTAGACCTCCTGATAAAGGAGATTCATTGTCCATTGCCTATGACCTCGCAAAGTATCAACTTGTATCAACGTACACAACTTGTGACAGCAGTGCTTACTTTGATGACAAGCCCATTAATTACTGGGCATGTTAATCATCTTTTCAAGCTACTATTTCTGATCTGGGTCTTTCCCCAGCAGAAGAGCTTGATCTCTTAATTAAAAACCTGGGTAGAGAATCTTCTGAACATGCATGGAGACTGAAAGCGGTTCACATGAGAAATCCGTCAGCTGTGCTGATAATGACATGGCAGAGGACTGAAGAAATATATGGTTCTCCAGAAGCAATTGAACATGCTCTTTTTGCCAAACTAGAAGACTTCCCCAGAGTGACAAACAAAGACCCACAAAAGCTTAGAGATTTAGGAGACATCCTCTAAGAACTAAAAGCTGCTAAGCTTGAAGGATACTTACCAGGTCTGGCATACTTGGACACTTTTAAGGGGGTGAATCCTATTGTGGAAAAACTTCAATTTAACATTCGAGGTAAGTGGATGTCATTTGGATCCAAATATAAGCAAGAACATCATGTTGCTTTTCCACCTTTCTTAGTGTTTGCAAACTGTGTTCGTTCAGAAGCAAAAGCACGTACAGATCCGAGTTTCAGTGCGCTTCCTCATGTGAAATACGAGAAAGGAAAAAGGCTTGAGAGACAAAGACAAATGCCAATATCTGTTCACAAGACTCAAATTAATCCTTCAACTAAAATCAGATCTGAACAGGAAAAGAGACCAGTTAGCCCAAACAAAAGCTGTCCAATACATGGAAAACCTCATCCTTTGAGAAGACGCAAAGGGTTCAGAGAGAAATCTCTACAAGATAGAATGCAGTTCCTGAAAGAGCGGTCTGTGTGTTACCGTTGCTGTCCTTCTACAGACCATCTTGCCAAAAACTGCACTGTAGAAGTTCAGTGCAAAGAGTGCGGTAGTGACCGTCATCCTTCAGCCCTTCATCCAGGTCCTGCCCCCTGGAAATCTCAGGCATCTACCCCTACCTCAGAGCATGGCGGGGAGAAATACAAATCAGATAGTCATGAGGTTACATCTGAGTGGAATCGTTTGTGGAGAAGGTCTGTTCAAAAATGTGTCTAGTTTCCGTCTATCCAGCT
This sequence comes from Gila orcuttii, assembly GCA_026230005.1. Taxonomy (NCBI): domain Eukaryota; kingdom Metazoa; phylum Chordata; class Actinopteri; order Cypriniformes; family Leuciscidae; genus Gila; species Gila orcuttii. Next base: position 16,093,786 of record JAPDVR010000024.1, on the reverse strand, counting down.
GGACACAAAGAGAAAGCAAAGAGGATGTATGCTAGATGATTAAAAGCAACTGCTCTTTGGTGAGAAAAGATTTCTTTAACATCTTTAACATCAAAACAACTCCATTGCCCTACACACTGAAAACATGTGCAGGCATTTTAGAGACAGCGGGGAGAAGAATTTCTAATTTCATTGTGGAGTCCATTGATGGAAAGATAAGTCTACCTCTCCCTATTCTTCTAGAATGTAATCAGATTCCAAACAATCGTACAGAGATTCCAACTCCTGGTGCAGCGTTCCATCACAACCACTTGAGACACATAGCACAAGAAATACCACCTCTCGACTCTGATGCAGAGTTTCTTCTTTTACTGGGCAGGGACATCCGGCAAGTACACAAAGTCCGCAAACAAATTAATGGTCCAAATAACACCCCTTTTGCTCAAAAACTGGATTTGGGCTGGGTTGTCGTTGGGGATGTGTGTCTCAGAGGAGCTCATAGGCCATCTTCAGTTCATACTTTCAAGACTTTCATCTAAGATAATGGCCGTCACAGCATTCTCAGCAGAGTCCATGCTATAGTCACAGACCTGCCAACCTTTTAATTTTTTTTTGCTTAGCATCCGGGGGGGGGGGGGGGGATGGGTGGTGGGGGTTGGCCGGTGGGTGGGGGGGGGGTCATTGTCTTTTTTTGAGACAAGACACACAGGACACGCATTAGCTGAATAAACGTTAGCCAATGCAAACATATAGAAAATAGTTGCCAATGAATAGACAGGAGTCCAATAATAGCAAAACGAACCACTTATTCTAAAAAGAATATCAAGTTGATGAATCCGAAATATGGGGCTGTGTTAACAGTAAAACGTCTGTCTTTTAACGAATTTTAAAAACACGGATGGATAATACAAAATGCTTTCTGACATTTTGACAGAAAAAAACAACCAAAAACAAAATTTAAACCCGTCAATTTACAATTATCTTCTCTCTCTGTGCGCGTGGTCTGTGTTTGTGAGAGAGAGCTCGCGCAGCACTGATACAACGGTACTTTTTAATCCATAAGTAACTAATGCGCTAGTTTTCATACAAAATTATTATGTAACATACTTAGGTACTTTAGTTATTATTAACTCAATAACGTAACACATGCAGACTACGTTTCTCAACACAGAATGAATAAATAAACGCCTGTTTCTCCAGACTCGTGCTTATCAGTAATCCACAAATCACAGAACTTTCCTAATCACTAAGCCATAGCGATTTTAATTTTATTTAGATTTATTGTTCATCAATACTTAAGCATTTTATAATTTGCATGGCTGAATGATGTTTTGCTCTTATCTGAGTGACCATGAATGACGGAGTATTTTAAGATAATCCATGCATGCGATCACTCCCGTATGATCATCGAATCCAGATTAAGTTAACTAAAAACAATATTTCAACTTTACACATCCATCCCAGCCCGTTTACCTTCAGGAGTCAGAAGTGCTATGACGACTGTACTGTCCTCGCTTATGAACTCAGTCAGACTGCGGGCCGCGGGAGTGGAAGAGGATCGAGCGGGATTCTTTATTGCTGCCGATTTTCAGTCTCTTTTTAATGATAGGCCTTACGCATCTGTCAATCATCCCTGCTTGCTATTTAGGGAATGAACCCAGCGCTATGATTGGTCGAACTCCGCTTCTTTTGCTGTTGCTTGATTTGAGGACTGCGCGTGGACAGAGGCGTCACCAGGTTTTTGCGTAGTTTAGAGTGACAAATCGTACCACCGTACTTTGAGGTCAAAATGCGTACCCGCTACGCAAAATGCGTACAGGTTGGCAGGTCTGTAGTCAAATCAAGGTAAAAGAGAAGTTGGATGTTAATCCACAATGGAAATAACCTCTAGAAACAGCATCTGAGGACTCCATTCTGCTAGTGCCTGATGGTGAAAGTGTTGGTTATTCAGTTTTCTTCAACACTGCAAATGATCATAAGTTGCTCCATCTGTGGAAGACATCTGTGGAAGACAGGTTTCTTCAGATCATGGACAAAGAGTTTTTTCAAGACAGCTGCAACAGCTGGGTTTCTCTGCTACCCTTTCGTGAGCCCAGACAAAGTCTGACCAACAACAAAGACTATGCATTCAAACGTCTTCTCACGCTGAGACACACTCTGAACAAACGATCACAGATGAAAGCACACTCCCTGGATTTTATGGATAACTTGCTAAAAAATGAGCATGCAGAAATTGCACCACCTATACAGCAAGGTCAGGAAGTGTGGGGTGTACCACCATAAGAAACCTGACAAAATTCGAGTTGTCTTCAATTCATGTGCACCATATGAGGGAGTTTCACTGAACAATGTACTTCTCACGGACCCTGATTTGATTAACAGCCTGCTAGGGTTCCTGATGAGATTCCATAAAGAGCCTGTGGCTATTACTACTGACATACAACACATGTTACATTGTTTTCTGGTTAAGGAGGATCATAGGAATTATCTTAGGTTCCTGTGGTACAGAAACAATGACCTTGACAGCGAAATTGTGGATCACAGAATGCGTGTGCATGTTTTCGGGAATTGCCCATCACCAGCAGTGGCTATCTATGGCCTAAGGAGAGCGGCCAAAGAACATGAAGAGAGATTCGGCAGTGACACCAGAAACCTGGTGGAGAAGGAGTTCTATGTTGATGACATGCTGAAATCATGCGCTACACAGGCAGAGGCGATCAACCTTCTCAAACGTACACAAGAAATGCTTGCAGTGTCTAACCTTAGACTGCACAAGATTATCTCTAACTGTCCAAATGTGATTGAAGCCTTTCCTTTGGAAGATCGTGCTGAGGGCATTAAAGATCATGTGTCTTTCGTTTACCTGATATGTGATTTGATCCATTTTATACAACACAGGCTCATTGGAAAAACGTACCTGTGGCAACATTTTGTATATATCACTGCAGTTTCCAACAGAAATGAACTCTAGAGGCAGTAAAACAGCAAGCACTTTTAATCAATGAAAATTAAGAGCAGCCTTATTTCAAAAACTTATTTAACACGAAATGCTTCTCTTCTTATTTTTTCACTACGCACTGTAGCCTAGGCTATATCAGCGCAGTCTCATCCCAAGACGTCATATAACTGACGTCTTGGGACGTGTTTTGACCATACGTCAATATCCGCCTTTTTAGGGCACCCTTAAACGTCGGTTAGATGACATTATCGGATCCTAACTCTACCCCAGACCTAAACCTACCCCTAAACCTACCCCGTCACCTAAGTGATGTTAAAGGTAAAGCGTCAGTTGTATGACGTCCCAGGATCGTCTATAACCGACGTTTAAGGGTACCATAAAAAGGCGGATATTGACGTATGGGCAAAAGGCGTCCCAAGACGTCAGTTATATGACTTCTTGGGATGAGACTGTGTTAGCTATATGGGCCAAGATAATTAAGAAAAAAATGAAGACAGTTAGGCTAGCCTATAGCTTACCATTATCAGCATTGAAAATTTAACTCTCGTTGTCTCTAAGAGAATATGTGCCGAAAGAACGTCAGTTTTTACTTTCACTTTATGTATAGTGAATAGTTAACAGGGGTTTGAGACTTCTTCACCAGCCTAACTAATGAAACAAATGCCGTGAAGCCAAAACTTTCGTGGAAGAAGAAAGCTGCTGTGTTTTACAACTGTGACAATGAGCGCTTACCAGGATCAACTAAACGCTGGATTTTAAAAAGTATGTGAACTTCGTGGCTCCAGTGATGCAGTAAACTTGCACAACGTTCTTGAATAAATAATTTATTAGATGCACTCGGTCTGTAATTGTAGGGACATCAGCATTATTTTGTCACACCCCTAAACATGACGTGGAACAAAACGAACTGTGATTGATTGCGTTACATGTCAGTCAAACATCCTCTTGGGCGGTTCTTGGCCAAGAAAAGCTGCGATAGAGTCCAGACCTTCTGTCGTCAGTCTGAAGGTCTGGCTACGCGAGACTAACTTAGAGTAGGCTACACTCTATTGACTTTTTACTTTATGTAGTGTCATAAATAGGGTACAGTAAACATTTCTCAATATGGGCTCAAAGAAAGTAGCCTATATAAAAGATTATTAAAGCTTGAGGATCATATTTTACTGATGCAAATTTATTTACTAATGATGTCTTACTGTTGTATCAAAAATACAAGCGGTGACTAAACAGACTTGAAACTGACTGACTGAAATTGTCCTGTCAGCAATGCCGAAAGATGTGTTCATCCAAAACATCTATGGTATTTCATGTTTATAAGAATTTATTTTACATTACTTCCTTTCTATGATGCAAGAAAGCTTTTAAGACACTTGAGAAATGCCGCTGTTCGTCAGAATGGTTCTTGCAAGTAAGGCTATTTTAGCAGTATGTGGCTCATCCTCTCTGTTTATCATCACTGGGCGAATCTCTGCAGGTTTACTTCCTTCTTTCTTTTCACATTTACCATGTGTGGTACTCAGTGGCGGATTTAGCAAATTGGGGGCCCAAGGCGAAGGTAGTATGGGGCCCCCCATCCGATCTTTAAAAGAGAACGAAAAAAAAAAATCAGATTTTTTTTTTAAAATAAACTATTACATGGCACTTTCTGGAGAGTTTTATGCAAAGAAATATAGGAAAAAAAAGTAGGTCTAGCAAGTCTTATATTTCTGTAATTCACAGAGATCAAACACAAATATGCTGACTGAATAGATTGCTAGTTGAGAAACACTGCTGTAATTAATGTTTTTATGATGACTTTGTGAAAGGTTAGCTAAACAGCATGAGCCGTCTTCCTGCTGGCCAGTAAGTTATTTGGCAAATTTCATTCATACAGATCTGTATTATGCTATAGTTTTTGATAGTGTTATACATTTCTTACAGATAATCACGATGATCATTGCGTTTGTCTTACCGAATGTGGTAGCTTTATGCAATTACAGTTTGTCTAAGCTTTTTATTAATGCCGACAGTAAAATGTTGCCAGATATTGCTACGAAAAACAAGAAAACAAAATAATAATAATCCGAAATAAGTTCAAAGCTTGTGTTTTGGAAATAAGATTAATATATCACTAACCCTCACATGCAACTTTCCACTTTAATAATTTCCTAAAGTGTCACATTAAATCAGAAAAAACAAGTCCAGAAGACTACTGCCACCTTTCCATTAGGTGGATCTGGCAACACGGAGGCTGCACGCGCGCCCTCACTCACAACGCGCTCTCAAGCCCCGTTCACTGCGCTAGCTTCTCGCAGCAAAGTGCATTGCAAACACTCATATTAGGTGGTTTAAACGGCTAATTAATCATTCCGAGAGCTTGACTTTTTATTTTTGAATGTAAAATATGACAGAGTTCTTGACCTCGGTCACCTCATAGCTGGCTACGGCTTGCCACCTTTGACTGATAAAAAAACGGGACATATCGATGACCTGGTAGCTCGGTCGACGGGGGGGATGGGGGGGATGGGGGTTTACATGCGCTTCGTGAGGCACACACGCACGCACGCAAGCTCTCGCGCTCTCTACCTCTCTACCGTGCGCGCTGTTTGAACATTCATATTCCTCTTAGCCTTTCGAAAACCGGGAGAGTGTATAAATTTCCCGGGACAGGTTGTTAAAAAGAAGAACAATCCCGGGAAAAACGGGATGGGTGGTAACACTACCAGAAATATGGGACAAACCGCGTCCCGTATTGATTCAAAACGGGACGCGCTGTTTATTTCACAAATACGGGACGATTCCGTATTTTAAGGGACGGGTGGCAACCCTACGGGCATCACAAAAAAGTTTGTTACCTTCTGCAATTTTGCTAAAAACGTTTTGCTTTCCTCCCGCTTCCTGCTTTTCAGCACCGCTTGGGTAGCTTCTCTGTCTGTCACTCTGTAGCCTACACTGTCTGTCAATAACTTATTTTTCTCCGTCAGTTTTTTGGCGCATTAGCCTTGTCACTTTCGCACGCAGAAAGTGAGATAATGGAATAGTCCAATGTAGTGAGGTGGGGGGCCCCCTCCTGTCTGCGACACTAATGATTTGATGTCTTTTTTCGCAAATGTTTTTTAGAAATATATAATTTGCGAAAAGTAAAAAATAAATAAAAACTTAAGCATAATTTAATGGGGCATTTTGGGGGCCCCTAGGTAGCTCGGGGCCCAAGGCAATTGCCGACCTTTGCCTAATGGTTAAGTCCGCCCCTGGTGGTACTTTTTGAAGGGACAGTCTGACTTCATTATTATAAAATTTTTCTTAAAATTCTTATTATTGGACATGGACATATAAAAAAATGACCTCAAGCTATTTTTTGTTTTTGGTTGGTCAAAATTAATGATTTTATCTTAAAGATATAAAACTCTACCATATTCTATAGGCTTTTTTGAAAAATAAACATACCTAGAACAATGTTAGAATCTTAGATACCTTTCAAAATTATCAGGGTCCACATGAAATTAAATTTATTTAAAAAGGGTGTTTAGAAATGAATAATACATATACTTTATATTGTGGTGGCCATTTTCAGTGATTGTAATTCAGTAATTCAGTAAAACAGTTTGGTAAATTCAGCAAATTTCAGTAAATTCAGCAATTAAAAGCATTTTACACAAAAGGGGAAAAAAATTCACAGGAATACTGCAACCTTTGTAAAATTTCTAAGTGCACTTACAGTATCATCCATTATTTATTTTTTTAGTCATTTTACTTGAGATATTGGATGCTCAAACCATAGTTTTTTATTTATATATTTATTTATTTTGATTTATTTATTTATTTTATATAAATGCTGCTGACAACCAACCTTTTCAAAGTGCTTTTATTCATGTTTTACTAAGCACTCTCTTAGACTGAAATCATACCTATATAGGTGTTTGAATGCAAATACCAGCTACACTTGCTTATTTCACACATTGTAAAATCAATTATCAATATTTGCAAAATAGACACTATTGCTGTTGCTATAATAGTCTTTTTCTACGTCAGTTTTCTCTCACTACTTCGCATACTGTCAAAGCACTAGCGTAGCCAGGAATCACAATGTAGGTGGGCCCAGAAAAAATCGGGTGGGCACAGCCTAAAATGCATCTGTGATCAAAATAGGCCAACACAACTACACCTGCTTGAATACACCACAGTTTAAAGGGCCCCTATTATGGATTTTTGAAAATTACCTTTAATGTAGTGTCAGGGCTCCAGACTAACTTTTCCACTGGTTGCACTGGTGCTACCAACTTTCTCAGTTGAGAACCAGCATAGGATTTGGTCGCACCAATAATATATATATATATATTTTTTTTTGCTACATGCCATGGGATTAATCAATGCATGCTGATGAATAGTGGTCTTAATCTGCATACCCTAGTTTTACACTGATGTTAAAAGACTGACAGTGACAAGACCTCATGTTAGCAAAATGTTATAATCTTTTAACTATCAAATCAAAAAAAAAAAAAAAAAAAAACTATTAAAAAAACATGCATGTTCTTTTCATTTGTATATGCCTTAATTCCTGAATTCCTAATTGGCGCGTTTCACCATCAGTGTGCAATGCGCTTGATGTGTACGTTCGTTAATAAATAAACTGCAAGTGTCTTGCGGAAGAACATTGTAGCCAGAGCTACTTCTCTCCGTTAATGTCTATGGCGAGTCACTGGGCAACTCCGTAGCCGAGCCGACCCCGGGATAAAATAGTCAGAATATAAACACTTATTATAGGCGTACCGTAGTGATTCAGGATAAGTCAAAAACACGGTTTGGAAAATGGATTCATGATGTACTCATTCATTTTGAACATAAGTTACGGACTGCAGCAGCTGCTGATACAACGGCGTTCTGTTGCACATGCGTGAATTTAACCGAGTAGTACATGACCATGCACTCGCACAAATGCGACCACATAAAATTTTAACTCGCACATTTTTTAAAAATGATCGCAGTCTGGAACCCTGTTAAGATTTATTTTTATAGGTCAAGTATTGTAATAATGGCAACAGAATTCCCTCCTATTGGCTACCTTGTGTGGCCACTGACTGGATGGGCCTGACTGACAAGTGGGTGGGCCAAGGCCCATCCAGGCCCACCCGTAGCTACGCGAGTGTGTCAAAGTACTACATTTGAAGAAGAACTTAGTTCATGACCAATAAAAAAAGTATATGTTCTATATGAATGCAATCAAGACATGCTACATCTGCCATTTTGGCATTACAATATAAATTGTGTTGCTTACACACAATTTACAAATCCTCTTCCAAAGCCTCATTTAAAAGTAAAGTGTCCTTTGTATGCGTACTTCAAAACATTGCAAAATATTGCAAAATATAGTAGTAGTAGGTCATCCAGGTAGTTTTTCGCTACTTTTTATGAATTCTGTGAATTCAGACATTACTCTCCTAATAAAGCCATATCCATGCCAGAATCAAACAGGGGGGTGGGGCAGTACATCTGTTGAAGATTTTTGTCTTATCTCCTTCTTTTGACTGATAACTGATTCTTCTAAAGAAGATATTTAAAGAAATGTTTTATTGTTTTTGTCCATACATCACTCTGTTAACCATCACTGAGGGAGTCGTAGGCTTTAGTAAATGGTTTACTTCCTTCTTCCTTTTCACATTTACCATGTGGGATGTTTATTTTTAAATAGTGTTAAGGTGAAACTTGTTAGTATGCAATACAGGAATGTAAAAACAATAACTATGGATTTCTGTACGTAGCTTCTTAATACTGACTAGGGCTGTGACGAGACACTAAGCTCACAAGAAGGAGACAAGATTTTTGCACAGTATTTTTAAGAAATCCCCAATGACAAAATTCATGAGTGGAAAAATAGTCTGCAGGTGTATTTTGAAATGTTTTAACTAATCATTTTGTAATGAATGTAATTTCAGTTCTACTTCTGAGTATGAATTATCATATGCATTGAAAGACAACAATACAAGCACTGTAAAAGGTTTTGCCATAAACTCTGACTGGCTTCTCTCCTGTTTAACATGAGTCTCTTCAGACCTTACTGTACATGAATTATGAGCTTCCAAAACTTCTGATTGAGGCTGTGTGTGACCTGCTAATTGAACTCCTTACCACAAATTGAACATAGAAATAAAAACAGTATAAATCACAAAAATAAATAAAATAGTTTTTTCTTAGTCTTATTAAGTGCAAACAATAAGTGAAACCATAATCAAAACCATAATCAAAGTACTCTCTCAATTTTCAAAGTGTAAACAGACCAGAGCTAAGAGGTGGTTACAACTACACAGCCCAGCCTAAGATAGGTTTGGTATTGAAGACATGTTATTGTATGCATCCTAATTTGCGCAAATGGTGCATCAGAGAGCTTTCGAATTCACAATCGCACGTACTATGTAAAGGGAGCAGCGCATTCTACAAGATAAGACATCAGACGCTTAGGCTCTGTTGCGCAACGAATCCTCCGCCATGGTTTTGTCAGTCATCTAACCTTACTCTCGTCATGTGATCAGTAAACTGTGATTCCTGCTGCACTGTCTGCGACTCTGCAGCTCGTGCTGGATGAGCATAGATATATACACTAGATGTTGCCTTGGGGTTCTAAGGATGCGTCAAAACCGTCGCCATCTTGGAACAGGGGTCTTGTCATAGGAAGTAGCTAGGTAACGCTGAATTCATGGATGATGCTAGACTTTTGTGCTGTGTATGGATGTTCACACGAACGAAATCTAAAAAACAGACAGTAAGGGATTACATTTCACAAGTGTTACGTTATGTGTATTGGTTTTCATGTCTTAATAATGTTTGTGTATGTTTTGTGATGTTTTCTTTGGGTTTCAGATTATGGTTGATCTGCTAACAGCCTGCCAGCGGTAATTGGACGATCAGCTGGCGGCTGTAATTGGACAATCAGCTGGCGGTCCTCTCTAAAAACTCCTCCTCTGTTTGATAGGACAGGGGGGGTGCGGCTTTGAAGAGCTTAGTTAGGTAAGCGTTACTGTAGTTTCTTTTTTTTTTCTTTTGTGTTAGGTTAATTACGTTGCTGTTTGTTTGTTTGTTAGATTGGGGTTTTTGTTTGTTATTTTGGGCCTTGGTTCTCTCTGACGAAAATACCACTTTCTTTTGTTTGATTTATTATATTTTTGCTTGTTTTTCGTTTGGGCCATGGGTCCTTCTAATGAATGTTAATTGGTTTGTTATTTAATTTTGTGGTAACTCTTAAATTACAATAAATGTGTTACCATTTATTGTATTCACCTTCTTTGGTATTCGTTCTTTTTTTTTTTTTTTTGGTCTGACGGCTTGCTGGAAGCCTGCTGTATCTTTATTTTTTCTTTAATTTATTGCGTCTTACCCCTAGCGGACGTAATACAAGAATGTGAAATTTTGTAAATTGTTTAAAATTTCTCTGGACTCAATGAGAAATGCATGTCTGACCGTTGGAACGAACCAAAACAACTAAAAAATCGTATTCATGACGATTTATGGTGATTTTATTTCCGTTAGAGTATTTCCTACATTGACGGTGATGCTTAAAGAGGAGAGACTCCGCCGTCCTCCGTCATGGCGATATCACGAGACAGCTTTTCACCTCAATGAGAAATCTCATCACATTTAAATATCGCAAGATCTCGTGGCACAAGATCTCATCACACCCCTAATACTGACACAATGTATAGTTCACCAAAAATTAAAATTCTGTCATCTACTACCCTTGTGTCGTCCCAAAACTATATGTCTTTCCTTCTTCTAAACAAGATATTTTGAGAAATGACTCATTGTTTTTGTCCATACATGGAGGTCTTTATCTTATTTCAAAATATCTTATTTTGTGTTCAGCAGAAGAAAGAAAGGCATGCAGGTTTGGAATGACATGAGGGTGAGTAAATGATGACACAATTGTCATGCACTGCATATACTATAATATGCCATTTTATAAGCTATATAAATATATATAATTTTTTTTAATAAATGCTATTCAATAAAAAAATGAATGCATTATTATGTTGGTTGGTGGTTTATATGAATATATACATGATCTTCAAGTTCATAAGATTCACCACAAGGTAAAATGTTTCAGAATGTAAATGGACTGTGTTTTGATGTCATTTATTTCAGTGTCCTTGCAGATACATTACTAGTCTAAAAATGTGAACACACTGACTTTTATTATGACTATTTTCCATTAGAATAATGATTGGTTATTAAAAATATAATAAATAAGGCTATTTTTGCAGTATGTGGGTGTATTTGGGCTGTTTGTGTTGTGGCAGATTTAAAGTCTTTGGTTCAGGTCTCAAAGAAATCTTTCAGATGCCAGCTGGCCATCTGACTTACAATGGTCAGCATTCAGGTCTTATACCTTTTTCTTATCATTAGGTACCGAATGAGCATCTGTACAGTTATCTTTTTCTTTTTGCTCCTCCTTGAAGTTTAGCCACAGTTAGAAACATCTTCTCAGAGACCTTCTTTCTATTGGTGGAGAATTTCTGCGCATGCACTTTTAAAAAAAATACCTCATACATGTTTTTAGTACCTCTTCGTACCTTCCACCAAGTCCACCTGGTCATAAGATATATTGTACATGGTTTTTCAGGTACTTTTCCGTCCTTACATGCCCTGTGACCTAGTTTTCTGCTTGGCATTACAGCATTTAGACTTATGCATGAGACAGATGAAATTCCCCAACATTTGTCAATCTAATTAATCAGACATCAGGTGACAACCTGTAATGTGTATAGTCAGTTTTGTGCTTATATGGCTTGCTATTTCAAGCACTTCTAAGTATACTAATGTCAATATGTACTAGTAGTAAACTTGTAAGTGTACTATTCTAATACAGCTTGGGACTAAATTGGCCCACTCTTAGTATAAAAGTATATGTTTAAGTGTACTATAAGTGTAACATTAGTAAACTTTAAGTGCACAACTATTTCATAATTACGTTTCTCATTTGTACTGCAAGTGAACTTATGGGTATACTAGTAGCTTTATGAAAGTACACTTAGAAGTATACCTCTAACAAGTCTAACAAGTATACTTGTCACGTTTTCTATGTGTTTAGTTATGTTCTGTGATCTTGTTTCCCCCCGTCTTTTGTGATTTTTGGTTCAGTCCTGTTAGTTTTTCCCGCTCCTCGTTTGTGTTCAGTTTCTTCACCTGTGTTCAGTTAATTTTCCCATTAGTCCCAGTTCTTTTAAGCCCTGTGTTTTCCCTCAGTGTTTGTTGGTCGTGGTCCGTGTATGGTTATGTTATCCCTGAAGTCCTGGAGTTTGTTCTTTTGTTCTTGTTTATTTATGGAAGTTTAAGTTTGTAAAATAAATCTCCTAAACTATAGCTACCGTGTCCTCGTCTTCAGCTACCTGCACACAAACCTGACAGAACGACCAACCATTACAAAAAAAACGAAAATGAGCCGAAGGAGGAAGAACAAGGAGGTGAGCCCAATGGAAACACCCATCCTCTTTCAACAAGAGCGCTCACTTGAGGAATATGCAGGGCTTTATTTAGGTCTCTATGATGATGTGACTTTGGAGGAGGAAGAACTTACACAGAGTTTCTGGGGCGGACTGAAGGACCCGTTAGCCCAGATACTTCTGGTAAAGGACCTAAATATGTCCTTCTTGGAATTTGTGGATCACACGCTGTGGGCATGTGGATCCAACTACCTCGTAGAAGATCTCCCACTCCAATCAGTTCCAAGCCCGCCAGCGCCTGAGCCCATCGCCTGCCCGCCAGCGCCTGAGCCCATCGCCTGCCCGCCAGCGCCTGAGCCCATCGCCTGCCCGCAAGAGCCAGAGCCTGCTGTTCAGCCTGAGACTCTCGTGTGGCCCCGAGCCCGCAATCTGGTTTCTAGCAGTAGGGACCTGGGGGCAAAAATGGCGGATCCGGCGCTCCAATCAGTGCGATCAGCGTTGAAATCAGTTTTCCCTCTCCGGTCCTCAGTCCCGGGTCTTGCTTCCACCTCCAGCCCAGAGTTTCCTTCGCCGCTGGCCCCGTCCAGTTCCGAGTCCCATGATGTGCTGGTCCCGTCCAGTTCCGAGTCCCATGATTTGCTGGCCCCGTCCAGTTCCGAGTCCCATGATGTGCTGGCCCCGTCCAGTTCCGAGTCCCATGATGTGCTGGCCCCGTCCAGTTCCGAGTCCCATGATGTGCTGGCCCCGTCCAGTTCCGAGTCCCATGATGTGCTGGCCCCGTCCAGTACCGAGTCCCATGATGTGCTGGCCCCGTCCAGTTCCGAGTCACATGATGTGCTGGTCCCGTCCAGTTCCGAGTCCCATGATGTGCTGGTCCCGTCCAGTTCCGAGTCCCATGATGTGCTGGTCCCGTCCAGTCCTGCACCAGAGCCCGTTGATCCTGCGCCAGAGCCCTTTGATCCTGCGCCAGAGCCCGTTGATCCTGCGCCAGATGCACCAGAGCCCACTGATCCTGCACCAGACCCCGTTGATCCTGCACCAGATGCACCAGAGCCCACTGATCCTGCACCAGAGCCCACTGATCCTGCACCAGAGCCCACTGATCCTGCACCAGAGCCCACTGATCCTGCACCAGAGCCCACTGATCCTGCACCAGAGCCCACTGATCCTGCACCAGAGCCCGTCCAGCCCAGAGTTTCCTTTGCCGCTGGTCCTGCTTAGCTCAAACCCCTCTTCACCGCTGGTCCTGCCCAGCGCAAGACCCTCGTTGCTGCCGGATCCCCCCTTTCCTGTCAATTTCCCCATTCAAAATTTTGGGGGGGCGCCCACCCGAAGGGTCTTCACCGCCATGGCCACCTGAAGAAATATCTCCGCCATGGCCACCCGAAGGGTCCTCACCGCCATGGCCACCCGAAGGATCCTCACCGCCATGGCCACCCGAAGGGTCCTTACCGCCATGGCCACCCGAAGGGTCCTTACCGCCATGGCCACCCGAAGGGTCCTTACCGCCATGGCCACCCGAAGGGTCCTCGCCTCCATGGCCACCCGAAGGGTCCTCACCTCCATGGACGCCCGAGGGTCCGACAGCTCCGCCCTGGACGCCCGAGGATCCGACAGCTCCGCCCTGGACGCCCGAGGGTCCGACAGCTCCGCCCTGGACGCCCGAGGGTCCGACAGCTCCGCTCTGGCCACGCCCACAGCCTGCTCCGCCGTGGCCACACCCACAGCCTGCTCCGCCATGGCCATGTCCACAGCCTGTTCCACCCCGGTTCCCCGAGCTACCAGCTCCGCCCTGGAGGCTTCCCGTCCCTGCACCACCATGCCCTCCTCAGCCTCCAGGGCGCCCACCCTTCCACCCCTTTGGATGTTATACGGCGCGAGGATGCGCCTTCGGGGAGGGGGAGGTTCTGTCACGTTTTCTATGTGTTTAGTTATGTTCTGTGATCTTGTTTCCCCCCGTCTTTTGTGATTTTTGGTTCAGTCCTGTTAGTTTTTCCCAGTTTACTAATTATATATTAGTTTACTAATAATGTATTATTTCCTAATTATTTCCAATTCCTCAAAACAATTGTTGAAATATTTTGTCCCGTTGCTTTTATGGACTCTCTATCTATGGGCTTCTCTCTTGACTTTATGCCTCCATGTCCCCCCGATTGCCTCATAGACAGTAAAAGATTGCCTGCGAGCTTCTCCTCGTGTCTATATGGTAATTTATCTACTGTATGACAGAGAGTTGCGTGGTTATGACGCAATCGTTAGCTTATTTTTACAAAAACGGCTTCTACGGGGCCATAACGTAAGATACAAAGTAATGGAGCCTTTTATACATTGTCGTGTTTCTTTAGAAATAAATAATGGACAAATGAAGTCTTTGGATGCCTCAGATGTAAAGTTATTCACTGTCAAAGTGACTCCAAAATGAATGGGAGTCAATGGAATGCTAACAGCAGGTGATGGTCTGCTACAATGGCGGCCCCCAGGGAGGCTTCAGTTTCCGTCTGATGGATTTTGATCCGGATCTCGGATCTCGGACACACCGGATCTCCTGTGTTTTGATCCGGAGATTCTGTACTAGAAGATGTGTCATAGCGGCCTCTACTGTATAACAGTGAAAACATGGATAGCTGGAAATTTCAGTCAATGGTGGGGAAACAGTAGAGTATAATTAAAGTAAATTCCTATGTACACTACCAGTGGACTAGCCTTATTGTATTTACTCTATAAGCTATTCCACCTGAAAGCTTGTTACTATATAAACTTGAACATGTTAGTTTATAAGACAGTGTATGTCATATTATCTTTTTAAAAAAGTATTGAATAAGCTACTCAATCAAAATAGTAAACACAAGTTATTACTTAATTATACTTTTAAGTATATCTCGATCAACAAGTATAGGCCAAATATACTTAGACTTTTCTGTCAGTATAAGTCAAGTATACTTAAGTGCAATTTGAAGTATATTTCTTTTACTAAGACCATTAACATTATTACATTATTAACAACATATTAATAGTTAGAAAATGGCATAGAAATGTACTTTTAGAATACATTACAGGATTGAGAAACTTTACAACAACAAAGTGGGGGCAGAAATCACTTGAACAATCAAGAAAGAAACCTTTGCACACCTTAAAGGACAATAACAATTCAGAATTTGTGTGAACTTCTGGGTTTCAGCATTGAAGCACAAGGAAGGAGGAACATTTCATATTATCCAAATTTCAGTTTTGTTTTGTTTCCCTTTGTTCACAGTCTGTACAAGATGAAGTGCAAACTGTTTTACCTTGTCTTGATTTACTGCATGCTATGAATCATTAGTTAAGCATTAGGCAAGGCAAGTTTATTTATATAGCACATTTCATACACAATGGTAATTCAAAGTGCATCCAAAATGCATTTGTCACGGTTCCGGTTGTCGTATGAGCGATGATCAAACAGGTGAGAGAGAGAGAGAGAGAGAGAGAGAGAGAGAAAACATTAAAGACAATCAGAACCCCCTGGATTTTCCAATCACAATAAATGAACTTACAGACAGACTTCATGCCTTAAAACCCAACAAGGCATGTGGTATTGATGGAATATTAAATGAAATTATCAAATACACCAACGACAAATTCAAAAACGCAATAATCAAATTATTCAACCTTGTTTTGAGAGTAGGATATTTCCCCGACACCTGGAACCAAGGCCTAATCACACCAATATTTAAACAAGGAGACAAATATGAGCCAAACAATTACAGAGGCATATGTGTCAATAGCAACCTGGGGAAAATATTCTGTTCGATTATTAATATAAGATTACAGAACTTTCTCAAAACCCACAAAATTTTGGACAAAAGTCAAATTGGATTTCTGCCCAAACACAGAACATCTGACCACATATACACCCTTCACACGATCATTGATAAACATGTATACCAAAATAAATCCAAAGTCTTCGCTTGCTTTATTGACTTTGAGAAGGCTTTTGACTCGATCTGGCACGAAGGACTCTTCCTAAAACTATTGGAAAATCGGATTGGAGGGAAAACATTTGATTTGATCAGCACCATATATAAAAATAATACATGTGCTGTAAAAATAGGGAATAAACGAACAGAATATTTCTCCCAACAAAGAGGAGTCAGACAAGGTTGCCCATTGAGCCCTACTCTATTTAACATATATATAAATGAACTAGCCAAAGCATTAAATAATTCCCCTGCCTCCGGCCCGACCCTGACTGAATCAGAAGTTAAATGTCTGAAATTCCAATTCAAACCTGGCTAAAAATCCTAAAAGCAATAATTGAACCAATTGCTCTGTACGGCAGTGAGGTATGGGGGCCTCTAAAAACCCAAGATTTTTCAAAATGGGAAAAAGAGGAAATTGAAAATCTGCATACCCAAATTTGTAAAAGCATCCTAAAAGTAAACAGAGCGACACCAAACAACTTGTGCAGAGCTGAATTAGGACAATATCCCTTACTGATCACTATCCAAAAAAGAGCTGTGAAGTTCTACCAGCACCTGAAGTGCAGTGAGCCGAGCTCATATCAGGCTGAAGCCCTGCGGTGTCAGGAGCAGAACCGGCACCGGAGCGCACTCTCACAGCTGATGCTGAAACTACAGCCAGACCAGCACAGCACTATCTGGCCCAACCAAATTATACAATTACAAAAACAAAATTACATCACCTATTGGAAAGATGCTACTAAATTACAAAAAAAGAAGGAACTCTATTTACTCCTGAAAAGAGATTATAAACCAGCAGAATGCTTGAGCTGTGTGAAAGAGCATAAAGTGAGAAAGACCCTAACCAGATACAGGATGAGTGACCACAGTCTGGCTGTAGAGAGAGGACGGCACAGGCAGAGATGGCAGCCAAGAGAGCAGAGACTGTGTTCTCTGTGCTCTCAGAGAGAGGTGGAGACAGAAGAACACTTCCTGATACACTGTGATCACTATCACAGCATTAGATCGGACTATTTCACTAGATTCCAATAGTTAGAACCAAATTTTATGGCATTACCAAATTCAGAAAAATTAAATCATATTTTGGGAGAAAAATCTAGCTCAATCACAACAGCAGCTAAGAATGTAACAGCCTGCCACAAACTACGAGAGTCAGCCAGTGGACAAAACTAAAGTCAGAATTGATCTTGTCTTGTTTGAATGTTGGTACAAACGTACAAAAATGTGTGTTTTAAATGTTAAAAATGTATTCATGCATTTTTTTATTTTATTTTTTTACACTGACTGATTTATTGATTTTTATTTTATTATATTTATTGTTTGTGATTATTTGTTCATTGCATGTGTAATGGCCAATGCTTTGGCAATACTGTACAAGTCATGCCAATAAAGCTCATTTGAAATTGAAATTGAAATTGAGAGAGAGAGAGAGAGAGAGAGAGAGAGAGAGAGAGAGAGAGAGAGAATAAGATAAGAAAGAGAGAGAGAGAGAGAGAGAGAGAGAAAATAAGATAAGAAAGAGAGAGAGAGAGAGAATAAGATAAGAAATAGAGAGAGAGAGAATAAGATAAGAAAGAGAGAGAGAGAGAGAGAATAAGATAAGAAAGAGAGAGAGAGAGAATAAGATAAGAGAGAGAGAGAGAGAGAGAGAGAGAGAGAGAGAGAGAGAGAGAGAGAGAAATCGGGAAGAGAAGAAGCGGAGCAGAGACAGATTTTCGCAGGCTGTTGACTGGAGGTAAAACTAATTCTGTAAAGGAGGATTCTCAGAGAACGAAGGACGGATGTGCACATGCTACCTTTGGAACAAGTTAAGTACCACGCTACCTTCTATATTGATCCTCAAACCTCTTTGTTCCTACAGTATATGGATGTGGTGGTCGGATGATTACTGGTTGGAAACAAAACACTTTGATGTCCTGGATTCTCAAGGTACGTATGTATGCACCAGTCTGATGATTGTTTGTTTTTAACCTAACATTATGATGTTCTGATCTCTTAAAACCAGTCATGCCTGTCGTTGTCCATCTTTCATGTCATCTTTGAGTATAATCTCCTCGAAGCTGAAGATCCGGTTCCCGTATGTATGCACCAGTCTGATGATTGTTTGCTTCAGATTAACATCATGATGTTCTGATCTCTTAAAACCAGTCATGCCTGTCGTTGTCCATCTTTCATGTCATCTTTGAGTCCAAATACGTCAAGGACGAGGATTCAGCTCCCGCACATGTCCCCGAGTCATAGTCACATCAAAGACAAGGAACCTGGTCGGAACTATGAGCAGAGGCCCTAGTTCACTGTGAGTGTGTGGATTGCAGTGCTTATGGTGGATATTTGCACGTGTGAAGTGTTTGAAATGCTTTGCTGAATACATGAGTGTGGGGAGTGAAAGTCTTGCCTTTGTTTGTGCCTATGACCTGCTGGATCCCCTAAACTCGAGGGGCGTGGTGGTCTTACTAACCAGTGCTTGTTGAGTGTGTCTTATATAGAGACGTGAGTTACTCATCCCCCGCTGCCTTGCTCTGCCTGGAAGAGGAGCCATTACCTGTATACTCACCGTTGTTCGGCCTGGAGCCGATACTTGCTGTCCTGGCCTGTCTTGAAGAGGAGCCATCACCTGTGTACCTACCATTGTCCAGCCTGGAGACGAGCCGTTAGAGACGTGAGTTACTCATCTCCCGCTGCCTTGATCTGCCTGGAAGAGGAGCCATTACCTGTATACTCACCGTTGTTCGGCCTGGAGCCGATACTTGCTGTCCTGGCCTGTCTTGAAGAGGAGCCATCACCTGTGTACCTACCATTGTTCAGCCTGGAGACGAGCCGTTAGAGACGTGAGATACTCATCTCCCGCTGCCTTGATCTGCCTGGAAGAGGAGCCATTACCTGTACACGCAACATTGTTGGGCCTGTAGCAGATGCTTGCTGTCCTGGCCTGTCTTGAAGAGGAGTCATTACCTGTGTACCTACCATTGTCCAGCCTGGAAGAGGAGCCATTACCTGTATACTCATCGTTGTTCGGCCTGGAGCCGATACTTGCTGTCCTGGCCTGTCTTGAAGAGGAGCCATCACCTGTGTACCTACCATTGTTCAGCCTGGAGACGAGCCGTTAGAGACGTGAGATACTCATCTCCCGCTCCCTTGATCTGCCTGGAAGAGGAGCCATTACCTGTACACGCACCATTGTTCGGCCTGTAGCAGATGCTTGCTGTCCTGGCCTGTCTTGAAGAGGAGTCATTACCTGTGTACCTACCATTGTCCAGCCTGGAAGAGGAGCCATTACCTGTATACTCATCGTTGTTCGGCCTGGAGCCGATACTCGCTGTCCTGGCCTGTCTTGAAGAGGAGCCATCACCTGTGTACCTACCATTTTCCAGCCTAGAGACGAGCCGTTAGAGACGTTAGTTACTCATCCCCCGCTGCCTTGATCTGCCTGGAAGAGGAGCCAATACTTGTACACTCACCGTTGTTCAGCCTGGAGCTGATACTTGCTGTCCTGGCCTGTCTTGAAGAGGAGCCATTACCTGTACACCTACCATTGTCCGGCCTGAAGGTGATCCGTTGAAGACGGGAGTAATTCGTCCCTTGATGTCCTGATCTGTCTTGAAGAGGAACAGTTATCTGCTTATTCGCCATTGTACAGTGTGAAGAGGAACCCCCAGCTACATACTTACCTCTGTCGTGTACGCCTCGATCGAAGAGGGGGAAGACCAGGATTCTGAGAAGAGGAAGAAGCCGATTGAGCGATACCTTATCTTAAGAAATACTTTTATTCAATAAAGAAGAACTTTGTACCTGTTATCTGATTGTCTGGTCTTGTGGTGTTCTCTGCTAGCTCCTCAAGGTGGTACGGGTCACAGGGGCGGTTCGTAAAGGGCCGGTCAACCGCCCCGGCCTGTGACACATTTGCAGAGGGATTCAATGGGGCTGTAATTGTTAGGCGATAGGGCTAAGTAGACCTTGTGTCGTCTGCATAGCTGTGGTAAGCAATTTGGTTCTTTTTTATTATTTGGCTCAGTGGGAGCATATACAGGTTGAATAGGAGTGGCGCAAGAATTGAGCCTTGAGGGACTCCGCATGTCATGGATGTCTACTCAGACTTGTGGTCTCCTATACTCACATAATAACCTCTCCCTCCTAAGTATGACCTGAACCATTTTAGATTTGAGATTCGTCTATAGTTGCTTAATATGGTCTTATCCAGATTGCTCTTTTTCAGGAGGGACTTAACAACTGCAGTTTTCAGGGAGTTTGGAAAACTCCCAGAGAGAAGTGAGGAGTTTACCACATCTAGGAGATCTGCTTCTAAACAGTTTAACACACTTTAGAAAAAAGATGTGGGAAGTGCGTCAAGGGCGCAGGTTGATGTTTTAAGGTGCTGTATGGTTTCTTCCAAAATTTTGCCATCAATTTCTTCTAAATCAGACATAGTAACTACTTTCTTAGGTTGTGGTCTGATCTGTCTGACCCCAGCGCAACTCAAGGATATGCTGATTGCCTTTCTGATATTATTGATTTTCTCAGAGAAGAAGGAAGCAAACTCACTGCATTTGCTGTCTGAGAGCATTTATCTGGGAATGTGTCTTGGGAGGTTTGTCAGTCTCTCTACAGTAGCAAAAAGAGTGCGTGTATTAAGTTGCTGTTTATAATATTCGAGAAGAAAGTCTGTCTTGCTTTGCCTAGTTCCATATTGAAAGCATGGATGCTGTCTTCGTAGATGTTATAATGGACTACAAGTTTTGTCTTTCGCCACATGTGCTCTGCTTTTCTGCATTGTGTTTTCATATTTTGCACTGCTTTTGAGTTTCTCCAAGGTGCTTTTTGTTTGCCACTCTTCTTCCTGACTTTCACAGGAGCAATATCATCAATTACACTTTTAACTTTTGAGTTAAAAGAATCAAGGAGAAAATCAACAGAGTCAGCAGATATGCTTAGTGTTAAATATATAGCCTTCATAAATAGTACACTGTGTTCTCATTTAAGTCACAGATCCAGCTTCAATGGCAGGAGAGATCAATATATCAAAGAAAATACAGAAATGGTCAGACAGTGCTACATCCTTAATAACAATCGATGAAATGTTTAGACCCTTACTGATAAGTACATCTAGAGTGTGTCCACGATTGTGTTTGGAACCATGTACATGCTGAGTCAGATCAAAAGTTTTTAAAACAGTTTTGATTTCTCTTGCCATATTGGTTTCTGCATTATCTATGTGAATGTTAAAATCTCCAGCAATGGCAACACAGTCAAACTCTAAGGTAATTGTTGATAACAGTTCTGTAAAGTCCTCAGCAAAGGCTGGAGAGTATTTTGGAGGCCTGTAAATAATAAGTAAAATGCATGGAGCACCTTTTAACACAATACCCAGATATTCAAAAGACAGGTAATTCCTAAATTATATTTGCTTACATTGATACACATCTTTAAAAAGAGCAGCTACACCCCCACCTCTCCTAACAGCTCTTCAGACAGTCAAAAAAGTAAAGTTAGGAGGGGATGTTTCATTGAGGATTGTTGCACTGCAGCTGTCTTCTATCCAAGTTTAATTTAGAAACATAAAATCCAGGTTGTTTGTGGTTAAGTAGTTGACTAGAAGTGATTTATTTTTAAGTGAGCGGATGTTTAATAGTGCTAACTTAACAGTCTTACTTTTTGTCCCCACAGCAATCTTGGTTTGACGTGTAATAGGGACCAGATTAGATGGGTTTACTGTACGGCTTTTGAAGTCCTTAGACTTTCTATCATGTAATAGAACAGCAATAGAGAAAGATACAGGCATACTGGTTTCCGTCTTGTTCTGTAAAGTTACTGTTATCATAGCGGGGACCTGACACATATCACTGAGAGCTGGTATCAGTTGTTTTTGGTTCACCTCGAGCAGATGGAGGAGGGTGTGGGCTCTGGCGTTGTGGCAGAGGCCGAAGAGCTCTCACAGGTGGATGGGGAGGGCGAGCTGGGACTGCAGGCTTTGGTGGTTGCGGGGCCTGCCGTTTTTTGGTTGATATCTGGGGGCTTGCAGCAAAAGAGTGGGATAGTTTGGTTCCAGCATACACCAGTTCTTCCATTTTCTCTGAGAAGCACAGAGGTGGAGAGGCTGCAGAGAGGGATAAAGTGTCTGGTGAGAGGGGCTGTTGCTCTGGTGTTATCGGAGGCTGTAATATGCTGTCCTGGTTTCCCTGGCTGTTTTCTAGAAAGTCGTCCTTGGGTGCTGAATCTTGGAGCAGTTCTAATATGTCACAGTCTGTCTGTGGTGAGCTCTGTGGGCAGGGCTTAGCTGAGATTGTGTCCGTGAGCAGAGGTTGATGTGGCTGAGTGATGTTATCATTGTCCTTGTGTGATTTGTCAACTGAATGTCCATTCAGGTGCTGAAGTGAAGTCCTGTGGTCATTCATACTGTGTCCAGGTGTGTGTGGGCCATTCAGGTTAAGTGGATTGGCACACACTGCAGAAGGATGTTGGAGGGAGAAATATATATTGTCCTTTAGCACTCTTGAACCAAGTTTATTTGGGTGGTGGCCATCCTGTTGAAACAGTTGTCTCTGACTCCAGAAAAGATTGAAGTTGTCAATGAAGTTCACTCCTATTATATTGCAGGTTTTTTGCAGCCATGTATTAAGCCCAAGCAACCGTGAAAACGTACTCGGTTACTAACGTAACCTCGGTTCCCTGAGATTAGGAAACGAGTATTGCGTAGCAAATACGTAGTGGGGAAACTCCTTTTCCTCGAAATATTCAAGCAATAATTTAAAACGCAGTGCAGCTTTGCACAGCAAACACCGCAGAGCGTCTAGCTCGCTCATTGGCTGTGCTGCGGCAACTGTACATCCAATGGCCGAACGCATCAGACGCACGGACCAATCAACTGACCTGGCGCAGAGTACGTCAGAGCGTGCCTAAATGGGCGTGGCCTCAGCCTATAAATATCGCCCATTTCGGCCAATATATCAGGTTTAAATCGACTGAAGCGACACACCTGACAGAGTGCAATAGTGCGGCAGGCTATGCAATACTCATTCCCTACTCTCAGGGAACCGAGGTTAGGTTAGTAACCGAGTACGTTCCCTTACGAGACAGGTCAGTTCGTATTGCGTCGCAATGTAAAACACCGCACATTAGCAACTGGCTGAATAACCGGAGCCTAGGGAAACCAGAGGCTCAACAGAACAAGCCAATAAGCTTTCTCCCAGCATAGTACACTAACCAGACAGAGTCGGGCGTATAGTGAACTGGGCTCATAACAGTCCTAGAACTACTTTTGCTTATGGACAGTAACATACTAGACAGATAAAAACCAGACACCGTCGGCTCAAATATCACACAGAGAGGACCCTGGCCTGCAGGCACGGTACCTCTAGATTATAAAATCTAACAAACGTGGACGGCGAAGACCAGCCGGCTGCCGCACAAATGTCTTGAATTGGAAAACACTGGCCTAAGCCCACGAGGAGGCCATGCCTCTTGTGGAATGGGCTTTGACGCCTATGGGACAATCCTGGCCCACAGAGGCGTATGCCAGCGTGATAGCGTCCACTATCCATCTGGATAACCTCTGCTTCGTGACCGGAACCCCTCTGGTGCGGTCACCGAAGCAAACAAAAAGCAGTTCTGTCTGCCTAAACAGCGCAGAACGCTCTAAGTATATGTTTAGAGCCCTAACGGGGCAAAGAAGGTTAGCCTCCCCATCATCCTCTGAGGGGGGAGGAGCGCTAATAAGGAGCGCTAATGACCTGAGCTCTGAATGGAATTGAGAGCACCTTAGGTACGTAACCATGCCTTGGCTTGAGAATGACTCTAGAGTCATTTATCCCAAACTCCAGGCAGGAGGGGCTCACGGAGAGCGCCTGTAAATCACCGACTCGCTTGACTGATGCCAGAGCCAGCAGCAGAGCAGTCTTCAGCGAAAGAGGCTTGAGATCAACCGACTGTAAAGGTTCAAACGGGGGGCCCTTCAGGGCGCCAAGAACCGTGGAAAGTTCCCATGCCGGTACAAAAGGAGGCCTAGGAGGGTTTAACCTCCTGGCACCTTTTAGAAAACGAACGATCAGGTCGTTTCTCCCCAATGACTGGCCAGCCACAGGAGCACGGTGAGCTGCCATAACTCCCACATAAACCTTGACTGCGGATGGAGAGCGACCCGCATCCAAAAGCTCCTGTAAGAAGGAGAGCACCACCGAAACTTCACACGAGTGGGGTTCAAGACCTCTGGTTGAACACCAGCCAGTGAATACTGACCACTTTAGAGCATAAAGGCGTCTCGTAGATGGCGCTCTAGCCTCAGTGATGGTGTTTACAACCCTCCCCAGGAGGACCCTACACCTGAAGGGCCCATAAGTCGGGGCGAGGGTGGTAGATCTCCCAGTTCACCTGCGAAAGAAGATCCTTCCTCAATGGCACTGGCCATGGGGCAGTGTCCGCCATCCGTGCCAGCTCTGGATACCACGCTCAGGTTTTCCAGAGGGGGGCCACTAGGAGGACTGAGCATCCGCTCTCCCTGATCCGTCTGATGACCTGAGGGATCATAGAGACCAGGGGAAATGCATACAGGGGCGTCTAGGCCATGGGTGGGCCAGAGTGTTCCTGTTCTTCGAAAAGAACGTTGCGCAATGAGTGTTGCTCTCTGAGGTCTACCTCTGCCGTGCCGAACACACTCCATATAAGACGAATCGTTTGAGAGTTGAGAGACCACTCGCCTGGGGGAGTGTTGTCTTGAGACATCATGTTCACGCCCACATTTTGGACTCCCGGGACATGCGCAGCTCTCAGGGAGCGCAGGTTTGTATGCGCCCAAAGGAGGAGCTTTCTGACCATGGCATACAGGGCGCCCTATCTGAGGCCGCCCTGGCGATTTATATAGGACACCACGACATGTTGTCCGTGCGGACCAAAACGTGGTGTCCCTTGAGGTCTGGTTGAAAAGTATTCAGGGCTAACCAAACTGCTCTCATCTCTAGGCAGTTGATATGTAAGCTCTTCTCCGGGTTCAATCAGAAGCCGGAGGCAGGCCTGCCCTCGTACAGCGCTGTCGCTGGCTGTGGCGCTTCTTTTTCCGCGGCTGAAGTAGCGCCGGGAAAGGAAGAGCGGGAAGGCCGGAGTCGCCGTCTCGAAAGAGAGCTACTTGCCTACGCAGCGTCGCAATGGGCAGGAATTGTTGCTTAAATATTTTGAGGAAAAGGAGTTTCCCCACTGCGTATTTGCTACGCAATACAAAGTGACCGTTCTCGAAAGGGAACCTGTTTGTTCCTCTTGCTGGAAGTGGTCCACTGATGAATGTGTGAACTTTCAGTCTTTTAAATGTTTCAAAAAGTTAATTGAAATCCTTCTTAAGGAGTTCTGACTGCTCTTTATGAATATCATTCTTCCCCACATGAATGATAAGTCGATTCACAGTCTTATGTTTCATCAGAATGTTCTGAAGTCCCATGTTTACATCAGGAATTGTTGCTTGTGGAAGGCAGCACGTAGTTGTATCACTGTTGCTAATGTTTCTGATTATGGAGTCACCTACTATCAGAATCCTGGGCCCGGCTCCGCTCTGAGCTGAGTGCCGCTGTCTGCTCGACCTAGAGTGCCAGTTAGCATCAGTGTTAGCTACTGGCTGATTTGTTTGATCACATTCATCATGTTTGGGAATTCCTCATCTACATTCATTAATACTTCAAATCTGTTCTCTGTTCTCAATCTGTTCAGATGTATAGGCGGTGGTAGGAAACCAGTGTTTGCAATCCTTATAAGAGCCGTATCTGGGGTAGAGGATGTTACTGCGACAATATGTGATGCTCGTGACAATCTGATGTCTCGAGTGCCTTTGAGTCTCGGTCCCTGTTTGTGCCATCGATTTGTATGTCGATCAGTTACTTGTTTCTCTACACTCAGTATGGCCTGTCGAGCAGCACTAGATTGACTCACCGACTGTATGCTGAGGGCGTCCATGACTAAACTCTGTTGTGTTCCGTCTGGTTTGGTGGTCCCGCAAGTAACTTTGTTTCAAGAACTGCAATTCTTTGTAAAAGTCTGTGGCAGTTTGTGCAGCAAGTAGATTCTTGAACCAGAAGAGGCATTTTCTCTCTTATCCTTTTGAATGTAGGCAGTTGTGTTTTCCCTTCCCCAGAATGTAAGCTGATGGCTTTCAGTGGGAGGCTGGTTGGATAAAAGAATTCTGTTTTGTTGTAGCAATCCAAGCTTTCTCATTTGAGCACTGTGCTGATTTGCTGAAATTAAAATTAGGTGATAAAAGGAGATAAAATACAAAAATATAAAAGCGATAGAGCAAAGCGCTGAGCAGTAAGCAAGAGCGTTTGAACAGTAGCTGAGCAGGAAGTGACTAATTATCATTAGTAAATAGTTAATTCATCATTTATAAAGCAATGTCCCTACATTAATAGACATTTGTAAGCAGTTTAATACAGCTATAAATGCTTTATTCTTCATGTATAAGCATATCTGGGTAACACTTTACGTTAAGGGTACATGAATTATCATGAATTCATGTATAAATTCATGAATGAATTAGGCATTAATTCATGCATTAATATCCCATGAATCATCAGGAACTAACACGAGTTCAACGTTTTTCATTCATGACTTCATGGATGAACAACACCTTAATTAAAACATTAACTAAGATGAGTACATCATCATGAATTATGATTTATTACGCATGATCATGATGTTTTCTTTGTTCACAAAAAAATGTGTCTTTACCATCCATTGTGGATAAAGCTACAGTTATGGTACATGAATCATCATGAACTCATGCATAAAAAAAGCACTAATTCATGCATGCAAGACTACTCTTCGAATTATTAATACAAAAATCCACATTACCTCATGCATGCATACAGACTAGAACAGTATATCAATTAATGTGAGAACTGTTTTTCTGAATTATGATCTGAGTTTCCAAGCATGTTCATGTCTTCTTCATAGCCTGTAAATGGACAGACCCCAAAATTGGCCAATCACAAATTTACAATTTATGAGTTGTCAGTGCTTTATAAGATCATTTATAATGTACATTTATACATATTATTTATGCATATAGTAATAGTTAATCAATGTGTTAATAAATGCTTTTTAACACATATTCCTACTGAAATTCATTATTAATTCAAGTAGTTATAAAACATTTAGTATTTGTCAGTTAACTATTTTTGTGAGCTCATCTAAAGTGATGACAATTTATGCCTTTTAAAGCTTTTAAAAAGGAGATTTAAAGGCTCAGTTATTTTCTAAACAGAAAAAGGAAACACACAACATAGTGATACAGAACATAGAAATATTTATTTCAAGACAAAACAATTTAAACTGTACAACTTTACACTTGATATAAAATGAAAAATAAACCTCTGAAATGTCATATAAAAATATAAAAATAAACTAAATAAGCAATTAAATGAACAAAAAACAACAAAATAAGCAAGAATATAAATAAAAAATAAGAAACAAAATTAATATACGTAAAAAAAAGTAACAAAAAGCAACAACATTAGGAAAACAGGCTAAGCAAAACATTTTGGTCAAGTTGTAAGCCCGTGTAAATCGTTTTCCGATAGAACGGGTGAAGGTCTCTGAGCGTTACTGTCTTTCTGTGTGGCGAAGTAATTCGATTAAATGAAATACATTTTCTCATATGTATTATCTCGTTATTTCATCTGACTCCAGAAATGAAAAGGTTTTAATAATATCTGTGCATCATTAAATGTAATTTGATACACATTGCCCTGAGCCTCTTGTTGCAATTCATTATATACCCACACCAAGACAGAAACTTCTTTCACATGGAAACACTTGCTAACAATAGGAATTTGCATTCAGAGGTTACACCTTTTGAGAGGAGGAGGCCATTTGCCTGGAAGAGATTTTGGTGATCTCATCATGATAGAGAAGGAATGGGGAAAGAGGAAAAGAGATGTAGAGTAGGATGAATCTGAGGTGATACTTAAGTCTCAAATGCTGCACGAGTGAGTTCAAATGTTAATTTCCATTGTTCTCTCAGAGAGTTGCGCTCTTCCAGTTTTTCCAGTCTTACAAGGTTTCCTTGTTTCAGATTCATGGATGAGTGAAAATTCAGTGCAAACAGTGAGTCACAAAGAAGTTCCAAAATTCCACATAAAATCTTAGTGTGGAAAAATCCAAATAAATTCTACATATAAATCAAAACTGCCTAATGTTACCCAGGACGAGCTATATGACTGCAAGCATTAGGGGTGTTGATGGACTTTATCTACTCCATCTGTTTAATCATCGTTCTAAATCCGATCTGGATGTAGTCTTTGACAAAAACTTTTTTATGCAACTTACCCACATTCAAGTGTTGATAAAAAAAGTATGCGTTTTTGTTTGCTTATTTCAAAAAAGCAGATGGTCTGTTCTTTCTTTTGGCATATGTTCAGATATTCATACAACAAAATAGGATGACTGAGGGCCATGAAACTTTTGTTAAAATTATCAAAAAATGCTGGGAGTGGCTGGCAACTGTTTATAAAACGGACGGGGAAAGAGTTACAGCACAACAAATTAATATCCATCACATTACATCTCATTTACATTTTAAATTGTACCTCAAATAGAAATGATAGATTTAATTATGAATTAATTACTTAAAAACAAATGCACAGAATATTTACACAAAAGCACTTGCATGCCTGCTAAATTTAATCCAAACACTAATAAAAACATCACCTAGGCCAATATCAAAAATAAAGTAATTGAGTTTACTTAAAAAGTGCAGCCTAATGGTCATAACTAAACTCAGGAGGAATGTGGCTATCCAGGTCCAGGAATGAGGAATCCATGCTTTACTGACGTGCAGACACGTTTTACACAGAAAGAGAATGATGCTCACATTACAAACAATAAAAGTTATTATTGATGTGTCCACCTTATGTTTACTGTAAGAGTGGGCACGGTCATTTGTGTGCAAGGATTCTGATGTCATCCTGAAAGCATATTGTTTCAATAACACCATTCAATAATGACATCAGGGTTTAGTTCAGGGTCTTAACCACACAACCAGTCAATGCTTCTGCTGATAAAAGTTTCATAAATTTTCAGTAAGCCTACACAAAACGTCTAGGTTAGGGCTGTAACCTCTGTTCCCTGAGAACTCGCACTGCGTCGATGACGCAATTGGGGAACACCCTCCACGTGAACCGGTGTCTGGAAAACTATCCAATCACGGCAATCGAATTTAACCAGCGACAGCATGACGTCACTACTAGTGCGACCTAGAAGTATATAAGGGACGCCTAGAGAACATGTCATCCACTTTCGTCTGAAGGGACTGTTCAGCAGGCATCCCCGAGGCATGACTAACGCAGTGTCTCGTTCCCTGTTCTCAGGGAACAGAGGTTACAGTCGTAACCTAGAGGTTCCCTTTAGAAAGGGAACTCACACTGCATCTATGACGCTATTGGGGAACGATGTACAAACCCACCATGCTGAGTGGAGTGCATGCCAATTATGGCTTGTGACAAAAACGTCAGAATTGGCAGTTTCAACCTAAAAGCCCAAGAACACACTCCCCCTTCGGGTCTCATACAGGCTGTCAGTGACATTATTCCCTACGGTCACTGCCCAAGCTATAAGCTTCAAAGAGGCCTCAAAACACAGAAAAAGCCTACCAAGGACGCTTCAACCTTCTAACCAGACTTAGGGTAGCTAGGGAAAAAAAAAAAAAATATATATATATATATATATATATATATATATATATAATTTTCCTAGCTATATATATATATATATATATATATATATATATATATATATATATATATATATTCTAGTCTGGGCTAGAATCAGGAAGGCTCAAAGGGAGCCTACAACATGATGAACATTGCTAAATTCCACAACAAAGTGGAGCCATTTTCAAGGAGGCCTGTGAAGGACTGCTACTTGATTGAGATACTTGTTAGCAGAATTAGCCTCATATATCATAGGTGTACTCACAGAAAGAGTACACCTATAATAGTACTCAAATACTCAAATAGAAAGGCCTATAACTTATCAACAAATAATCAACAGCGTCAGCCCATGGCATGCTCAGGCTCTAAGGGGGCGGCAGTGGCTCAGTGGTTCATGTAGGTTGTCTACAAACCGAAAGGTTGGCGGTTCGATCCCCGGTTCCACCTGACCAAGTGTCGAGGTGTCCATGAGCAAGACACCTAACTCCAGCTGCTCCCGACGAGCTGGATGGCGCCTTGCATGGCTGACACCGCCGTCGGTGTATGAATGTGTGAGTGAATGGGTGAATGAGAGGCAATATGTAGAGCGCTTTGGTGGCCATTGGGTCTGTGAAAGCGCTATATAAATGCAGTCCATTTTACCATTTAAGGGAGTATACTCAAACCCGTCCCCAATGGGAGGGAGTACTAAAGTGAGCCCCAGTGGTGTAGGGCGAATAAACTAAAGCTGTGGGTAGCCAAAAAACCACTAAACCCAAGGGAAATGGAGGCTTCAGTTATGAGGCCAACAACATTTTCACCTTATTGCATTAGCTTCAGCACGAGACTACAGCTAGCAGTCTAAAACACTATTTAGGTGAATTTAAACAATGGCTAAGTTGCTAAACGCATCTTGTTCACATGTAAGGGCCCTGTTCATGTTAGACAGACATTTTAATTGCATTTTGTGTCTGTTAAGAGGCACAAAGACACTCTTTATGTATATGCCCCGTTAACTGCCGTTTTAGCTGAGTTGGAACTCTGGGCATTAGCTGTAACAGCTCCGTGTTGTAATCACCAATCCGGTTCGTTTTTTTTCTATAGACATTACTCACAAAGGTATAACGATCAAGATTAACTTAAAAATTGCCCGGAGTTCTCCTTTAACTTATGGTTTTCTTTTGTGGAATTTATTATGTTAACATTGTAAACCGGTTTTGAGTTGGATTTTGTTGGTAACCATTTAAGCACTGCTCTCTGCTTGGCCATACCTGGACAGGAGGCTGTGGCACCCTTGATGTGCTATTCATTGTTTGTATATTTTATTTTGGTTGGTGTTTTTTTTTTTTTTCATGTAGTATATTTCCTCATATAATTAATAGTTAATTCTCTTTTTGTGTCTCCAGGAGCCGGTAGGTGTTCGAGGGGGAACGGGGGAGGCCAGCTGCCTTTATTTAGAGGCATGTGCTTCACAGTGTGTGATGTGTGTTGACACAATTGCCTTGCAGTGCCCTGCAGTTTGATTTGGGGTGAATTTAAGTGGGTTTGGACGACCTCTCGAGTGCAGCCGGCCTGCCTTGTTCCTGTGAAGCCTGGCCCTGGAGAAGCATTTTCTATGGGGGGAGTTTTTAGTGATGTTTTATTAAAATAAAGTATGTTTTGTATTGTTACCCCTGTCTCACTGGTGTATATCTTCGTCCTTGGTGGGTAATACTTACCTGTGTGTTCTTTTTTGGATTATTTCCCTGGCCCTCCACCAGGGTGGCGTAGTTGGGTATAAATTAAAGTGTAATTCTAAATTATTTGCACTTAACAACGCCACATAAAGACTAGCTGGGAATTCCTAGCTAGAAAATACAGCTCTGAAAGCGGATACCTCAGCATTACTGCTTTTAACTCTCTCTTCCCAGAGAGACAAGTCTGACAACGCCCAGAATATAGCCGCATGGGAGGCTTAGGAATAGACTGCTACCTATGCTGCTATTTATTCTACCCTTTACATCCACTAGCATTATCGCCTAATGCAAAGCCGGGCCTGGGCTACACGACTCTTGTAGAAAGAGGAGGCAAGTACCAGGGAATAAACTAGACCTTACAGAGATAAGTTGTAGATGATCTAACTCTAAATGATGTTTTATTAACACAGTTCGGGAGGAGCACGTTCTGATAATTAAACCTAATTAAACACATGTGGAGCACACTCAGATAATCAAACCTAATTAGACACGAGTGGAGCACACTCTGCTAATCAACTCAATCAACAAGTCAAGAGGTGTATATATACACAGCAAACTTACTTCCGTTCATTGACAGTTTAACAGCATCCCTCCACCACCCCATCTCCTCACTTCTAGTCCTAAATACACTTACAACGGGGGGAGTACTCTGGGTTCGGGCAAAAATTCGGAGCTCGGAGCCCTCCCCCAGACAGCATGCCAAATACGCATAATCTTGACTCTGTTTAATTGATGTAAGTGTGAACTCGTGAAAGACAATGCTCAGATACTGAGGGACTCGGGACGAAAAACTTTCAAGCAGATCTAGCAGATGGCACTTGAATATCCTATGTCTAAAGTTCCAAGCTAAAGTCTCAAACCAACTCTCAGAAGTGAGAGGAGACCTGCTATACAAATACAAGGTGTCTATCCAGGTGGCCCGATGCGGGCCAACGCTTGGTTGCTCTATCTGGAGCTTTTACAAAGCAGTGGCCTCGGGAGAAAAAACCCAAATGGGAGGAAGCCATCTCACGCTAAACATGATCTGTTTGAAGCTCTCATGCATGGTGGCCTCACAAGAGATTTCTCTATGAAATTAAGCCAACCTGTACATCACTGAGTGACTAAGATTGACAAATCTTAGTCACCCTCCTCTGAGGGTGAATGGATGTTATTCAAGCCATTCAAGCAAGATGTCATCTTGAGTGGCTTGGAAGGCAGGGCTGGAGCTTTTAGTGTCGACACATGTTCACACATCCCCTCAACATCAGCGTAGTTTGCCCGCTGCTGACGATGGATGCGTGCAGAATATGGCTTCTTCCATGCCTTCTTGATCTCAGTATGCAGATCAGAAAGGAATAGAAGGCTCACAGGAGCTGGGGAGTTATGGTCAGAAATAAAACCGCTCATCCAACCTACCGTGAACAGTGGGCCCAGATGCCCGTCCCTCTTCCCTCGAGAAGAGGGCCAGACGAGAGCGGAATTTTCTAAGCGGAAAACTCACATTCTGCACAAGCAGATCCCTCAAGAGCTGATCATGCGTGCTCTTCACCCTAACAGTAAACACACAAGTCGTGTGTGTCATCTGGTGTCAGAAACCTGAGACACGGATCCACACACTTTTTGAAATGCTTGTTTTCACTTGCCATAATTCTTACCTTTTTCTGGTGATTGTATATCAGACAAAACAGTCCCTGAAGACGAAAAGAGGATGACATGTTCTCTAGGCGCCCCTTTTATACTTCCGTGTCGCACTAGTAGTGACATCATAGGCTTTCGCCGGTTAAATTCAATTGCCGTGATTGGATAGTTTTTCAGACACAGGTGCATGTGGAGGGCGTTCCCCAATAGCGTCATTGACGCAGTGCGAGTTCCCTTTCAGAAGGGAACTTGCTTTGTTTCAAGCGAGACAATGCTGAAAGTAACAATAATTTGCAGTTTTACAAGTGATCTGATATCAGCAACTGATTCGATGAGTTTATTCAGAAATGTATTAATCAGACTGATTCATTTTCTTTCTTTTTATTTACAAATTGAGAAAGAAACAATAAGATATGTTAAAACAATTTTGGGGGACAGAAACCTCTGACTGCATGGTTTGCATACTCACTGCAATTAGAACTAATCAATAAGACAAACATACATGGCTGTAGAGTTGGCTGCTTTTCACCAACCATGATAATATATATATATATATTTTTTTTTTAAGTTAGTGAACTGTGGTCCTACTGCCAATCACAATGTCACTGGTAAGTGCTGGTTAGAGGCTTTAAAATGGGTTTACAGATATTACATCAGATTCATAAGAAATCTGAATTAAATAAGAAAGCTGCATCTCACAGTTTTAACATTGGTGAACTAGTTCTGGCATTATTTCTGATTGTGAACATTCCCTTTCAGGCAAATTTTGCAGGCCCGTTATATGTCAGGATTCTACCAGCTTCAATCACTCCTCCCACTCATTCACTCACTCCTCCCTCTCGTTCACTATCCCCTGAATACTGATCACCATCACGTGCACATCATCATCTCACCTCCCTTTATATTCAGCTCCCTTTCACTCACTCATTGTCTGGTCTCGTCTACACATGACCCTCAGACTCTCCTGCATTACTTACCCGCTACTTACCTGCCTTCCCTTGGACATTATACAAGCCTTGCCTTCAGCCATCATCATCAGTCTTCTGCCTTTCATCTGCATTCGTTCCTGGGACCCTTCGCCTGCATCTGCAAAAGAGACACTTGTTAATTCCTCAGCTAAGTTACCATACAAAGTATCATCTGTCTTCATACTCACCATATCTCTGTCTGCTTCTGCAAAACCTGTGAAATAAAAACCTATTCACTTACCACCAGTCTGACTCCTGTTCCATCCGTGACAGAAGACCAGACCAAACATGCAGCATTCAGCGGGGCCCGTGGAGCTCGCGATCCATTTGCTGAACTCGTCCAGGCAGTTTGCCAAACGCTCCTTTCTTCACTACCTACCGATCCACCCGCCGTCTCCGAAGATAACATCCACTCGGCACGCCAACATTTACTTCCGCAAACATCCGCTACTTCGTCAGCTGCCTCTGCGAGTCCCATGGCCCGACCAGCGACATTCACCGGAGAGGCGGAGGACTGCAGCGGTTTCCTCCTTCAAACCTCCCTTTACTTCCAGATGCAAGCTCACCAGTTTTCGAACGATTCAGCCCGTGTAGCCTTTATTATCTCCCTGTTATCCGTTCGAGCGCTCCAATGGGCGCAGTCTTTGTGGAATTCTAATTCTCCTGTAGTGAAATCTCAATCGAACTTTGTGCAGCATTTCAAGGAAGTGTTTGGTCAGACAGCATCCGATCTCTCCGTGCACGATCAGCTGTTCAATCTCCGTCAAGGAGCGTCCTCAGTAACCAGTTATGCACTCCAGTTTCGTACATTGGTGGCATCGAGCGGCCGGAATGAAACCGCCCTGATAACAGCTTTCCGTCATGGTCTCAACCCCGACATCCGCCAGCTGATCGTGGTGTTTGAAAATTCCATTGGAATAGAAAGTCTCATTCAGAGAACCATTCGGGTGTCCCAACATTTGTCTGCCTGCAATAACCCTGCTTCCGCTGTATGTCCTCCGTCCCCGGCTCCATCATGCGCTCCTCCAGCACCCGAGCCTATACAAGTCCACTCATCTTTCGTCTTCTGAGCAGCAGCGTCGCATTCAACATCACCTCTGCTTGTACTGTGGGGGTGATAAACATCTCATCAGCACCTGCCCTGTTCGACCTCAACGCCCAGCGGTAAGCACTATTTCAATTTCCTCCCAAGATAGCACCTCTGAATCGTACTACTGTCCACCTATTAACCTCTCATGTATGTGTCTCAGCACAAGCCCTCCTCGACTCTGGTTCCGCGGGGAACTTCATATCCACGCAACTCCTCCAGAAACTGAACATCCGTAAACAACGAAACCTCCAAGATCTTCGAGTTCAAACCATTCAAGATAAACCGCTGGGTCGGGGTCGAATTCGCTATGTCACCCATACACTGAAGCTCTGCGTTGGCTGCCTTCACACGGAGGAGATCACCTTCATGGTGCTGGAGGAATCCACTGCTGAGCTCATCCTGGGACGCCCTTGGATGGTCCAACACCAACCCACCATCGACTGGACGTCCAGGGAGGTCCTTCATTGGGGTGAGAACTGCTTCCCTTCCTGCATATCGACGGTAAAAAGATTTCATCAGAGTTCCTCATCTTCAGAGGGAAGCCCGGAGTTTCCCGTTTGTTCCACGTCTATTGAGAGTCCAGAGATCCAACACCAGGTGGAGATTCCTGCAGAGTACAGGGCGTTCCAGGATGTGTTCAGCAAACAACTGGCAACCAAACTACCACCTCATCGGCCATGGGACTGCGCTATCGACCTGCTACCTGGAGCCACTCTATCTAAAGGTCGTGTTTACCCTCTGTCCATCCTGGAGCAGAAGGCCATGGAGGAGTATGTGGAGGAAACCCTCAAGCAAGAATACATTCGACCATCCACGTCCCCTGCCGCTTCCAGCTTCTTCTTCGTGGCCAAAAAGGACGGAGGCTTGAGGTCGTGCATAGATTACCGTCACCTCAACTCTCAAACTGTCAAGTTCAGCTATCCCCTTCCTCTGGTCCCAGCAGCTCTGGAGCAGCTGCGTGGAGCCCGCATCTTCTCTAAACTCGATTTACGCAGTGCATACAACCTGATCCGTATTCGTCGAGGCGATGAGTGGAAGACGGCTTTCATCACGCCCTCCGGTCATTATGAATACCGGGTTATGCCCTTCGGACTGTCTAACGCTCCAGCCGTCTTCCAGGGGTACATGAACGAGGTCTTCAGAGAGTATCTCAACAGGTTCATGGTTGTCTACATAGACGATATTCTCATCTACTCATCTTCTCTATCTGAACAACAACATCACGTCTCTCTGGTCCTGAAGAAACTAAGAGCCCACCAACTGTACCTCAAGCTGGAGATGTGCGAGTTTCACACCGCCTCAGTCCAGTTCCTGGGCTATGTCATCGATCAGTTCTGAGTGCGGATGGACCAGAGGAAGGTGGAATCTATCCAGAACTGGCCCCTTCCTTCGACGGTGAAAGATCTGCAGCGTTTTCTACGATTCGCTAACTTCTACCGGAGATTCATCAAGAACTACAGTCACTTCAGTGCTCCCCTCACTTCTTCACTCCAGGGCCGGCCCAAGTCTCTGTCCTTGTCCCCAGAAGCCACACTCGCCTTTCAGCACCTCAAAGAAGCCTTTCAATCCGCTCCAATCCTGGTTCATCCGGCTCCCGAGATTCCCTTTGTCGTCGAGGTGGACGCATCCTCAACCGGGGTTGGAGCGGTACTCTCACAGCGGCAGGGTGATCCTCCCAGACTCCATCCATGTGCCTTCTTCTCAAAGAAGCTGTCCCCGGCGGATCGGAATTACGATATCGGCAATCGTGAGCTGCTCGCCATCAAGTTGGCTTTGGAGGAGTGGAGGCACTGGCTGGAGGGAGCAAATCATCAGTTTCACGTCATCATAGATCATCGCAACTTGGAATACCTCAGAGATGCAAAGAGACTGAATCTGCGCCAAGCTCGATGGGCCCTCTTCTTCACTCGCTTTGACTTCCTCGTCTCTTACCGTCCTGGCAACAAGAATTGCAGAGCTGATCCATAGTCCTCCCTGTGAAGATACCGCACCGGAACCCATTTTCCCTCCAGCCATATTCGTCAGCCCAATCATCTGGGATATCGACGAGCAGTTAGCCGATGAGAACCGTCTCCATCCCGCTCTGCCGGGAGGTCCAGAAGGGTGCGTCTTCATTCCTCGCCATCTTCGTACCGCTCTTCTGGACTCCGCTCACACCACTCCGGGCCCTGGACATCCAGGTAGCAGGCGTACCCTCTCGCTTCTCAGTAACCGGTACTGGTGGCCGTCCATCACCCAGGATGTGTCTAGGTACGTCAAGGGTTGCTCAGTCTGCGCCGTTACCAACACCCCCAGAAAACTCCCGGAGGGCAAGCTCGTGCCACTGCCTATTCCCCAGCGTCCATGGTCCCATATTGGAGTGGACTTCATGACTGACCTACCCCGATCCGACAACCACACATGTGTTTTCGTAGTTGTGGATCGCTTTTCTAAAGCCTGCAAACTAATTCCCCTACCAGGACTTCCTACTGCATTCGAGGCCGCTGAGGGCCTCTTCAATCACGTATTTCAGGACTTTGGAATTCCCGGAGACATCGTCTCGGACAGGGGTCCGCAGTTCATTTCTAGAGTGTGGCAAGCATTCTTCAAACTCCTCGGGGTTACGGTCAGCTTGTCTTCTGGATACCACCCTCAGACTAACGGCCAGACTGAGCGGAAGATCCAGGAGATCGGACGTTACCTGAGGACCTACTGCCACCAGTACCAGGACAGCTGGAGCCAGTTCCTTCCCTGGGCGGAATACGCCCAGAACTCCCTTCGGCAGTCAACCACTGGGCTCACCCCCTTTCAGTGTGTCCTGGGCTATCAACCTCTCTTCCCTTGGTCGGGTGAGCCCTCCCAGGTTCCAGCTGTCGATTACTGGTTCTATCAGAGCGAGAGGGTATGGGACTCGGCTCACGTGCATCTCCAGCAGGCAGTGCGGAGGCATAAGGACCAAGCTGATCGTCGGCGCTTGGAAACTCCTCAGTATCAGCCAGGACAGAAGGTGTGGCTATCGACTCGGGACATTCGCCTCCGCCTGCCTTGCCGTAAGCTGAGTACTCGATACATCGGTCCATTCACCATACAGAGGCAGCTGAACGACGTCACATACAGACTCAACCTTCCTCCACAGTACCGGATATCACCTTCTTTTCATGTTTCCCTGTTTAAGCCCTTCACTGATCCTGTCACTCCTCCCTCCACAGAAGCCGTTCCAGTGGACGTACCTCCTCCTCCGGTTCCCATCGTAGAAGAGCCCATCTACCAGGTCCGTACCATCATGGACTCGCGGCGTCGAGGTCCCAGGCTGGAGTACCTGGTTGACTGGGAGGACTACGGCCCGGAGGAACGGTCATGGGTTCCTCGCGAGGACATCCTGGATCCAGCCTTACTCACCCAGTTCCATTCCAATCATCCTGACCGTCCAGCTCCTAGGCCCCGGGGTAGACCTCGTCGCCGCCCTCATCCCTCTTCTCAGTCGTCAAGAGCCGCCTCGGAGGAGGGGGGTACTGTCAGGATTCCACCAACTTCAATCACTCCTCCCACTCATTCACTCACTCCTCCCTCTCGTTCACTATCCCTTGAATACTGATCACCATCCCCTGCACATCATCATCTCACCTCCCTTTATATTCAGTTCCCTTTCACTCACTCATTGTCTGGTCTCGTCTACACATGACCCTCAGACTCTCCTGCATTACTTACCCGCTACTTACCTGCCTTCCCTTGGACATTATACAAGCCTTGCCTTCAGCCATCATCATCAGTCTTCTGCCTCTCATCTGCATCCATTCCTGGGACCCTTCGCCTGCATCTGCAAAAGAGACACTTGTTAATTCCTCAGCTAAGTTACCATACAAAGTATCATCTGTCTTCATACTCACCATATCTCTGTCTGCTTCTGCAAAACCTGTGAAATAAAAACCTATTCACTTACCACCAGTCTGACTCCTGTTCCATCCGTGACAGTATAAGGCATATCACACTGCTCAAATTAAAAACATTTATTGGAAACAAGTCTGCACATTAACCTATGAAAGCCTTATCTTTCCTCCTTATCTTCAATTGGTGCTAACCATTTTTCTTTCTTTTACCAGTGATGAGGATGGGGTATATGCTTCAGGTAGTTCACATAGTTGCTGAGGGACATCTGAAAAATGTGTACATTTTTCTGAAAAAGTACTTGCTGACTTGCCCAGAATTTTTTTTATCTTATTTGTCTGCTGAAGAAAGTTGACATCATTCAGCTTGTTCAGTGTTTTTCTTCCTTTTTCCCTGATGTACCCAGATGGACAACAATTTGAACAAAAATGTAGGTTTGGCTCAGCCTATTAATAAACATGCCTACAAAGTAAAACCTTATTTACAGTTGTACAGTTTAAGATATTATTTACAGTTCTGAGATGTTATATACATTTATAATTGTTCAGATTGAAAATAGCCTGGAAAAAAATAGGGGGAATTTTTTTTCTTGTGCCTAGCTGTTCAAGTGGCCAGAGGGCAATAGTTCAAAGAAAAGGTGGGCAGGGTGTGTGTGGTCCAAAGTTATTTTCTTAGCTCTTTTTCTCACTCTGGAGGTGTAAAGATCTTGGAGGTTGGGCAGGGGGCCTCTCAGCATTCCTGACTGAAGTCTATTTTAGTTCCCTTTCGAAAGGGAACTCGCTCTGCGTCGAAACGCATTGGGGAATGCCTCAGGCATGACAGGTGTCTGAAACTGCTATCGAATAACGGCAACCCTATTGACCTGCGACAGCACATTAAGTCATCATTTTGTGACCTGGAAGTATAAAAGGGGCGCCTTGCAAACATGACATTCATTCTTTTCATCTTCAGGGACTGATTTGTTTGTAAACGCTGAAGTCTTTGCATCTGTGGTTAAACCTGGCTGACATCGGGGAGAAAGAGAAGGCCTTTCTCCTCGACTCGCCGGTTTCGCCCTCTGAACTTCTTGGCACCACTGTGGAGGCGGTGGTTGGAAAGCTCAGGGAGGCTAAGGTGCGCTCAGCTGCTTTCAGGACTTGTATACCGCTGAGATCCAGATCGACGCCCAAACAGGTGGGAGGGCCTGGCCCTTCATGGTCCGAGGACTGTAGACAGGGCCAGAGAGCCAGTGTCGCCTCTTGTGCGCCCCCTCCATGGAGCAGCAGGTCGCAGAAGAGGTGTGACTCACACAAGAAGAGGGATCTGAGGGAGGTGATCCAGCACAATGCACGCAGCGTCGGTGATGGATTATCTCCCTGGAGGCATGCAAAATGGTAGACCCCATGTTCATAAAGAACCGTCTGGTGAGTCTCCATTCCGCACGCCGCAGGTGAGCTGAATGGTCTTCTCTAAGAATTATTTTTTGTGTGCACCCAGAGCCGGTCCGAGCCTTTTGGGGGCCCTAAGCAGAATTTGATTTAGGGGCCCCTCCCACTACGCGGAGTCAACTGAGCTTGACGATTATTTACACAAATATCACGCAATAATGATACATTATAAATGAATACAGTGAGGTTATGTATTAATACAAAATAAATACTTAATAAACAATAGATAGCCTACATAAATAAAAAAGTTTTAACTTTTACTTTACTCTTTTACTAACTCTCTGAAACTTCTTAAAACAAACTGTGTCAAAACATATCAAATAAATTATTTGCTAAAATAATGACAAAACGGAGAAATCAGAAACATAATAAGAGCAAGGGTTCAACAATGACAATTATTGTTGAAAACTGTAAAAATATTATTATTTCTCAACTGTCTCAATACAATTATTATTTTTTTTGATTATTATTGTAACAGACTTTGTTGGATTGTAGCCTACATGACAGAATCTGTTACTATAATACCGGTAATGATGTACTGGCGCTTGTTGTATATGTGTGTATGCAATGTTTTTTTCCCCTCGGGGCTTGCCGTAGATAGGAATGGGTCAATTGCTGCACAAAACATACCGTAAATAATCATGCAAACATACGTTTATCTTGCTCTTTTTTTCTCCTCCTCTGTCATTTTCTTCTTTCTATTTTCGGCACCAGAGGGACACGTCCTTTTTTGTGACATGGCTTAACATTACCGCGACTATGCGCAGTTGCGCACGAATTGTCCATGCACGCGCGAGGTGTCTAGATTATGCGCATGACTTAAACGCTGGCAGACACAGCAGCAGTTGTTGGCAGGTATATTGATCATGAAATCTGAATTTTCTTGTCTTTAATTATTCATTCATTCATTCATTCATTCCTTTAATTCATTCATTTATTTCACTTGTTTAAGTCATCTAAACATTTTTTTTTCGATTTTTCAACTCAATTGGGGGGCCCCCTGGTGGCCAAGGGGCCCCAAGCAGCCGCTTAGTTCGCTTATGCCTCGGGCCGGCCCTGTGTGCAACTAACACTAAAATGTATTTCTCTACAGACTATTTGTTCCCTGTGTAGAGTTATGGGGTCATGTTATTGTACATTAAGGTAAGGCAAGGTAAACTTGGATATTAGGGCCCTGAAGTTCCCCTGTTAGGTGGCTAGAACCACCAATTATGTGGGCGTCTTTTGTGAGTATGTGATGGCTTCCTTTTTGTGTATTCACGGGGTGTGCCACCGCTCATTCTAGTTGTAAGGAACTATGTTAATAGCTTAGGCTTCCTCTCATGATGAGAGCTTTTTGAGGCTGCCGCTCATTCACATAAATGGAAAGTGGCAGAAAGTCATTCTAGAAAGAATGGAAGTGTTGTATGCTGCTGCTTGTTTTATTTCTAGGACACATCTGTGTTAGCCCTTGGGCTATTAGCCACCTTAGGGGTAGAGTAATTCGTATCCTCCCAAAAAAAAACAAAAAAACATTTTTTTGGTTTTAGAGTATAGACTGACACTGGAGCTTCAG
This sequence comes from Gila orcuttii, assembly GCA_026230005.1. Lineage (NCBI taxonomy): Eukaryota > Metazoa > Chordata > Actinopteri > Cypriniformes > Leuciscidae > Gila > Gila orcuttii. The sequence continues at coordinate 16,051,564 of JAPDVR010000024.1, read as the reverse complement.
ATAGATCTTATGTCCAGCCCATGGGGCCATCTGACATTGTTTGATCCTGAGTACATCGCTCCCCTGAGCTCTGTTTGTATTTTCATACAGACTGAGTATTTTTTTTTGCAGACCTCATATGGGACCTCATGTGAGCCCTCAGGCAGATCTATGCTTACAGGCTGGCCCTCACCAGGGTTGTCATAGTAGCTGGCCTAGGCTATACTAGGGATACTGGAGGCGTTCTGCTAAAGCATTTCTACCTCTGGCCCTTCACTATGCGAATGTAGGCATCCCTATATGACAGCCTCCTCCCATGGTGGAGTCGTTCGGCCAAGGCCCACCCCCTTCTCTGCACTGAGTGAGTTTGCATGCTTCTCTGTAAAAAAAATCAGTAATATCAGAAAGGTGATCAGCATATCCTTGAGTTGCGCTGGGGTCAGACAGATCAGACCACAACCTGAGAAATAGTTACTATGTCTGATTTCGAAAAAATGTATGGTAAAATTTTGGAAGAAACCATACAGCACCTTAAAACATCAACCTGCGCCCTTGACGCACTTCCCACATCTTTTTTTAAAAGTGTGTTAAACTGTTTAGAAGTAGATCTCCTAGAAGTGGTAAACTCCTCACTTCTCTCTGGGAGTTTTCCAATACAATTTTCAATCTGGTTTCCGACCGCGTCACAGCACAGAGACAGCGCTCATAAATATAATAAACGATATTCGCTTAAATACTGATACAGGCAAATTATCAGTGCTGTTACTACTCGACCTCAGTGCTGCATTTGACACTGTCAATCATTACATACTTCTTGACAGGCTGGAAAACTGGGTTGGGGTTTCTGGGATAGTCCTAAAATGGTTCAGGTCATACTTAGGAGGGAGAGGTTATTATGTGAGTATAGGAGACCATGGGCCTTATCTTGCACCCAGCGCAATAAACTTTGTACACCGACGCATGTATCATTCCTATTTTGCACCCGACCCACAGCGGACTTTTCCCTCCACAGACTCACGTCGGTAAATTAGGGAATGAACGTGCACTCCCAGGGGCGGTTTAAGCGAAAAGAGGAGGTGTGTTCCGGCGCAAACGTTCCCTGGTGCTATTTTGCAGTTTCAGAAAACAATTCCGCCACAGACCAGGAAAAACCTAATCTAAAGTCAGTGGCGTGTTATTCTGATGCTATTTTAAGGGCGCATGCTTGGCCATAATGTAGTGTGTGCACAACGCACATACATTTTGTTTCTCTCATTTACACAGACGTAGCAGTTCCCATTTTTGCAAACCATACATAATTACAAGGAAAAATATTACCACACGAGGGAAATCATTGTGGTATCCATGAAGATGTGAAAAAATAGGCATAAATCTAGCTTACACATTTACCCAAATTATTATACGCCTATTTAACCAAAGCTAATTTGGGTGGGTTTCTTCTCCCACCCCCATATAATGTCACTTCTCTTGTCTTTTACGGTCCTGATGAGAACGTCAGTCTCCTCGGCTGTGAACTGCTCCTGGAGTGCTCCTGGCAAATCCGACATTATAATAGCAATCCGCCATGGAACAAGTGTGCCTGCTTTTAAAGGGAATGTGAGATGACCCTCTGATTGGTTTACTGCACGTTATGGCCAAACCACACCTATGAGTAATGTAGCTACTTCAGACCAACCCATTTTAGATTTGCGTGGGGCGCAAGAGTCATTTATCCCGCTGGTATAATAGCAACAGTGCCCGAGATCCGCCCACAAAATTACTTGCATTTCGCGTTTGATACTTGCGTTTCAGATCGTTAAAATAGGGCCCCATAAGTCTGAGTGGACATCCATGGCATGCAGAGTCCCTCAAGGCTCAATTATTGCGCCACTCCTATTCAACCTGTATCTGCTCCCACTGAGCCAAATAATGAAAAAGAACGGAATTGCTTAGCACAGCTATGCAGATGACACACAGCTCTACTTAGCCCTATCGCCTAACGATTACAGCCCCATTGAATCCCTGTGCAAATGCATTGATGAAGTAAACAGTTGGATGTGCCAAAACTTTCTTCAGTTAAAAAAAGACAAAACTGAAGTCATTGCGTTTGGAAACAAAGATGAAGTTCTCAAGGTGAATGCATACCTTCACTCTAGGGGTCAAACAACTAAAAATCAAGTCAGGAATCTTGGTGTGACTCTAGAGTCAGACCTTAGTTTCAGTAGTCATGTCAAAGCAATAACTAAATCTGCATACTACCATCTGAAAAATATTGCAAGAATTAGATGCTTTGTTTCCAGTCAAGACTTAGAAGTATTATTACTGGTATATAAATCATTCAATGGCCTAGGACCTCAATACATTGCAGATATGCTCACTGAATATAAACCCAACAGATCACTCAGATCATTAGGATCACATCATCTAGAATTACCAAGGGTTCACTCTAAGCATGATGAGTCCGCTTTTAGCTACTATGCCAGTCGCAGCTGGAACCAGCTTCCAGAAGAGATCAGATGTGCTCCTACAGTAGTCACATTCAAATCCAGACTCAAAACACATCTGTTTAGCTGTGCATTTAATGAATGAACACTGTGCCACTGTTCGTCCGACTGTTTGTACTGTATTTTATTTTATTTTTTATTCTAAACTGTTTTAATTATTATTATTTCTTTTGATTATTTTAAATAGAATAGACTTGAATAGACTTTTTTTCTATGTAAAGCACTTTGAATTACCATTGTGTATTAAATATAAATAAACTTGCCTTGCCTTGCCTATGATCTGAAGATCTAAGAGATCTCGATGGCTTGTGTATGGACTAAAGGCTTGACAAATAAGTAGGTGCCAGTCCGTTTAAGGATTTAAAAAACAATTAAAGGATAATTGGCAAGGGTTGTAAGCGCTATGCTGCGTCATGCTCTCTGGGATACCCAGCCTATAAGATCTGGGCAGAGTGGTTAACTGTCAGCTTTGCAGTCCCTCGGGTTGGATGCCTTATCTAAAGGCAAGTGTCCAGAGGCTCTGTCTGCGGACAGACAGGAAGTTGGCCAGGCTGAAGTATCCAATGTAAGTGACGCCAGGTCAGGCCTTCCTGGTGGCATTTCGGGTGAGTATGTTCCCCTGAATAGTGATTGGCTGGGGCTCCTTCGGATTACCTAGCCACATTCCACTTTATGTGTGCAAACAAATGGGGAAAAAAACAAAATATATTTAAAAATGAGGAAAAACAAAATGTGTTTTGACAAACGTCAAATAGGCTAAATGCATACAATCGTCTGCTGGAAAGGGAATTTAAGAAATGCAACTTAACCACAGTTGTACAAAGTTCATAATTGGTGCAGTTTGTGTTTTGTTAAGTTAACGTAATTCACCAATCTGATATGTGGGCAACAAATCTGGTTGTGTACCCCTCAAAATGCACATTAAGATTTTCAACTGTCTAATCTTCAACAATTTATACCATTAATTGGTGAATAGTTTCCTATACAAGAGGGTGGATGTGAGTATTGAGATAAAGCTCATGCGATGATCCACTGCTTTGCAGTGAAGGTCTTTTAGAAGCACTGGAGCATATAGTGAGCCTACTAATCCCTCTGGTGGTCAGTTGAGTTCCCTTCAGGAGTCTATAGTTAGTAAGGCTGAAGTAAAAGTAAACAGAAACATTGTTGACATGTAGCATCACCTACTACTGTGCAAAAGTTAGTAGTTAGTATGAGGGGTAGTATTTATAAATGAATACTTTATACTTTACATATCAAAACACAAAAAACAAAATCACATGGTCCTGAGCAGGTCCTAAAATTAGGTAAATACAACCTCAGATGAACAACAACACATGTCATATTACACTGTGTCATTACTTAACAGAAATAAAGCCAAAATGGAAAAGCCATAAGTGAAAAAACTAAGTACACCCCATAATTCAATAGCTCGAACAACCCCCTTTAATAGCAATGGGCCTCATTCAAAGACTTAAGAAAAGGTCACCGTGATTTTGCCAAGTAAGACATGTTCCTGGATCAACATATTTTGTTGATCCTGGAATAACATTCCTGTCCCAAAATTTAGTTCTTACCCTATCCCTACCCCTAAAACCTAACCCTACCCATAACTTTTCCCTAAAATCAGAGGGAAATGACAGGTGAATAACACTGATGTTGAAGCACCTCACCCTGGTTCTAAGCCTAAACTTGACATAAACTGTAAACTTGTCCCTCAAATCTGATTGGTTGATTGGAAAGTTGTTCCAGGATCAACAGAGATTTTGATCCAGAAACATGTGGTACTTGGTGAAATCACGTTCACCCTTAAAGAAAGTCTACGGATTGATGACATGTTCTTAAACAACAGAATTGTTCGCACCTGTGTTCTTAGGATTGGTGAATTCCACGTCTTTGTAATTGAAAGCGCATGCCAGTTGTTCCTAATTAGCATAAGAAAACACCCCGCAAATTCCCATATAAGGACATGACCCCTAAGGGCCGTTTGGAAGGAAAGTTGGAGAATGTCCAAAAGACGCACAGACTGTGGTGATCCACCGATCACCAAACGAAAAAAGAACTTCAGTAATTCTGAAATAGAAATTCTACTGCAACAGGTAAATGTCAAACGAGGCATAATATTTACTAGTGTTTCCAGTAGTTTTAAAGCCACCAACAAAATGGAGGCATGGAAGGAGATCACAGATTCCGTGAACTCTGTTTCTGGACAACGTCGTTCAATTGAAGATGTAAAAAAGAAAAGGTTTGACTTAAAATTAGAGAACAAAAAATCCATTGCCAAAAATAAGAGACGTATGCTGACCACTGGAGGGGGGCATGCAGGCCCTGAGTTATCTGAGTGTGGCGACGGGGGTGTGGTTTCGGGAAGTCTGTAGCGAGAGAGGAATCAGCAAGCTGTGCGGTGAGTAAGTAGGTCAAGTGCAGATGATGAACACCTGTGTCTGATTTATAAACATTGCTGTAGTCGTGACTACGGTGAAGGCGCACGAGCACACCTTTTTGTTTTCTTTTGATTTAACTGTAAATAAAGTGCGAGTCCCAGTCCCGCCGACCCTGTCTTCTTCTTCTCACACACACACACTTTGAACCTTGCTACACTGAGATTGACCAGCGTATCGGGGCCATTATTGGTGAGACGTCACTCTCAGGTGTACCATCAGCGGAGCAACTGAACACTGACCAGGGCCCTATATCAACAGCTTCATATCCTCCAAGGCCATCTCCCACCAGTGAATCAGACTTAATTGCTGATGTAAATTGCAGTGTTAGTGTTTCTTTGCATACTATGATTTTTTTCCATCAAATGATCAGAAATACATCAGCAAAATACTATCATTGTAAACGACTGTAGAATTTAATAAAATGCAGTAACCAATTATTTGGAGCAAACTGTCACCACTCAAATGTGTGTAAGAAGGCTCCATAATTCCGTACTTTCTCACTCTGTCTGTCCCTGACTCTGTAGAGCAGAGGTCTTCAATCCTGCTCCTGGAGGGCCACTGTCCTGAGAGTTTAGTTCCAACCCTAATCAAACACACCTGAATCAGCTCATCAAGCTCTTCAGGATCGCCTGAATATACAAAGGCAGGTGTGCTGAAACAGGTTGGAACTAAACTCTGCAGGACAGTGGCCCTCAAGGAGCAGGATTGAAGACCTCTGCTGTAGAGCACCAGTCCAAGGAGTAGTGTGACGATGAATGGCCCTTTCCATGGGGCTTAGTGTTTTTGACTGTAGGCCTTTCTCCTGCTACTGACCCTCACTAACACAAGTTCACCTACTTGGTAGGACTTCTTTCTGGCTCGAGTCATAGACCTTTTTCTGGGGAGTCTGAGCAGGGTGTACGTTTTGGTGCGCCACTTGATGAGCCTGCTGCAGGTTAGCTTGCAGTTCCTTGACAAACTCAGGTGTACCTTTAGCTTCCCTGGTAATCTCAGCCCTCCTTAGCCACCTGTCATCATCAGCTGATTTGGTGTGAAGCCTGCCGCTGAATGCACAATGCTCCTGTATGCCACAGTGAGTAAGGAAATATGCTCATCCCAATTCCGCTGACTTTGGTCCACGTAACACTGTATCATCTGCAAGAGCGTTCTGTTGAATCTTTCCACTTGCCCATTCGAAAGCCGGATGATATGGTGTGGTCCAGGTCTTGGTTACTTGTAACAGGCGATAAACCTCTGTGAACAATGAACTCAGTGTGAATCTCAAGGGGAGCCCCAAAGCGTGAGATGAAGTCAAACACCAACCTCTTTGCTGTTGTCTCAGCTACTTGTTCGGGAACAGGGAATGCCTGTACCCAGCAAGTAAACTGGTCGATTAAAACGAGGATGTACCTGTTGCCTGACTTGGATTCCGGGAATGGTCCTAGGACATTAAGGTGTAGTCAGTCCATAGTCACTCAGCTCACAATGGGACCAAGAACGTGACTTCATCCCTTATTCCTGCAACCTGTGAAAAACCTCTGCGAGGCACTCTATACACTGTTCCTCATCTTCACCAAAGATGATTACGTCATCCCGGTATATCAGCAAAGTGTCCAACTGCAACCCTCGTAGAACCAGCTCCATGGCCCTCTAGAATGTGTTGGGTGCATTACACAGACCAAATGGCATTCTGGTGTACTCATATAGTCCATACTTCTTCACAAAAGCAGACTTGGATATGTCTTTTTGATTCATTTCAATCGGCTAATATCCTGACTGAAGGTCAGTGTCGAGGATGTCTTTGCACCACCCAGCACATCCAGGCATTCCTCTATTTTTGGTAGAGGATATGGGAACACAAAAAAATATATTTAATGTAGTCTGTTACCGACTCCACCTTTTTCCTGATGAGCCTACTGCGTTTAAATTATGGGTGACATTTCTGATTTGGGAAACTTCCATTCAAAAAGACTGAAACAAATCATTTGAAAATATTAGCTTGCACTACAAATAATCATTTTCTGTCAGTCTGACTGAATAAACTGTACATTTTCCTTCATGTTTTATTTTCAGATGTGATGAGAATAACGTAACTCTTGGTATTTAATGTGACATGGCATCACTATAGCAAGAGCTCTTTTCAGTCACTGCTTTCTTTTCCTCCATATTATTTTCTCTTTTTCCTTTGTATTCCGCTGTAATGAAAAAAAGACAATATAAACTCTGTATTTGTGGTCTGTTCTATAGATTTAATTTACGATTTATCCTTTTTATAATTAACTGGAATGCACAAAGAATCTCTTTGTTTTTCACATGGATATGCTTTAAAATGTAATTGTCTCCTCTTTTCACTTCTAATCCCTATTTGCAGCGTTTACGGGAATGTTTCTAGCAGGTAACAATTTATTATCAATCTGTCAAAATGATGGAAAGCACTTTGAAATATTATCACGCAATGCTAATGAACACAATTTAATCACAATTTAAATAAAATATTATTTTCATGCTACTAAGAGAAACAATGTGAAGTTGACCGTTTAGTCACTGGCTCATAAGTAAGTAATAATTGACGATGGGCCGTTGAATTATTAGAAAAATAATGCTGTATTGGCCGTATTGCCACCTTTGGTGTGCATTATTTTTCAATTATTCAGTGGCCTGGAGTCAATTATTCTGCTTATACTAAGGTTGCCACACCTCAAAACATTGTTCAGATGATGTATTTCAAGACATCTGTCAGTTTTTTGTCCTTAAAACGCTCTTGTAGGAAAAAAAAATTACGCATCTAATCCCAAGCCTCCATTGCTAATTCCAAAACGTAATTTTAGAGCTACTAAAGGAGGCTTCAGCAACTGATAGCAGACTAAAGCAGTTATTAGACAGAGAGAGAGAGAGAGAGTGAGAGAGAGATAGATTAAGTGTATGTGATTTACCTGAGTCTGTCTCTCTTAAGTGAGGCAATTCATACCTCTGTAACGAGTTAGCTTAAAGGGGAAAAATTCATAATGGTTGATTATGAATATTTGCATCAGTTAATTGGATTAACTTGATATAGCTAAATTAATATTACAATCAATTAATCAGTTCGTCCAAACAAACTCTTTTGATTATTAATTTATTCTAAGAAAAGGGTATCTTTCATGGCCATAGAAAAATTACTATTTCTTAGCATGTACAGCGCTTAGAGCATGTAACAAGATCAAGATCATAAAATAAACCTTGTTTTTAAAAAGAGAATCAGAACCAAATACATATTGTGCACAAGTTTTATTAACAAAGTCACGAACGCATAACTAACATACAAACAATTAAACAGACATTGGGTAGATGGTTAAGGTGACAAAATGAAACTGGAAGCAGGAAATGGAACTATGGAAAAGATCCATTTTACTTTGAAAAGAACCATCAGCTTATCATTTTCAAAGAACCTCATTAAATGTATATACTTGCATGGCATTTGCAGCGGACACATTTCTTGAAGATCTTGGAAAAGGATGTTGATGTTTCCTTTGAGTGTGAAACATTGAAGTTGCAATCGTTTTCTTCTCCGTTGGATGAAGAAGATATGATGAACTTGCATGGGTAGTTCGGCTCTGTTCTGGATGAAGGTTTTCTCTCTCTCCATGAGCACATGGCTGAGCACATGCAGATTGTGACCTGCTGGCCCTGGGTCGGAGAGGCCACGCAGGCAATCAAGGAGTGAGGAAGTCGGAAGAGTTGGTTGCCCATTTAGTGATGGTAAAGTTGTAGTTTTCTTCTGAGTTGGATTGAAGAAAATACAGTCTGACTCTGTTGGGAGAGTGAAGGCATAGCAGGCTGTGGCCACAGGCTGTGCTGGGGTCCCCACAGATATCAACCCGAAGAAGCAGCAGTGAAGGCCAGAGGAAGAGAGGACTAAAATGGCGATCTTGTGGTCAATGATTTTTAAAGCGTGGAGATGTCACACCCTCTGGATGGTTGTGAGCCAATAAGAAGTTGTTCCCTTTGGAGGGAATTTCTTTACGCCCTTTGTTCAAGGCCTCTGAACATGTAATTTGACTGGTATTAGTATTAGCTTATAATACTAGTGCGTCACAAAGTTAGCAAAATGTAATGTAACTTAAAGGGTCACTTCACCCATTTGCATTAAGGTTTGTATTGTTAGAAACCCAGTCATATATTATAAGGATGGTGGAATTTTGCTTGTTTTTTTTTCTGAGATGGGAGAAAAAAGGATTTAAGTGTTTTACTTCCGTCCTATCGTGACGTAAATATCGTAATTTTGCGTCACGATAGGACGGAAGATAAATTTCATTGCATATTAAGAAAACTACAGCCTTTAGCTCATTATTATTCAAGGGCGTGGGACCCACTCACCCCACCGGCCTATTACAGATCAGTGGGTGGGACTAAACCTGAAGAAACTAAACTATTAATCCGCCATCTTGCTTGGAAGACAGCAAGCTAAGCTAACAAGCGCTCAAGGAGTTAGATTTACCATAATGCCTGAATTTACGACACACGATATGGAAGACGAGGATTTTGAAAATCTTTTGCTCGAAACTGATGTTCGTGGCTATTTATACGAGCCACAATATAGCGAAGAGCAGCTGAGGCTGATGGAGGAACAAGAGGCGCAGACGAGAAGCCCGGGCTTGCTCGCGCTGTAGCGAATTGGTGGTGCTCGTGCTGTAACTGTGCGCCTATGGACACCGAGCTAGAGTCTGTCTGCTGCAAAGAATCTCTAAAATGCCAATTCCTTCTAGAAGAAATATCAGAGGCAGACACGGACATGGAGTGTTGTGTTGTGAACCATCCGAGTTTCGCACCGCATATGGACAGAGGCGTCCTAGATACATATTTCCGCATCCCGAAAATTAACTGGAAACGACAGCCGAAGCCAGCAGGGAGAAATGGATGCCTGACTGTAAAGTAAATGTTCCCGGTACCATACAATAGTTCACCATTTCAAAATAAATAGTAAGAAGGAATAAATCAAGAATGAGATCGCAAATGATTTTCAAACTCAAGTGGTAACTTTAGCTAGCGTAATGCATTCTCGTATAGGCGGGTCACGCATAGGCGGTGTTCTGGATTAGTGGGAGTGGCTTCTGGAGCTGTTCAAACGCGTTGCATTGTGGGAAATGTGGTTTACCAAACTAATGCGCTATAAAGTTACTTTCTGTCATAACTTTCTGATTTAGAATACATATATGACCCACTTTCAATTAAGATCAAGGTTCCCAGGGGTGAAATGCTCCTTTAACTAATGAGGGATGAAGATTGGAGTTTATAGAGACTAAACATGCTACACATATGATTTTGGTTAACCATAGTATGCAAGTCATGTTTCAGACCAAAATAGTTTAGAACAGAAAATAAAGACATAGGCCAAACCACATAAAAGGAAAATAATGAGATGGAAAATTAGATACATGTTAATACATTTATCACATGGTTATATGTATAGAATATATAGGATTAAAAGGGTTCATCTGTCCTTCTCAACAAGAATTAAGTGAAACTCCTTGCACATTCCCTTTGGGGTCGTAAAACTCTGATCAGTCTTACTGTGTCCTCTAACAGGACACTGAGTTCTGCCAGTGTGTTAGCTTCATTTGGGATGTTAGTTTTTGTGTAGCCAAGTATGGTGTCCCATACTCGGAATTTGTACCCTGCATTTCACCCATCAATATGCACACACAGCAGTGAGTATTGAACACACACACACACACACACACACACACCCCGGAGCAGTGGGCAGCCATTTTTGCTGCGGCGCCCAGGGAGCGATTGAGGGTTAGGTGGGCACCGCAGTTGTGGGTAATGAGAGTGGAAGAGAGCAGTTCATTCACTCTCCCCACCTACATTTCCTGCCGGTACTGAAACTCGAACCCGCAACCTTTAGGCCACAACTATTAGGCTAACTATTAGGCTCAACTGCCCACAACTGGCGTGTTGTTTTGGGGTGTAAAGGTCCAACTTGCAGAATGAGATCAGTAGTGATATACAGTACATGGCTGATCCCCAGGGGGCGTCCGTCTAATACTGCCACTGCCAAAGTAGAATCGCAAGGAATTAGAGACAGATGAGCTGTTTGTGGTTCTCTACATACATGCATGCTGCGGAACTTTTACCATATGACTGCATCCAGATAATCTAATTTTATATTTAATAACTCATTTAAAAAGCTGTGAGATAATCACCATAATGCTGGTAATGAAGGTGATGGCCAGAGGAAGCATCTCTTCCACCTCAGCGTTGTAGATTTGAGTGATTTTGAAGTTAAGAAAAGCAAATCCCACATACCCTTGAACAATTTTTACATAAAGTTTTTCATTTTGTTTTTGTTTAGACACAAGATTCTTTACACTCCTTCCCTCCCCAGGGAGCAACACTACCTCTCCTGGGGTGTCAAAATGACCCGAAGCTTAAAAATAACCCTACTTTTTTTCCACCAGAAATCTCAGGTAGTAATCTTAATTGCCTAAGCCATAACTATATATAGGCTTTTTATATATTTACTTACATTTTTAAGTGTCTTGACTTGATGTGTTTTTATGAGTTGAACTATCCCTACACCCAAAGAGCACCAGGATAGGGATTCTACACCCCACGCAGCACTCCTTACTCCTTTTGCACTCCTTGCTTTATGATAAAATATTATCTTTAAATTCATGCAGGTTTTTTATTTTATTTTACTCTAAAATCTTGAATAGTTATTTTAAGCATTTTTTGTTTTTGTTTTACATTATTTCACAAAAATACATTACTCTGTATTTAATAATTATTGCCACTAGATGGACCTATTGTTTCACTATGGTAATTCTACGGATCAAATTGAACTGGAATATAAGAATAAAACTCCAATTTGAAACGTAAATCCAACCTTTATGCATTCAGATAGATATTGGGATATAAAAAACATAAATATTTTGTAGAAAAAATAAAAAAATTAAGCAAATTAAATGAAAAATTAAATTAATTTCATATAGGCTATGAGATGTGAATGTGTTCTGCACTGGGGATATTCTAGTGTCTCATCCCTTTATTTGTGCATATATATATATATATATATATATATATATATATATATATATTTTTTTTTTTTTTTTTTTTTTTTTTTAAGAAATAAATCCCAATCATTTCTTATGGGGGTCAAATTGACCCACTATAGAAGGATTTGTTACTGTTTTTATTGCAACCATAAAAACGCCTTGAATCCAGTAAAAAAATTGTGAGTATTCCCATTTCAGCTGTGAAAGTTTGAAGCAAGACCATAAACCATAGAACAAAAATATGTGGACACATTCTAGTTGTTTAACGTTATCAGATCATGTTCATAATTTAAGTGATGAACTGCACCTGTGGAGACTCTGCTTAATTCATAATTTCAACTTTAAAAATAACGTTTCACCTTTTCAAAAGTACAACCACAATATGTAAATGATCATGATGTCAACATGATTTTAGTGTGAAGAAACATCCAGGAGACTCTCATGGCAATTCATAACTATTTTACACTTTGGTGAAATGGCAGCAAATTTGGACTAATTTCTATCATTTTTGTACAATCTTCTTACGGTCCACTGACGTTTAGGTTGGACATTCATGCTAAAAAAAATTTCAAAAAATTGTACATTTTCATATAAATCAAATCATGCAAAAATTGCTTTTAAACTTTTTCTGTGTAAAGTTTAATCCAATTTTACAACTTCAGGCCATGACAAGACAACACAACACAAATGTAAAAATGACGAGAACAACTGTACTGTACAGGTAAGTTTTACCAGAAGAATTAACCCTGTAAGACCCAAATATAGAAAAAAAAGAAAAAAATTTTTCACCTGTCAGATGTTGTTGTAGGAGGCCTCTGATGCAAATAATGAAGGATGTTTTTAAAAATTATGTTTTAGTAAGTTTTTAAGGAAATGTTGTAATATTGCAACGTTGGGCCTATTTGGGAGCAGAATTTCAGCATTTGTACTCACACTGTCAGAACAAATATACAGAACTACTAAGGGCTCATTTGAAGTGTGGATTGCTTACATAGCACCATAACAGTAAATATGAATAATAATAATAATAATCACCCAACAGTCATATTTTTATGAATTAGAATTTATTAAAAATAAACATAAAATATAAACATTGAATACAAAACAGATTGAAAACTGTTAAAGAAACAGTGTCCAGTGTTCACTTGCAATGGTAGTCCCCAAAGCAGTTCCTTTCCTCTAAAAAGCAGAGACGGAGATTGCACTTCCTGCAGAGCGTATTCCAATATCATTTTTTGCAGTGTCTGCAGCATCCTCTCATTCTGAAATGAAAATAATAGTTGTAAGAGTTAGATTGTAATTATGTTAAAGTATAAATCATTTAAATGTAAATGAATCCTATTTATGTGATACATTCCACTGAAGTCTAGGGCTGGGACGGTTACCGCATTACCACAATACCGTGGTCACGTGACGCTACCGCGGGTCTGAGCTCGTCACCGTCATCACCGCAAAAAAAACCATTGGCCTGACCATGTGTGCACGTTGTGTCTAATGACATGAATTCATTGATTCTAATGACATGGATTATGTCTAATGACATTGTGTCTTACATGGATTCAAGGTTTTCTAAACAAAACTTATCATCAAAAGATGGAGCAAATCTGACCTTTCGCGAGTTGGGGAGCGCAATGTGACATCGGCAAACCTGACCTTACCTGACTAGGCTACTGTACGATTTTATCATTTTGTTTTGAATTTTGTTTAAAAGTAGACATTTCAAGCATGTCTGTGAGGCAAGTAGCCTATACGCCGAGTTTCGTTTAATTTATTCCAGTATTTAACGCGGTTTGCCGCTATACCTCGGGAATTTCTTGCTTTTCAACCGCGGTTAGAAAAAACCCTACGCCCCAGTCCTACTGAAGTCACACAATTCTAAAAGGAATATACAAACCCCCAGACCTCTTACATCCCCACATTCCAGAACATTAACACCTGTCCCTGAACAATGGACCATGCAACCCCCTATATGTCTGAACATCCACACCTGTCCTTGAATAACCATCCTCCAAAGCATTCCACAAACAGTGTCTGCCTCGCAACAAGCAGATATTTAGGCAAACAAACAAAGCCCAGATTAAAAAAAACAGTTAACTATATATACTGCTAACATACAGGAACAATTTCAAATACTGGTACTGAAAGGACTTAAAACACTGCAACCAGAAATAATGTATTCATTTAAAATGATTCAAATCTGATCTAAACTGAAAATTACAACAAATAGCACATTTAGATATTGTGAATCATCAAATACATTATATTTCTGTAAGTATTTCTCCTATATTTTAACATTTGAGAAGTGTAATGCCTCCATGTAATGTGCAAGGTGCACATGCTATTTTGACTACCATTCTCTCCCAACGTTGTAAAATTACAACAAAGACATAAGCTAAAGATCTAATTTGATGCATGCATTCCACAATAACCAAGTATTTACATGAACGTCTCGGTTACGTATGTAACCCTCGTTCCCTGAGTAGGGAACGGAGACGTTACGTCGGATGACGACGAATGGGGTTTCGCTTAGAAAGCCTATCAGCTTCGAGTATTACAAAACGAGCCTATGGCAAAGAAATGCCATGGGTCTGCGGAATTTGCATGACGTAACTACGCCCCACCTCGTGGGTATAAAAGGAGGAAGTCCGCAACAGCAGTTTATGTTTCTTTGCTGAGGAGCCAAGACTGAGCTCAGGCGATCCCCGCGGTACAGCGGAAAGTGGCAGGCAGACGTAACGTCTCCGTTCCCTACTCAGGGAACGAGGGTTACATACGTAACCGAGACGTTCCCTTTCGTTGTCACTCCGAGTTACGTCGGATGACGACGAATGGGGTTACCAGTCTAATCACGCCACCGTCTCAGCTGTCTTCCAGTGCCCTGCGTAAATCGAGATCCCTGTCATAGACTGGACGAAGGACTCCATTTAACACAGGAATACCAAGGTACACTGGGAAGCATATCCCAAGCTAGGGGAAGTATGCAATTAATGCCAACCCAGAGGGGGGGGGACTTAGAGAATACACATATGACCCGAAGGAAACATATGGAGAACACTGGGGTGTCCAGCCGCAGGTGGAATATTTCAACCCCAGGGGTGGCAAGGTGGCTTGCCAAGGGAAAGACACATGCTCAGAGAGGCTTACAGTGGAAATACACATGTGGGGGTCGCTCAGGGGAGGGACCATGCACACGGGAGGCACCTAGCCGACGCGCAGGCAAGAGACACTGGCGCCGACGTCAGGAGTGCTGGAGGAACTCAGGGCTTTCGGGGAAGCTCACCTGAGGAGAATATCGCACGTATCCAGTCCGTGGAGTGGAATGGCGAGCAAGCGAAGACACCTGAGCGGGTCCGGTACTAGCTAGTTGAAGCGAGTACATGAGAGGACACTGGCTCCACTCGGAGATTATAGAATCTGGCGAATGTGTTAGGTGTCGCCCAGCCTGCAGCTCTGCAGATGTCTGTTAGCAAGGCGCCATGCGCTAGGGCCCAAGAGGATGCCACACTCCGGGTGGAGTGGGCCGTCACACCAAGGGGGCACGGTCGACCTTGCTGCTGGTAAGCCAAGGCAATGGCGTCCACTATCCAGTGAGACAACCTTTGCTTGGAGAGAGCCTTTCCCTTCAGCTTCCCACCATAACAGACAAAGAGCTGGTCTGAGGTCCTGAAACACCGCGTCCTGTCTACATAGGCGCGAAGAGCGCGTACTGGACAGAGCAGTGCCAAGCCTGGGTCTGCCTCCTCCGGGGGCAGCGCTTGCAGGTTCACCACCTGGTCCCGAAAGGGAGTGGTAGGAACCTTGGGCACATATCCGGGCCGGGGTCTCAGGATCACGTGAGAGAAAGCCGGTCCGAATTCCAGGCACGCTTCGTCGACGGAGAATGCGTGCAGGTCCCCTACCCTCTTGATGGAGGCCAGTGCAACCAGGAGCGCTGTCTTCATTGACAGGAACTTAAGCTCGACTGACTGCAGGGGCTCAAAGGGAGCACTCTTCAGGGCAGTTAGAACCACTGAGAGGTCCCAAGAGGGAACGAGAGGAGGGCGAGGAGGATTTAGTCTCCTTGCTCCTCTCAGGAACCTGATGACCAGGTCGTGCTTCCCTACCGACTTACCTTCGACTAGGTCATGGTGTGCGGCAATGGCGGCAACATAGACCTTAAGGGTGGAGGGAGACAGCCTTCGCTCCAACCCTTGCTGAAGGAAGGAAAGCACAACGCTGATCGAGCAACTCCGGGGGTCTTCTCGGTGAGAAGAGCACCAGTCGACGAAGAGGTTCCACTTCAACGCATAGACGTGTCTCGTGGACGACGCTCTAGCGGAAGTGATGGTAGCCGCCACCGCTGGTGGAAGGGTACTCAAACCTACCTCGAGCCGTCCAGGAGCCACACGTGGAGGCTCCAGAGATCGGGGCGAGGGTGCCACAGGGTGCCCCGTCCCTGAGAAAGAAGGTCCTTCCTCAGAGGAATGGGCCAGGGAGGTGCTGTCGCGAGGAGTGCAAGTTCGGGGAACCAGGTCCGGCCGGGCCAATACGGCGCGACCAAAATGACCTGCTCCTCGTCCTCCCTGACCTTGCGCAAGGTCTGCGCAAGAAGGCTCACTGGGGGAAACGCATATTTGCGGCCCGGCGGCCAGCTGTGCGCCAGTGCATCCGTGCCGAGCGTGCCCTCGGTCAGGGAAAAATACAGGGCGCAATGGGTCGAGTCGTGAGAGGCAAACAGATCTATCTGTGCGTCCCCGAACTGGTCCCAAATCAGCTGAACCGACTGGGGATGGAGTCGCCATTCTCCAGGGAGGGGCTGAAGCCGTGAGAGCTCGTCGGCTGCACAGTTCAGGGCTCCGGGAATGAAAATGGCTCGAAGCGACCTCAGATGCTTCTGACTCCATAGAAGGAGGTGGCGGGCGAGTTGTGACATACGGCGGGAGCGTAGACCACCTTGATGGTTGATGTACGCTACAGTAGCGGTATTGTCTGAGCGGACTAGTACGTGTTGACCCCTGAGCAACGCCCGGAAGCGGTGCAGGGCAAGGCGTACTGCCAACAACTCGAGGCAATTGACATGCCATAGCCGCTGGGGTCCTGTTCAGGAGCCCGCAGCAGCATGTCCATTGCACATGGCGCCCCAGCCCGTGGTGGAGGCATCCGTGGAGACCACAACATGCCGGGAAGCTCGTTCCAGGGGGACACCCGCCCTGAGAAAACTGAGGTTCGACCATGGGGTGAGGAACTGACGGCAGGTCGGAGTAACTGGTACCCGGAGCGTGCCTTGATGCCATGCCCACCTCGGGACTCGGTCGCGAAGCCAAAGCTGAAGCGGTCTCATATGAAGCAATCCGAGCGGCGTGACCGCGGCTGCAGATGCCATATGCCCCAGGAGCCTCTGAAAATGTTTCAGTGGAACCGCATTCTTGCTCCTGAGATGTCTCAGGCAAGTCAGCAGTGACTGCGCGCGCTCGCTCGTAAGCTGCGCGGACATGGCGACCGAGTCGATGTCCATACCGAGAAAAGAGATCCTCTGCACGGGGCAAAGTTTGCTCTTCTCCCAGTTGACCCGAAGGCCCAGACGAGCTAGGTGCCGGAGCACTAGGTCCCTGTGTTCGCAAACCTGATCTCGAGAGTGAGCTAGGATCAGCCAGTCGTCGATATAACTCAGGATGCGAACCCCGTGTTCCCGAAGGGGAACAAGGGCAGCCTCGACGACCTTCGTGAAGGTGCGAGGAGACAGGGCTAGCCCGAAAGGGAGAACCGCGTAATGGTATGCTTGCCCCTCGAAAGCAAACCGTAGGAACGGTCTGTGTCGAGGAAGAATGGAGACATGAAAGTAGGCGTCCTTCAGGTCGATCGCTGCAAACCAATCCTGGGGCCGCACGCATTCGAGAACGCGTTTGGCGGTGAGCATCTTGAACGGCAGCCTGTGAAGGGAGCGGTTCAGCACGCGCAAGTCCAGGATTGGCCGTAACCCACCGGTTTTCTTGGGGACAATGAAGTAGGGGCTGTAGAACCCGGACCTCATCTCGGCTGGAGGGACAGTCTCGATTGCACCCTTCGCCAGCAGGGTGGCAATCTCTGCTCTCATGATAGGGGCATTGCCACCGACCAAAGTGGAGCGGACTCCCCTGAAGCGGGGAGGAAACCGTGCGAACTGAATCGCATAGCCGAGCCTGATGGTGCGCGCGATCCAGCGGGACAGACGGGGAAGCTCTAACCAGGCTCCCAGGAACTGAACCAGCGGGATCAAGCGGACGACAGGCGTCCCCCCGGAGGGGCAGCGAAGCAGAGTAACTGGCCCAGACGTGGACGGCATAGCGGCCCGGTGTGGGGGCACAGTTAGCAACCGCGCCCTGACAGAGGGGGCCAGGGGAGGACCAGGCTGGTCGTCCCGCGGGGGCCTGCTCTGCCAGGGGTCTGGCGACAGAGGGGGACAGGGGCGAAGCGTTCCGTGGACGGCACGCCTTGTCAACCGCCTCTGGGACAGAGGGGGGCGAGGAGAGCACGGCTTGTGGGCGGCGCTCTGTGTCGCCCGAGAACTCTGTGAGCTCAGGGAAGAGAGGGTCGTTTCTGTCTTTAACCACTTTAGGGTGCTGCCCACCCGTGGGTGAGCAGCGGGGAGCGGAGAACAAAAGATTCTCCCCCGGCCCTCCACCGGGGGAAGGAGTGGTCCTGCTACCATCTCCTGAAAAACGACCATCTTCCCTGAGCAGCCCGTCTCAGGAGCGCCGCTTGGCCCGGCGTTTAGCGGGGGGCGGGGCGGGAGAGGGCTGTGGCGCCTTCTTACGGCTTCCTCCGCGACCGGCCCGGGGTGGAGGCTGCTGCGTGGGCCGGACGGGAGGGGCGGGAGCCGCAGGAGGGCGCCCTCGGCGGGAAACAGGACGAGGCGTCTGCCCGGCCGGCTGGGTGGAGGCAGCAGCTGGCCGGCGGGGCAGAATGTGTTTTATGGCCTCGGTCTGTTTCTGGGCGGTTGAAAACTTTTGGGCAAAGTCTTCAACCGCACCGCCGAAGAGGCCGGCCTGGGACAAGGGGGCGTTAAGCAGACGGGTCCGCTCCGCGTCCCGCATGTCAGCCAGGTTCAGCCAGAGATGTCTCTCCTGGACCACGGCTGTGGACATCACCAGACCCAGGGAGCGCGCGGTAACCTTCGTCGCCCGGAGAGCAAGGTCGGTCGCGGCGCGCAGCTCATTGAAGAGCCCGGGGTCTGTCCTACCCTCGTGCATGTCTCTGAGCATCTGGGCCTGGTAGACCTGCAGAGTGGCCATAGCATGCAGTGACGCAGCCGCCTGTCCCGCCGCTCTGTAAGACTTCGCCACCAAGGTCGACAAAAATCTACAGGCTTTGGATGGGTGCTTAGGCTCGCCACGAGAAGAAGCACTCTGAGGACATAGTTGCATGGCAACAGAGCGTTCAACCGGGGGGAGCCCAGTGTACCCACGGGCGGCTGCATCATCGAGGGGAGGAAAGGCGGATGAGACCAACGAGCGGTCACGGGAAGACAACGGGGTCTTCCAGGACTTCGAGATCTCATCAATCACATCCGGGAAGAAAGGTATTGGGGTTTGCCGAGGACGAGGGTTGGCGGCCTTACCCAAAAACCAATCGTCCAGCCGCGAGCGCTCAGGACAGGGTGGAGGCCTCCACTCAAGCCCGATGCTCGCGGCTGCCCGGGAAAGCATGGCCGTCATCTCCGGATCAGACTCGAGCACAGCCGTATGCACACCGGAAGGTGGCAGCTGTGACGAGCCCTCACTTCCAGAAGAATCAAACCCACCTTGTGATGCAGCAACAGACATGACATCATCCTCTGTAGCTTCAACCGAAACACGCGTGTTTCGGTTGTTCACTAGCGGGCACCGTCATTGAAGAGGGGGGCTGGGGTCGCGGACACATAGTCGGCGCCTTGTTCCAGACCGTCACCCTCAGGTCACCCCGGCCACCAGCCGCAGGGCGGGGGGTGGATGAGGGGACTCTCACTCTTGCGAGTTCACGAGTCTCGACCGTAATGACGCGATGGTCATGTTCCCACAGAGAAAACATGAGTCATCCACGAGCGCTGCTCTAGCATGATCAATGCCCAAACATACTATGCAACGCTCGTGCCCATCAGAGTCCGATACCAATCTGCCGCAACCAGAAGTACACGGGCGAGGCATCTTTAAAAAGACGTGCCGCGTGTAAGCTCTTTTAATGAGAAAACTCAAGTGTTGAAGCACCCGGGGAGAAACGCGCCGACTGGCAAATCACTGCAGCAGATCAGCAGGAAGCACGCTCTCGCCGTAGATCGCCGTCACACCAACACTCGAGGCACTCGTTCGTGAAGCTGACAATTCAGAGATGGCTTGTGGAGAGAAGAATAAACTTGGCTCCGAAGCGAAAACATAAACTGCTGTTGCGGACTTCCTCCTTTTATACCCACGAGGTGGGGCGGAGTTACGTCATGCAAATTCCGCAGACCCATGGCATTTCTTTGCCATAGGCTCGTTTTGTAATACTCGAAGCTGATAGGCTTTCTAAGCGAAACCCCATTCGTCGTCATCCGACGTAACTCGGAGTGACAACGAAAGGGAACTAGACATTCTAACAATCACAAAAAAAATATTTCTGGGTTTTTACTTACTTCAATGTTGAGATATCCAGTCCAATGAAACAAGGAGATGCGCTTCCAGGAAAGTTTGCAGGTTGTATGAGTTCATGACCTTATGGCAAGACCTATATACACATTTACTATCCAATGGCATTGCGAGGCTAAACAATAGGACCCATTGGCTATGTAAATGTGGTCTTTCAAAAAAAAAAAAAATTTGCAGATGTGTTTTTGGAAGAGCTAAAAGTGATGTTGTAATTTTACAAGCACGGGTCTTACAGGGTTAATGGAGGGCTTTTATAAAATTGTAAGTGTCACATTTCTGCAGTAAAACTGTCAGGATACAGGCACGGAGACAGAGGTAAGTGAATCACAACACTGCTTTATTCAAAGTGACACAAGTGCATGGGTGAGTATTCTCAGAATTTAGGTGCAGATACGAGGCGGGTCACTACGTGAGGGGTAGATTACAGGTGAGCAGATCCTCTTCAGATTACTTTATGTCAAGCGGTCGCAGATCTTTCATACGTGTCCTTTCTCTTTCAGATGTCGTCGTGGGAGAGACAACTCGGCGTGAACACAGGGACTCAAGAAGATACAGGATTTAGGGGGACAGGGATCCAGACAGGGAATGCAGAGGTTAGTAATTCTCAGGTGAGTATACTTTACTTGGCTGAAACTGGACTTCTCAGAGACTTTGGAGGACAACGGGAAATGGTCTGTTCCTGTTGGAGGCTTGACGGTGAGTGAGGCTGTGGTGAGTGTTTTTATGCAGGGGTTGATGAGGCTTACTGATTGTGAACAGGTGCAGGTGATTAATATTCTGGGGAGAGTGATTGCAGGTGAGGATTCCAAAGAGGATTCTGGGGACTGTAGTGCAAAATATAACTGGTGAACTGTGACAAAAACACTCCAAAATATGGCCCCATATTTTTTAATTCTAAGTGCCTCATTGTAACCTC
Source organism: Gila orcuttii (assembly GCA_026230005.1). Classification (NCBI taxonomy): domain Eukaryota; kingdom Metazoa; phylum Chordata; class Actinopteri; order Cypriniformes; family Leuciscidae; genus Gila; species Gila orcuttii. Next base: position 16,030,111 of record JAPDVR010000024.1, on the reverse strand, counting down.
CAATTTTTTGAAAAAGAAAATAAGAAATATGTAATTTTTTTGTGAGTGTAATTCTTACTAGCAGTTACTAGTAAGAACTGAATTAGAGAGCTCTCTAATTTAATTCCTACTAGTCACAATTGAATCAGAGAGCGGTTTAATAATAATTGGTAATAGTAAGAACTGAATTAGAGAGCTCTCTCGAATGTACATCGTTGGTGAGTAATTTACATAATTGTAATCAATAAATTTTTTCACTGATGAAAAAGACAATAAATTAAAACCAGGTTTGAATGACAAAAATTATGACAAAAAATCTATTTACATTTTTGTCAACGAATTAATACGAGCCGAAAATGCTAGAAAATGAGCCAGATCTGAATATCACAGTAAACAAAATTGACTTTGTGGCATTCATTTGTGTGGTGGTGAATGGTAGAAATCGGACATATTAAGGATTATCGTAGGATGTGCTAATAAATTAGGGTTAGGGTTAGGTTAGAGTTAGTTTAACCTGTTTAAGCTTAACTTAGGGTTAGTTGTAGGGTTTAACTTAGTTGTAACTAACCCTAAGTTTCAGCAGAAGAGGTGCATGGGATTTTGAAAGCGGAGGAAGGAACTGCTAGGAGTTTGATAGCAAATGGATAAGAATTTAAAAAACATATATCAGAAATGGAAAAGGCACCAGACATCATATGCATTCAAGAGACATGGTTAAACAATTCTTTGGACTTTAAGATCAATGGGTATGTAGTAGAGAGGAAAGACAGAGTAACTGGAAGAGGGGGAGGGTGTGCAAAATTTATTAAAGAAGATATAGTGTATAAGAGAATAAGTAATAATGTAGAATATGTAAGTATAGAAGTAATGGGGAGGTATGAAGAAATTAGAATTTCAAACTTTTATAACCCATGCAAAGAAATAAATAATAGTATTCTAGAAGATGTGATGGCTGATTCACAGGGTAACGTTATTATATGTGGGGATTTTAATGCACATAATGGTCCATGGGGTAGTAAAACCAGCCTACAGACAATAACGGGTACTGTAGAAGAATTTATAGAAGAACACTCATTAGTATGTTTGAATGATGGGAAATCAACAAGAATGGATATAGTTAAAGGCGGCTTGTCATGTTTTGATCTCACAGTAACATCAGCTGCATTAGCAGGAAAGTGCACTTGGAGCGTACAAAAGGATAATTTGGGCAGTGATCACTGGTCTATAGTCTGTGAGATTCAGAGTGCAGTAAAAAAGCAAAGCTTTAACCAGTGTGCAAGGTGGGAGGAGTTTTGTGTGTTGTGTGAAGAAAATTTAAAAAATATGAAGCTGGAAGGGCATATTGAGGAGTGATATAAAAAAGTAGTAAGTGAAATTATTTTAGCAGCGAACCTATCTATACCATTAATAAGAGGCAATGGAAAAAGAAATCAAAATGTTCCATTGTGGTCTGAAGAATGCACAATGGCAATTAAAGAAAGGAACAAGGTATTCCGGGTTTTAAAAAGATGAATAACTCAAGATACAGTAATAGATTATCAGAAAGGGCAGCTGCAGAGAGACTGGAATGCATGTGTTATGGAGAATGATAAGGAAAATTAATGTATTAATACTCATAAACAAGTCCCTGTAATTGAGGAATATGGAAAGGTGGCCAAAACAGATAAAGAAAAGATAGAAATCTTGGCCAAAACATTTGCTAAAGTCCATAGTATTGAAAACTTGAGTGATAAGTTTTTAAAAAGAAGACAAGAGTTAAATAAAATGTATGAGAATGTTTGTATGAAAAAACAAGAAGTTGATAGTAACATGGATGATGATTTTAATCTCTTTGAGCTAAAAATTGCTACTAGCAATTCAAAGGATACAACACCAGGGAGAGACAGGATAAGCTATAGTATGTTAAAAAACTTACCGGACGTAGCCATTAAAGTAATACTGGATGTATATAACCAGATATGGAATGAAGGCACCTTACCCAAAGAGTGGAAAAATGCAATAGTTATAGGCCTACCAGTAGCAAAACCAGGTAAAGATGCAACAAAATCAAGTAGTTATAGGCCAATTGCTCTTACATCTGTATTATGTAAGGTGATGGAAAAAATTATAGTAAGAAGATTCAATTATTTTTGGGACAAAATTGTGGGTTTAGGAGGAAAAGATCTACAATGGATGCTTTGCTATTATTTGAAAGTGAGGTTAAAGAAGCTTTAACAATGAAAGAATTTCTTGTTGCTGTTGTCTTCGATATTGAAATATTGATATTGATATTGAAAAGGCATATGGAGGGAGGGACTATTAATGCACTACTACATGTATATCAAGCCTTAATATGGTCTAGTTTAGATTATGGGTGTGCAGTGTATGGTGGTGCAGCAAAATCCGAACTAAAGTAGTTGGACAACGTACAGGCTAGGGCACTTAGAATCTGCTGTGGAGCAATAAGATCAACCCCTCTAGATGCCACCAGGGTTGAAATGGGGTAGATGCCACTAGATTTAAGAAGGGAAAAGCTTACAATGATGTACTTGGATAATTTGCAGGGTTGTAATAAAGAGTCATTGTACACAATTTTAAATGACTGTTGGGAATATAAAAAGAATAACGGGAATAGTTTTGAATGGAAGTATAAACAATGGGTTAAGGAATGTGGTCTGGAAAATGTAGTTATTTGTCCCAATATGCCATTAAAAGGGGTATCGGTGTGAATATTCCTGAACCTAATGTTGAAATGAGACTGCTGGAGGATCGGGAGAAAGCAGAAGGAAGAGTTATGTTAATAGTTATAATAGTTATGAAATCAATAGTTTTATGAGAGAAAAATTTTATTCTTGTATACAGATCTATACAGATGGATCTAAAGACCCAGTCGAACAAAAAATGGGAGTAGAAGTATATATGTGACCCGCTCTGGCGAAATGAGTCGGAAGTCGCAACGTTCCATTTTAAGATATGGGGCGATTATGTGGAAAAACACATTGTTGTCAACTAGCCTACACAAAGATATGATTGCATAGGCTAGCATATTTGTTCTCTGTTTCCTTGTCTTTCTGCCTCTCTCACTTTCTTTACACACACACACACACACACACACACACACACACACACACACACACACACACACACACACACACACACACACACACAAATTAAATTTGGTCAAATTAAGCTGTAAAATAAATAGTTTATCCCTTTAAATGCAATGGATTTTGAAATATATCAACAAAAAACGGGCAAAAAACTTTAAAAGCGATTTTCTCAGGTTTTCAATTGGAAAAAGAGGGCAGACGACCATAATTCAAATGTGTATATCTTTACAACTATTCAATGTATGACTTTGACAAGGATATCATTTGAAAGCTTATGGTTTCCTCTTTCCATTAATACCAAAATCTCAATTTTGAAATTTGGGTCACTGTGACTCATTTTGCTGAATCAGGTCACATATTCCAAAATTTGAGACGAAAATAAGTTTAAGGTTGAGTGACAAAATGTCTGTATATTCAACAGAACTAACTGCTATTATAGTAGGATAGCAGTGGTTAGAGGAGACTAAGCCAAATAGGATGGCGACTGTAATTTGCTCAGATTCTGTATCAGCACTAAGTATATTGTCAACAAAAACTGACAGAGAAGACCTGATAGTAGAAATGTATACATTATTATATAGGCTGAACATAGAGCGTATAATTGTATATTTTTTGGGGGTGCCGGCACATATTGGGATAGTAGGAAACGAAATAGCGGATAAATTAGCAAAAGAAGCGTTAAGGAAAGACTTGGTAGATATTAAGATACCTTTAGGAAGAAATGAAGTTAGATCAATAATTAATAGAGAAATAATAAGAATATGGCAACAAAAATGGGAAAGTACCAGTACAGGTAGGTGGTATTATAGTATTGTAAAATCAGTAGGGAAAAAAGAATCGTGCTATGGAAGACATAGAAAGGAAGAAGTAATGATTTCTAGACTAAGGATGGGTCATACAGGGTTAAATCAACACTGGCATTAATGGTAAAGCATGGAAATGGTATGTGTGATGAATGTGGTGTTATTGAAACAGTAGAACATGTGTTTTTTAAGTGTAGTAAATATGAAGAACAGCGTAGCAGTCTTTTTGGTAATATAAAGAACAGGCCAGTGAGTATCATGGACTTATTGGGAAAGGGTTTGAGTGATAGACAGAGGTTTAAGGATGTGATAACATTTTTAGAGCTTACAGGACTAGATCACCGGATCTAGAGCCTGAGGAGGAGGAGCAAGTAGCTCTGATCATCCTGGAGGTTGAGGAGCTCGTGTGGAAGCTGGAGGAGCTGAACACGCAGCGCCAGCTGAAGCTCGGGCTCTGATCCTCTGAGATGTTAAAGTTTTTTTTTTTGGCAAATCAGATCCATTACTCATGTGCGCAAGGTATACAGTAGGTAGCGGTAATACTCCAAAGGAATGAACGGCCATAAAACGGAAAGAAGAAGAAGAAGAAGAAGAAGAAGAAGAGTCCTGTGCTGGATCGTTGTTTAATATTATCTCTTGTGTCAAGTCAAAGCCAAGTCAAGTCTAGTCTCTTGTTTATGGAAGCAGATTAGTCTCAAATATAATTCACGCAAAAAACATGATTCACACATGCATAGACAATTTCACATGCATGAAACCTAATTCAGAATCAGAATCAGAAAGAGCTTTATTGCCAAGTGTGCTTGCACACACAAGGAATTTGTTTTGGTGCTGAGGCTTCCAGTGGACATATACAAATACAACAAGAAACATAATACTACAAATTATAAGAATAAAGAATAAAAATATAAAAATATAAATATATGAGAATAAAAGTATCACAGTTGGGTTTAGTCAGAATAGACATTTCCAGATTTACAGATTATGAACATATTTACAGTGTTTTGAATATTATAAATAAATAAATCTACATATAAGTATCACCTGAGTTTTAGGATATTGCACTAAACAGTTGGAGTATTGCATTTAAGGGCGTATGCCTTGGGAGGTGTGTTAACTGTTCAGGAGGGAAATGGCCTGTGGGAAGAAACTGTTCCTGTGCCGAGATGTTCTAGTGGCCAGTGATCTGAGTCGCCGTCTTGACGATAACAGTTCAAACAGGGGGTGTCCAGGGTGAGTGGAGTCTGTGATGATTTTACCTGCTCTCTTCCTCACTCTGGAAGAGTACAGGTCCTGGAGGGTTGGCAGGAGGGCACCAATGATCCTCTCCGCAGTCCGGACTGTCAGTTGTAGTCTCCTGATGTCTGATTTGGTAGCTGAACCAAACCAGACAGTGATGGAAGTGCATAAGACAGACTCAATGACGGCTGAGTAGAACTGAATCAGCAGCTCCTGTGGCAAGTTTAACTTCCTCAGCTGGCGAAGGAAGTACAGTCTCTGCTGGGCCTTTTTCACAGTGGAGTCAATGTGATTGTCCCACTTCAGGTCCTGAGAGATGGAAGTGCCCAGGAACCTGAATGACTCCACTGCTTCCACAGTGCTGTTCATGATGGTGAGTGGGGGGAGTGCTGGGCTGTTCCTCCTGAAGTCCACGATCATCTCCACTGTTTTGAGCGTGTTCAGCTCAAGGTTGTTATAACTGCACCAGACAGCCAGCTGTTCAACCTCCAGTCTGTAAGCAGACTCGTCACCGTTCCGGATGAGACCGATGACAGTGGTGTCGTCGGCAAATTTCAGGAGCTTGACAGAGGGGTCTTTAGAAGTGCAGTCATTAGTGTACAGGGAGAAGAGCAGTGGGGAGAGAACGCACCCTTGAGGGGCGCCAGTGCTGGTGGTGAGAGTCCTGGATGTGTGTTTCCCCAGTCTCACTCGCTGCTGCCGGTCCGTCAGGAAGCTGGAGATCCACTGACAGATCGAGGATGGTATGGAGAGCTGGGTCAGTTTGGCTGTGAGAAGGTCAGGCATGATGGTATTGAAGGCCGAACTGAAGTCCACAAAGAGGATCCTTGCATAAGTCCCAAGTCTGTCGAGATGTTGCAGGATATAATGCAGTCCCATGTTGACTGCATCATCCACAGACCTGTTTGCTCTGTAAGCAAACAGAAAGGGATCCAGCAGGGGTCCAGTGATGTCCTTCAGGTGGGCCAACACCAGTCTTTCAAACGACTTCATGACCACAGACGTGAGAGCGACAGGTCTGTAGTCATTAAGTCCAGTGATTTTGGGTTTTTTGGGGACAGGAATGATAGTGGAGCGTTTGAAGCAGCAGGGAACTTCACACTGCTCCAATGATCTATTGAAGATCTGCGTGAAGACCGGGGCCAGTTGGTCAGCGCAGGCTTTTAAACAAGAAGATGAGATGCCGTCTGGGCCTGAGGCTTTCCTAGTCTTCTGTTTTTTGAAGACTCGGCTCACGTCCTCCACACAGACCTTAAGCTCAGGTAGGATGGCAGGAGGGGAGAGTAATGGGGGTGCAGGAGGTGATGGTGAATGTGTGAAGTGCAGATCAGACCGGGTGTGTGGTGTGAATGAGGGCTTTTCAAACCTGCAATAAAATGAATTTAAATCGTCAGCCAGGTGTTGATTGTCCACAGATCGGGGGATGGTGACTTGACTTGTTTCGTTGGATGAAAACTGTTTTTTCAGTTTTTCAGAGTAGTTCCTTTTAGCAACTCTGATCTCCTTTGTCAGTCTGTTTCTGGCCTGGTTATACAAGATTTTATCCCCACTTCTGTAAGCATCCTCTTTGGCATGACGAAGGTGTTTGAGTTTCCCAGTAAACCATGGTTTATCATTAGTGAATGATAAGAATGTCCTGGTAGGAATGCATGTATCCTCACAGAAACTTATATATGATGTTACAGTATCTGTGAGCTCATCCAAATCGGTGGTAGCAGTTTCAAAAACAGTCCAATCAGTGCACTCGAAGCAGGCCTGTAGATCCTGCTCTGCTTCATTAGTCCATCTTTTAACAGTCCTTATCACAGGTTTAGCTGATTTCAGTTTCTGCCTGTAGGTCGGTATAAGATGAACCAAACAGTGATCGGAGAGCCCCAAAGCTGCTCACGAGACTGAGTGATACGCATTCCTTATTGTGGTATAACAGTGGTCCAGTATATTACTGTCTCTGGTGGGACATGTAACGTGCTGTCTGTATTTTGGTAGTTCACGGGAAAGATTTGCTTTGTTAAAATCCCCAAGAATTATTAGAAGAGAGTCTGGGTGCCTTTGTTCCGTTTCAGCTATTTGTTCAGCCAGCTGTTGTAGCGCCGGGCTCACGCACGCGTCTGGAGGGATGTAAACATTCACAAGAACGAAAGAGGAAAACTCCCGTGGCGAGTAGAAAGGTTTGCAATTAATGAAATGGGTCTCTAAGTTAGGAGAGCATATCTTGTTCAGTGTTGTTATATCTGAACACCAATTTTCGTTAATGTAGAAACACAATCCACCACCTCTCGTTTTCCCCGTTAGCTCCGCGATGCGATCCGCTTGGAACAGCTGGAAGCCCGGCAGATGTATTGCGTTGTCCGGTATGGCTTCACTCAGCCAGGTTTCAGTGAAGCATAGAGCGGCAGAGTTAGAAAAATCCTTGTTAATCCTTGTGAGGAGAAGTAGTTCGTCCATTTTGTTAGGAAGGGATCGGAGGTTCGCGAGATGAATACTGGGGAGTGCAGTGCGCAGGCCGCGCTCGCGGAGTAGCGCCGGCTCGCTTTCCTCGTTTGCGTCTGACCGCGCGTTTGAACAACACCGCTGCCCCACCGACGAGAATGTCCAGCAAAGCGTCTGAATAATCAAAAACTGTATAGAAGTTTCTGGTGTGTGTTTCCTAATGTCCAGTAGTTCGTCTTTTGTGAAGCTGATAGGAAAATAATGACTAAACACAGGACAAACGAACAAAAACAACACAATAGCTGGAGAGCGACACACCGAGGCAGCCATCTGCGGCGCCATCTTGGATGTTTTTCAGGTACACAATATACAAAAAATTATATATTCATAAAATACATTTCACAAATGCAAAACACAATTCGTAGATATACAACTGTGCACAAAAACCTTTGAATGTTTAAAATGTACGAGTGTGTCCTTGAATTTGAATGTGCAAATCGTCATTCACGTACGAATTGCCTTGCATGTGTGTGTGTGTGTGTTTTTGAGACTTTCCTCGCAGCGCTTTACTCGTAACACAGAGCAGTCGTACTCCTTAGCCAATCAGATTTAAGCTTATCAATCGACCAATCAGTATCACGTGAGGGCGGGCCATACCTGCATTAGGTCATCAGCTTTCGACCAGTTCATGACTGAGCAGAGGTAAGTGCAGTTAATCGTTCATTTCTGTGTTAACTGAAGTTAGAGATCAGTTGAAGCAATAGTTTATTAAATGCTGTTTAGTCCACATGTGAACATAAACATTTATTTTTAGTATTGATGGATTTTCATGTCCTTTCCACCACACATTCAACTGATGATAATGTATGTAATGACGTGCATAGGAGACATGTTTTGTTTTAAACTGCATATATTATGTAGTTTTATTGTTTCAGATTTCCGAGACAGATGATGTATGAAGTTGCAGACAACCAGTACTGTGATCTTACCGTTCCTACTGTAATTGTTTGAAAACAGTCATGTTGCAAGTCATCCATTTTGACAGTTGTTTCAACAAGTGGTTGAAAGTGATGCATTGTTACTGTATCCATTTGTCTCATGCGGACTTTATGTACACGCTCTAGGAATAAAGCCTTGCTATGCATGCATTATTAAATGTTCTTGTCAGAATTAAAAGATTCAAAGACATAGTTCAATGTGATGTACACGTTTTATTAATTTGAAAGTTTCCGAAATTTGGGAATAAAATATATATAAAATGACTTGATCATGATTAATGTTCCTGTTACATATGAAGATCATGAACTGACAGTCTTAAGTATGAAGCACAACATTCAGCACAGAGAAATATACGTCTCTTCCAGAGTTGTGAGATCCAGTCAGAGTCTACTTTGCTTTTAAAGTATATAAATATAAGTGCAATACATCAAGTGAAAAGTGAACAAATGAATTGTGTTCAATCCAGTCATCAGTAGACCTCTCTGTTAACCTCTCTGTTAGGACTTATATAATATTATGTCCTGATATTTAAAATAGTAAAAACCTATTGTACGAGAGGTGCAGACAGAGGACGTCGGAGATTAAGTGATGGTATTTGAATAGAGTTTACTGAGTTATCTTAGTCGCATAATCTTAATTGCCTCTCTATGATAAGTACCTTTGTCTTATCAGCATAAAATCAGATTTGCCTTTTACTAGGCAAAGTAAAATTAATGCTTCACAACATTGTCCTGTGAGACCTTAAGATGACAATAAAAAACCTTATTTAAAAACCTTGAGATGACAATACAGCACAAAACATAAGGAAATGCATGTTGAATATATTGGTAACAGTCTACAATATGGTACAATAACTAAGTTAACATTAGTTAATGTATTAACTAACCATGAGCAATACATTTGTTGCGGTGTTTGTTAATCTTTGTTAACGTTAGTTAAAAATACAGCTGTTTATTGTTAGTTTACAGTGCATTAACTAATGTTAACAAGATTTTAATGAAGTATTAGTAAATGTTGAAATTAACATTAACAAAAAATAATAAAGGCTGTTTACGTGCAGTTCATTATTAGTTCATGTTAACTAATGTTAACTAATGAAACGTTATTGTAAAGTGTTACCAATTAAGACATTAATACAAAAAAAAAAAAAAGAGAAGAAAGAAATAACATGAATTAAGATGTTTGTGACTGCTATCCAGATGTCACACCAAAGGTGAGTAATCCTGAAAAATACAGGGAAACAAGTGTTAATAATAATTTAACAACATACACAAATGGCAAATAAACACTACAGTGTTTCCCCTACCATTGTTTTGGGGGGGCGGCCCGCCCCCGCAAAACGACCCCCCGCCCCCCTAAAATGCTGACGAAATACAGTCATAAAAAAGGAATTTAGTGTAAAACGCGGAATTTCACGGAATTTGTAAATTTGAGGAAAAAATAGAAAGCAGTTCAGTACACTTGAAATCAAATCGCGATGTAGACTAGTGTGTGTGAATATTAAAACACAAAGACTATTTAAATACGAATCCTGCATGTTCTGTGTGAATGAATGGTGCCCCGACGCGCAGTTTAATTTACCACACACACACTGAAGCACGTGTGACGCTTGCGCTGTTATTTGGCCTATATGAAGACACAAATGCATGAACTTCCTCTCCAGGCTCTAGATCCACTCTGAAAGTCACTTCGTGATCATTTCACCGCTTCATTTGAGAAAAACTATCATCATGACAAACACACAGAACCTCAAAAGGTCTTCACGGCAACCCGTCAAAATAAAAGTTCGGTTTAACTTGACAGAAATATATTACTGTTGTACATTAGAATTTAGATATATCCCAATGTAATAATACACTAACACTAATCCAAATAAATTATCATCAAAACTGAAAATTTTAAGGAATAATCCATGTTTTAATTTGAACAGTTAGGCTAAAGCTCATTGTGCAGCCAGTTATTTGACAAAAAGTTTATTTAATTTCATATGATTAAAATTGATGATAAATGCTAAAATTTGTGTTTTATGTCTTCATTTTATTACCAGAAAAAACACAACACAGAATTAGTGTGAATTTTTTTTCCATATATATATATTAAAAAAAAATGTTGTATAAGTTTAATGATTCATAGTACATGATTTCAATTAATAATAAAAAACAAATACACCACGTATCCGTAACACGCCCGCTCCGCAACACTAGCAGTCCGTCCCCCCCCCCCCCCCCCCCCGAAAAAAAATCCTAGGGGAAACACTGCACTATATGTCACAGCAGTTAAATATGTCTCTGTATTGCATGTTCAAACCATAATATCAGTCATAGTAATAGTAATAGGTTAAAAGATGTTTTCAGTAGTATATGAGTTTGGACATTTTAGAGAAACACTTAATTGACGCATTACAATTTAAATAAACCCATTCGATTTTAGTCCACTAAATCTACTTTAGATTTAGTTGACTAAAATCATATGATATTTAGTCGACTAAAACTAGACTAAAACTAAAACAATTCAGATGACTAAAATATGACTAAAACTAAATGGCATTTTAGACAAAAGACTGACTAAATCACTAAATCAAAATTTGCTGTTAAAATTAGAGAGCTCCCTGATCATAATTGTTACTAGTAAGAATTGAATTGTAGAGCTCTCTAGTTTAATTCTTACTAGTAAAAATGCAATTACGACGAGTAATGCTGGGGACATTTTGAAGGTGCCATAGAATGGAAAACTGCATTTAACTTGGCATAGTTGAATAATAAGAGCTCTATCTGGAACTGACAAAACTTGAGCCTCAAACACCATTGTTTCCACCTTCATACGTAAATCTCCTGTTTGCAAAAGACCCCTGAAAAACGGGTGAATCCCAACATAACACCAACTTTGACGTTGCAGTCGGGATCATTAATATTTACGCCCCCAAAATTTGCATATACCAGCCCATGTTCTAGTCCAGTCAGTATTAACATGGACCTGCACAGCCGAATCATCAGAAGTTCTGCAAGTATTGTGAAGAAGCAAGCAAGGAAAATAGTGAAAAGGGCAGATCATGGATATAAATGTTATGTTCTAGGCTGTGCAGGAGATGTGAGCACTTTTCATACCCTTCCCACAGAACAGGGGCCTCATGTACAAAGACTTGCGTTGAATTCATACTATAACATTGCGTACGGACAAAGCTGTAAATGTGCGTACGCACAAAAAAAAAGAGATGTATGAATCTCTGCGTACGAAGGATCCCACGCATATTCTCTTTGTACATCCCAATTAACGTAAAAATGAGCGCACATGCACGAGCACAACGCCCCACCCAGTCTCCTCCCTTAATTAAATACATTTAAATATGGTAATGAGTCCACTTTGGCAAAAGAAAGGAGTAAGAAAATGGCTAAAGCAAGCGGCAAGAAGTGAAACTTTACAGAAAGTGAATCGGAGATGCTACTATCGGAGGTAGAAACGAGAAAAAAAATATTTGGAACTTTGTCCTCCGGAATTAATAACAAAAGGAAAAAATATGAGTGGGAGAGTTTGGCTGATGCCGTCAATGCGGTGGGATCTGAAAGTCGCACTGTAAATGGACTTAAAAAGAAATGGTCTGATATAAAGGTGGACGTTAAATGGAGAACTGCTGCGCACCGACAAAGTGTGGGCAGAACAGGCAGTGGTAAAGGGGTCGATGAACTTACACCCTTTGAGCAGAGAGTTGCCTCAATTATGGGTGACACTTTACTCTCTGGAGTAGTATCTGCTGCTGTGGGAGACTCGGATTTACTACAGGACTGCCACGGAGGTAACCAATATTATCTGCACATTTATTGAATGGAAATGTTTCCAATTCACATATGCAAATTCTTCTTCATATGGCACCTTTATAGCAATGTGTGTGCAGTCGATCGCTCCGATTACATTAGGAAAACCGGCTATCGCTGCAAAATTGCGTTTTAATGTTTGGCTGGTCAACTGCATCATATGGGAACCTTATATACCTGGTAGACATGCGGATGATCCCGACCCATACCGCTGGCATTGCGCGGCTCAAAGACGATTGGCTTATTCCTGAGCGGTCTGCCAGTTCCCTTTGGAAAGAACCAGTTGCCAGGAAACCAAGTGTTGTCAGCACCTGCAAGGGAACGGGTATTGCGTGGCTCCTCGGTGTCTCTCTCTCTAGATTCGGACCCAACTCAGCACAGAGCGCCAAGAGGATAGCCCTTGGAAATCTGAAACGGCTGATAAGCCAGTCATCATCCTGGGCCAGAAAATCATTGTGGTCCCTAAAAACTCGTTCTCTTCGGATGCTGCCATTAGCAATGTCCTTTAATAAGGCCAAAGCTGCCATTGCCTAGACTAAGGGTTGTATCAATTTGCATATGCTTTTATATGTTCTTAGCCTACTTAATTGCATAATTGATAGAATATTCCCATAAGGCTCGTGTGACAATATATCTGTAACGAACAGGCTGAGGCGGTCGGATCCATTTGCAGTATTTTATTGATACAGGTAAGCCAACAAAGGAAAGCAGTCATAAAACTCAAAAGCCCGTGGCAAGGGCGGCAGCAGCAGCAAACTCAAACACAGCACACTAGTAAGGGCAGTCCAAGAATCGTACATCAAACAGGCAAAGGTCAGGGGCTGGCAGCGTAGGTTCAAAACGAGTTAAGAGTCCAAGTCAAAATATCAGAGCAGTACGAGATAAACGAGCTAGAGAAAGCGTGTAGGTAAAACAAGACTTCACAAATGAAAAATGAACAGAGCAGTCCAGATAAAGGGGAGCTAAGGGTACACAGGTGATACTGATGCAGAGAAGGGTTGATTAATCAGGAGATAATGAGCAGAGAAGGATAGTGGGAACTGAAGTCCTAATACACAGGAGAGAGGGATCTGGTGAAACCAGGAGGAGGCGTCGTCGAGCGGTCTGTGACAATATGTAAATTATTTTATAAATTGCACATTAATAGCAATGCTTCCAACAGGTGGTAGTGCGATAGACTTGTAGAACAATTCGTTGTGTAATGTTTGCAACTTAACTTCATTGCCTGTAAGATTCGCCAACGGACAAAAACTATGAGAAATGTATGTACGCCAGACATGAAATTGGCGTGGAGGAACACACATTCTCACGTTAATTTCACTGTTAGTACATCCGACCGTGAGCGTGAAAGCTGGCGTAAGCAAAGATTTTGTGCGTACGCAATATTGATACATGAGGCCCCAGAACTGTCAACAGGCATGGTTGATGTTTATCTATAACAGGATACCGCACCATTTTAATTCAAAGTTGTTAGTTTGCTCTGCCCATTTCACCACTGACAGTTTTTCTAACCTGGGACAATATCAAACAGGCTTTGCTCAGCGCTTGATACTGAAGAAGGGGGCAATTCCAACTATTTCTATTACAACCCCTACCGCAAGTAGTAAGTAACGTAAATGATTTTATCCAATTCTTAATTGTTGAAGCCATTTCTGTTTAAATCTAAGGTTTCTTAGTGAGCTAACAACATTAACGATAATTTACCCTTAGTTGTCGAGATCGAACGCAAGATGCTAGTACAGTAACGTTAACCTTAGCTAACTAGCAGGCTCCAAGTAATGAGCATAGATAACTAAGTAGTATGACGACCTATTTACACGGAGGTTAATATTATTTCCGGTCATATAAATCTACAAAATACAACAGATACACCTATGTTAATCCCTTTTGTTGGGTAGTATTATAATTAAACCCATATTTCATCAACAACACATAACTCAGGAGCTAACTAGGTTATTTTGGTTGCTTACAGATAGCTCACTCGCTACCTCTAGCTAACGTGACCTTCTCCACCGCTTAAGTTGAAACGATTGTCATTTGACAATACATCTAGTCAATTTGTTCAAATATTTTTTTGTTTGAGAACTGAAGTATGATTATTTTGCATGTTTGTATTTCAAAGTACATCACAGCTCCTGCATACAAATCTGTGAAACAGCCAATCAGAGCAGAGCTCAACATTACTATTCATGACCATTCCAAATAAGGTAATAACAGCCCATTTCATTCTAGAGACAAATTCTAAGGTTGTAAACCGACATGTAAACCGTATCTGGAGATTTTTTGCCCTTACCTAAGCCACATACCTTCGATATAGATATCAGAGAACAATTTAAAATATTGTATCAATGCATTCTATAGCACCTTTAAGCTAAAACGGCTTGCCATACTCCATTGCTTCTAACGGAAAGTAGATTCAAATTAAAACTTCACTGCAAAGCGTCACCTGGTGGATCCTCATATGCACTTTATCTCAATACTCACATCATATAGCATATACCAACCTCACTCTTGTATAGGAAAGTAAGACATTCACCAACTATTTAGTGCTACAGAGAAAGATCTTGCTGTGCATTTTAAGGGGTACACATCTAGATTTGTTGCCCACATATATTGGTGAATTACACTGTAATTATAATATACTCTATATAACAGCAAAAAAACACAAACAGTTGTTCCCTTTCAAGGGAACTCGAGCTGCGTCAAGCTGTGGGAACGCCTCTGCGTGTGTGCGTCATGAAGCACGTATGGAATCAGTCCAATGGAGAGACGGAACGTCATAGGCGGGTGACGTCATCGACCAGGAAACTATAAAGCACCCCCAAAACACAAGCGCGACAGCTTCTATGCCTTCAGTAAGCGCTATATGTGGATCTGTCTCAAGTGTTTTTGTCTGTCACTAAGCAGGAGTTTCACTATTTCAAAAAACTATATATATATATTATATTGAGAGACAATGGCGAGCGAACAGCAATTTAAGAAGTGTGTTCCTCCCTGCTCGCGCTATTTAACGGGCGGGGATACACACAGCTTATGTGTTGTTTGTTTGGGAGTGCAGCATGCCCAGTCAGCTCTCGAGGGGGCTGATTGTGAGCATTGCGAGCGTTTGCCTCTTAGAACGCTCCACTCCCGCCGATCACTCTTTGAGGAGAGTGGTTCGGTTCGCGATACCCGCGGATCGGGTCCCGCTCATGCCGAGGCTGAGCGCCGACGTCATTCGTGGGGATCGCAGATGGATCTAACAGCGGGGCTTGAGACGGGCTTTGCCCTATCTCAGCCCTTACCTGTTAGATCCAGTGCCTCAGTCTCGGGTTCGGAAGCACGCTCTGCGGTTTCTTCCCCCCGAACTGAGGCCCCAGTACTGCAACTATCCAGTTCTGAGGATCTGGATGTTGTTAGTCTGGATGCGGGAGATGTCGATGATTCGCCATCTCGCTCTCCCGAAAGTGAGGAGCTTATGGAGGTGCTCACTCATGCTGTTTCTAAATTAAGCATCGAGTGGCCAGTTGTTAGGCAGGAGTCTAGAGAAAAATCTAAACTAGATGAGAGATTTTTGCCTTCCCGTTCCCAACCTCCACTCCACTCCACTCTTAGGCCGAAGTCTTCTGGCAAAACTGATCTGAGGACAGTTATTATGGCCAAGAAAGCTTCGGCAAAGAAGAAGTCCTGACGCCACTGGCGTCAGGATGCTGAGGGTGGTCCCTGCCGTGGGAGAGAGGTGTTCACCGCATTACACGGTGCCCGCTCTTCTTCGGTGCCCTCAGGGGCCCGTTCTGCCAACCCCGCCTTCATGCCGGGGCACAGACGGTCCCAGCGAGCGCTTTCCCGTGGGACGCTCGCCCCCTCTGAGGAGGGTCTCAGAGCAGTTAAGCCAGTCGTTCCCTGCCGGTGCGCCGTTACAGGGCGCTGCGTTTGCTGCTCAAGTTACACCAGAGGCCAGTCTCGAGAGACTGGTACCCTTAGTAGTATTTCTGGCAGAGTGGAAAAACCTTCCAAAAATATCTCAGTGGGTTCTGCACATAGTAGAAAAAGGTTATGCTATCCAATTCAGGTGTCCTCCACCAAAATTCAGAGGGGTTCTGCCCACAGTGGTGGGCCCCGAGCAGGCTCTGGTAATGGAACGAGAGGTAAAAGCGCTCCTTCAGAAGGAGGCTATAGAACGGGTTCCTCCTCCCAGTTTGGAGTCGGGTTTTTACAGCCGATATTTCATCGTTCCAAAGAAGGATGGGGGGTTGCGTCCAATTTTAGATCTGCGCCTGTTGAATCGCGCGGTAGGGAAGCTAAAATTCAAGATGCTCACTATCAAGCAGATTGTGGCACAAATCAGATCCGAGGACTGGTTTGTCACGATAGATCTGAAGGACGCGTACTTCCATATTTCCATCCTTCCACAGCACAGGAAGTTCCTGAGGTTCGCCTTCGGGGGCGAGGCGTACCAGTACAAGGTTCTTCCATTTGGCCTAGCTTTATCTCCCCACACTTTCACGAAATGCATGGATGCAGCTCTAGTGCCCCTGAGGCTTCAGGGCATTCGTATCCTCAATTACATGATTTTAGCTCAGACGGAGCAGATGGCGGTTCGGCATCGAGATGTCGTTCTCGCTCATATAAGAAAGTTGGGGTTAAGGCTGAACGCGAAGAAAAGTGTGCTATCTCCTTCTCAGAAGACCGCTTTTCTGGGCGTCGTTTGGGATTCGGTCTCGATGCGGGCGCGGCTCTCCCCGACCCGCATCACTTCGATTCTCGCAGCCGTGAAACAAGTAAAGCTAGGCCAGCTACTCACTGTAAAACAGTTTCAGAGACTGTTGGGTCTGATGGCAGCAGCGTCCAACGTTATACCTTGCGGCCTGCTGTACATGAGACCACTGCAGTGGTGGCTCCGGACCAGGGGATTCTCCCTGAGGGGAAATCCCCTCCGCACGATCAAAGTCACGCGGCGCTGCCTTCATGCTCTGGTCATGTGGAAAGAAACCTGGTTCCTATCCCAGGGGCCTGTGTTGGGGGCTCTTTGTCGTCGCGTAACGCTAACGACGGATGCTTCCCTCACAGGGTGGGGGGCGGTCATGAGTGGTCGTCCAGCCCAAGGTCTGTGGCAGGACCATCATCTATTATGGCATATAAATTGTCTAGAGATGTTGGCGGTGTTCCAAGCTTTGAAACACTTCCTAGCAGACCTCAGAGGTCATCACGTGCTAGTTCAGTCAGACAACATGTCGCTGGTCTCGTATATAAATCATCAGGGGGGCCTGCGGTCGCGTCCACTTTACAGGTTGGCCCGTCAGATCCTCCTGTGGTCCCAGGGGAGATTACAGTCTCTGAGAGCTATGTATCTTCCTGGTTATCTGAATGTGGTAGCAGACTCCCTGTCGAGGCAGGGGCCGAGGCCGGGGGAATGGAGGCTCCACCCCGAGGTGGTGGAGCTCCTTTGGTTGAGTTTCGGTCGCGCAGAGGTGGACCTATTCGCTTCCAAGGAGACAACGCACTGTCATCTGTGGTTCTCCATCAGTCAGCCAGCCCCTCTGGGGTTGGACGCTCTGGTACAGCCGTGGCCGAGGTCACGTCTGTATGCTTTTCCCCCGATTGCTCTGCTACCAGGAGTTCTGGAGAGGGTTCGCCGGGACGGGGTCAGCCTACTTCTAGTAGCCCCGTTCTGGCCAGCCCGAGTATGGTTCACGGACCTAATATCTCTTCTGGACGGCTCTCCCTTTGAGATTCCGATCAGGAGGGATCTACTCTCTCAGGAGGGCGGTACGATATTTCACCCCCGCCCAGAGTTGTGGAAACTGTGGGCTTGGCCTCTGAGGGGGCCCAGCTCATAGAAACTGGTCTCTCAACTGAGGTTGTTGAGACCATCCTTCACTCCAGAGCTCCGTCCACGAGGAAGTTATATGCCCTGAAGTGGAAACTTTTCACTTCTTGGTGTGCAGAACACCGGCAGGACCCAGTTAACGGCCCAGTGGGTGCAGTGCTGGAGTTCCTGCAGGAGCGTTTCTCTGCAGGGTTATCCCCCTCCACACTAAAGGTGTATGTGGCGGCACTAGCTGCTTACCATGTCCCTTTCAGTGGAGTTTCTCTTGGGAGACACCCACTTATAACTCGCTTCCTTCGTGGTACTTTAAGGCTGAGGCCTGCAGTTCGCATGAGGGTGCCGACTTGGGATTTGTCCATTGTATTAGAGGGCCTCTCTTTGGCCCCCTTTGAACCTATTGAGGAAGTTTCTGAGAAATTCCTCACATATAAGACTCTCTTTCTGCTTGCAATATCCTCAGTTAAAAGAATCGGAGATTTGCAGGCTCTGTCGGTTGCACCCTCGTGCCTGGAGTTTTCGCCTGGTATGGTTAAGGCTTTTCTATACCCTAGACCAGGTTATGTCCCTAAGGTCCCTACTAATGCTGTTAGACCTACAGTGCTGCAGGCTTTCTATCCTCCTCCTTTCGTGTCATCAGATCAGGAGAAACTCAACCTTCTCTGCCCTGTTAGGGCGTTAGACGCTTATGTCCACAGAGCTGCCCTGTGGAGGAAATCAGAACAGTTATTTGTGTGCTTTGGGCCACCCAGGAAGGGGTGTACCGCGTCTAAACAGAGAATGAGCAAGTGGGTGGTTGAGGCCATCTCACTTGCTTATGAGTCGGCTGGTCAGCCTTCACCTTTGGCTGTACGAGCCCACTCTACTAGGAGTATGGCTGCCTCTAAGGCATTATTGTCAGGAGTATCGCTGAGTGATGTTTGTGATGCGGCTGGGTGGTCCTCACCGCATACATTTGTTAAGTTCTACGAATTGGACTTGAGTTCCACTTCTGGGGCGCAGGTGCTCTCGTCCTCTGTGCGCTAGTTCCCACATGACGGTCATTTGCTCCTATGGCGACGTGGGTATGGGCGTTCCCACAGCTTGACGCAGCTCGAGTTCCCTTGAAAGGGAACGTCTCGGTTACGTATGTAACCCTAGTTCCCTGATAGGGAACGAGACGCTGCGTCGTTCTGCCATACTCCCAGCATGCCCGTTAGCGCTTCCTTCAGGCCTATCAGAAGCTGTCGCGCTTGTGTTTTGGGGGTGCTTTATAGTTTCCTGGTCGATGACGTCACCCGCCTATGACGTTCCATCTCTCCATTGGACTGATTCCATACGTGCTTCATGACGCACACACACAGAGGCGTTCCCACAGCTTGACGCAGCGTCTCGTTCCCTATCAGGGAACTAGGGTTACATACGTAACCGAGACGTTTCCGCTGCAAGGAATATGTGACCCTGGATGACAAAACCAGATGTCATATGGGTCATTTTTTTACAATTGAGATTTATACATCACATGAAAGCTGAATAAATAGGCTTTCCATTGATGTATGGTTTGTTAGGAAAGGACAATATTTGGCCGAGATACAACTATTTGAAAATCTGGAATCTGAGGGTGCAAAAAAATCTAAACATTGAGAAAATTGCCTTTGAAGTTGTCCATTTATGTTCGCGATTGTGCTGCATTCACTCACAAAAATAAATGTTTTATACATTTACTGTAGGAAATTTTCAAAATATCTTCATGGAACGTCTCGGTTACGTATGTAACCTTAGTTCCCTGATAGGGAACGAGACGCTGCGTCAAGCTGTGGGAACGCCTCTGCGTTGTGCGTCCTGAAGCACGTATGGAATCAGCCCAATGGAGAGATGGAACGTCATAGGCGGGTGACGTCATCGACCAGGAAACTATAAAGCACCCCATAAACACAAGCGCAATAGCTTCTGATAGCCTGAAGGAAGCGCTAGCGGGAATGCCGGGAGTATGGTGGGATGACGCAGCGTCTCGTTCCCTATCAGGGAACTAAGGTTACATACGTAACCGAGACGTTCCCTTTCAAGGGAACTCGAGCTGCGTCAAGCTGTGGGAACGCTAATACCCGCGTCGCCATAGGACCAAGTGACCGCCATGTGAGAACTAGCGCACAGAGGGCGAGAGCACCTGTGCCCCAGGGGAAGGAATTAAGTCTAGGTCATAGATCTTAATGAAAGTATGCGGTGAAGACCATCCAGCCGCATCACAAACGTCACTGAGGGAAACTCCTGACAATAAGGCTTTAGAAGCCGCCATACTCCTGATAGAGTGGGCTCGTACAGCCAAGGTGAAGGCTGACCAGCTGACTCATAGGCAAGTGAGATAGCCTCGACCACACACTTGCTTATTCTCTGTTTAGACACGGGACGCCCCTTCTTGGGTGGCCCAAAACACGCAAATAGTTGTTCTGACTTCCTCCACAGGGCAGTTCTGTGGATATAGGAGTCTAACGCCCTAACAGGGCAGAGTAAATTAAGTTTCTCCTGGTCAGACGACAGAAATGAAGGAGGACAGAAGGCCTGCAGAACTGTAGGTCAAAGAGCCTGAACCATGCCAGGCGAAATTCCAGGCACAAGGGTGAAACCGACAGAGCCTGCAAATCAACGATTCTCTTTAGTGAGGAGATAGCAAGAAGAAAGATAGTCTTAAACGTGAGAAACTTCTCAGGAACTTCTTCGATAGGTTCAAGAGGAGCTTGGGAAAGACCTTCTAATACGATGGCCAGATCCCAGGCCGGCACCCTCGTACGAACTGCTGGCCTCAGCCTCAATGTGCCACGAAGGAAACGAGTTATAAGCGGGTGTCTCCCCAGAGAAACTCCACTGAAAGGGACGTGGTGAGCAGCCAGTGCCGCCACATACACCTTTAGTGTGGAGGGGGATAGCCCTGTGGAGAAGCGCTCCTGCAGGAAATCCAGCACTGCACCCACTGGGCCGTTAACCGGGTCCTGCAGGTGTTCTCCACACCAAGAAGTGAAAAGTTTTCACTTCAAGGCCTAAAGCTTCCTCGCGGATGGAGCTCTGGAGTGAAGAATGGTCTCAACAACCTCGGTTGAGAGACCAGAGTTCATGAGCTGGGCCCCCTCGGAGGCCAAGCCCACAGTACTGGGTGGGGGTGAAATATCATGCTGCCCGCCTGAGAGAGTAGATCCCTCCTGACCGGGAGCTCCAAAGGAGAACCGTCCAGGAGAGAAATCAGGTCCGCAAACCATACTCGGGCCGGCCAGAACGGGGCTACTATGTAGTAGGCTGACCCCGTCCCGGCGAACCCTCTCCAGAACTCCAGGTAGCAGAGCAATCGGGGAAAAGGTGAACAGACGTGACCTCGGCCACGGCTGCCCCATAGCGTCCAACCTCAGAGGGGCTGGATGGCTGATGGAAAACCACAGATGACAGTGCGTGGTCACCTTGGAAGTGAATAGGTCCACCTTGGCGTGACCGAAACTCACCAAAGGAGCTCCACCACCTCGGGGTGGAGACTCCAACCCCCCCGGCCTCGGCCCCTGCCTCGACAGGGAGACTGCTACCACATTCAAATACCCAGGAAGATACATTGCTGTCAGAGATAGTAACCTCCCTTGGGACCACAGGAGGATCTGACGGGCCAACTTGTAAAGCCGGCGAAACTGCAGGCTCCCCTGATGATTTATATAAGAGACCACCGACGTGTTGTCTGACTGAACTAACACATGATGACCTCTCAGGTCTGCTAGGAAGTGTTTCAGAGCCTGGAACACCGCCAACATCTCTAGACAATTTATAAGCCATGATAGATGATGGTCCTGAGACAGACCTTGGGCTGGACGACCACTCGTGACCGCCCCCCACCCTGTGAGGGAAGCATCCGCCATTAGCGCCACGCGACCCAGCACAGGACCTTTGAACAGGAACCAAGTTTCTTTCCACATGACCAGAGCACGAAGGCAGCGCCGCGTGACTTTGACCGTGCGGAGCGGATTTCCCCTCGAGGAGAACCCCTTGGTCCTGAGCCCCCACTGTAGCGGTCTCATGTACAACAGGCCGCAAGGTATAACGTTGGACGCTGCTGCCATCAGACCCGACAGTCTCTAAAACTGTATAACAGTAAGTAGCTGGCCTAGCTTTACTTGTTTCACAGCTGAGAGAATCGAAGCGATGCGGGTCGGAGCGAGTCGCGCCTGCATCGAAACCGAAACCCAAACGACACCCAGAAAAGTGGTCTTCTGAGAAGGAGATAATACACTTTTCTTTGCGTTCGGCCTCAACCCCAACTTCCTGATACGAACGAGAACGACATCTCGATGCCGAACCACCATCGTGAAAGTGCGGGGAGATAAAGCTAGGTCAAACGGAAGAACCCTGTGCTGGTACACCTCGCCCCCGAAGGCGAACCTCAGGAACTTCCTGTGTTGTGGAAGGATGGAAATGTGGAAGTACGCGTCCCTTAGATCTATCGTGACAGACCAGTCCTCGGATCTGATCTGTGACATGATCTGCTTGATAGAGAGCAACCTGAATTTTGGCTTCCCTACCGAGCGATTCAATAGGCGCAGGTCTAAAATTGGACGCAACCCCCCATCCTACTTTGGAACGATGAAATATCGGCCGTAATAGCCTGACTCCACACTGGGAGGAGGAACCCGTTCTATAGCCTCCTTTTGAAGGAGTGCTTTCACCTTTTGTTCCATAACCAGAGCCTGCTCGGAGCCCACCACTGTAGGCAGAACCCCTCTGAATCTTGGTGGATGACACCTGAATTGGATAGCATAATCCTTTTCTATTGTCTGCAGGACCCAATGTTTTTGGAAGGCTTTTCCCCTCTGCCAGAAATTCTACTAAGGGTACCAGTCTCTCGAGACTGGCCTCTGGTGTAACTTGAGCAGCAAACGCAGCGCCCTGTAACGGCACACCGGCAGGGAACAACTGGTTTAACCGCTCTGAAACCCTCCTCAGAGGGAGCGAGCGTCCCTCGGGAAAATCGCTCGCTGGGACCGTCTGCGCCCCGGCATTACGGCGGGGTTGGCAGAACGGGCCCCTGAGGGCACCGAGGAGGAATGGGCACCGTAGAAAGAGGTGAACACCTTTCCGCCTCGGCGGGAACCACCCTCAGTGTCCTGCGCGCCGTGGCGCCAGGACTTCTCAGCCGAAGCCTTCTTAGCTAATATAACTGTCCTCAGATCAGTTCTATTACTGGGAGATTTCGGCTGAGAGTGCCGCGGCTGAGCCCACTGTCCAGCAGGGGGAGCACGAGACGCGACACTCTGCTTCAGCGCCCTATGTGATGAGCTCGCAGACGGCCGGGGCTGCTCCCGCCCAGCAGTCCCAGGGACATGAATTTCTAAAAGGGAGAAATTTGTTAAAAGCTGTTATTTGCTTTTCCTTCTCCTGGAATTTATTGATGACAGAATTTACAGCATCGCCAAATAAACCCAGGGGGGAGAGAGGAGTGTCTAAAAGGAAAGCTTTTCCTTTCCCTTTTATATTTGTCTGATTTAACCACAGATGTCTTTCTACGGCCACGCAGGGAAAAATCAGCCGCCTGACGCAGTTCGGGAACCACGTCAGCACTGACCTCCTCACTCTCACTCACGTCCCTCAGCAGGTCAGCCTGGTATGCCCGTTTTTTTTTTCTCTTCATAACAGACATAGTATGCAGACATGACCTGCCGCCGAATACGCTTTACCCACAAAAAACGAAATATTCATAAGAGGCTTGGTGGGTAATGCCGGTGCCTTAACAGATGACGCAGCCTCGAGGGAGAGAAAACTCGCAAGCGTCTCTACCACGCGAGGCATAGCCGAACAACCATATGATTTATCCCCCACCATATTTAAATATGTTGAAGTCTGGGGACTAAACATTTTCTCTATATGACACCGTTTTTTTCCCACGATTTCGACACCTCAGTGTGGAGATCGGGAAAAAAAAGACGGCACGCACCGGCATGGAGGTTGCACTCGTGACGGCGAAAATCTCTCATCTAATTTTAATTTAGAAACAGACTCCTGTCTAGTCACTGGCCATACAATGCTGAGTTTTTCTACAGCTCTTGTTAATACCTCCACTAGCTCATCGCTTTCGGGAATGTAAGGTGGCGAATCCTCCACATCTCCCTTATATATACTAGCAACATCCAGCTCCTCAGAACTGGATAGAAGTAACACTGGTGCCTCAGCCCGAGCGGAAGAAACCGCAGCACGTGCTTCCGAATACGGGACTGAGGCACTGGATCTCACAGGTGAAGGGAGAGATAAGGCAGAGCCCGTCTCTAACCCCGCTGAGAGATCCATATGCGATCCCCACGATACACATCGTCGCTCTGCCTCGGCAAGAGCGGGACCCGAACCGCGGGGAGCGCGCACCGAACCGCTCTCCTCGAAGAGCGCCCGGCGGGAGCGGAGCGTCCTTAATGGCAGACGCTCGCAATGCTCACAATCAGCTCCCTCGAAAGCTGACTGGGCATGCTACACTCCCAAACAAACAACACAAAGAACGTGTGTATCCCCACTCGTTAAATAACGCGAGCAGGGAGGGACACACTCCCTAAACTGCTGTTTGTTCGCCATATCTCTCTTAATATATATATATATATATATATATATAAATTGTTTGTGTGGTGCAGAGTATGTAAGGACAGACAATATTCACACAGGGACAGATTCACATATAGCGCGACTGAAGGCACAGAAGCTGTTGCGCTTGTGTTTATGGGGTGCTTTATAGTTTCCTGGTCGATGACGTCACCCGCCTATGACGTTCCATCTCTCCATTGGGCTGATTCCATACGTGCTTCAGGACGCACAACGCAGAGGCGTTCCCACAGCTTGACGCAGCTCGAGTTCCCTTGAAAGGGAACATGATCTTTACTTAATATCCTAATGATTTTTGGCATAAAAGAAAAATTGATAATTTTGACCCATACACTGTATTTTTGGCTATTCCCACAAATATACCCGTGCTACTTAAGACTGGTTCTGTGATCCAGGGTCACATATGAAATACTTCTTTGTGCAACTGAGGTTAAATTGCGTTTCTTGTGAAATGTTGATTACCTTTCAAAGCACCTACGTCATTAAGCACAATATAGTGTCCGATATATTTTATTAAAACTTCCTTGGACATTTCCTTACTGAACTCCGGTGCACCTATTTTCCAAAGAAATAAATCCAAGTTTTCAAAACAAACTTCTGAGATTTCATAACTCTGATTGTTCCCGCCAACATTTATTGACAGAAGCACATGACACAGTACACAGTAAGTTGATCATTTACAGGCTTTATTTTAACCTTTGATGTGTAATACATATTATTGGTATTTATGCTCATTAAATGTTATGTTAGGTAAAACACCTTGACCAAGGCAACACTATATAGCCTATATGAGAAGCTTTCTCATTTTTGCACAACAGAGGGTTTATGGGTAAAAACTGGTGCAAATCAACAAATTGAACATTGACAAATAAACATGGTGCACATATCTCATTACTCAATTCTCTTTTATCATTTAGTGACCTGCAGTAAACATCTCCAGTTACCTACTTATGTTTGTATGAATCAGTGGTTTATTATCATAAAAAAAAATGTTCAAAAAGTTTTATTATCGTATTTATGAGTCATTGTCACCTAAAGTAGGAGTTCCCAGTCCTGTTCCTGGAAATCTAGCTTCCTGCTAAGTTCAGCTCCAACTCTAATCAAACACGCCTGAACTGAATTACTGAAGTTCTTCAAGAACACTGGATAATTAGGCCCCAGTTTCACAGACAAAGCTTAAGCCTAGTCCCAGACTAAAATGAATTTTGAGCTGTTTTAACTAAAAGCAACTTGCACTGACATATCTTCTGTAATGACGCAGCAGACTCAAGGGGATCCATTTGCAGCTTTTATTAGAGAAGTCAAAAAGGCAGGAATCA
This sequence comes from Gila orcuttii, assembly GCA_026230005.1. Lineage (NCBI taxonomy): Eukaryota > Metazoa > Chordata > Actinopteri > Cypriniformes > Leuciscidae > Gila > Gila orcuttii. The sequence continues at coordinate 16,004,050 of JAPDVR010000024.1, read as the reverse complement.
ACAACAGCAAACAGGGCAATGGAGACAAGCCAGAGACAAATCAGATAACAGGCAGTATGGGCAGGCGACGAGAAGCAAGGTCCATTAAACAATACAAGTCGGGGCGGGCAGAGAACAATCGGAAATGGGGATACACAGTCCAAGGTCAAGTTTAATAATCAATCCACGGGAAACAAACGCTCAGAAATGACAGCCAGGCAAATCAAGACTTTGCACTGGTGTGGTGCGTGGAAGTGGTTTATATGTGTGTGTGTCAGTGGCGGTTGCTGGTCTTTCAAAGAGGGGAAGCTCATTTTCGGCCTACATCATAAAAATTGTTCATTTATTACAAATAAATTATAAATATATTATAAATAAATATATGTATATATATACCCTGTATGAATGAATGAACAAACAATCTAAAAAAAGATATTAAACTCGACGGAGGAACTGTGGGAATTAGGTTAAACTGAAACAAGGAATGTGGTGTATAATTGTGTAAAATGTATGATGAAACTTGCCTAGCAATTTCGCCAACCAAATACCAAGAAATAGGTTGCAGCAGTTTGTCTTTCGACTACACTTGCAAAACTTGCGATGGGACTGAGCTCGAAGAGCTTCAGCGTCAGCGAATTTTTATAGTACAAAATTGCTGTCAATCAAAAGGAGATGCAGTCTTTGGACAGACCCTCCAATCATCACGCGGAAGCCCGGAGTCCAGCCCCGCCCACTCCTCCATTCTCCCCAGAGAAGCTGAGCGTCCTTGGGCGGGACATAATCGCAGATTAATCCAATGACCGTCTAGTTTCGAAGCACTGAGAAGGAAATCGAGTCAGCCGAGCTGCTAGCTGATTCTGAACGAACTCTTCGAGATGAACTTATTCTAACGCATTTTTAATCAATAAAATGTTAACACAATAGTACATATTTGACCATAAATTTTTTGACATTATAGGGGAAGCCGAGCTTCCCTTGCAGTCTTAAAGAAATCCCCACTGGTGTGTGTGAATGAGATGCAGGTGTGTGCGCAATCAGGCCCAATGCAGGTGTATGGTGTAATCAGTCCAGGGAGATGCATGCTGGGAAATGGAGTCCGTAATCACCCAGGGAGTGTGTGGCTAATCGTGACATCTTATATATCTTATATGTCAGTGCCATTGTTTTGTCTCAAGATATGCACACCATTAATGTTTTTTTTCTAAGGCACGTTTATAAAGGCTACTTAAAAGTCCTTATTGAACTAAGGCCTAATCCTGGCTTAATCTAAAACCAGACCTAGGTGTTGAAGCAGGGCTGTTACTGATCTTAGGAAGGATATCCAGGGGGGACCAGTTACTTTAAGTCCTACAGTGCATCTCATCTTCATGGACTGCAGCAGATTTGTGAGATGTTACTCCACTATCCCACCAAGGCACGTTCAAGTTCTCGAACACGTCTGGGGGACACTGTCAGGGTTGCCACTATCACTACCTCAATCACACGTGAGCACACAAGTCTTTAGCATCTATACACTCTCACCGTCCTTCACAGGTGTGCGCTGGTCCGACACAGGATCATTAATACTAACTCCACACTAGGCACACTGATAGGATACAGTCAATAGGAGAGCCACTTTTACTGCAAAATATCAAAAGTTACATCCAGTCATTAATGGCATATCTGCTTATCGCATCCCTGAACATACAATATGCGATGCATTAAATACAAAAAGGGAAAAAATAATTTTCCAGTCAAATTTGTACCTGACCAGATGATTTCCCTTAATGACAGAAAAAAGCAGGATTACCTTAATGCTGGGATGAGTGGAAGCATGCATGCATTTCCTTGACTTTCTTCGTGTTGTATTTGTAGCTTGTTGTTGCAGTCCTTGTGAGACATGCAAGATGTGAATTGATGAGGTGGTTTCTCTGTTTCCTCTTCATAGTGTTCATTGTTGAGAAAGTTAACTCACAAGTGTATGTGCTCATAAAGAATGACTGACGGCCCCTGTTTGTCTGCGAACGAGGAGCGGTTGTAGTGTACTTGTCCAGGAGGTTTTCACACTGCATCCGCTGTGAGACCAAATGCTCGCTGAAATGAAAGAGAAAATGTGAGTGCTCTACCGGGAACGTTCTCGCTCCGTCCGCTGTGAGACCAATGCTCGCTGGATGGAAAGAGATAAACTAAAAAGAGAAAAGTGAGTGCTTGCCCAGGAGATTTTCTCACACTGCATCCGCTGTGAGACCAAATGCTCGCTGGACAGAAAGAGAAAACGTAAGTGCTCTACTGGGAAAGTTCTCACTCCGTCCGCTGTGAGACCAATGCTCGCTGGACAGAAAGAGGAAATTGAAAGAGGAAAAAATGAGTGCTTGCCCAGGAGATTTTCTCACACTGCATCCGCTGTGAGACCAAATGCTAGCTGGATGAAAGAGAAAACGTAAGTGCTCTACTGGGAAAGTTCTCACTCCGTCCGCTGTGAGACCAATGCTCGCTGGACAGAAAGAGGAAATTGAAAGAGGAAAAATGAGTGCTTGCCCAGGAGATTTTCTCACACTGCATCCGCTGTGAGACCAAATGCTCGCTGGATGAAGGAGAAAACGTAAGTGCTCTACTGGGAAAGTTCTCACTCCGTCCGCTGTGAGACCAATGCTCGCTGGACAGAAAGAGGAAATTGAAAGGGGAAAAATGAGTGCTTGCCCAGGAGATTTTCTCACACTGCATCCGCTGTGAGACCAAATGCTCACTGGATGAAGGAGAAAACGTAAGTGCTCTACTGGGAAAGCTCTCACTCCATCCGCTGTGAGACCAATGCTCGCTGGACAGAAAGAGGAAATTGAAAGAGGAAAAATGAGTGCTTGCCCAGGAGATTTTCTCACACTGCATCCGCTGTGAGACCAAATGCTCGCTGGATGAAAGAGAAAACGTAAGTGCTCTACTGGGAAAGTTCTCACTCCGTCCGCTGTGAGACCAATGCTCGTTGGACGGGAGAGAGTAGGGATAAGTACATAGTACGTCCGCTGGGAGACCAATGCTCGCTGGACAGAGAAAGAAGAAACAGATGCATGCAAAGTCCGCTGGGAGACCAATGCTCGCTGGACAGAGAAAGAAGAAACATAGATGCATGCAACATCTGCTGGGAGACCAATGCTCGCTGGATGGAGAAAGAGGAAACATAGATGTATGCAACGTCCGTTGGGAGACCAATGCTCGCTGGACAGAGATAGAAGAAACATAGATGCATGCAACATCCGCTGGGAGACCAATGCTCGCTGGATGGAGAAGGAAGAAACCGATGCATGCAACGTCCGCTGGGAGACCAATGCTCGCTGGACAGAGAAAGAAGAAACAGATGCATGCAACATCCGCTGGGAGACCAATGCTCGCTGGACAGAGAAAGAAGAAACAGATGCATGCAACGTCCGCTGGACAGAGAAAGAAGAAACATAGATGCATGCAACATCCGCTGGGAGACCAATGCTCGCTGGACAGAGAAAGAAGAAACATAGATGCATGCAACATCCGCTGGGAGACCAATGCTCACAGGACAGAGAAAGAGGAAACAGATGCATGCAACATCTGCTGGGAGACCAATGCTCGCTGGACAGAGAAAGAAGAAACATAGATGCATGCAACATCCGCTGGGAGACCAATGCTCGCTGGATGGAGAAAGAGAAAACAGATGCATCCAATGTCCGCTGGGAGACCAATGCTCGCTGGATGGAGAAAGAAGAAACTGGAGAAACAGAGCCCCTGCGGTAGCAGAGAAGACATCACTGCTGCGACAGTTGAGAAAATAGCCAGAGAAACAGAGCTCCTGCTGGAGCAGAGGAGACATCACTGCTGGCAGTGTAGAAAATTAGCCAGAGAAACAGAGCTCCTGCTGGAGTGGAGGAGACATCACTGCTGTGGCAGTGGAGAAACTTAACTGGAGAAACAGAGCTCCGCTGGAGCAGAGGAGACATCACTGCTGTGGCAGTGGAGAAACTTAACTGGAGAAACAGAGCTCCGCTGGAGCAGAGGAGACATCACTGCTGTGGCAGTGTAGAAAATTAGCCAGAGAAACAGAGCTCCTGCTGGAGCAGAGGAGACATCACTGCTGCGGCAGTGTAGAAAATTAGCCAGAGAAACAGAGCTCCTGCTGGAACAGAGGAGACATCACTGCTGTGGCAGTGTAGAAAATTAGCCAGAGAAACAATGCCCCTGCTGGAGCAGAGGAGACATCACTGCTGTGGCAGTGTAGAAAATTAGCCAGAGAAACAGAGCTTCTGCTGGAGCAGAGGAGACATCACTGCTGTGGCAGTGTAGAAAATTGCCCAGAGAAACAGAGCCCCTGCTGGAGCAGAGGAGACATCACTGCTGTGGCAGTGTAGAAAATTAGCCAGAGAAACAGAGCTCCTGCTGGAGCAGAGGAGACATCACTGCTGTGGCAGTGTAGAAAATTAGCCAGAGAAACAGAGCTCCTGCTGGAGCAGAGGAGACATCACTGCTGTGGCAGTGTAGAAAATTAGCCAGAGAAACAGAGCCCCTGCGGGAGCAGAGGAGACATCACTGCTGTGGCAGTGTAGAAAATTAGCCAGAGAAACAGAGCTCCTGCTGGAGCGGAGGAGACATCACTGCTGTGGCAGTGTAGAAAATTAGCCAGAGAAACAGAGCTCCTGCGGGAGCAGAGGAGACATCACTGCTGTGGCAGTGTAGAAAATTAGCCAGAGAAACAGAGCCCCTGCGGGAGCAGAGGAGACATCACTGCTGTGGCAGTGTAGAAAATTAGCCAGAGAAACAGAGCTCCTGCGGGAGCAGAGGAGACATCACTGCTGTGGCAGTGTAGAAAATTAGCCAGAGAAACAGAGCTCCTGCTGGAGCAGAGGAGATATCACTGCTGTGGCAGTGTAGAAAATTAGCCAGAGAAACAGAGCTCCTGCTGGAGCAGAGGAGACATCACTGCTGCGGCGGTGTAGAAACTTACCTGGGCAAATTGAGTTCCTGCGGTGTGAGGCTGAGCGAAGGGAGGAGTAGATTGGGCCAATCTGCAGCGCAGGCCGATGCTCGTTTTCTTGCGCATTAATCAAAGACGCGAGGAAGAGGAGGTGAGAGATTAAATCCTTGCAGGATTATGCGCATCTGAAGTTTAAATGGCCGAGCAAGATAGCAGTTCGCGTTTAGAACAGTTTAGACTGTCTGGGAAGGTGGACGAGATCAGAAATATCCTATCGATTTTCTTGTGCAGTGAGGCCTGGAAATCAACTGTATCCCAGTTAATGCATAGAATTCAAATGGACGAGGCTGAACCCATGGTTTTAACCTGTGCAATTGGAATCCCGAGCTCAGCAGAAACTGTGCGGGGCTGAGAGATCGATTATTAGAAGTTTTGAAAATGTTCTTATTTCCTCAGTTTATTTAGTTTATTTTCATCATTTCTATTTTCTCAGTTTATTTAGTTTATTTTCATCATTTCTATGGGTCACATTCCCTGCCGATTTGTTCGTTCTAAATCAGAAAAACCAACAGTGAAGCTGTGGGTTTAAATTACCTACTTCAAAAATAAAAATACATTTATGCTATAAGTTTCGAAGCGATTTTTGTAAATAAATTCCAGGACAGTGTTAACGAAAGGTTCTTAATGATTCTGTGTGCAATCTGCACGTAATGTGTGACCTACTGTTTACGTGTGAGTTTACGCCACAAGGAAGCATCACGTTAATGAACGGCAAATCATTGTACAGAAACTATTTAAAACGCGTGTTCCCCCGATCAAAAAATTAGTATCCAAATAGCATAACTTGCTCGTGATTCGACAACTGATGCGAAGTTCAATCCGGGACAGAAAAAGGTTTTGAGCCGAACACTCACGGAGTTGACCCGGCAGACGTTGAGAGTGTGGACTGACGGGGCTGAATCTGCAGCGCGGCTTACTTAGGGCCTGCCGTGGCGGCCTGACGCTGGAGGAAGGCCTGTTCCTTTGCGTTAAGAGGGCGGCATTGCCTTATTGTCCATTTCTCTATGGCAGGAATTATTGAATGGTCCGGTTTAAAGAAATACGCGGATGTAGATTGCGGACGTAGATTGCGGATGTTTCGCCCGCAGTGGCGAGGACCCGTTTGTTTGGCCTGACACCCACGAGATAATACCAGAGGATTGCGGCGAAGATTCCTAATTCTGAAGGACGAAAGATTCTTAATCGAACGGGAAGAGCTCGATTCGGACATGTTAGGAAGGTACTGCAGGGCCAAATGCTGCAAACTGTCAATGGATCAAGGTAAGACTGCTGAGTCTATATGTACCCTCTTATCATTGATTGCTGATTGCTGTCCACTCGTGTTAATTATCTGAACGTGCTCCTCCCGAACTTAGTTAATAAAACTTCATTTTTGGTAGAGCTGAGGGGGGAATTTGAATCCAGATTCAAAGATCTGAATGAGCACAAGGAGATTTTCAACTTTATTGAAAACCCCTTCCACGTGGATGTGTCATCTCTCACTCCAACTATCACTCTGCTCTGCCCTCAGTGTGCTGCGGTAGAAAGTGAAATGGTAGAATTGCAGACAAAAGACATTCTCAAAGTTGAACTCAGAGCAGGTGATAGTTGGAGTGACAGATGACACATCCACGAGGAGGTTTTCAATAAAGTTAAAAATCTCCTTGTGCTCATTCACATCTTTGAATCTGGATTCAAATTCCCCCTTCAGGTCTTCCAAAACGTTCACAAATCCTCTGTGGCTGAAGTGCTGCTGCAGAGATCGGTCATGTGGTGACAGCTCTGAGTTTGGGGAAGTGAAGGAATTCTCTGTCAGGTATGTACAGGGCAGCTATTTTGTTCTGAAATGCTCTGATTGCATTCAGCATGTTGCTTGGAAGCTTATCTCTTCCTTGAAGCTGCAAGCTGAGAGTGTTCAGGTGACAGGTGATGTCAGTCCGAAAGGCCAGACATGTGATCCAACATGGGTCTTCCAGCTCTGGCTCCTGTTTTCCTTTGCTGTCCAGGAAAGTGCAAATCTCAGAGAGGAGGCTCAGAACATTCAAGCACTTTTCCCCGGGACAACCATCTCACTTCACTGTGCATCAGTAGATAACCTTACTCTGTGTCATAGTCCTCAATGAACTGTCGGAACTGTCTGTGGTTCAGCGCTCTGGAGAAGATGAAGTTTACCACAACAACAACTGTTTGCATCACTTTTTGGAATGTATTATTTCTCAGAAGCCCAACAAGCCCCTTCTCCTTTCCTCACACGCTAGGGGCACCATCCGTGCACACACTTGCTAGACCTGAACAACTGAGATGTTTTTTCATCAAAAAATGTCAGAAGTGCATTCAGAATGTCCTCACCTCTCGTTTGGCGAACAAGTGGAAGCACAGCATTTCTTCTCAAAAAGACTTTTCTTTAGGGAAACTCACCCTAACACACAACTGAGCTACATCTGTCACATCATTGCTTTTATCCACCGCGATGCTGAAACACGATGCTGCTGACACATCTGCACAGAGATGGTCACTCACATCTTTGCCGATGTTTTCAATACGCCTCATTATGGGGGTATCAGATAATTGCAATTCTTTAATTTGCTTTACAATTGCATCATTGTTGTCAAACTCTGCAAACAATATTTCTACTGAAGTCAAAAAGCAATCTTTCACAATTTCTGAGTCTGAGAAGTTTTTTTTTTCTCTCCCAAGCCAAAATCTCAAAAGATGTCTCATTTAAATGTTCAGCTGTAGAAATTGTCCTGTGTATGAGTGTTTGTTGTCCAAAAAGAGAGGAAGAAAGCTGCTCCAAATTTCTTTTTCTTATTTCACTTCCAGGTGGGTACCTTTCCTTGAATTTTGGGTGCGTCATTTGGAAATGTTTCTTCATATTTCTTTGCTTGAAACCAGAGCGGGTTTGTTTGCATAATTAACACAAAGGGTTCGATCCGTGGAGGACAAATAAAAATTTCTCTGTCCACTTTTCTTGTAATTTTCTATGCTTATCTTGTATGACTCATACCTTTCTCTTTTTAGCAGGTGTTGACTCTCCACAAACCCCGTCTCCGTCATCTTCGCGTCAATTTGCGGTTGTTGCATGTGGTTGTTGTCCTCGTTTGTGACTGTCACATTGCTTTGTTGCTGTGCTCTTGGTGCGCGACTTTGTTTAATAAGAAATCAATCCATTTTCAGTCCGTATATAACACAAGCTAACTAGCATGAAATGCTGGAAATAACCGTAGCTAAGCTTGTGTTATTATAATGTGTGAATGAAGTGCCAGGTTGTTAGTGTCCTCCAATTTAATTGCTCCAATTTAACGGTGACATTTTATTTTTATTTTTTAGTAAATGCCCAAATATATTACATATTCACAAGCATGCTTTATGATAGATAGATTAAAATCAAAAGTTGTATTTGTTAACATTAGTTAATGCACTGTGAACTAACATGAACAAACAATGAACCATTAGTAAAGATCAATAAGTACTGTATTGCAAATTGTTAGTTCATGTTAATTAATGCATTAACTAATGTTAATAAACTAGACCTTATTGTAAAGTGTAACCCAGTATTATTGTATTGCTCTGTTCACATCTGCAGTCCTCAAGCCTCCTGCAGCAGGACTTTGGCAGGTTCACACAGGTGATCAGGACCCTGGCCATCTTTCATCTGGTGTTTTTCAGAGTCAGTAGAAAAGTGTTTTTAGTGTCCTAAATTATTGGAACTGTGACTTTAATTGTCGACCACCTGTAAACTGTGAGTTTCAGTTTCTTAAGGACTGTTCCACAGGTGCATAGGCAAAACCTGTTTATGCACTGTAAAAAATAAAATTAAAAAAAAAAAAACGGTCAATGACTGTTTGACCGCAAAAACCGTAAAAATAAAGTAAAATATCCTTATTTAAATTATGTGCAAAAAACTTTTACAGATATTTTCCTTAAATGTTTTACAGAAAACACTGTTATTTTACAGCTATTATCTGAATTATTATGGTCAAACAAACACCCTAACTGTAAAAAAAATCCCATAAAAAACAATGACTGTCAGCAATGGCTGTCATACAAAAATCATAAAATGAATGTAAAATATCCTAATTTAAATAAGTGCAAAAGACTATTACAGAAATCTAAATTAAGCTTTTTAACAGAAACAGTTATTTCACATATATTTTCTGAATTTTTTACTAAAAAAGCATGCAGTTAACTACATGCATGATTTACTGTGACTATACGTCACTGCATCAGAAACTACACAGTTACTGTCTGTTAAATAAAGCAACATGCAGGATTTCATCAGTGTTTCTTTGCTCATCCTGGACTGAAACACAGGCTCTACACTTCGACACAATGGTGACACAAAACAGACAATACAGAAACACTTTACATCCCAACAGAACATTAAACACTGACAGATCTCTCAAGATCTCTACATCCTCACTTATTGCAATCCAGACTTTATTTATTTCATACTAACATTCTTATTGAGAATTAACAGAGGTTTAGAAGTTGATGTTTTATTGAAAATAATAAAGTTTGATGTCACCATGATGGAGATCAGTGTTTGCTTTAGTTGGGCTCTTGACCCTTTAGTTTTCAACCAACCGTGCATCACATGAAATACGTTCAGAGGAAACTATTTTGCAAATCGCAATTACGTTACATGCCACATATAAGCAGTGCTATTACGTTGGTCCTTAAAGGAACACTCCACCGTTTTTTGAAATAGGGTTTATTCACTTTCTTTCCTACATTTAGATATGTGTGCAAATGCATTTTTGTCTCAGTGCATGCATTGTTTTAGTTTGACAGGGTCAGCGCTAGCTTAGCTTAGCACAATGAATGGAATCCTTTGTTGCCAGCTAGCATGTCCTGAGTAAAAGTGATTAAAAAAAATAAACAAACCCACGTAATTACGTCTTGTGGCCTGCGTATTCACAACGAGTACAAATAGCGATGCAGATTAACACTAGGCGATTTCCTTGGCAGATATTGACTTGGGACTATATTAAGGGGAAGCACAGGCGAAGCACTGCTGCTTAGGCGAAGCACTGCTACTTGGGCGCAGAGATATCACGCAACACATGAAATCCCACGACTTCCATAAACATACCGGCGTTCAACGCGTCAAAAAAACAGAAGAAGAAGAACATACCGGCGTGACCTGCACCGAGTGTCTTCGCTTTAGGACTATTTATTTTGAGAAGTTACAGCAAACATGGTAATTACCTGCGTAGCAAAAGGTTGTGAGAACAAGCAAAGAACATACACGAATGTAATGTTTCACAGAATTCCATCGAATGCGGAACTGAGAAATAAATGGCTAGCTGCTCTGGAGATCTGTACATCAACGCCTCTCTACAAAATAAAACAGTTTCGTGTTTGCGAAGAGCATTTTGCACCGGAGGACTACTTTGAAAAAATGGAATATGGGCCCAGAAAGACGGTACTACGTTTGAAAGATACGGCCGTCCCATCTATTTTCAAAGCACAGGCAGAACAAAAGTGCATATGTAAGTTGTCTTTTATTACTCTCTTCCTTATGTTTATCTGTGATGCTGAGAAGCTGTATCTAGACTACGAACCTCATGTTGAATTCCACCTGTTTAGCATGAACAACCTTTTATCGTTACCTATAAATTGAAATGACTGAGGGCTAAGTTAGCTATATTTCTCTCACAGAGTTACACTCAGGAGGTTTAGTATAACTACAAACATTTTGACCAAAGGAGGTAGCAGAACAGTCTTCATTGTTTATGTAACACACACACACATATATAAATATATATATTTATATATTTTTTTATATTATAAATTATATTTTATTTTATAAATAAAAAAATTGAGTACTGCAGGATGGATCAGCGCTGTGAAATCCTCGGTAGCTGTGACACAACTGCTGGCACGCTCATCTTGATCTAACGAGTTGAGCCTGGTCATTGATGGCAGTAACTGGTCCCACTCTCCACAGCACAGACACTCTATTTCAGTCGGCATAGGTTGGCATATTCCCCCACATTCACACCACCAGTTCGTGTTGGCTCTCATATCCTCATGTCCTCAGGCTGTTGAGCGATCTCAACCTCCTCCTCCTGTCGGTCTATTTCTAAAGCACGCAGCTCCTCTTCTGTAAACTCTGGTTCAAATAGGTATGGCTCTGGCTCTTGACTGTCTGAGAAGTCACCCTCTTCGCCCTCTCACAAAATCAGCCATGTTCATCTCCAGTCATGTACTTGAGGAAAATAGTCAGGCAGCTACTATTCACGCCGGTATGTTTACGGAAGTCATGGGATTTCATGTGTTGCGTGATATCTCTGCGCCCAAGTAGCAGTGCTTCGCCTGTGCTTCCCCCTAATATAGTAGTCCCAAGTCAATATCTGCCTAGGAAATCACCTAGTGTTAATCTGCATCGCTATTTGTACTCGTTGTGAATACGCAGGCCACAAGAAGTAATTACGTGTTTTTTTTTGTTTTTTTTTGTATCACTTTTACTCAGGACATGCTAGCTGGCAACAAAGGATTCCATTCATTGTGCTAAGCTAAGCTAGCGCCGACCCTGTCAAACTAAAACAATGCATGCACTGAGACAAAAATGCATTTGCACACATATCTAAATGTAGGAAAGAATGTGAATAAGCCCTATTTCAAAAAACGGTGGAGTGTTCCTTTAAGGACCAACGTAATAGCACTGCTTATATGTGGCATGTAACGTAATTGCGATTTGCAAATTAAGTTTTAAGTTCGCATTTATTAATATAATAGGCCTAACGTTACTCATAAATATTAACATTTCGCTCTGTTCGTGCCTTCTGCAGCAAACTCGTTTCGGATGATTAGCCTGCGTGGTGTTAAAAAGGAATACACTTTTAAACTTAAAAATACCTTGTTTAATCGTTTAACCATTTTATAGTATTTAGTGTATTTACACAAAAAGCATTTTCTCCAATAAAACATAAACATACTGATACATTCACAAAAGACATACATTTTATTAGCTTGATGTAATCCAAATCCTAAAATCCATACGTTGTTTGCAAGAAACAGATCCAAATTCAGCCTTTTATCCGGTGATCTTCATCTTCATTTCTCAGCAGCGACCGCAAACGTCAAATCTATCCCGCGGTGGTGATGAATTCAAATTCAAAAAATGCGCCTTCAAGAAGCGTTACGACATGTTTTACGGCCGTGATATCAAACGCTCATTGGCTCTCGCCTGCTTCGTCACAAATTGCGACATGCCGTGTTTCAGTCGGTGTAGTCACTGATCTATATAGAATGACTGGATAGCTCATGACGTCATAAACAGTGAAGCCACCGCGCCGCCATATTGGTATTCCCTAGTGAGCTCAGGTGTTCTATTGAATCAATAGGAAATTTTATGATTTGACTGAAAAAAACATTGCCTAACGAGACACAGTTTTTAAATCTAAAGTATCCATGTACATTCTCACAACGCAAACATCCTAAGCATTTAAATGGGTATTTGTTTAAAGTCGAACAATTTTCCAGCTTATTAAAAAACGGCAATTTCTTTGCAAAAGTAATAAAAAGCTGTATGAGAACACTAGTCGGCCTTCACTGAAGAGCTATCTTCACAGGTAAGAAAAACAGTTTGATACTATTAATTATATAGTGAATGGTAAAGACCTATATTTTTGTGAATTGGTGAATATTCAGGTGAATATTGTTTAGTGGCCACAAATTAATAATACCTCAAGTTATACTAATTTGTTCCCTCGTTTTACTATATTGTGGCCAGGTTGTAATTCGTTAAATCAAAATGAGGGAGGGAATTAGTTCAACGTGTCCACGATTTATTAAAACCAGGGAACAAAGTCGTCTTAACAACGAATTATTTAGATCAGTGGACAGGGCGCATAAGAACGAGCAGAGAAAGAGAGCCCCGGCCGCGCGCGCGCGCACTCTCACACCGTCTTCAACGAGGTCGGAAGACCGATTGTGTTTTATAGATTAGTAGTTTGTTCATATAAAGTGTTTGCTTGGCAAGTACATGTTCAGGAAATGCATAATACAAATTGTATGGGTTAATGTAACGGTAAACGGACTCTGCACAAAGCTCTTTTGAAGCTGTTAAATGGTGTCGCTATTGGACACTTAATTGTGATTATTCCTGCTCTGATGTTTCTTATAGGCTAACTTACTGTTGACTGTTTTATCGTTGCTTGTTAAAGAGGCAGCAGCATTACCGTTACTCTTGCCTCGGAGAAAACAACACGGGCATAGCGACAATTCTGCATATATATAAATAACTACTTATAGGGCTTGAATTACAACCTGTGGCAGTTTTTCTACGTCCTTTTGTGAACGTCGTTTTACACTTGTATGCTGCTAAGCGGTTGGTTCATCTTTAAAGTGCCGTCGGGCCTACCAATCTATAACGGGCGTTGGAGCCCTCTGCTGGTAGGGAATCGTAAGATGGCCGCTCGAACACTTCCGGTGGCTTCACTGCCTGATGGCAGTTTAGAACGTCATGAGCTATCCAGTCATTATATAGATCAGTGGGTGTAGTACATTTGAAATGGAGAAGCGCGCGCGCCTTCAGAGAGCGAACAGAAATCGGATTAACATTTTCATGGATTAACGTTAATAACTTAAATTCTGATCTGTACCTCATACACTACTACTATAATATTGCCAGAGAGGACTGCGGCTGCAACGCATCATCATGTGAACGACTTTTGGTAATGTTAACGTTACCGGTTTTGACATTTTCGCAATAAATAAATTATTGTGAAATGTATACTTGTCAGTCTGTTATGTTTTTTTTTTTTCTTCATAATTGTGTTAGCCCACGTAGTTTTAAGGAATGGTTATGGGTAGGTTTAGGGGTAGGAGTAGGATTAGTGGCTCAAAATATATTTTAATGTTAGGCTATATTGTTAATAAAACTGCCATTTACCTACACATCTCTGTCCATTACGTTTTATCCTTTTTATATTCTGTATAACATGGATATGTTTAGGTTTTGGGAGTAAGATTAAGGGATCTTGTTACATTTATCTTTAAAAGTGAAAGTATACAGATATCTTTATGATATGAAATATACGTAAGTAGTTAACGTTTTGTAGCTGTAAAAACGTAATAATGTTACGGTTAAATGTTGCAAATACGTATTATACGTTTCAGCATCTATCCAAACGTACAAAAACGTACGTTTTCTATTTTCGAAAATAATGTATTAATACCTACGTATTAACAATGAGACCAGGCTGCTATATTAGGTTAAAGGGTTAGTTCACCCAAAAATGAAAATTATGTCATTAATGACTCACCCTCATGTCGTCCCAAGCCCGTAAGACCTCCGTTCATCTTTGGAACACAGTTTAAGATATTTTAGATTTAGTCCGAGAGCTTTTTGTCCCTCCATTGAAAATGTACGTACGGCACACACTCTTTGTCCAGAATGGAAATAAAGACATCATCAAAGTAGTCCATGTGACATCAGTGGGTTAGTTAGAATGTTTGGAAGCATCGAAAATACATTTTGGTCCAAACATAACAAAAACTACGACTTTATTCAGCATTGTATTGTCTTCCGGTTCTGTTGTCAATCCGCGTTCATGAGTCCGCTGACGTAAGACGAGCTGACGTGTTATCTGGTGCGCCCGAGCTTCGGTTACAGTCTGAGGGAGACGCACGCTGTAAACAAAACAATCTTCGCAAACATGTCTAAGGATTTCGACACAGGGGAAGACTTGCATTTTTTTTTAACCAGACATATTTATTTGAACCCGAATACACGGACGCACCAGATAACACGTCAGCAGCATCTTACGTCAGCAGCGTCACTGGCCTCGTGAACGCGGATTGACAACAGAACCGGAAGAGAATACAATGCTGAATAAAGTCATCGTTTTTGTTATTTTTGGAACAAAATGTATTTTCGATGCTTCAAAAAATTCTAACTAACCCACTGAGGTCACGTGGACTACTTTGATGATGTCTTTATTTCCATTCTGGACAAAGAGTGTGTGCCGTACGTACATTTTCAATGGAGGGACAAAAAGCTCTCGGACTAAATCTAAAATATCTTAAACTGTGTTCCAAAGATGAACGGAGGTCTTACGGGCTTGGGACGACATGAGGGTGAGTCATTAATGACATAATTTTCATTTTTGGGTGAACTAACCCTTTAAGGACCAACGTAATAGCACTGCTTATATTTTGGCATGTAACGTAATTGCGATTTGCAAAATAGTTTCCTCAGAACGTATTTCATGTGATACAGGGTTGTTTTTAACATTACTTTTTCTCTGGCTGCTATTTTATGGTTATTGTTTGGCAGCCGTAGCTGCCAGTCATTTGACCCTTTTTTAAGATTTCTTTTTACAATGAAGGTATTTGATTATAATAATGCAGGAAATACCTGTGAAATAACAGTGTTTTTTCGGTTTATTTAATTTAGGATGTTTTGCTTTAATGTTACAGTTTTTTGGGGGGCTGCCAGTCATTTAACCGTTTTAACATTTAACTGTTTTGTTACTGTTTAATTACATATTATATTTGTAATTTTACATACATTTTTATGTAATTTAAAGAAACAGAGAAAATACTGTATGAAAAATACAATCAATTTTCTGTATAAAAAATGTGAATTACTGGAATTTGTCAATGTCACAATACCTAAAATAACAGCTGAATTTTTATTTTACAGATATTATTTGTAATTTTACAGTTTTTTGAGTACAATTTAAAATTAAAGAAAATGATCGTCAAAAAATCACAGTTATCTTCTGTAAAATTAGGATTTTTTTTTACAGTGGTTAATTGAACAAACATGGAAAATATTGTTTAAACACTTTCCAATAAAATTGGAATTAAAATTGAATTTGAAATTTTAGCCACAGTTACAGTAGACTGCGTTTAATTTAAATGACATTTCATTTAAAATTCTAATTTTCAATTGAATAGCAACAACTCTGCATAATCTGGCTCAGTCCTGCCAGTATGTACATGTGAAAGAAATCCATAAAAGAGTGGTTTTCAATCCTGGACCTGGGGATCCACTCTCCAAATTTCGTATCAAGGTGCGTCTCAATCAGCTCCCTAATTCAGTAGTCAGGGCACTGATCAGGGAGTCGTCCATTTATATATCCCTGCAACTTTACAGCCGTGAATAATTATAAATGTTATATTATGTTCAGTCCCTCTCTAACGATGTTTGTTTATGGTGAAATATAATTAAATAATGGTTTGTTTTTTAAAACATTATGTGATTTAAAACATTTATGTCATTATGTGTATTGAGTTGGCTTTTGTGATGTGTTTCACGCTTCAGAACTTCCATTAAGGGAACACAGTGAGCATCGATGCTCCCTGGTTTTCATTGTGCATTGTGGGACGTTTTAGGGAGCAAATGTTTCCCTTAAAATGGCCGACTCCCTGATCAGTCCCCTGATCATGAGAAGCATGACAAGAGAGACATATGTGCAGAACATAAACCATACATTTGAAAGATTTGTATAAAAAAGTTTGTTGCTTCAATCAAATGAAAATAGTCCTTTATATGTATTAGTGACCATTACAGCGTTTCTCGATTTAAACACATGAGGTCATAATGATTCAAAACCATTCAATCTTGCTAAAAAAAAAAATAACCTAAAAAACACTTTGCCCTCAGACATGACACACAAGACCTCAAAAACACATACACTATATACACACAAGTGAGATCAATTCAAAACTCTGTTAAAAAAGGAATAATTTTACAGCTCAGTGTCTATTACAGTATACAACATAAATAGAGCAGATATATGTTAAAAATGGCATATACAGTGAAATACAATAAGCTTTACCTTTTTTTTCAACACACAAAATCCTTGTCACACAATTTCTGAAACCTGACACTCAAACACCAGAACCACACACCAAATCTGCAAAACCATACACTAATTCTCAGCCTTCGACTCAGTTTTCAATTTCATAAAACACTTTTTGCAAACCACAACACACAATTCTCTATAAAACAGACAAAAATCTAACAGGAAGTATCTTGATTTCCTTTTTCAAACACAACCTATAAAAAATGCCACACTAATTCATCAGTGCCTCATACTAACTCCTCACATGTGCAAACACCCATTGCTTTACTTAACACTAACCATGGCTTTAGAATAGGCCTATAAATAGCCCAAAGGTCAAGTTATACGTTTTTTGGACCGTGTGATACTGTATTCACAACCACAAATGCTTACAGTAAAAAAAAAAAATAGTTTGGTTTCAATCTTGCTTCTGAGTTTACTGTGAATTTTTCAACATCTCTCTGCCAATTACTTTCAGTCTTGTACAGAAATGTACATACAAGGTCATGAAAGAAGAGCTTTAGGTTTTGAATAACTGTGTGTATATGATATATACAAAAATATAATATTATGGCAAAGGTGTTTGCAGCATAAGACAAATGTTTACTTTTAAGATGCGTTTGTGATATTTTGAATGCAGTGCTTCATTTTGCAAGAGATGTGAGGCATTTTGTGTGTGCAATTCTTGGATTTGTGTGTAAAGTTTTGAAAAAAAAGGCAAAGTTTTGAAAATGTGTGTAAGCAGTTGAAAAAAAAACTGTAAGAAATTTTATTTTCATTACACTACTGTAAAGAGACATGAGACATAAAGAACATGGTCAACTATAGTGCTTTGTATATCATCAGGAACAAATGTCCTTTGACCCTGTCCTCTTAATTTTTATTTTTATTTCCTCTTCCTTGTTCTCTCCGTGACCCTATTTATATTATCCTGAGATTCTGATTGGTGTGTCATCAGTTTTGTTCCTTAAGGTTTACACATGGATAAATGTGTGCTGTTTGAGTTCACAGTGTGACACCAGAGGTAATTATACCGGGGGCACTCAAGCGCACAATATGAATACCTTAGCTAGACTAAGCTAGAAAAACTAAACAGTGCTCCCCTTAAAGCCATCTAGGCAGGTTATGTTAAATGAAGGAACAGAAATGGGACTGATGTACTCAAACATATAACTTTATTAAACACAATAATATACTGGTTGGCAATCAGAGCAAGCAAATGTCCCCTGTAGGTAACAGTGGACGAAATTCTACAAGAAATAAGTCAGTGAATAAAGTCTCATAGTAGATGAGTTACAGTGTATAAAATCTCATAATACATAGGCTACAGTAAAAAAAGTCAAATAAATGGATACGTTTCACATACAGACACTCCAACACTGCAAGAGACACTTCACACCAAATAGGGCGCACACACACACACACTGACACTGCATTTCACAAGATAACGGTCAGAGTTATAAACACAAGTTACATCTGAAGGAGAAAGGGGCCAGTAAACTTACGTTGCTGCAAGCCCGTGTGGATTCACTACTCACTATTATGCGAGCAAAGTTTCTGTAGACTCGTAACTGCGTGTACCATGTACTGGTCACCATACGCACAAACGCCAGGCCGAGCTACAAACCAAGTCAAAGGGCCGTGTTAGGCGTTACTCAATGGGAATGAGTTTAGCGATTTGTTTAAGACAAATAGGCGTAAACTTCCAAAAAGAATCACGTTCTCCCGTTTGCACAGCTGATTCTTCAAGAGGCTCACTCTTCAACTCACACCGCACTAATGTCCTCCTGTCCACGTCTCACGCCACATTTAAAGGGAAGCACCACTTATGCCACCTGATCCAAATAATTAGTGGCAGTGGGCAGGCCTTCAAGCTACACTTCCCATCTCAACCACCCTACCCGCTACATATCTGTGAAAACAATTGGAACTTTTTGAGAAACTTGTCTTTGTTTCTAGAAATGAATGAATGGTTTGGGAAATTGGGCCAACTGAACCAGTTATAGTGTGTTAGCAATCGAGAAAAACTGTAAATGTGATCGCATATGCAGCATTTTTTTATCAAAAATTTCTCTAGATCTATCAGTGGCCTTCACACTAAGACAATGTTTGTCTTTGCAAGACATGTCAACATTTGAAGTTTCAACTTGAAGGTCGTTGGGTAATTTGAAGTGTTCCTCCTTCCTTGTGTTTCGCCAGTGCTGAGGCTGAGGTTTCTTCACTTCTAGAACCCAGAAGTTCACGGTGAAATCCCCAATTGTTTGTCTTTAAGGTGTGCAAAGGTTTCTTCCTTGATTTTTTCATTGAAATCCAGTCTACTTAGTTCTAGCAAAGTTTCTAAATCCTGTCATGTAATAGTGTTTCCTGCATTAGGTTTCAAGTCCCTAACAGTTCATTTTAATTTTCATACCATTTTAACATTACAGTTTTTCTGAATTGCTAAAACACTAAACTCCATTCTCCGAATCAAATTCTCAATAGCCTAAACCAATTTGTCGAATAAATCACTATTTCTGCAAAACATTAAACAAGTTCAGACAGATAGACACTGTTTGCAAATCTCCTGCACTATTTTTGCAAAACTCTAAACACATTCTCACTCATTAAAACATTTTGTGAGTATTTTATAACATTTTATAAATATTTTAGCACTGTGAAATATTTGTCGCAAAACACTAAACATAAGAGGCAAAAGTTAAACACAACTACAACACAGATGTCATCGAAATTCCTTATGATGTGATCAAACCAATGAAATATGAGCCAGTTCAGAGTGCACATGTGACACAGGTGCACTGAATGATGATACGAACAATAAATGGAAACAATTTGAGACGGAGATGAGGAGGAAGAGGATGAAGATGAGAAAAAGCAAGGTGTGGACAGTGTTGTCAAGGATCAATGTGTCAGACTGGACGTTTTTTTTCTCTTTGTCTGGCAAGAGACAACATTTCCTGTTATGTGGACAAAGTCCTCAGGCCAGAGCCATCAGGAAGACATGATGTTGAAGCAGAATTAATCTATCATTGACCTTGATTTTGCAGTTGCACAACTTACAGTATTTGAGTGTTCCGTACATGCATTTCATTTAGACTTTTATTTGACCTTTTTGGCTTTTGCATTTTGGACTGCCATATTTTTACAGTATGCAAGTGCTGAATATACAGACATTCAATAGACCTACTATTCAATATTCAGTACAATACTATGCTTGCAGTACATACAGTATACAATATATTTACCTTATTTAGTTGCAATTACTATACTTTTTTATGTAATTGCAAAAATTGTTTAATGTATACAATATCATTTTTTTCTGTAACATTCTGAATGCTGTGTTCTCCATTGATGTAGTGTCTAATGAATGATCTGGACTGCTCATTTTATTGACTAGTGTGTGAATGATCTGAAAGCATTGTTTGATTTTGATTTCAGGTGAAATGGTTTTAAAGCAATTGTCAGAAGAGAAGAGTCAATTGTTTTGTGAGTTTAGATTGAAAATTTGGATTTGTGTTTAGTGTTGTGAGAAAATGGATGAAGGTTTCAAGAAATGTGTCTTAGCAATTGTGAAAAACTGTAAATAATGCAGTAAAATTAGTTGAAGTGTCACCAAGATTTGTCAGGGAAAATCTGCTTTGACACCCACTGGCTACTTAGCTTGCCTTGGAAATGTAATAGGTTACAGATAATGTAATAAGTAGTGTAACCATTTCAATTACTATATTAAAGTAATATAACTGATTACATTTGATTACTTTTTTTCTAATTTCCAGCACACAGCATTTTTATTACTTGCCATGGAGGCAACTCTTAGACAGATTGTAGCCCTAAGCTTTTAGCGGAAATGTGGGTTGATGTAATTGGCAGACGTGGTGCGCAGCAAATTCAAACAAGAGAACCAATCAAAAGCTTCAGAATAGCATCGCTTTACTAAACGGCCTTTAAATGGCAGGAAGCATTGTGCACATCAAAAACAGGCAAAGCAGCAAAATATTAATATTCAACATAACCTCGCTTTTAGTCAAGTCAAGTCACCATTATTTATATAGCACTTTTTACAATACAGATTGTTTCAAAGCAGCTTTACAGAGATAACAGGAAAATAATGTTGTAATAATATTGTTAAATATAAAATGAAATGTCCCCAACTAAGCAAGCCAAAAGCCAATGGCGACGAAGGCGAAGAAAGGCAAAAAAGTTGACAGTGGCAAGGAACCAAAACTCCATCATACAGGTGACAGAATGGAGAAAAAACCTTGGGAGAAACCAGGCTCAGTCAGGGGGCCAGTTCTCCTTTGGCCAACGAACGAACAGTGTATGATTATGATTCAGGCAGCATTACAGGTCAGAAGTCAGATTGGATCAGAACTTTCACAATATACAGTTCCATCTGGTTGGGGGTCGGAGTCATCACGCAGGTATGGAGACGAGAAGGTTGAGGTGTCCATGAGGCCTCCACAGGGCTGATGAGGCTGGCACTTCAGGGATGCGTTGCCGTCGTGTCCATGCGATGGTCCTTCATCAGATCTGGATATAGCCTGGATCCGGCGGACTGCGGTAAACCTCAGGATAAACAGAGAGACTAATATTAGCGTAGCCGCCATCCTTCTTATGATGTACCAAGTACATAAGGATTTATGGGAAGTGTTCCCGGTTCCGGCTGATCTAAACTATGCAGCCTAACATTGAATTATAGAAGTCTATAATGTGTTATGTGTATGCTAAGCCAAAGAGATGTGTTTTTAGTCTAGATATGAACTGACAGACTGTGTCTGCTTCCAGGACAATGTTAGGAAGATTGTTCCAAAGTTTTGTTGCTAAATAGGAAAAGGGTCTACCGCCAGCAGTCGATTTTGATATTGTAGGTATTAATCAACTGGCCAGAATTTCTGAATTTACAGAAAATATTTAGATTTAACCCCTTTTGTAATCGTTAACATTTTCATAAGTAACTGTAATTTAATTACACAATTTTTCTTAGTAACTCTAACTGATTACAGTTACATTTATTTTGTAATTAAATTAAATAACTCCTTTACATGTAATGAAAGCTTTAGCATAAGTTCTGCCAGGAAGATTTAATTACTATGTCACTTATTACCTTCACATCTATCCAATCATGTCCTTATACTAGTATAAAAGATTGGTAGTTACACACATTTGAGTTCACAGATACTGATGCGACAACTACCTCCACCCTCCCCCCACCACCACCAGGATGGTCCTGTCCATACCTCCCAGGGGGGTCGGCTGCGCCCCTGCCTTCGTCTTCAGGCAGGAAATGCAGATCCGCTACCCTCGGATTATGAACTACGAACGGTGCCTATGCCAAAGAACTTTATAAATAATTGCTTGCTGGGCTGTCAATAAATTAATACTTTGTTACATAATTATATCTCCCGAGTCTTTCTGGTAGAACTAGTTTTTCCCCAACACTGCTTACCCAACGCTCCCCTCCTGCCAGAAAGAGAAAGTACAGAAAGTACTTGAGAGCAAACCATACAACCACATACATTACTGAGCCTGGGCTGATGCAATGCAACGCTCAGTCCTGGAGTGCATGTGGGGGGGGATGGTTTGTCCTGTTAACCCAGTTCTGTAACCCAGTAACTCAAAGTGATAAAGCTCAAATGGTAGGTCATTCTCTGACACGATCACAGACATCTGCAAAAAACATTGCTTAAGATAATAAAATGCAACTATGCTGATATAATCATAAAGCTAGGATAATAAATAGGCTTATTGCTTTCTGAAAGGAAGGAAACATTTCCCATATCTTTTGTTGTTGCCATCAAGGGCTGTGCGTCCAATCAAACTCCACTTTTTTATAACATAAATGAATACATTTCACTGATATATTTTAAGGGCTTCTATTTACGATAAATGATTTTGTACTGTCTGTGTCGGGTTGTCTCCTGATGTCTAATGAATTAGCTCAATAATTGACAAACAGCCCACATACAAAAGATGCCGTTTTGACAAACAGTGGCATTTCCCAACTGACTTAAATGCTTTTGATCATCAAATCAGATCATACAAGGTGGAAAATGAAGAAGAAAAAAATGGTAGCATGCATGTTTGTGACAAATAAAGGTTGTTATGAGGTTTGAACCAAGTTGAATATAGATTGCTCAATACAGGTGTCATTCACTAATTTCATGTCATTCCAAAACTTGTTTGACAGCTGTGGTCACCACACTCATGTCACATGAGCAGCTGGCACATTCTGCTAAATAACACTATGTGGGTTCCATGAAAGTAAGAAAGTCACACTGGGTGAGAGAATGATGACAGATTTTTTTTCCCCAATGATAACCTCTTTAAATAGTGCTGACAGGACAATTTCAGTAATTCCCAAAAGTCTGTTTAGTCAATGCCTTCTGTATTTGTGATACAATGTGATACAGCAGTATAACATTAAACAAATGTTCACCAGTAAAATATTATCCTCTAGCTTTAATAATCTTTCATATGCTTTCTTTTAGCAATAAAAAAACAAATATTGAGACATTTTTACTGTACCTTATCTGTCTCACTTCATGAACTAAAAAGTCTAGACTGAGTCTATTTATTTTATCTAATAAAATAAATAAAATCACATCACCTCAGGTAAACAAAAAGAGAAAACATCTTTTACAGTTTTGTTTAAATGTTAAACTCTAAGTTTAATTGTTTGATATGCCATGAGAAGTACAAAAACACAAAAAGTACAAAAGACAAGAACAAAAACCACAAAAAATAAGTTGAGAGTCTCAGATTGGAGTCAATACGCGACAGTTTGTAGTTAATCTAATAGTCTGTTGAAAATTTGTCTTGAGGTTTGCCTTCACTTAGCCAACAAAGTGAAGTAAGTTCCTCAAAATACTTTCAACATATCTGTATGAGAAAAATTCTGCAAGATTTTCAAGTCTGCAGGCGTTTACTTTCAGTGGTAAAAAAATGCAATTCAAATTACATGAAATGAAACTTGATATGACTCCAACAATAAAAGAGTCTTATGGAAGTAGAATTTTTGAAAAACAGAAATAAAAAGATGGAAAAAAAAATAGGCATACTTTGTGCCCAATAAAAGTAGGGATAATAATTTGACAAATGAAGTTTGTAGGTTTAAAGCTAAAATTAAATATCTTGTTACTAATAAAGCCCTTGTGTGTGCCAGCATGTCAGGCAAACATTTTCTTTAAAAAAAACTTCTTAATCAGGTTCTGATTCATCACATCATGTGGTTTGATGACAAACTCTATGACAGGTGCAGTGCTGGTAAAAAAAAAAACATTAGTCCAGACACTAATAAATTAAGATAAGGAAATGTATCCTAGCAAGAGTGCTTCCCGACATCTTAGTGAGAGATTATAGGTCACTAGGCTGTTAAACTATTCAACTATTGTTTGGCTGTCGCACAGTAGAGATTTATTAGCTTCCTGAATGTTAGAAAAATAAAAGAAACATGATGACAGTAATATACACTAACCAGTCAAAAGTTTCAACACACCCGATTGAATTTGTTAACTGTGATCTTAAAAAGTTTTTCTCTAAAATATTGTGCTTAAATGTTTAAAATGAGATTTGTGGACAATATAAATTGTTTATGTATGAATAAGAATTTATATGCAACTAACATTATTATTATTATTATTATTATTATTATTACTATTATTATTATGGATGAACTGGAGTCGATAATGAAAGAAAAGCAGCCACAAGTGTCCATCACACATTTAAACTCTTTCAATATTGTTTAAAAAGCAGGAAGTTGTTTAAGATAATGTCCAAAGTTGAAATTGCCTTTGAAGCAGATAGAATATGAGAGAGTTTTATATTGTTTAGTATTTTTGTCACTATATATAATTCCCATACTTCCAATTAATATTTCGATAGTCCACTTCTGACATTTTACTACTTATAAGTAACTTTGCAACTGCATGTTAACTAACACTCATTAGAGTATAGTAGACTGTAGTAGACTGTTAAATTAGGGTTAGGTGTCAGACTGTTTGGTCAGAGTTAGGTGAAAAGATTGAGTTTAGTAGATTAAGTTGACATGTAGCTGCAAAGTTACTTATAGTCAGAATGTCTGTTGGTGGAACCATCACAATAAAGAGTTAGCAGATATAGACAGTCTACTAATAACTGGTAGCTGACTCTCTAATAACTGGTAGCTGACATGTAGTTGCAAAGTTACTTCAAGTTAGTATATCTATTTCAAACAATATCTACCTGTATGCCTTTCATTCATCTCCTGAACACAAAAGAGGATATTTTGAAGAACATTGGAAACTAAAAAACATAAGAGCCTATTGACCTGCATTGGACAAAACACTCAGACATTTGTCAAAAATATTATGTTTTATGTTCCACAGAAGAAAGGCATAAAGGTTTGGAATGATATGAGGGTGAGTAAATAATGAAAGAATAATTGTTTTTTAAGGAAACCATTGCCTTTAAATATTTTGTGTCAGTATTAAGAAAAGTAGAGAAATCTGTAGAATATCAGTAGTTATCTGTAACTACTTGCATTCCTGTAATGTAGAGCAATGAAGAGTAAATAAGTGTCAGACTGTCACCTCAAATAAATCAATAAATCAAACTGCACCTATGGTAAATGTCCTTCAGATGAAAAGGAAGAAGGAAGTAAACCAATTGCCCCGCCAATGACTCCCTCTGTGATGCTTAACAGAGTGAGGATGAGGGACGGTATAAAGCACGGCTGCTCCATCCAGTCAGTACAACACACTCTGAGCCTTGAGTCCAGAACCAGAGAGCCTGAGACCTGTAACCAGGTGAGAAATGCAAAAATCCTCTTTAAATTACTTATTTATCAATTTAATTGCACTTTAAAAAAAAATTCAGTATCATGAAACTCTGTCATGCTGATTGCAAATGCAAATAATTTTAGAGTAAATAATTGTTATATTTAATAGACACCTTTTATTCTAGACTGTTGATTTTTTTGTCTTTCAGAATAAATTCTTAGTATTATTTTGTCCTATTAAAATGTAAAATATGTATAATCTTAAAACAATTTATTTAGGTTAAAAACAACTTAGTTTAAAGTGCCATTTTACACCACTTAGCAGTTTTAAAAAAAGTTGTGATTTTTTTAAGTTAATTAATCATATAATTTCACTTAAATGTAGAGGAATTTATCTTCTAAAATGGTTGAAATACATAAAACAGTGCAACTTTCATGAACATAAAATCTATTTATGTTTACTCACTAAATGTCTCAATTTGTGTTTCAGAGATGAATCTTCCCACTTTTCTTTTTTTGTTGGGGTGCTGTTGTGCCCTTTCAATGGGTGGTAAGTTTTACCAATCATGCCATCAAAAATCAAATTAACAATATAGAATCAAATCATATCAAAACACCTGTGTTAAAAAAAATCTGGTGCAAGAAATGTAGTCTTGTTCTCTTTAGTCATTTAAGCTATTGTGTGACATTCATCTTCTGGAGATTCAATTTCATGACTACATATATAATTTACTGCACATGGCTGCATTTTGTAAAGTAAAGTAAATAGATAAATTGCAGATTTCACTAAAATTAGTCATCATTAGCCTTTCTAGGTCCAGATCATGATGTAATATCCTTTTCTTTTTTAGCAGAAGAAGAGAGTCCCGGGAGACGTTTCATTCTAGATTCAATTGAGGAAGCAAAGAAAATAGTAGATGCTGCATACAAGTATTCTCGAGATGAGTGAGTCAAATTTTAAGAATGTTGCTCAATATTCCTGTGCCATCATCAGTCATTGATCTATTTTATTTTAAAATCTGCCCACTTTCAGGAGTTTAGCAAGGGTACGTGGAGATGTCATCAAGCCTTCCGACAAGCTACGTCTGCTGAAACAGCCAGCTCGAAAGACACGAGAGGCTGTGAGAGCCGCAGACTACATGGGGGAAACGCTCAGACTGATCAGTGAGAAAGCTCATCATGTACACAAGAGGTCCATCAATGCTACAGGTATGAGGACAAAACACTTTGCTAAACTAGCAAAGCTCAGAAAAGATCCATCGCTGACTGATGTTCCTTGCTATAAACTGTCATTGTGTTTTCCCCTAGATCTGCTCACTCTAGATGAGCTTAACACGATTACACGTCTGACAGGCTGTGCTGCTCAAGTCCGGCCCCCTTCTTGTAGGACCACATCTCACATAAACAAGTATCGAACTGCCAACAATGTCTGCAATAACAGGTCTGTCTTGCCCTCCTTATTCAGAGTAGTCATAATCAAAGACTGTGTTTGCCTTGCTAAACAACTAAATGTATCATTCCCAGGAGGAACCCACTTCTTGGTGCATCCAACACCCCTTTTGCCCGCTGGTTGCCTGCTGTCTATGAGGATGGCATCTCCCAGGCCAAAGGGTGGGATCCCAACAGATTGCACAATGGTGCAGCGCTGCCCCTGGTACGATGGAGATGATTATGAATATTTTACTGAAGTCTACTTGACAATCATATAGACCACCAATTAGTTAATGTCTGAATTCTGTCAACCTCACTGATTCCAGGTCAGACTGGTGTCCAATCGTATTCTAAGTACTGCAGATGCTGACGTAGAGAGTGATCGTGACTTTACCTTCATGCTTACCATGTTTGGGCAATGGGTTGACCACGATCTGACTTCTACACCCAGCTCACCAAGCATTAGGTCCTTCAGCAGTGGCCTCAACTGTGATAAGAGCTGTGAGCGCTCTGAACCCTGCTTCCCAATTCCGGTCAGTCAAAGATGGTCCTTCTGTCAAATATTGAATCACTATTGTTGTTTAAAAACTATCTTTCATGCTTTATTTATTGTCAAAACACAGGCTCCTCCAGGAGATCAACGCCTGCGTCCTGACTCCTGTCTCCCTTTCTTCCGTTCATCACCGGCCTGTGGTTCTGGGAACACCGCCTATATCTTTGGTGGAGTCCCCAAAGTTCGGCAACAGATCAATGCTCTAACAGCTTTCCTAGATGCTGGACAGGTTTATGGAGCAGAGGATGGGCTAGCAAAGGAACTGCGAGACCTGACCAATGATGGTGGTCTTCTGCGTGTCAATGATCAGTTCCACGACAATGGACGAGAGCACCTGCCCTTCACCAATTTTCAAAGCAAACTCTGTGCCACGCGTAGGCAAACTCTCAATGACACCACCCTAACAGAAGTGCCTTGCTTCATTGCAGGTCAGTCATTTTTTCATCCTTAGAAAATCTTATGCCTTCATATGCAAGTATCAGGCATAGTTTAAAATGTATGATGTTTGCACAACTCCATGTGGCAAATGCTAATGAACTCTTGATGTGTGCAGGGGATGCTCGTGTTGTTGAGAACATTGCTCTTACCTCATTACATGCACTTTTCATGAGAGAGCACAATAGATTGGCTCGTGCCCTCCATGTGCAAAATCCTACCTGGAGTAGTGAAACCCTCTATCAAGAGGCAAGAAAAATTGTGGGTGCCTACAACCAGGTAAAGACATTTAATGAAAAGTGCATTAACACAAGCACAAAGTTACATGTGAAGTACAACATATATTCATATATTCAACCTCTCCTTTCTCTTTTAGATCTTGGTGATTAAGGAATACGTGCCTATAATTGTGGGCCCTGATGCTTATAATAGACACCTTGGACTATATCCAGGTTACAATGAAAATGTGGACCCTACCATTGCAAACGTCTTTGCCACTGCAGCTTTCCGTTTTGCCCACCTGGCCATCCAACCCATCATATCTCGCCTTGATGAAAATTACCAGAATCATCCTCAATTTCCAAGTGTGCCCCTCTATGAGGCCTTCTTCTCGCCATGGAGGGTGATATTCGAAGGTGAGTTTGTGAGGCCTACAGAGTCCTAAATCTGTCTTCTTCCAATCTTACTTTATTTCTGCTTTGCTTTTGCTTAGGGGGCATCGATCCTCTGCTCCGTGGATTGATTGGTCGGCCAGCAAAACTGAATACGCAGGACCACATGATGGTGAATGCTCTTAGAGAGAGACTGTTTGCCTTTACAAAACACATTGCTTTGGACTTGGCCGCCCTCAATATGCAAAGAGGCCGTGACCACGCTATACCAGGTAAATATTCTGGACTCATACACATGCACACCAAGTCTTGGAACCCTTTAATCTGAACCATGTGAAGCCAACTCAGCTTCATGCTGCTGCATTATCACTGCATGTGTTTTTGAGAGAAGATTTACCGGTATCCATATGTTGTTCCTCATAAGGCTATAATGCATGGCGTCGGTTCTGTGGACTGTCGGCACCTCAGAATGAGCAAGAATTGGCTGTGGTGATGAACAACACTGAATTGGCTCACCGGCTGATTGAGCTTTATGGCACCCCTGAGAACATTGACATTTGGTTGGGAGGTGTTGCTGAGCCTTTTGTTCCTGGTGGTCGTGTTGGTTCTCTTTTTGCCTGCCTTATCTCTACACAGTTCCAGCACATTCGCGACGGTGACAGGTAAAGATTTCTGTGTATTTAATCCAGGGGTGTCCAATTCCTCTCCTGAAGTGCCATTATCCTCCTCCAACCCTAATTAAACACACCTGAACCTGCTAATCAAGGTCTTCAGGAAACTTCCAGGTAAATACACTGTGGCAGGTTGGAGCTAAACTCTGCAGGACACTGGCCCTCCGGGAGCAGGATTGGACAGCCCTGATTTAGTCAATGAGACGAGAATGTGTTTGGGAGGTATTAACAATAGGTGTCACGTTGTGTTCAGGTTATGGTGGGAGAACAAAGGAGTGTTTACCACCAAACAAAAAGCATCACTGGCCTCTGTGTCGCTGGCCCGCATCATCTGTGACAACACTGGAATCAGCAGAGTTCCCAGAGATCCTTTCCGCTTCACCAGTTCAGCCAATTTCGTAAACTGTGGGGATATCCCCGTCTTAGACCTCAGTCCTTGGATTGAAACTGGTAAGGCACCACAGTATTAGAGCTCTTAAATGCTTATGTGCTATGTGGTCATACATGAATCTTCTTCCTCTGACTGCAAATTTCTGCCTAAGCCTTTTACTACCTTTTCTATGTGCTTGTAGAGTACATAATTTATAGTAGTATAGGGACATACCAGGTATTGAAGATATTTTATAATCTGTTTGCATGGTCACCATGGTTTGGTTCACCTGTGATTTGGTATTTGGCCTTCCAGGTGATGGTGGCATCAGCATATCAGACATCGGAAATGAGGTTAGACAAGTGTTCTTTTTCTTCTAATTGCAAGAAAAAAGAGTGAGTGATGACGTTGTGCACATGATTTATTAGCTTAAATGGCAATTAATTCACTACAAAACCTCTAAACTGGACACAGCTTGAGTAGTTTCTTCTTTGCTGTACACTGGACTTGTGCACTGACATAAATTAATACATTTGGATGTCACAACTGTCAAGCAATGTTTTATGACTGCACATAAACTGCACCAAACCTTTGTAAGCTGTTTAGTCCTTTCTACCTTTTGCATGCTTCAAGGAATTTTGCTTGGGTTAGGGGCCTCTTTTGCATTTTAAACTCTGATTTTTTTTTTTACTTTAATGCAAACAGTTTGGCTTATAGTACAAACATATAACATCTATGCATTAACCCTCAGATACAGAATCCTTCCAAGGACCTCCGGGACCCAGAGGACCTCCAGGGGAACCTGGTAAGTAAGCCATAGATCAAACTATCTAAATAAAAATATTCCTTCAACAAAGCCGCCAACCTCACTCATTTTTTTATTTTTAAGCTAGATAACAGAACTAACCAACAGAACCGAGCTTATTTTATCGTTTTCTCTAATATTTAATTTTCCCAGGTCCACGAGGTGTAGCAGGCCCATCTGGACCTCCAGGACCCCCGGGACCCCCCATTAATACTACAGGACAACATTCTGCCTTCTTTGCTTTTGTTGGCACCACTCTTCCTGCCTCTGCTAAAGTGATTGTGTTCAGTCGGGTCCTTTACAATGGACAGAACCATTATAACCAAAATTCAGGGCTGTTCCTCTGCCAGATTCCTGGTGTATATGAATTCCAGTTCTCATGCATAGGAACTCGGACTTTGGGCACTGTGACCTTAAAGAAAAATGATGCTGTACAGCTAACTCCTGTAACAATCAACCTTAATACGCGATCATTAGCTGAAGGGAAGGTGATACTGAACCTACAGATTGGAGACCGTGTGTGGATAGAGGCTTCTAGGGGTGCTAATGGTATTGGCAGTTCCAGCTATTTCTCGGGCCATATTCTCTTCCCTGTTTGAGAATATTACTTATAATGCATTACAATTTTCCTTGTATGTAGCTGTTGTTTTTATTTATTATAAATGCAGTGCAACAAATGCACATATCCAGCAAATAAGAATAACCCAAAAAAGCCTATAAATTGCAAATTGTAAATCTGCTACTTTTCCATTGTCTTTTAACACACTGATTTCTTTCTTACTGTGATCTCTAAAGTAGTTGTTTCTGTTGTTGTCTTTATTAATACGATATGACTATTTTAGCTATATCTTGTTTGTTTTGCAAAGTTTGTATTAAAGAAGTTATACCTGATCTTAATCTTCATTGTGTGTTTCTAGCAACCATTGGTGACACAAGGGGCTCAGCATAACCCCATAATTTTAAATGGCCTCTTCGTCAAATAATCTTTTAAGAAGCAAGCTATAATGAACGGGCATTTATTATAGTGTGTGTCCCCAGACATTCGTGGGTTATTCAAAAACTTGGCAGTGCACTTCACAGCTCTGATTGTCGCGCATCGGGTATAGCAAGAGATGGCGCAGGCATATTAGGCTACCAAGAGAGGAAAAAAAAGCACGAAAAAAGAGAAGAGAGCAAGACTGGGAATACAGCTAGTCACCCAGTTTGGTGATTTAGAAAGGTGATTTATGTTCACAGTTTTGTGCTGACTCTGAAGCTTCCCCAAAGCTGTTTTAATTAACATAAATTCTATCAATACTCATCCCAATGTTGATCCACTGGAAGTTTAACAATATTTACAATTACGCTACAGTACTGTGTGTTTTTCTTTGCAATTGAGCATAATTGAGCACTGAGCTTAAAGAATATGGAACATCACTAAGCGACAATAAAACTAGGGATGTAGCTTCAGGCTTTCCGAATCCTTGGAACCACTTTCTGTGAGAAATCGATCGAAATTTACAATGTAGTAGTCATAAACATCTGCTTTAATTGTCCTGGTAGAGTTTATGAAATAGCCTAAGCATTGTAATGATGTCCGATTCGTAAATTAATTATTTGAGTCGGTTCATTTTAATGAATAGGAGAAACATTTTACATGTTTGTTGTAAGTTAAAATGTATTAAATTTCTCTTGTCTTTCTAGAAAAATATTGTGTTCCTTGCTTTTGTTCGAATGCCCGACAACAAAAGAGGTGCCATTGGCAATGTAATTAGTTAAATTTTAAAGTCTTGTTTCATTTAGATTTCATTCATGTTATGATTAACTCACCTCATCTTTTGTCATTTTTGCAGATCTTTCAGTTACATGCAAAATTACCAGTCTGGTGGATACAGACTCATTTAGGAGGAGGGCACACTCCTGCTGGCTTGACAGTATGTATTTACTTTCTTTTACACATTTGATTTAAATGTGGTTAAAATAGTAACTGAGAAATTTAATGGTATGGCAACATGGTCTTCAATTATTCTCTTTTTAATCATGCTCATTTTTATGCTCCTCAAATTTAAATATTCAGGTGTAACAAATTGGAGACTGTGTCTGTGACATCAAGAATATTACCAGATGTACATACTGCAGCCCTGCAGACACTGCAATGAAGTTTACAAGAACTGCTTACCAGGTGTATACATTATGAATGAAAATGTGATCACTGCTCGGTGCTTAATGACAAAATGCAGTAAGAATAGTCATTCATGTGGCTGCATCCATGTGTACTGTTAATAAGGTAATTTGGATATTAATGTCACAATTTTCTTATGAATCCTTTAGGTCATGTTGGAAGAGGAAAACGAGGACAAATGCAAGGCTTTTACTCAGAAAACACCCATCCAGGGTTTTGCAGTGATTGGTGTCAGCTGCTGGAGAGTGAAAATTCATTTAATCCACCAGTTCCAGTCAAAAAGCCTACTTAATCATCTAACTATTCTTTTTTCTAACTAATCTTTAACTTAACAAATTATTTCTTTCTTTCTAACTTTGCTAATAAGCTAATAGAAGAGGTCAAGTCTGAAGAAGACCCTCATCGGTCTGTTTTCTGCTAACCAAGTTACTACAGGTTACAGGGGTCAAACACTACGTGACTTGCATGATTCGATTCACAGAACTGTACTTTTATGTGTATTTCTTTAATGAATAAAGTGAACATTATCTGTACTACTTTCTGAGGAGGGAATGTTTCAGTATGTTTTGGTAGTCTGTGCTCAGGCCCTCTACAACTTTGGAGGAACTGATTCCCTTGTGCTTTTGTGTGTGTTGAATGCTCTGTGCAGGTCTTGTGATATGCAACAACAGACCCCGAGACGCATTTCTACGACCTCCGAGGTCATCACCGGACCAAGTTTTGGACTCAGATGACAATTATCTTGATTAATGTCGACTTACCCTCCTATCTATCCATAAGTGTAGAATTGTTTAGACTTTGTTTTCTTAGCCAATCAGAAGTAGCCAACATGTATGTACGGATGTCATTCATGCCCTTAAAAATGGTATAACTGGTGTGAGATTTTGTGTACGGTAGAGTCTCTAGCCTGCAACCTCCTCGATGAAACTGCAAACTATTCTTCAGTAAATTTTTACTTATTTGATTGAACCTCACGACTCTTGGTCTTCTTTCATCATATCTGGTCCTGGGTCTTTAAGCTATTATCCCCTAACAGAAGAAACATGGTAAATCTTGTTAAACCTTTGGTAGACCATTGTTAATGAATCATGGGTAAATTCGCTAACCAGGAAAAAGGTGGATATATTTCATTATTTAACAAACATGTACAGTAGGGATGGCCCGATACCATTTTTTTTCAAACCGATACGAGTACGACTATTTACATTTGTGTACTTGCCGATACCGAGTACCGATACCGATATTTCTACCGCAAAAGTAACTATAGGCTCCCAGAAAAGAAGACAGAAGACTATTTTAGAACACAGGTTAGAAGACTGTTTTTATTTTCTTCTCTGCTTGTTTTAACAAGTCTAAAAATAAATAAGAATGAGTAAAATAATAAATGTATAAACACACAAACCACTGTTAATTTAACATAAAAGCAAGCAGGCTACTGCGTGCATGGTCTGGAATGACTGAATGCGCGCAAAGTGCGCTCCCTTAATAGCCTAATTCCTAAAAAGCTGACAGTTCATAGCGATCTCACACATCTCTGTTATTATCAATTAAGCTGACTGCACAATGAATCTTTCATAATATCCACACACTGTTATAATTAGAGGATTTGCCAGCATACAGAATTCAGCACTGAACAAAAAAGTTTTGAGCGGTGAGGGGAGTCTATCTTAAATGCTTCTGATTGGCCATTGCGTTCAAGAAATCAACACATATGTCTGTGATTGGCTACATCGCTCAACGCTGCAAACATGTTATGAATAGAAACTCTGGCCTGTAAATCGTTTCTATTTTGTTTTAGTTGTTATTCTTGCTTTTCTGCAACAGATGAATAAAAATCTATTAGTTTTCATATGTTTTATTCATAGATATTTCTAGTTTGCGGGAGTCTCGCGAATCGTTTTATTCTCCCGCAACCCGCACACACAGAGTGAGTGCATTACCGCCCGTGCCCGCGCTCGCACTCGGCCATCAGATCTAGTGCCGCGCCGCACTCTATTGCGTTGGGAGTGCACGTCCCTATGCCTCAGTTCACCTCGACAAAGCACTCGCAGCGGCCAGTTTCGTTTCGCAAAATGTACGTGGTATCGGGGCGTGGTATCGGCGAATTTTTATGAGTACGAGTACGAGTATATGAGGACAGTATCGACCCGATCCCCGATGCCAGAATCGGTATCGGGCCATCCCTAATGTACAGTATACATTACTGTAATTACATTTATACATGTACAAATTCATAATTTCAAGTGTAGCTTTTTGTTTGTTGTTTTATTGTCTATGATCTTCGTAACTTGATTTTAATCAAATAATACAAAATAATTACTAATAGAAGTATTTTATGTAAATAAGTACTAAAATTATATATAATAAATTAATATTAATAATAATAAAATAATATATAATTATAATGATATAATAATTTATTTGCCTGGCTAAAAGCGGCATACACCTCCGACTTCCGGTTATTAGCAGCAGCTGACGTCCAGTTTTATTGGCAGGTACTTCCTGCTGCCAGCTGCCGTTTTTTTTTTTTTTTTTTTTGCTGAACCCCCTCTCCTGCAGGTGGAGAGAGAGCCTTCTTTAAAGAACTACCTCAGATCAACAATGTCTCAGGAAAGACTAAATGGTCTGACCATGCTGTCTATTGAATAAGATTTAGCAAGATGGCTTAATTTCAAAGATCTCATCAAAGATTTTGCTGTGAGAAAAACACAGCGCTTGACACTTGGGGAATAAGAAATTGCAAGTTGACAGCTTATTTTATAAAACGGCTGTAGGGACTGGGCTAAGAGGGTGAATCTGAATAACTAAATACATCCTGCTAAAGACCAAAAATCTTTGAATGTAAATTAACCCACACACAACCACACACGCATCCCCCACAAGTGAAGCCCGCTCAGGACAGAGCGTGGTGTCCAGTTACGAGACATTTTTATGACTGACTGGAATGTCCCAAAGAAGGATTCTAAAGAGAAAGAAAATTCTTTTTTTAAAAGACATTTAACCAGATATATTCGATGTGTTTTTATGTGTGTCCATTTGCCCATGTCACATTGGAATGACTATGATTTTATCGTAGCTTAAAGTGAATTACAAATACCTTCATTATGCATTTTAAATATAACTGTCTATTCCCATAACTTGTACACATAGTTCTGGACACCTCCAGAATGCTTTCGGTGTGATCAATCAGAATATGTACAGTAATATCCAGTAAAATATAGTTTACTATGTTTTCCATCTTTGGAGTGAAAAGAGACCAAAACTAACATCACTGGAGTTCTTAGATAACAGCGTTTACGACCCAAAGGAATGTTCACAGAACTGTGGCTCTCTCTGAATTCTAACCAAGGAGGAGAAATGAATCCTGTATTCATATATATATATATGCTATTATATATCCATTTGAGAATTGTATGAACAATGTATCTAAGTTCCCTATTTCATGAGTTGCCTTTTTGTGGTTTGGTCCATGTTTCTCGACAACTCTAATGGGATAATGTTTCAAACTTTGCCAACTAATGTTTAACCAAATCCATTTGTGGCAAGTTTGGTCTCGATAAACTCCAATTTTCATTCCCCATTTGTTAATTGACATTACATTTTGCTAAACTTTTTGACACATTAGTATTATAAGAATTGTGAAGATTCTTCTCTTAAACACCCAATGAAACTAGAGATTTAAATGCCTGGTTGGAACACAAAGGATCATAAAAATTCCCTCCAAAGGGACAGCTCCTGATTGGACCCTCTTCCAAAAGAAGGCGGAAACGTCAGGTCTTCAAAAGGACTGGATACCAGTTTATCCCTCTCTTACTTCTCTTGTCCTCGTGTCATAATGTAACGTCTCGCCTCCGGGCGAGCCCTTCGCCTTTCTTTTATTTGTTTCTAGTTTAGTTTGTGTTTTTTTCAGTCTTAGATAAGTCTCCGTGTTTAATTCCAATCGACGAGTGAAAAGAACACCGCGTGACATATCTCTTCAGCAAATCCATCTACAAGGGACCTTTAAACGAGCGCGCGCTCGCTTTGAAGGAGAAACACGCGCACGTAACCACGTGACGCGCCGGACCGAGAGACACACACGCTTCTTCACAAGCCATGCAAAGAATTACCTGTGCAAGTATCCGTATTTGATCACGCTTTTAAGATTTGTTGAAGTCTCGTTGTCTCTCAAAATTCTGTTCTCTATGTGAATTTGCTATTTAGAAAGATCCTCGGGTCTTCCTAAACTCCCTCTTGCATAACTGCAACTCTCTACATTTCCTCTCTCTCTCTGTCTCTATGCATTTCTCGTTCATCGATGCCTTATCGTGTTTTGTTGTTTATTATGTTTGTAAATACATATATCCCATGTAACCGTAGTAAATACATAAGTAGTTCTGCCTTATTAAATTCATTATATTCATTTGATTGATGTACTGCTTTTAGCTCACTTTCAAGTCCCTTAAGTGTCAAAAGATCTTACAAGCTTACAAATTAAAGATACTTTAAAGAGTATGTGTTTATAGGGCAGGAAACCCAATTCTTGTGGCCACAGAATTGCTTTTCCTGAAATCCTATAAAGTAGGATGATATTATGAATCCCCACAAATATTATTCTGACAATTGAGCTAATTAATTTTGCCTGTTTTGTAGGACGTGGTCCGTGTAATTAATTACAATCAACTTGTGGTTAATTGCAAGGATACACATGCATGCATGCAGGTAAAATGACATATCACCCCTTATCAGGAGATTTATTAACATGTAAGACTGATCTAATCCAAACATGTATGAATAATTATTAATTACCAATTATTAATTATGATATGCAAATCCCCCACGGATTAGATCCGCCCGAGTCTTTACATGGCTTATAAGACATCCAGACGGAGTTGTGTGTCTGTGGATGAGACAGTACAATGGTGTTGTACTGTATACAGTATGCAATTATTTGTATAGTTAATAAATGCATAATTTCAGTTCATTTAATAAAACCATTTAAATGACTTCCATTTTTCCGCGCTTACACTTTTGACATTGTTAAATAGGTTTCTGGACTGTATTGACTGGGTCTGACTTAATTGGGATCATCACGGGGCATCGGAAATTGGACTTGGTCTCTTGGTCTCAGTCCAATAACTGTTTTTAATAGTAGGTTCAAGTCATCAACATACTCAATGCAGTGCATGAACAGATGTATGTGATATTAAGGGTGTGTGAGTGTGGTTTCTATAATAAAAACAGAAATATAAATAATCAGTTTACAGTAATAAATAATAAACATTTAACTAAAAAAAATAAACACGTGAGGATACATGGCTATAAATGTAAACAATTGACACAACCCTATCGTCTTATAACCATATCTCAATCGAGTGTAATCTTCACAATACAGATAAATATGGCTTAATGACATCTGTAAAGTGTAAACACTAAAGTAAACATATGGAACATATGAGTCGTTATCATTATTTCACTTATACAGCGCGCATCGGGACACATGTGCAATGTGTGATAATGCACACAGTCATACCGTTAGCATAACATTAGCTTCACGGAAATACGAATACACTCAACATCAGAACGTTTCAACATATAATACAACAAATAGCAATATAAACAAGATTAAAGACGGTATATGTGGAAATTAAACGTACTTTCAAAGTTACGCACACTCATCTATGGTTTGAATTTACGCGAACCCTCCACAGCTTTCAAGCGAAACATAACCAGTTGCTTCAAACTCTGGGGGCGGGACTAAGTTACACCTATCAATAATTCACAACCCACCAACAAGAATTAGCTTACTGAGCCTTTTCAACGGGCATGTTTTTTTTTCCGCTGAGATATGTCCAAAAGCACTGCAAGCCTGTGAACAGCAATTTGCAAGCGAAAACAAAAGAGTCAGGAACTGCAAAACATATTAATCACATAAAATCAAACTTTGTGTAAAAAAAAACTGATGCAAATGTCTAAATGACTTGTTGTGTACATGAGGCAAAAAAGTTCCTGAAATAACATGATTTGTACGTCTTTCTTTTAGCTGCGCTTACAGTTTTGGCACGATTCTCTCACTCATTGAGTTTTGCAAGTCCACCTTCTTCATGTAGCCAATCAACTGAGTCTCTAGCTGACTCTCGTTTTACTCTTATCTGATTGGTTCAATAAACACGCCAGAACACATCTTTATCTTCAATTGGCTCAGCATCGTTCTCGTTGTACTTTTATACTTTTAATTCACACATACATGTTACATAAAAAAAAATCATGATTGCTTAATAAGCTGTGCACCATTAGGATGACTATATGAGTTAATACTGAATTTTACAGGCCCCCTTCCTGTTCGCCGGAGTGATGAGATACTTAGTAGACTGTCCTCACTCAGTGGCTGGTTGTCTAAGTGGTGTCCGCAAAATAATATAGAATTCATAGACAATTGAAAAAGTTTTTGGGGCAGACCTGATCTGTT
This sequence comes from Gila orcuttii, assembly GCA_026230005.1. Taxonomy (NCBI): domain Eukaryota; kingdom Metazoa; phylum Chordata; class Actinopteri; order Cypriniformes; family Leuciscidae; genus Gila; species Gila orcuttii. The sequence continues at coordinate 15,965,076 of JAPDVR010000024.1, read as the reverse complement.
GAAAAGAGATGGTATTCATCCCTCCTGGGATGGTGCTGCTCTTCTCACCAGTAATATGGTACATAGTCTTAGAGCTCAAACATGAATTGGGGCTAAGGTCAGGAAGCAGACAGACTGGCTAAACCGACCGTTTGCTAGCTGTCTCACGTCACTGAGGTCAGATAAATTCCTTTACATAGAGACTCTTTCACCTAGATATCATCACGTAGAGACTGTGTCTGTTCCCCGAATTAGGAAATACAAAAAACTTCCAAACCCATCTAAGGGTAAAAATTTATACAAATAAAAAACAGATATAATACAAATGAACAAATGATAAAGCTTGGGTTGCTGAATATTTGATCCCTTACTTCAAAAGCACTTATTGTTAATGATATGAGTTAGTACTGGCTGCAGATAAAGCCCTAATTGTTGGTGATTTTAATATACATGTAGATAACGAAAAAGATGCATTGGGATTGGCACCCTTAATAAACAAACTACAGCTGGTACAAAACGCAGCAGCTAGAGTTCTTACCAGAACCAGGAAGTAAGACCATATTAGCCCGGTTGTAGCGTTGCCACATAAGGCAAAGCGTATTTATATTAATTGACCTAGACTAAGTTTGTTGTTGTCAATTATTGCATTGCTTTGCCCGGTATTCTGTACTTGCCCTTACTGTTGTTAAATTGACGCCAATATATGTTCTCGCGACCACTTCTCTAGACTCCTTGTCACGTGATGACGCGTCATGGAACAGGAAAAGACTATGTGTTTTCCATATAAGGAACCGGTATTCCGGTCTTCGAGAGAGCTTACTCTCACTCACAAAACTTCACCGAGTCGTTGTGGATTACTTTGTTTGCTGGCTGTTTTTGGAGCGCTGAGGTGCCGATCCTTGGAGGAGTATTACCCTATAGTTTGGATTACTCATCTCGTTGGACATATAACAGTCACTGTACAACATTGATCCTGCTCCCGGATGGGGCAAACTTGCCGGCGAGGCGGAGCTGACTCTTAGTGCACGCTGGATTTAAAGACTTTATACATAACCACACCCCCCCACACACACACATTCACCTCTATATACCACTGTGATATTCAGCATTGTAACTTTATATTATTGTACATATTCTTTTCTGATTTGTAAATACACTTGGGTTGGTTGTTTATGTGTCCGTGTTGAGTAGTATTTTTGTTTTCTCCTCCTTACGAGTTTGCATAGAAACAGGACAGGTTCCTATTATTTTGTTAATACCCCGCATTTTAATATAGTGGAGTGTTACACGGTTCTGTCAACGTTGCATTGGCTCCACTACGTTACACCACGAACGCCGTGCTACGTGAGCTGAACTGTGACTATCGACCAGGACGTTGCACGGCGTTCGTGGTTCGACTGGCCAAGACTGTTTTCCAAAGATGGCTCCTGCTTGTATACGCGAAGTGTCCTGTACGGTGGCCGAGAGGTGCAAAACAAATCACAATTATAAAAACAAAATAACAAGTCAGAAAACACAACGAAAATTTAGAAAACAAAATAACAATTCAGAAAACACAACGACAAATCTGAAAACAAATTAACAAATCAGAAAACACAAAAACAAATCTGAAAACAAATTAACAAGTCAGAAAACACAACGACAAATCTGAAAACAAATTAACAAGTCAGAAAACACAACGACAAGTCAGACAAAACGGAAAAGGTAGGTATATGTGGCGAATGTAATACCGATCGCTGATTGGACGAGACATCTGTCAATCAAGACATGCAGAAAGTACAGCAGACCTCGGCAGAAGAAAGATCGATTCGCGTGTGCATGTGTAAATATTAGAGCTGTCTATTTAACCGGCTAATTTAGTGAGATTATTATGGAGAACAAAACTTTTCAAATTAAAATCTTCCTACCACTATCTGGTTTGGTCAGACAAAATTATAATAGACCTCGATCTGGTGAAGTGGGAGAGTGGCGTGTTGGAAGAGCAGCAGATTTAGCTTTTGACGCGAACAACCTGAGTTCGAGTCTCCCTCTAGCGACAAATTGTAATTGACAATATTAACTTCTTGTTTATTGATCTGTATAAAACCACATGTAGAAAAAACAAAAGCTCATGCAGGGGCATTGCCCCTATATTTGGAATTTTTAGGGCATTATAACTGCATTCTAATAGTGTTTATGTTTGTTTTTTGCAAAGTGAGGGACCTATTCGATAATGTCAGCTCACAGCCTCGCACATAATTAAAAAATTATCGTAGACGATACAGCTAATATTTACACATGCACACGCGAATCGATCTTTCTTCTGCCTGTATTATCTGCATGTCTTGATTGACAGATGTCTCGTCCAATCAGCGATCAGTATTACTTTCGCCACATATACCTACCTTTTCCGTTTTGTCCGACTTGTCGTTGTGTTTTCTGACTTGTTAATTTGTTTTCAGATTTGTTTTTGTGTTTTCTGATTTGTTAATTTGTTTTCAGATTTGTCATTGTGTTTTCTGAACTGTTATTTTGTTTTCTGAATTGTCGTTGTGTTTTCTGACTTGTTATTTTGTTTTTATAATTGTGATTTGTTTTGCACCTCTCGGCCACCGTAGTACTGTCTTTATAAAGTATCTTCTAATTAAACTGTCTGTACACTTACAAAGTTCTCAATGCTTCGGTTTGCAGGTAGAGACCCTAATTATGCTACCGTGTTAGTGTGGGGCTACTTTGAGCCTTGTTAGTGGTATTAACTAGCGATTTTTACTTATTCGATCCCCCATACACTAGCGTTATAAGCTAATTTGTGGTTAAACTAAAACTAACGTTAAAACTAGGTACATTTGATTATCATGAAAATGCATCCGAGAGAATGGTCGACTCGGTACCCATGTGTTATTTAGCCCTAGGTTCATTTTTGGCCGGAATTGTCCTTTAAAGGTGCATAGCGCCAGTCTCTGAGTTTTTGCAGAGCTATGCCCCCCTCTCACAACAAGCGAAACTGCAACCAGAGGTGTGTTTTCTTTGTCTTACGTGAATTTTTAACGTGAAATGTTGCGCAATGCACCTTTAAGACTACAACCATTTGATTTTCGTGTAGTCCACATCCCCAGCAAGCAAAACATAGCAGACATTTTCATTTTTGAGTGAACTATCCCTTTAACTCATTATCTACTCCTAATGCTTCTTCCACAGTTCTTGTCTTGAGTACGCTTGGAGTAGCATTCACAGCCACGTATCTCACAAACTCCTCATCTCCCTGCTTATTTGTCTGTTTTCCCATCTTTCCACAGACAAGTTGCGAAAGCGGTTGCAAGTTGCGAAAGCAAGTTGTTTTCGCAACTTGTCTGATTTAGTGGAAATGACTTGTTTCCAATTTAGTGGAAAATTAATTTACTAAGATATGCAAAAAAGCACGCCAAAAGAGAATGAATTTGTCACATTCCGAAAATAAAGAGTTTGAATGAATTAGAAAAGAGATCAGATATTCTTATTCGCCCTGCTGATAAAGGGGGTTTGATTGTTGTAATGAATACTGATAAATACAACTTGAGTATCATGTTCCAACTTAATGACAAAGAATGTTACACTCCATTAACCCGCAATCCCCTAGAACACCATAAATTGGAGATTGATCAGTTATTGGAGAAGGCATTACAAAGGGGTTGGATTACTGAAAAAGAAAAAGACTTTCTGACTGTAAAACATCCTGTATGTCCAGGGTTCTATGGACTTCCCAAAATACATAAATCCCTGATTGATCCACCACTTAGGCCCATTGTGTCTAGTATTGGCTGTCTAACTGAACCTTTGTCACAATATCTCGACGACTTCTTGAAAAACACATGATTTTGAATTACCATCTTATTTAGGTGACACATCCAACATATTGAGACTTTTAGATTCGTTTGAATGTGACCATGATTTTATGCTGGTAACTTGTGACGTGCAAAGTTTATATACATGCATTCCTCACAAAGCAGGGACGGAGGCGTTACTACATTTCTTTGCTAGACGGGCCACTGATATAGCTCCTCCCAATGAATTCTTACTGACATTGTCGGAAGTTGTTTTAACAATGAACTATTTCCAATATGCGGGCGATTATTACCTACAGAAGCGTGGGGTCAGTATGGGTAGTTGCTTTGCACCGTCGTACGCATGCCTAGTAATGGGTTTATGGGAAGCTAAATTTATTGATAACCCTGTGAACAACCTATTCCTCCCTAAAATCCCGCTTTGGAAGAGATATATTGATGTTTTCTTCATTTGGATGGGGACTTCGGTTGAATTGGATAAATTCATGGCCTATATTAACTCTACCACACCCTTCTTGAGATTTACAGTAGACCCCTCCACAGACAATATTAACTTCCTGGATTTGACTATTTACAAAAATTCCCAAGGAGGTTTAGAGACATTGATCTATCGTAAACCTCTTAGTAGAAATACCCTTCTCAGAGCTGATAGCCATCATCCCAAACAACTTATTAAAAAATTTCCTATTGGCCAATTTTTACTGCTTAGAAGAAACTGTAGTAGTGATGCCGAGTTTGAGCGCGGGGCAATAGAAATGACAGAGCGCTTTCGTAACAGGGGCTATGCTGTAAGGGATATCTCTGCAGCCTATGAACGAGCCAGATTGACGCAACGAGCACATCTCCTAGTTAAAACCAAACGTGCCTCAGTGCAAAGACTCTGCTTCTCCACAGATTTCTCCCATATTGGCGGAGAAATAAAACATGTCATTAAGAAACACTGGCACATCTTGCAGAGTGACCCAGCTCTTAAAGATATACAGGTCCTTCTCAAAAAATTAGCATATTGTGATAAAGTTCATTATTTTCCATAATGTAATGATAAAAATTAAACTTTCATATATTTTAGATTCATTGCACACCAACTGAAATATTTCAGGTCTTTTATTGTTTTAATACTGATGATTTTGGCATACAGCTCATGAAAACCCAAAATTCCTATCTCAAAAAATGAGAAGAGTTTAATACAAAAAAAAGTCAACCTTCTAATAATTATGTTCAGTTATGCACTCAATACTTGGTCGGGAATCCTTTTGCAGAAATGACTGCTTCAATGCGGCGTGGCATTGAGGCAATCAGCCTGTGGCACTGCTGAGGTGTTATGGAGGCCCAGGATGCTTCGATAGCGGCCTTAAGCTCATCCAGAGTGTTGGGTCTTGCGTCTCTCAACTTTCTCTTCACAATATCCCACAGATTCTCTATGGGGTTCAGGTCAGGAAAGTTGGCAGGCCAATTGAGCACAGTAATACCATGGTCAGTAAACCATTTACCAGTGGTTTTGGCACTGTGAGCAGGTGCCAGGTCGTGCTGAAAAATGAAATCAGATGGAAGCATGAAGTGCTCCAAAATCTCCTGATAGCTAGCTGCATTGACCCTGCCCTTGATAAAACACAGTGGACCAACACCAGCAGCTGACCTGGCACCCCAGACCATCACTGACTGTGGGTACTTGACACTGGACTTCAGGCATTTTGGCATTTCCTTCTCCCCAGTCTTCCTCCAGATTCTGGCACCTTGATTTCCGAATGACATGCAAAATTTGCTTTCATCCGAAAAAAGTACTTTGGACCACTGAGCAACAGTCCAGTGCTGCTTCTCTGTAGCCCAGGTCAGGCGCTTCTGCCGCTGTTTCTGGTTCAAAAGTGGCTTGACCTGGGGAATGCGGCACCTGTAGCCCATTTCCTGCACACGCCTGTGCACGGTGGCTCTGGATGTTTCTACTCCAGACTCAGTCCACTGCTTCCGCAGGTCCCCCAAGGTCTGGAATCGGTCCTTCTCCACAATCTTCCTCAGGGTCCGGTCACCTCTTCTCGTTGTGCAGCGTTTTTTGCCACACTTTTTCCTTCCCACAGACTTCCCACTGAGGTGCCTTGATACAGCACTCTGGGAACAGCCTATTTGTTCAGAAATTTCTTTCTGTGTCTTACCCTCTTGCTTGAGGGTGTCAATGATGGCCTTCTGGACAGCAGTCAGGTCGGCAGTCTTACCCATGATTGCGGTTTTAAGTAATGAAACAGGCTGGGAGTTTTTAAAAGCCTCAGGAATCTTTTGCAGGTGTTTAGAGTTAATTAGTTGATTCAGATGATTAGGTTAATAGCTTGTTTAGAGAACCTTTTCATGATATGCTAATTTTTTGAGAATTTTGGGTTTTCATGAGCTGTATGCCAAAATCATCAGTATTAAAACAATAAAAGACCTGAAATATTTCAGTTGGTGTGCAATGAATCTAAAATATATGAAAGTTAAATTTTTATCATTACATTATGGAAAGTAATAAACTTTATCACAATATGCTAATTTTTTGAGAAGGACCTGTATGTGCAGAATCGCCACGTATTACTTTTAATCGTCCTCGCTCACTTAGAGACAGGTTGGTTCACACGACCATGAGCCCTCCACCAAAACCTACGTGGTTACCGGCTCCTCCCTTGGGTTTTTACAGATGTGGGCACTGTACCCATTGCTCTAACTCAAATGACACAAAGCATTTTTTCCATCCCCAGTCAGGTAAAAAATACAAGATCAATTAATTTATTAATTGTAACACCACCCACGTGATTTACATGTTGAAATGTCCATGTGGGTTGGTGTATGTAGGTCAGACTAAACGCCCCCTCAAACTACGCATTGCAGAACATATAGCAGCAATTTGGAACCGTAATATGGATTATGCAATTGCGAGGCATTATGTACAAGCTAATCATGGCTCCAATGCGTCCTTAAAATTTTGGGGTATTGAAAAAATTCTGCCCTCCCAACGAGGAGGTGATATAGTGAAGTCCCTACTACAACGAGAGGCTTTCTGGATTTTTACTCTGAACACAGTAGAACCTAATGGCCTTAATGAGGAACTGGGCCTCTCATGTTTTCTATAGTCCACATTCTGAGGTAATTATATAGATGTTGCTAGCGGGTCTGTATGTACATTTTTATACTTATGTGTCTGTCTGTGTTTTTTTTTTGTGTGTGATTTTGTCTAGATCTGAGTGCTTGTATAGGATTGGATAATTGATGTACCACACCCACCTAGGCCAGTGGCCAATACCTTGAATTTTGATTCTTTAAATTCTGTACATCGTTGACATTGATTGTTTGACTCTGAAGAAGACGCATGGGCGTCGAAACGTTAGTCATTCTGTACTAATAAAAATTATTTAAAGGCACACTATGCAGGAATTTTACCTTAATATAACAGCTTCAAAGTCATTTCGGTGGTAAACAAACTTATATTAGGGCGAATCATCCTGGTAGTAAAGCTTGGGGGGAACGCCGCTGGAAAAACCAGCAATGCAAGTTTGAGAGGAGCGCCCCCGACAAATCTCGCGAGAATCACAAAATGCTTTACGGCAACGACGTCACACACATCCATAGATCAACAACAACATATGAAGCATGAAGACACTTGCGCACATTTCAGACGTGATACTCAAGTCGAAGATGGAAAAGTAAAGAAAACGCGGTCGGAAGAGACTAGGAAAAGGAAAAGAGAATCTGACCGCGTGAGGAACCGGACAAGAGTCCCACTCGGTCAGTCATTTACTCCTTGGCGCGAGCTAAAAAGCAGCACTGAATGCAACAGCAATGCTGACCTGGCGATCTTGTTGATGGACTAGTAAGTAAATATCTTATTTGTAAACTTGTTTGCGTTCTATATTGTATGTTGTTGCTCTTGCTTGTAGTATGTCATTTTTTACGATGCCGTTCATTCATCCATTGTTGATAATTAGACCAGTCCAATAATTTATCATGTGGGGGGCATTTACGACAGTGCAAGTATTCCACAGCGACTCTAGGGGTCGCTGTTTGACAAAAACAGAATTCCTGCATAGTGTGCCTTTAAACGTTCTGTCCTCCGGTCCTGCTCCTTGGTCCTAGCTAGACCTTGGGTCTTTTTTCTTAGATTTCTTTGTCCTGTTCCATGAGCACCAACTAGGCTAAAGCGCAAGTGACCCCTTTCTACTAATTTAACGATGTCTTTCATACCTTTCTGGGCCTTCAAAGTGTTAATGAAATAGCTGTCAATGGAGCCCCCCCTAAGCCATCGGATTTCATCAAAAGTATCTTAATTTGTGTTACGAAGATTAATGGGTTTGGAACGACATGAGGGTGAGTAATTAATGACAGAATTTTCATTTTTGGGTGAACTAACCCTTTAAGGAAGGTCAGACAGGCCATACAAACTGGTTATTTTGATAAATGCAAGTCATATGCCCACATTGCCAATGTGTTAGGTGTAATTGGACAATTAGTTTGAAAGGGTACATACATTGTATTACCACAGTCACTGCCGTGCACCCTCAGATCAGATTGTGAATTAAAAGTTGGTCTACACTATTCCAACAATTCTATTAGATAAGTGGTATGCAGCATGTTAAGACTACACTAAAGTGGGCACTGGCAAATGGCGAGGTGGAGAGGCAGAATGCCTTTATACTGAAACGCATATGGATTGTAAGGCGGAAGGCCTAGACTGGAAAAAGGAGCTCTGCAGATTTGTGGCCACCTACAGAGTAATTGACCACAACACTACTGGGAAGAGTCCTGTGGACTTTACCCAATTTTACCATGCCACGAAATGACCAGGAGATCATGATGCTGAGCAAAAAGGTAAAACCAAGCTTTACGCAAACCACCTTCGCGGGGCAAAATACTCAAAGATGGATGTGGGAGGCCAAGTTCTGATGAGACAAGAAAAGACAGACAAACTGACAACCACATTCAGCCAAGTTCCATACACTGTTTTGTCCAAAAATGGAAATTCTGTGACCATTGAAGATTTAGGGGGGCACACATTATAAAAGGAACACGACATTTGTGAATTAATTATTCAGTGAGAGTGTAAATGACAGTCCAGTTGAACGGCAATACCCAGCAGAGACAGAACCAGTCAAATAAGTAGAGAAAACTGGGCAAATAATTTCTGACAAAATGCCTACAAAGTAAAACACTAGGTGGTGTGGTGGCTCCACAAATGAGACCACAGAGACAAATCAGACTGCCTGGGAGATTTAAAGACTTTATTATTGAGTGATCTTGTTGAGGAAATAGCATGCACTAAGATGTTATGCATACATATTCTTACTGTGTTCACATTACATTTACAGGTACATTTAAAAGATGTTTAAAATCATTATGCTTTCAGGTTAAAATGGAAATGTAAGAGGAATTTTAACATTGGGGGGAAAAAGGTGGCACTTTGTATGTCATATTGATTATGGTATTTCTGGTATATGGTAATAGGTTTCTATGTAATTCCCAAAGTAGATGTTTAGTTCTAAGCAAAGGGGAGATTCCGTGTATCAAGTGTAAAGCGGGTGAAGTCATTACGTTTAGCAGGAAGACGAGTAAAAACACAAGTTGAGTTCACAAACAGTTTGTATCAACTGATTTAATTTTACATCTTTAGCTGGTTTAAGCGAAAGGCACAACACCTGTGATCTTAAAAAAAAAATTCTCTAAAAGTCTTGTGCTTAAATGCTTCAAATTAGCTTTGTGGACAATATAAATTGTCAATGAATTAATATGATTTTTTTAATGGAACTAACATTATTATTATTATTATTATTATTATTATATATGAACTGGAGTGGATAATGAAAGAAAAGCAGCCACAAGTAACCATCACACATTTAAACTCTTTCAGAAGTTTAAAAGTTGTTTGAGAGAATGTCCATTGCTGAAATTGACTTTGAAGCAGATAAAATATTATATAGTTTTATTTTGTTTAGCATTTTTGTCACTATATAATTCCCATACTTCCAATGAATATTTCTGTTACATTTTATTTCGATAGTCCAATTCAGACATTCTCCTCACTATAAGTAACTTGTTAACTGCATTTAACTAACTGGCAAAATCCTGGTCCTGTTTTAAGTCCTGTGACACAACTACAGCTGTTTTCTTGGCTAACACCACCTCTGCTACCTGGGCTACAGCAGCTCTTTGTGCTAACAGCACCACAGCTACCTGGATTACAGCTGCTCCCTGGGTTAATACCACCTCTGCTACCTGGGTTACAGCAGATACCTGGGCTACAGCAGATACCTGGGCTAATACCACCATTGCTACCTGGGGTACAGCAGTTCCCTGGGCAAATTCAACCTCTGCTACCTGGGTTACAGCAGTTACCTGGGCTAATACCATCACTGCTGCCTGGACTACAGCAGTTCTCCGGGCTAATACAACCTCCGCTACCTGGGTTACAGCAGTTACTTGGGCTAATACCATCACTGCTGCCTGGACTACAGCAGTTCTCCGGGCTAATACAACCTCCGCTACCTGGGTAACAGCAGCCACCTGGGCTAATACCATCACTGCTACCTGGTTTACAGCAGCTACCTGGGCTAATACCACCACTACAGGATTCTGTTACAACTAAGTCCAGTATGTCTCCACAACGCATCATATCCATGTGCACACAAAGGAACCCGGTATTTAAAAAACATTGATCATGTAAGTTATTTCAGACTCTTAATCAAGCCAGGACTATATGGGATCCACAGTGTAAAAATAAAGGGCTCTTAGGTGGCCATCTAAATATACGCAGTATGGCCCCTAAGAGGGAACAATTAGAGCATATTCTCATTAACTCAAATGTGGATTTCTTAGGACTTTCAGAAACTTGGCTTAAACCCTCTTCCCCACAAGCAGTGGTATCATTACAGGGCTACAATGTGTTTAGAAAGGATATGCATCAAGAGAAGGGAGGAGGAGTGTTAATGTATATGAAGGACTCTTTAAAATGTACACAAATAATTTGGCCTAATGAAATATCAATTGAATGTGTTGGAGTTAAAGTGTCACTTTCAACAGAAATGTCATTTACTATTCTATGTCTTTATCGTCCGCCGTCAGCAAAAGTAGATTTTTATGATCAATTTAAAGCACTTCTGAGTTGTTGTGACTTTAATAATGAGGTTATTCTAATGGGAGACTTAAATGTAAATTGGAACAACAAAAGTGACAGAAAGAAACTGAAAGAAATTACAGATAATTTTGGATTAACACAAATGAGCAGTGATCCCACTAGAATAACAAATCGTTCTAAAACTTTGATAGACCTGGTGTTCTCTAACAAACCAGATAGAATAATAAAAACGTACAATTTCTTGACTGGCTTGTCTGACCACAATGCCATATTCTTTTCTAGAAATCTGACTAAAAAACGATTGAGAAGTGTCAGTAAAAACATTAATGTAAAACAAGTGTTTATTCCGAAGAGCCAAGAACAATGTTTAATTGCAGCTCTAAATACTTTTGATTGGTCTAGTATAGTATTATGTGATGACACTAATCAATGTTGTGATTTAATATACTCTTCTATTAAAAGGGTTCTGTCTCAGTTTCAGAAAGTGGGTCATTTAAAGAAACGAGTTTATTTCTTGCCTTGGATCAATAGTGAATGTAAACAGCTTATGACACTCAGAGATAAATTACTAAAAATTTACTGGGGTGGTGATGGCGCAGTGGATAAGACCCATGCCTTTGGTGTGAGAGACCCGGGTTTGAATCCACTGTGAGACACCAATGTGTCCCTGAGCAAGACACTTAACCCCTAGTTGCTCCAGAGGCGTGCGACCTCTGAAATATAGCAATTGTAAGTCGCTTTGGATAAAAGCGTCAGATAAATGTAAATGTAAAAAAATCATTACAATCTGGATTAACTACTGATCGATTACATTTTGTATCTGCAAGAAATAAAGTCACACAAACTTTGAGAATGGCAAAAGCAAATTTCTTCATGTCTGTAATTAATGGTGCCAAAGGAAATTGTAAATTGATTTGGGAAAATATTAACAAACTCCTTGGTAAAAGTAATCATATTGCTGATAAAGACTTTGAACTCAAATTTGCTAATGAATTGGTATCAGAGCCTCTCAACCTAGCAATTAAATTAAATGATTATTTTCAAAATACCATTGATGAGATCGCTCAATTGTTTTCTAGCTCTTGTGACTCTCAACAAAATATTGTCCACACTGACCCTTATATGGATGCCGTAACTCTAAATTCTAAGTTTAATATTCAAATAATTACAGAAAATGAAGTAGATAACATAATCTCTAAATTGAAAAATTCAAAAGCAAGGGATGTGTTTGGATTTGATACCAATCTTTTGTATTTTGGTGCCTGTGACCCATCTTATTAATTTGTCAATCATGCAGGCAGTCGACCCCTTGAGTTGGAAGGTTGCAAATGTCATACTAATATATAAATCGGGTGATAAATTAGACCCTGCTAATTATCGACCTATTGGCATACTTCCTATCTTTTCTAAGATAGCAGAGAAATGGGTCGCCAACTCTATCGTTGTACAGCTTAATGATTCCAATCCGGGTCTGCACCCTATGCAATTTGGATTTCGATCTCTTCACTCGACTGAAACGGCTGTTTGTGTTTTTGTCGAGAAGGTGAAGTTTTATTTAGATAAAAACAGTTATGTTGCTGCTGTTTTTGTTGATTTTAAGCGTGCGTTTGATACTGTGAATCACTTTAAGCTCTTGTCTAGACTGTTAACATTTGGCTTTAGTAATCAAACAGTTAAATGGATACAGTCTTATTTATCGGATAGAAAACAATGTGTGCAAATAAAAAAATTTAAGTCACCCTATCTTCAATATACACAGGGTGTTCCACAGGGATCAATCTTAGGACCTCTGCTATTTTCACTGTATGTGAATAATTTGCCTAATGTGTGCAAAAATGTCGACACGATTATGTATGCTGATGATACGGTAATTTTTACACATGCCAAAAGTGCTGATGATGCAGCCCATCAGCTTTCATTTGCTTTAAATGATTTGCAAAAATGGCTGATCGATTCATGCTTGTGTCTTAATGTTAAAAAGACTGTATCAATGTTTTTTAGTAAACCTAAAACAACTGCGGCCACAGTAAAAGTTTGCTTGGGTGGACAAGAATTAATTAATGTTGAGGAATTTAGGTATCTGGGAGTTCTGATAGACTCGAAATTATCTTTTAAAAAACACGTCAAAAAAGTTGTGAAAACTGTAAATGTTAATTTATGGAACTTTAAACAGATTCGTACATCATTAACGGATACAGCAGCGATCACGTTCTTGCACTCTATGATACTGGCTCATACTGAGTACTGTATCACAAGTTGGTCTTATACGAGTCATGCTGCTATGGGCCAATTGAAGTATGCTACAAAAGAGCATTGAAAATATTAGATAAGAAACCTTCGTCATATCATCATTGTAATAGTCTAGATAAATATAAGTTTTTAAATTTTGCGAATTTCAAATTATTTAAATCAGCCTGTCTAATCTATAAGGTTATACATGGTCTGGCGCCTCCACCATTGAGTGATTTTATTAAACAAAAGTCTATCAGTGCTGTCGGGTCTCGAGTGACTAGAGCCACTATAAGAGGTGACTGTGACTTGGCGTTTGGGCGGACCGCCTTTTCACGGAATGCTCTATCATATCAGGGGGTGAGCTCCTGGAATAGTATTCCTCAGTCAGTGAGGGAAAGCACAAGTTTTCCTATTTTTAGGAGTCGTTTAAAAGTATGGTTGAGGGACACACAAATATGTGAGCATGTTTAGTAATCATTAGTTTATATATCAGATCTAAAATAGTGTTAGTGTTTTATAAAAATAAAGGGGATAGAATTATTAGTGTGATATGGGTTGTGTAATAGGAGTTAGTATAGCATGGGTTGTGTAAAAGGGGTCAGTGTAATATGGCTTGTCCTAATATGTTGTGATCACTGTTACTGTCCTTGCTTCTCTGTATATAGCCTGTGTATAGTGTGTCTGTATGTATTTATGTGTAACATCTACCTGCTTAGGGGTCTGCAGATGGAAATTAGCCTATGGCTATAATCTGGCATATTTACATTTGTGAAAAATGTTCATTAATATGTATTGTCCCCTTTGTCTTTTTTCTACAAATAAAATAATATAAAAAATAAAAAAAAAACTGTAAAAAGTAAAAAAGTAAAAAAAAAGTAAAGCTTTAGCACATTTTAAAAACTTGCTTACAAAGTGTTTACAATAGATAAATACAGAGAAATAAAATATACATACACACATAGAAATAAAATGACCAAAAATAAAATCACATAATATAAATAAGATAATAAAATGCAACAGTGAAATAAATCAAGGAAATGCCCTAGTGAAAACAATTTGTTTTGAGATACTTTTTAAAAGTGCATAGTCGATTGCTTGTCAGATGAGAGTTCCAATTGGGACCGAAATGACTCACCCATTTTTAGCCATGTTTTTGGCACAACCTACAAATTAGTATTTGATGTTTGGAGCGATCTTGCAAATCGGTCTAACAAATTAGAAAGGTATATTGGGGCAGTTCCATGAAGACATTTAAAAACTAATAAGAGGATCTTGAATTCAATTCTGAATGATACAGGCAGCCTGTGAAGGGATCTGAGTAATGTGATTTCTAATTTTAGAGCGAGTTAGCATTCGTGCAGCTGCATTCTGAACTCTTTGTAAGCGTTTAATGGAGCTTTTAGGTAAACCAGCAAAAACGCTATTGCAGTAGTCAATTCTAGACGTAACAAATGCATGATCAAGTTTTTCACTGTCTGAAGGGAAAGAATGTCACATACTTTGGAGATGTTTCTGATGTGATAGTATGCTGTTTTAGTAACATTGCTAATATGTTTTTTTTAAACTGAGGTCACTGTCAAATATGATTCCTAAGTTCTTGGCCTGATTACTGGCTTTTAGTGATAGAGAGTCTATATGTGGAGCAATAGATGTTCTCTGTGCATTGTTACCGATAACAAGTACCTCTGTCTTATCTTTGTTTAGCTGTTGAAAGTTCTGTGGCATCCACAATGTTATGCTCTCTATTCAGTCCAGTAGGGTGGAAATTGGATTGTGGGCATTTGGTGCAACTGAAAGAAAGAGTTGAGTGTCTGAAATGAAATATTGTATTGATTAATTACACTAGCAAAAGGAAGCATGTATAGGTTAAATAATAGAGGACGCAAAATTGAGCCTTGAGAAAGCCCACAAGAAATGATGTAATGCCTGGAGGTGCAGATGCCTATTGGAACAAAGTATTCCCTGTTGCTTAAGTAGGATCTGAACCAGTCTAGCATAGCACATGTGAGAGGAGGGAGAAATGGCAGGGCTCGAAATTAACTTTTTAACTTGGTAGCACTGGTGCTCCCAATTTCAAAAAGTTTGGAGCACCAGCAAAAATTGAACTCCCACCAAAAGTTAAGGAGCACCACAACTAGTAATATGCATATATATATATATATATATATATATATATATATATATATATATATATATATATATATATACTGTATATATATATTAACATGGTGTAGGCGGTTTTAACTTTCATGATCAGTTTTGCCAATTGAGCGGAGACGCCTGCACCATCCTGAAGATTAAAAGCTTCAAACCTTGCCACACACTTGTCCCGGCATTTTCTTGTATATGACACTCTCACCTTGTTTAATCGATCTCTAATGCTTAAAATGTGTGGATTCAGTGGCGAACACCTCTGTGACAGACTTTGCAGTGAACGCAGTACATTGAGCCATTTTCAGAGCAGAGCACTAGTGCTGCTTGATTATGGCAAAAATCATAATCACGCTTATTTTGGTCAACAATGAAACAAACAAAACCGACAAAAATACAAATTAAATAAACAGTGCTTTAGGTTTTTCAGGAAGATGAACTTACAGTGGTATTCAGATAAATAATACCCAACATTGAATAAGTTTACAGTTGAATCAATTGTAAAATAACTCTGCTGTATACATGAAATATAGACCAATCCTTATTAAAACTTCAAAATGTAGAGCAGTGAGCAGTGAGTGAAATTCCTCTGTCATTTTTTGTTTGATTAACAATCAGATTTATTAGGCTGCTTTCCCTTTAAGAGCTGCTTTATTATATATGACAGCAGTCGTCTGTGAGGGGATGTTGCCTTTTACTTTCGTTATGTATTTGTTTATTTTATTATTAAAGTATTTGAATGTTCACCGGTTCCCGCCTCCTTCCCACAACAACGAACATGTGTTACACACTTTTAATAACATTGTTTAATATCAAGCACGTTCCACAGTTTAGTAACAGTAGACTGAATTTTACAACACTCACTTATTCGGCTGATCTGGATGTTAAGTTTGGCTTAGGGAGGAACGAAAGCGCACTGCTGTGAAGGAAAGGAATGGAATGCGGCAATGGCACAATAATCGTTTTACATCAATTTACCTTTTTTTCAGAATTGTTGAAATCATTCACCACATAATCTCCATCACTAACTCCAGGAGTTACATTATCGGTAACATTTGGCGGCTTACAAAATAAATTTCTGTGTTATTTTCATCTCGGTACAGCTCTTTACATTTTGCGCTCTAGTTAGCTCCCTGTCATGTGAGGGAGCGCAGTGAAAGTAAGTGACTGACGGCTAATATTAATCAATCAAAATGAGCATTAAAGTTAAGAAAGTAAAGATGTTTAATTGGTTCTAATAGAACGGTGGACCGGTCACTAGCTGTGTCCCAAAGGCCGATTGCTCTTCGAATGCGGCCTACTACATCCTTCTTTCCCAGGGGCCGCAAAGGATAGAACAGGTGGATCCTTCGCAGCCTAGCCTATCCCAATTTATTGCACACTGTTGACAATTTTTTTTTATACACTTATAAATGTAAGGGTTGTTTAATTTACTCAAATAGCTATTGAAACCAGTGAAGCCAGGGCTCTTTTTTGCCTAAAAATGTGAACTTAACCCCTGCATTACCACTGCGCAGCTTCATTTGTTTGGTGGTCTGAGGCCAAACTTGTTCTAATATTTTGTTTTGTTTTACGGAGCAAGGAGCAGACAGCTGAGATTATTAAAATGAGGGCAGAAAATGAGTATTTATTTACCGGTGCCAAAAACTCTGCCAAAATGGTCATGGCTGGTGAAGGTCACGTCCTTGCAGGTAAAAAAAAAAATGGGACAACTTAAAAAAAATATAAAGTATGCAAACTAATAGACACATCTTATAATAGTCTTAATATGAGTTTTTTAAAACCTAATATAATCAAATTAAAAGTACCGGTACTTAATTTTTGGAATCTGATTACATAATCCAGATTACATGCAATCAGTTACTACCCAGCTCTGAATATTTTAACATGCAAAACCGTTCTATGACTGCAGAGTTAAACTCTGCGGTGGCCCTCCAGGGGATGTTGCCTATCCCTAATCTATAAGACCACATTTTTAGTGTTTCTATTTTATAGTGTTCATATTTTTTAAAACAAAATCTAATATCTAAATCAAAATCTAATATCAACTTGTAAAAATTAATATTTCATAAATAGTACAATGTTTTCCTCTGAGATGAAGTGGACTTGAATACTTATACTTAAAACAGAGTAAATGTATTTTGTTACATTCCACCACTGGTTATTTGGTTATCTATAAATGCTTACTTTGGTCCATTTATGTACATAATAAAGCTAAAAAAAAACTATATTAAATCGAATGTTGGTTATATACTGTATTAGGGATGTCCCGATACCACTTTTTCACTTCCGATACCGATGCCGCAGCTTTGGCTATTTGCGATACCGATATTAATACGATATTTTTATTTTATTCTATTTTATTCTTGAACTAATACTAGGCCTAATAAAATATATGGAAGCACTTTGCTCAATTAAAAAACATCAACCTAAAAACATCTCACTCAAATGGAGAACAAATACTTCTCCAGTATATAGTCCACAACAACAGTTGATTATGAAAGACTGCCACCCTTTATTCAAACAGGACAAAATACAGGCAGGCAGGCTACTTCAGTAGGCTACTTAAAGCTACCAACAGGTTTAAAGTTAATCATTTAAAATTAAAAAGCTTTAAAATTACCCATTGATCCGTGTGCTTTTGCGTCCATTCGTTTTTCCTTTTTTACCCGTAAAACGAAAAATTAACGGTTGTTGTATTTTTAAAACGCAAAGTTGAACACCAACATTTTAATTTGAACTGTATGCACACCAAAAGCAGCGCAAAAAATAAATATTGACGTAAGTTATATATAAATAAGTTATTTTCTGTATGACCAAAAATGAGTATTTTAAGTTGTTTCCACTGTTGAAAGGAAACCGGAAGTGTTCGCGCCCGCGCTCCGTCCATGCAGTGCAAGCTCCACACTCTGCACACACTTGCTATGCGTCAAAATCTTGTGTAGCATACAGTTTACAGCCTACGGTTTATAAACTGAGGAGACAGATTGCAAAACCGTGTTTATAGTACACCGAAGGTAGTGGGATGGAGTTTCTGTTGTGAGTTTAGAGGGCATGTCAGCCAGAGATGTGTGTGTGTGTGTGTGTGTGTGTGTGTGTGTGTGTGTGTGTGTGTGTGTGTGTGTGTGTGTGTGTGTGTGAGTGAGTGAGACAGACTACTGCCTGCTGAACAGAGAAGAAGGATCTGGAAGAAGGATCTGAAGTGCCGGTGTTTCGGCTACAAAAACCCGCCGAACTGATCCGAAACCAGCCCAATGTTTATCCACCCGCCCAAACCCATTTTTTGCCCGCAAAATAGATGGCAAAACCGCCCAATATGCGCGGCTTAATGTCACAGCAAGGGAAATGCTATATTCAAGCATTGCTGGATAGGTATCGGATCATATTTTTTCTCCCCTCCGATCTCCGATCTAGCGTTCTGGGCCAGTATCGGCACGATACCGATGCTGTGGATCGGATCGGGACATCCCTATACTGTATAAGTCAACATTTGAACCTTTATTGTATTTTTTCATTTGGGTCAGTAGATACATAAGATTATTCAAGTTAATTGAAACTCAATGCTTACATTTAAAAGTGTAATCTGCCAACTTCTCTAAAATAAAACTGTTGTCACCGGCGCAAAATGAATTCTGTGGTAGGCAAGGCCACGAAGGGTCCATCTATCCTTCTTTCCACGGGAAACGAAGGCCACATTTGTAGGCTGCGTTTGAAGGAGCCTTCGAAGGAGCCTTGGAATTTGGACAGCCTTCGTCGCGCTGTGGTGACACAATCAGCTATACCGCCCCCATTTAACAAGTCTCAGTCCGTCCTTTGAAGGACGCAGCCTTCAAAGGATGCAGCCCCTGAATTGGGACATAACTACTATATTAGCTCACAGCAGGCACCTATTTTGCTAAAGTAGGTAGTAATTAGGTAGTAATTTAGATAGTAATTTACCTAGTAATTAGCTAAAGTTTTGTAGAAAAATGCTCCCAAATATATTTTGAGGTCGCACAGATAAAATTTTAGGAGCATATGCGACCAAAATGGTCGCAATTTTGAGCCTTGGATGACATGAGCTCCATGAAGGTTGTGGCAGAATCAGCAGTGAGATAACGCTTATTGACAGTTTTCTTATCACTCAGTTTTGGAACATACTGAAATCTCAAAAAAGACACAATAATGGTCAGATATGGCAACATCTACAATATGTGGGTGCCTGATGGTTAAGCCAGATCGAGTGTGTGACCATTTTTGTGTGTGGGGCCATGCTGCATAAGGCCAAATTAGTTTAGTATAACTAAAAAATTAACAGTTGATGGATCAGAAATTACATCCATATGGATTAAGACATACTCAAAGTCAGTTAAAGTCCTAGAAAGCAGTTCTCCAAGATCATAAAGAAAGCCTTTGTTATAGGAGGATGATAGAGAACTAGTAAAATAACAGAATGTTCACTCTTCAGACGCACTGCAAGGTATTGAAATGTTTCAAAATCCACCAGAGAAATATGTTGACAGCACAAAGTATTGCGGAAAAGGCGGGCAACTCTACAACCCTTCTTATTAAGTCTAGGGACACTGAAATATACAAAATCTGGTGGAGATGTTAAATAGCCAGTAAAAGCCACCGCTGTAGCACCTGTTTTAAAACTACTTGCTTGACTTGCTTGAAGAAAAAAAACTTCCAAAGAAGAAATGGCTGAATCGTGGTCAGTGGACGAGAAGTGCAGACATTCCTCTTGTTGGTTGCCGAGGAGCGGATAAACTATAACGATCAGTCATAATCCCACCCACTTTGAAGCGGTACTAACTGCAGTGGAAAAGCAACCGAGCTAAAGCGAACCGAGCCGTGCCGCGCCGAGCCGAGTCGTACAACGCAGTGGAAAAGCGAAGCGAGCCGAACCGTGCCGCGCCGAACCGTACTGAGCCGTACGAGCCGTACCATGCAGTGGAAAAGCGCCATTAGTAGACTGT
This sequence comes from Gila orcuttii, assembly GCA_026230005.1. NCBI lineage: Eukaryota > Metazoa > Chordata > Actinopteri > Cypriniformes > Leuciscidae > Gila > Gila orcuttii. Next base: position 15,944,869 of record JAPDVR010000024.1, on the reverse strand, counting down.
TGGGTTAGTGGGTATTTCTTTCTGCGTTACAAATATTCAAATTATCTCCGAAATAATGGGATAAAAGTTTACAGTTCACAACACTGATGTCTATGATCAAAATAGGACAAACACCTTTTTAAAGTTTACTTGATAAAAATGGTTTTACCGATTACTTTGTTTCGGTGACTATTCATTCAAGAGATTCATTCAAAAATACTGATTCATCCAGTCATGAAACAAGAGTCATTGAATCATTCAAAAATAATTAAAATCAGTAAAATACTTTTAAGTAGAATGCAGCATTTAATATTTTGTCAGAACCTCCAATAAATTACAATTTTGTTTAGTTGGCATTCAGAATCGTGGGAGAATTGGATTTTACTGTGGGGGTTAGGAAGGTGAGGTAGTAAAAATTAAGATTGTCATGGCTGTCTTTTTTGTCAATTCAGTTGTTTAATTTCTATAGGTTTTGTAACATTCTAAAAGCTCTTTATTCCACAGATAGGCATAAAGTTGCCTATTGTAAATATTACATACAACAGAGCAACAATATTAAAACAATGCATTGGCATAAAAAAAGGAAATAACTTACTTCAATCTTAATTATTTATTTATTTACTTTTGATACTTTTTTTGATACTTTTAAAAGCAAGTACTTCTGTACTTTTACTAAAGTAAAAATCTGTCTTTACAAATTTCACTTGTAATGGAGTCATATTTGACCAGTATCTGTACTTTCACTCAAGTAATAAAAGTTGTGTACTTTGTCCACCTCTGCGTTTTAGACCAAACAATAGTGAGTGAGTGTAACCTGGATGCATCAGTGAATGGTGAGATATTTTGCCAGAAGAATTGCATGATAACTTTATTATGTCTGTTCCGTCTATCATCTCAGTGAGCTGTTATGAGAGTTTACGCATGTGCAGTAAGGTGAATTGAGTGTTTTCTGAGAGAAGGACCAGGGCCCATATGTATAAAGCCACTCAGAGTAAAATTTTAGTCTAAGAAAATCTACGAACGCCATAATTTTAATCTTATTCCTAAACTTAAGAATAAGTGTGATTCATAAAGATTCCTAAGTGTTAAGACTAGGTCTCAGCTCCTAAATTATTTAAGAGTACTGGAGAGGTATCCTAACCTAGTTAGGAGTAACAAGATGGCAGACGAGAGGAGGAGAACACACACTTTCCAACGAACATGTATTGGAGTTAAATGATGACGGAGTTGATCAAACGATAAAAGCTTGATCATCAAGGTATTTTTTTTAGTAACTGACCTTTAAGAAATGTAATAACCACTCTAAAAATCAATGCTCTAACTGCAGAAATAATTACATTTTTGGCGACTGGAAAAATGCTGCAGTGCACCAGGGATGACTTGGGCTCATCAGTCCACAGTAAGCAGGGTCTTAATAACACAATTGTGGCAATGACCACACCAAATTGGCAAAAAATTATGTGTGGAAGGTTTTTTTTTCTCTCTTTTTAAATGACCCTATAAGTTTGCTTAAACAATCAAATTATGAGGCATATTTATATATATATTTATATTTTTTATATATATTTTAAAATATAAGGGGAGAACAAAATACTAAACTCAGTGAAGGATTTCTCTGACAAAATTAATTCAAATCAAGTCACCTTCATTTCTATAGCTCTTTTTACAATACAGATTGTTTCAAAGCAGCTTTACAGTGATTACATGAAAATAATGCAACAAAGTTTGTTTTTGGATGTACAGCAGCTCTAGAAGAAAATAGTGTCATAGTCCAGCTCAAGTAAATTCAGTGTTGATTAAATTCCGTTGTAAAAATCATTAGTTATTAATTCAGTTAATTTATCTATACAGCAGCTCTGGAGAAAACTTATATGGTTACTGGTGTAATCTATGTTCTCTGAAAAGGGAACGAGATGCTACGTAGCTAAGACGCAGTGGGAACGCCCTCTGAGTATGCCGATTGTCTGAGGCCCATATAGAATCACACCAATTCATTGACTGATGCCGCGGGCGCCGCCTCAACGCTCTTACGTCGTCACATTAGATTGGCGCGTGCGCCATCTGCTCCTCAGATTTCTCTGCCGAAAAAGGAAGCTTGTCAGCAGCGCGAGGAGCTTGGCAGCGAACGCAGCGTTCCCTATTCACAGAACATAGGTTACACCAGTAACCAGAGACATTCTCTTTCATAGGTTTACTCAACTCTGCGTAGCTAAGAGGCAGTGGGAACGAAATACCAAACTCGCCAAGCTAAGCGCTGCCGTAACTAGTACAACGACCAGATAACTTACATGACTGGTTCAAGCTGACAAAACATGGGAACCTGGAGCCATGTCGAGATCCAAACTATAGAATCTGACAAAAGTGTGCGGAGTGGACCAACTTGCCACCACACAAATGTCTTCAGGAGGGCCCCTCTAAAAAGTGCTTGAGAGGAAGCCACGCTTCTGGTGGAATGTGCCCTGATGCTAAGAGGTGAAGGCAGACCACGCAACTAGCCTCTGGGAAATGAGCTTGCAAATCTCCAACCCACTTCAAAGAAGTCAAAGCTAAAAAAAAAGAGTAACCTTGAGAGTCAGAATCCGCTCTGGAGCTGACTCCAAGGGCTCAAAGGGAGCCTTCGTTAAGCCCTCCAGGAAGACTCACAGGTCCCAAGAGGGAACTCCAGGGGAGCGTGCTGGTTTCAGGCACCTAACCCCACGCATAAATGCTGAGACTAGCCTTAGTTTACCCAGGGGGATCTCATCCGACTCTCTATGAGCTGCAATAGCAGCAACGTATACTCTCAGAGTGGTATTGGCTGCTCCAGAAGCAAACTTCTCCTGTAGGAACTCCAGCACTGAACCCACCGGGCAGCTGACTGGATCCATAGCGTGTGTCAAACACCACGACTCCAAAACCTTCCACTTGGAGGAATACAGCCTTCTCGTGGAAAGGGCTATTGCATTCGTAATGGTCTCCTGGACGTCAGAGACCAAAGCTCAAAGCTAGCGGCCTCTGATGGGCCAAACGCATTGCTTCCAAAAGTTGGGGCGAGGATGCCATATCCTGCCCTGAAGCTGGGATAGTAGATAAAGCGCGCGGTGTGCTTGGTGGCTCTTGAGGCCAGATCCGTGGCCTTACGAAGCTCCTTGACAGCTTCCGGCATTAGGCCAGTGCCCTCGTCCATGTCCTTTAGAAAATCCGCTTGGTAGGCTTGGAGGATGGCCATAGTGTGAAGGGCCATGCCTGCCTGACCAGCTGCCATGTAGGACTTTCCAATAAGGGCTGAAGTAGTCCTGCATAGTTTAGAGGGAAGGAGGGCGAGATTTCCACGATGGAGCCGACGACGGAGAAAGGTGAGTAGACCGCTGGGATGGCGGAATAGCCCTGCTCCACAGAACCAACGAGGTTGGTGAAGTCAGCGGCTGCCGCATTAGTCAAACGGGAAAAAAAGGCTGCTTCCAGGATCTGGAGATCTCATTATGCAGATCACTGAAAAAGGGCAGCTTTCTCCGCTCTGGCCTAGAATTAGGGCCATTTAAAAATCTTCCGTCAGGATTAGACGCCTGTAACTCGCGGGGCTCGTCGGGCCAGTCAGTAGCGAACTTCTCTGTAGCGCACGAAAACACATCAATAAGCTCCGTGTAGGCCGCAGTAGGCTGCGCTTCCTGGCCACTAAGCAGGAGAACGCCATCAACTAAAACAGCCCCGAAATCCTCAGAGTCGGACGCTGCAGTGTAAATCACATCCTCCAGCCTGAAAGAAACTATCTTGCGCGCTTCCAGGCTAGGGCATAAATAATCATGAGAAAACTCGACTGGCAAGACGCCGCGCGCGTGCTCGGGAGAGAGAGAAAGGGCAAGGCCCGTCTGCTCGTACTCCATACCCTCGAGCTCTACATCCGAACCCCAGCTCGCAGAACCCGGCGAGGCCTCGGCGGTCTCGGGAGCGCAACGAGGGGAGCCGGATGACTCTTTCTCAAAAACCGCAAGCCTAGAGCGGAGGGTTTTGAGAAGTAGATTGTCACAAAATTGACATTTTGACAAACCCAGAACAGCCTCGTGCGAATGCGAAAAACCCAAACATTTAACACACTTACTGTGAGGGTCTTCACTCGCAATAAAGCGAGTGCATGGCGGCAGACAACGACGAAATTCCATGGCACTTCTCCGTAATGAGTTCCACTATTCGCAGTCACTGAAGTGCTGATGAAGAATGCTGATGCTAAAATCCGAATATTTGGGCCAGAAAAAGCGAGAACGAAGGGCTAGAATGGCTGCTTCATGAAAGCAGAGAAATCCGAGGAGCAGATGGCACGCATGCCAATATAATATGACGACGTAAGAGCGTCGAGGCGGCGCCCGCACCATCAGCCAATGAATTGGCATGATTCTTTATGGGCTTCAGACTATATTGGTCCTCTCTTGTTTTTTCATGTGTTCATAATTTCTTTGTGACAGCCTTGTCAGAATTGTACAGACACAATTTTGGCATATTTCACTGTGTTATCACCAATAAAACAATTGACTCCAATCACAACAACACAATATGCTTACAAAATCTTTAACACATTTTGATACTATTTGAATAAAGGGTGAATATGTCAATTTTCCTATGCCGGACATCACTTTTAGCCACTACTGTATGGCAGTTCATTGACTTTCCAACTGATCTTCAAACCATGCAAAATCAAGCCACTTCGGGCTTCATGCTTTTTTGACACTTAAGTCAAAGCTTTAGACTATTCTTAAAAGCATTTCTGAGTACTTGTTTTCTGACGTTTCGGTGTGGATGAGAAACTTTTTGGAAAACGCTAAAGTGGACAGAGAGCGTTTTGAAACGAAAACGCCGTTTTCAAATCTGGATTAATTTTTAAATCTTTATTTAAATATGACAACATTTTTATTTTAAAACCTTTATGTGAATATGGCAACATTTTTTTTTTTACTGTATTTGAATATGACAACATTTTTATTTTAAAACCTTTATTTGAATATGGCAACGTAATATCTCATTCAACAAATATTTCTATGATTAAATCACTGACAGAGACCCCTTCCCCATCAGCCAATCACAGTAGGCATAGATAGTAGGCATGTTGACATCATCCATAGCAACGAGGTCAACCCCACCCTTTCACTTAGCTTTAGACTTCTTTCTGTTCCTTAGTAAAAGTTTGTCTCAGCAGCTTTGTGAATAGGTTTTAAGAGGAAACTATTACCTCAGAACTTTTACTGCTATTTACTGCTATTTAGAAGAACTCTTAGTTGGTAAGATAAAATATTTTGTGAATACGGCCCCATTATGACTTTATTTCTTCTGCTGAACACAAACGGAGATATTTTGAAGAACACTGAGAACCAAACAACATAGGATCATTTTAAACTGCATTGGACAAAAACACTGAGGCATCTGTCAAAATATCTTCGTTTATGTTCCACAGAAGAAAGGCATACATGTTTGGAATGACATGAGGGTAAGTAAATAATGAGAACTTTCCTTTTTGGCGTAAACTATCACTCTAAATATTTTGTGTCAGTATTAAGAAGGTAAGTACATAAATCTTTAACTTCCTGTAATGTAGAGCAATGAAGAGTAAATAAGTGTCAGACTCAAATAAATATATAATAAATAAATCAAACTCCACGTATGGTAAATACACTTGGTGTAAAAAGGAAGAAGGAAGTAAACCAGTTGCCCCGCCTACGACTCCCTCTGTGATGTTTAGCTTAGAGGATGAGGGACGGTATAAAGCACGGCTGCTCCATTCAGTCAGTACAACACACTCTGAGCCTTGAGTCCAGAACCAGAGAGCCCGAGACTTGTAACCAGGTGAGAAATGCAAAAATTCTGTTAAGATTGACTTTTTTATCAATTTAATTGGAATTTAAAAAAAAAAGTAGTGTCATGAAACTCTATGATGCTGATTGCAAATGCAAAGAATTTAGAGTAAATAATTGTTATATGTAATAGACACTTCTTATTCTAGACTGATTTTTTTCTTTCAGAATGAATTGTTAGTATTATTATTTTTTCTTAAAATGTAAAATATGCAAAATTTTAAAACAATACATATTGTCTACACAGTATAAAAATAGTATTTTTTATAGAAAAAAATAGTTTAAAATAGTTTTTAAAAAGTTATTTAAATAATTTTTTAAAGTTAATTTATCATATATATATTTCCCATAAATGTAGAGGAATTTATCTTTAAAATTGTTGAAATACACAAAACAGTGCAATTTTCATAAACATAATATCTATTTATGTCTCAATTTGTGTTTCAGAGATGAATCTTCTTAATTTTCTTTTTGTGGTGGGGTGCTGTTGTGCCCTTTCAGTTGGTGGTAAGTTTGCCAATCATGCCATCAAAAATCAAACAGCTAATGATTAACAATATAGAATCAAATCATATCAAAACACCTGTGTTAAAATGTTGTTGGTGCATGAAATTCAGTCTTGGGCTCTTTAGTCATTTAAGCTGTACCTGGTTTGACATCCGTCTTCTGGAGAGTCAAATTAATGTATATATATATATATATATATATATATATATATATATATATATATATATATATATATATATATATATATATACATATACATATATATATCCCTTGCTGTCATGTTCATGATCTGTTTCTGTTCATTATTTTCCCCATTTGTCTGCCTCTTTGAGTTCTCATTAATCTCCTTGGTTTATGAATGAGGCCAGCAGGGGATGCTCACCCTGTGGTCTGCATGGGTCCTAATGCCCCAGTATAGTGACAAGGACACTATACTGTAACAAGCACCATCCTTCAGATGAGACGTTAAACCGAAGTATTGACTCTTATCAATCATGGCCTCCTAATAATCCCCATTAACTGATTTGTCTCTATAACTCTCCACATATAGACAATGTGTGTTGAGCGCACTGGCGCCGTTGTTCTGTGGCTGCCATCCCATCATCCAAGTGGATGCTGCACACTGGTGGTGGTTGAGGAGAGACCCCTGACATGATTGTAAAGCGCTTTGGGTGTACAGTAGTACATAGATACATATAGATGCCTCATTCATTCATTGATTAGCTATTCTTTTAAGCTGTGAACCTAGTCTCCTTTGTTTGCCTCACGAATTTATAGCCTGGGTTTCTATCTGTTCTTTTGTCCGTTCTCGTTTATAACAGTAGCTGTGTAAACTTATTCTTCTGAGTTTTCCTGCGTGTTATATTAAAGCTTGTTGTAATTGACCGTTCGCAAAGACCCGCCCCCTTTAATTACTGTTGCTATGTCCAACAAGCCATGCCGCTCTCACGCCACACATCTTGTTCTCACGCAGTGAAAAATACATCGCGGAGAAAAGAGGACTCTGACAATGCGTCGACAGACAAGACAGAGCAGGTTTCTTTTGATATGAAATAAAGTTTCAAATTTAAATTTTGAAAGAAATTTAAACAATAGATACCGTTTTGTAGATTTTTTATGTGTCGTGAGAGATCACTGTAGAGCCTTAGTTCAAGAGGCTCGTGAATCAATCATCTCTTCCATCTAGTTAATTTACAGCATCTAATAAACATGAATGAACATAAGAAGGAATGTTGTTTTAACCAAGGAAAGATGTCAGTACACACTTTTTTTTCAAGTTCAAGTCCACCGACGTTAACCTGCTAGCTCTCCTGACTGCTTTGTCAGACAAACGGCTGATTTGTCGTTATGATTTATTGAGATCGCTTGTCAACCAATCTCCCGGCGAAGGGTGAATTGTATTCCTGTCATCATGCGATTTATTTATCACAGCCACATTGTTACAGAAGAACGTACCAAAACAGTGTTTATTTTTTTGACATTTTCTTTTGTTTGTTTTCTCTCCATCACTATGTACTTTCCCGCTGTCCAATTATTGTGCCTGGAGCAGAAGGACCGCTACCTGGAGTAACACACCAGGGATTTTTTTGGAGTTAGAGTGCCTAACGCACTATCTCGACTGCTCACTCTGTGTGTTCTACTTCTCCAGTCTCAGGGAGCGGTCCCGGCCACGCCTCTCAGGGAGTGGTCCTCGTGAGGATTTCACCGCATTCATGGAGTGGGTGCTAGTAAACAACAACTCACCATTCACCATCTTCCCCGTGGAGGATGACATCGCCACTAGCCCACTCCAGCACTGCCAGAGACCAGCCATACTTCACCTACAGCGATTTGACGGAGATGTTGCATATACCTATCACAGACCATGGAGACTGGCCCGGTGCGAAGGGAGTACTAGTGGAGCTCAAGGACAGGGAGGAAAACCCTGCCAACAACCCCACAGCTGTGGATGAGATGTTAATGGCCCCTGCTACAATTTTAGAGAATCTTAAGTACATTTTTGAGGAGGATTTCATGGACTTTTTGAAGAATTTATTCCCAGTCCCCCAGTATCTCCAGTATTACATGTCTCTCCAGCATACCTGCCCAGCCTCCCTCTCCCACCTCCTCAAACAGCCTGTTCCTCATCCCTGCCTCCGCTAGTGTCCTTCAGCCCTTCTGCATCTCCCTCTTACAGGATCTGCCAAGTGTCTTCAGGCCACCAGCTCCACCAAGCCAAGAGGATCCCCTGGCTTTGGTTCCACCCTGACTCCTCCCTCCCTCAGCTCCACCAGAAACCATCGGCCATATGGCTCCACCGGACTCCCTCATCCATCAGGCTCCACCTTGGTCAGATATCGTCCTGCCTGCGCCTTCATCTGATTTTGCCCTCCCACGACTCTGCCATCGTCCTCGGTCCAACCAGCTCTGCCTCTGTTCTCTGGTTAGCTGGCTCCACCTCGGACGCTCAGTGCCACGGCTCCACCTCGCCCTCTCCAGTGCCATCGGTCTTGCGTAGACTCGTCCGCTCATCGGCTCCACCAGTGTCTCCATCTTCGGTGACTCCATCTTCGCCGGTCATCCCCAGGGTGTCACGTTCCATCAAGTCATCTCCACCATGCCTCCTCCTGTCTTCAACTCCACCCTGGGGTGTCCCCTTCATCCTGGCTGTTAGCTATTCTGTTCAGCTGTGAACCTCTTGATCACACTCTTTTGTTTGCCTCATGCATTTATACACTGAGTTTATGTCTGTCTTTTGTCTGTTCTCATTCTATCAGTAGCTGTGTACCCTTATTCTTCTGAATTTTCCTGCGTGTTATATTAAAGCTTGTTGAAATGGTGTTGTCATTGTGTGATTCATTCATTACAGCAACATTGTTACAATTGCTAAATTTTGTAGAAAATAAACAAAGAATTGTATTAATGCCAGGTGTAAATATCTATAGACTAAGTGAAGTTAATTCATCTACCCTCCTAAATAGATAAATAAATAAATAAATGAGAGGTTTCACTAAAATGTGTCATTATTAGCCTTTCTAGGGCCATATCATCATGTAATACCCTTTTCTTATTTAGCAGAACAAGAGAGTCCCGGGAGACGTTTCATTCTGGATTCAATTGAGGAAGCAAAGAAAATAGTAGATGCTGCTTACAAGTATTCTCGTGATGAGTGAGTAAAGTTAAGAATATTGCTCAATATTCCTGTGCCATCATCATTCATTGATATATTTTATTTTTTATAAATCTCCCCACTTTCAGGGGTTTAGCAAGGGTGCGTGGAGATGTCATCAAGCCTTCCGACAAGCTACGTCTGCTGAAACAGCCAGCTCGAAAGACACGAGAGGCTGTGAGAGCCGCAGACTACATGGGGCAAACGCTCAGACTGATCAGTGAGAAAGCCCATCATATAAACAAGAGGGCCATCAATGCTACAGGTATAAGGACAAAAAACTTTGCCAAACTAGCAAAGCTCAGAAAAGATCCATCACTGACTGATATTCCTTGCTATAAACTCTCATTATGTGTTTTCCCCTAGATCTGCTCACTCAAGACGAGCTTAACACGATTACACGTCTGACAGGCTGTGCTGCTCATGCCCGGCCCCCTTCTTGTAGGACCACACCCAACATAAACAAGTATCGAACTGCCAACAATGTCTGCAACAATGGGTCTGTCTTGCCCTCCTTATTCAGAGTAGTCTTAATAAAAAACTAAGTGTTTGCCTTGCTAAGCAACTAAATGTATCATTCCCAGGAATAACCCACTTCTTGGTGCATCCAACACCCCTTTTGCCCGCTGGTTGCCTGCTGTCTATGAGGATGACATCTCCCAGGCCAAAGGGTGGGATCCCAACAAATTGTTTAATGGTGCAGGGCTGCCCATGGTATGATGGAGATGATTATGAATAGTTTAGTGACGTCTACTTGACAATCAAGTAGGCCATCAATAAGTTAACAATGTCTGAATTCTGTCTACCTTATTGATTTCAGGTCAGACTGGTTTCCAATCGTATTCTAAGCACTGCAGATGCTGACGTAGAGAGTGATCGTGACTTTACCTCCATGCTTTCAACTTTTGGGCAATGGATTGACCACGATCTGACTTTAGCGCCCACCTCACCAAGCATTAGGTCCTTTAGCAGTGGCCTCGACTGTGATGAGAGCTGTGAGCGATCTGAACCCTGCTTCCCAATTCCAGTCAGTCAAAAATTGTCCTTTTGTCAAAGATTGTTGCACTCTGGTTGTTGTATAATAGCTATAATTCATGCTATACTTATTGTCAAAACACAGGCTCCTCCAGGAGATCAACGCCTGCTTCCCGACTCCTGTCTCCCTTTCTTCCGTTCATCACCGGTCTGTGGTTCTGGGAAAACCGCCATGATCTTTGGTAGGGTCCCCAAAGTTCGGGAACAGATCAATGCTCGTACAGCTTTCCTAGATGCTGGACAGGTTTATGGAGCAGAGGATGGGCTAGCAAAGGAACTGCGAGACCTGACTAATGATGGTGGTCTTCTACGTGTCAATGATCAGTTCCAGGACAATGGACGAGAGCACCTGCCCTTCACCAATTTTCAAAGTAACCTCTGTGCCACACGTACGACAACCCTCAATGACACCACCCTAACAGAGGTGCCTTGCTTTACTGCAGGTCAGTAACTTTTTAATTCTTAGAAAATTGTATGCCTTCATATGCAATTATCAGGCATAGTCGTTATTGGTAATTCCAGCATTTAAAATGTATGGTATTTGCACAACTCCATGTTGCAAATACTAATAAACTCTTGATGTGTGTAGGGGATGTTCGTATTGATGAGAACATTGCTCTTTCCTCATTACACGCACTTTTCTTGAGAGAGCACAATAGATTGGCTCGTGCCTTCCATGTGCTCAATCCTACCTGGAGTAGTGAAACCCTCTATCAAGAGGCAAGAAAAATTGTGGGTGCCTACAACCAGGTAAAGAAACTCAATGAAAAGTGCATTAACACAAGCACATGTAGTTAAATGCGGAGTACAACATATATTCATGATCAACCTCTCCTTTCTCTTTTAGATCTTGGTGATTAAGGAATACGTGCCGATAATTGTGGGCCCTGAGGCTAACAATAAACACCTTGGACAATATCCAGGTTACAATGAAAATGTGGACCCTACCATTTCAAACGTCTTTGCCACTGCAGCTTTCCGTTTTGCCCACCTGGCCATCCAACCCATCATATTTCGTCTTGATGAAAATTACCAGAACCATCCTCAATTTCCAGGCATTCCCCTCTTCAAGGCCTTCTTCTCGCCATGGAGGTTGATATTCGAGGGTGAGTTTGTGACAGCTTGTTACAGCATACCTACAGAGACCTAAATCTGTGTTCTTTCCATCTTTATTTCTGCTTTGCTTTTGCTTAGGGGGCATCGATCCTGTGCTCCGTGGATTGATTGGTCGGCCAGCAAAACTGAATACGCAGGACCACATGATGGTGGATGCTCTAAGAGAGAGACTGTTTGCATTTACAGTCCGGATTGCTTTTGACTTGGCCGCCCTTGATATGCAAAGAGGCCGTGACCATGCTTTACCAGGTAAATATTCTGGACTCATACACATGCACACCAAGTCTTGGAACCCTTTAATCTGAACCATGTGAAGCCAACTCAGCTTCATGCTGCATTATCACTGCATGTGTTTTTGAGAGAAGACTTACCGGTATCCATCTGTTGTTCCTCATAAGGCTATAATGCATGGCGTCGGTTCTGTGGACTGTCTGCACCTCAGAATGAGCAAGAATTGGCTGTGGTGATGAACAACACTGAATTGGCTCACAGGCTGATTGAGCTTTATGGCACCCCTGAGAACATTGACATTTGGTTGGGAGGTGTTGCTGAGCCTTTTGTTCCTGGTGGTCGTGTTGGTTCTCTTTTTGCCTGCCTTATCTCTAGACAGTTCCAGCACATTCGCGAGGGTGACAGGTAAAGATTTCTGTGTATTTAGTCCAGTGGTGTCCAATCCCTCTCCTGGAGGGCCACTATCCTCCTCCAACCCTGATTAAAAACACCTGAACCCACTAATCAAGGTCTTCAGGATTACTTCCAGGTAAATACACTGTGGCAGGTTGGAGCTAAACTCTGCAGGACACTGGCCCTCCAGGAGCAAGATTGGACATCCTTGATTTAGTCCATAAGACAAATATGTGTTTGAGTGGTGTTAACGTCAGGTGTCACGGTGTGTTCAGGTTTTGGTGGGAGAACAAAGGAGTGTTTACCACCAAACAAAAAGCATCACTGGCCTCTGTGTCGCTGTCCCGCATCATCTGTGACAACACTGGAATCAGCAGAGTTCCCAGAGATCCTTTCCGCTTCGCCAGTTCAGCCAATTTCGTTAACTGTGGGGATATCCCCATCTTAGACCTCAATCTTTGGATTGAAACTGGTAAGGCACCACAGTATTAGAGCTCTTAAATGCTTATGTGCTTTGTGGTCATACATACACTGTCTTCTTCTGACTTCAAATTTCTGCCTAAGCTTCTTATTACCTTTTCTATGTGCTTGCAGAGTACCAAATATGTTAGGTACTAACTAAATTAGGTACTCTACAGGCACATAGAAAAGGTAGTAAGATATGCACATATCAGATTTTAAGATATTTTATAATCTGATTGCATGGTCAGCATGGTTTGGTTCACCTGTGATTTGGTATTTGGCCTTCCAGGTGACAGTGGCATCAACATTTCAGACATTGGAAATTAGGTTAGACAAGTGTTTGTTTTCTCTTAATTGCAAGAACAAAGAGCGAGTGTTGATGTTGTGCAGATGATTTATTATTTAGCTTAAATGGCAATTAATTCACTGTAAAACCTGTAAACCAGACACAGCTTGAGTAGTTTCCTCTGTGCTGTGCACTGGACTGGTGCAGTGACATAAATGAATACATTTGGATGTCACAACTGTCAAGCAATGTTTTATGACTGCACATGAACTGCACCAAACCTTTGTAAGCTGTTTAGTCCTCCTTTCTACCTTTTGCATGCTTCAAGGAATTTTGCTTGGGTTAGGGTCCTCTTTGGCCTCGTTTACACTGTCAGTGAAATGTGACCCAATTCCAATTTTTTGCTCATATGTGATACAGATCGGATGTGTTCTATGACAGTATAAACAGGAAAAAAACGCATGCATTAGGATATTTCGAGATCGGTTTCAGGCCTCATTCATATGTGGAAATAAATCCGATATAAATATGATATGTGCCAATGCGGCTTTCATCTAAACAGCCAGATCGGATTTTCTGAGGCATTAGGCTACTTATCCGCGGTTTAATGAGAGAGCAACCCCAACGCACATCTGCAAAGGGACGGATGGCCCGACGAAATGTCATGTTGTTGTAGGATAGGAATGTGGACGGGCACGAGAAGTGTTTTCACAGGATTGTAAATATAACGCAAATTTTTGTTCATTTACATTTATTCATTTTAAGCATTTATTTATTTGTAATAAACACTTTAAGTGGGCTATTTAAATAGTGTTAGGACTGTTTACATGTTAAATTATATTTTTTAAAACATACGCGCAGAGTGTGACTGTCACGGTGTGGGTGTTTTGTTTTGTTCCTTGTTCTTGTCTGTCATGTGTTTCTCTGTCTTTACATGTTTTGCTGTTCCCCGTTCTGTTGATTAGTCTCCCCAGGTGTTTCTGATTAGCCACGCCCCCTTGTTATCTTGTTAAGCTTGTTTGTCTGTGTATTTATACCCTTATTCTTCAGTTGGTGTTTGTCGGTCGTTGTTTGATGTTAGATGCTTCCAGTTCCTTGTTCTGTGTGCCTTGTTACGTTTCATTGGATTACCTGTTTGTTTAATTAAAGTGCTTGCGTTTGAATTCACTCTCCGATTCTTCCTTGCTGCTTCATAACAGAACGACCGACCAAAGATGAATTCAGCAGCACGGATCTCATCTGATCTTCCCAACAGGAGCCGGGAATTCGCGGGTCAGATCGCGGCCTTGGCCCTGGATAGCCCCGATCTGTTTCAGTTCACTTGGGGGTTTATTCCTCTCGCTGCTTCCTGCTCCCTCGGAGATGAGGCTATTAAGTTGTGTTACCGGCTGGGGGCTAAGGAGGTTAACCCAAGGGAGCTTCCCAATATCTCCGGTCTGGACTGGAGAGAGGCACTCTCCCGATGTCTGGAGAGCTTCCTCCCATGGCACACCAGGTCATCAGCTGATCTCCGCTCCCAGCTGGATTTTCACGTCCAGCCAGAGCTTCACGTAATTCACGTTTAGCCAGAGCTTCACGTCAGCCACGTCCAGCCAGAGCTTCACGTCAGCCACGTCCAGCCAGAGCTTCACGTCAGCCACGTCCAGCCAGAGCTTCACGTCAGCCACGTCCAGCCAGAGCTTCACGTCAGCCACGTCCAGCCAGAGCTTCACGTCAGCCACGTCCAGCCAGAGCTTCACGTCAGCCACGTCCAGCCAGAGCTTCACGTCAGCCACGTCCAGCCAGAGCTTCACGTCAGCCACGTCCAGCCAGAGCTTCACGTCAGCCACGTCCAGCCAGAGCTTCACGTCAGCCACGTCCAGCCAGAGCTTCACGTCAGCCACGTCCAGCCAGAGCCAGTCTTCAAGCAAGAGCCAGAGCCAGTCTTCGAGCAAAAGCCAGAGCTTCCTTCGCCGCTGACGCCGTCCTGCCCAGAGCCTTCACCGCTGGTCCCGTCCAGCACAGCGCCCTCATCGCTGGTCCCGTCCAGTACAGCGCCCTCACCGCTGGTTCCGTCCAGCCCAGCGCTCTCTCGCTCTCGGAGACGGAGGAGGAGGAGGACTTCCCACGTCCCGCAATGCCTGGAAGTCCTCCCTGTACTTCCTGTCAGCCCAGAGTCCTCGCCGCTGGTCCCGTCCAGTCCAGAGACTGTTCAAGTCACGTCTGCCGATCCAGAGACTGTTCAAGTCACGTCTGCCGATCCAGAGACTGTTCAAGTCACGTCTGCCGATCCAGAGACTGTTCAAGTCACGTCTGCCGATCCAGAGACTGTTCAAGTCACGTCTGCCGATCCAGAGACCGTTCAAGTCACGTCTGCCGATCCAGAGACGCTTCACATCACTTCTACAGAGCCAGTGTCTACAGACAAGATGGCCGATCCAGAGTCGGTTCACGTCACTTCCTCCGAGCCAGTGTCTACGGACAAGATGGCCACCTTCGAGCCAGTGTCTACGGACAAGATGGCCGCCTTCGAGCCAGTGTCTACGGACAAGATGGCCGATCCAGAGACTGTTCACGTCACTTCCTCCGAGCCAGTGTCTACGGACAAGATGGCCGAACCAGAGACTGTTCACGTCACTTCTGCTGATCCAGAGACAGTTCACGTCACTTCCTCCGAGCCAGTGTCTATGGACAAGATGGCCAAACCAGAGACTGTTCACGTCACTTGTGCGGATCCAGAGACTGTTCACGTCACTTCCTCCAAGCCAGTGTCTACGGACAAGATGGCCGCCTCTGAGCCAGTGTCTACGGACAAGATGGCCGCCTCCGAGCCAGTGTCTACGGACAAGATGTCCGGCCCAGAGTCTGTTCCTGTTCCCGAGCCAGAGTCTGTTCCTGTTCCCGAGCCAGAGTCTGTTCCTGTTCCCGAGCCAGAGTCTGTTCCTGTTCCCGAGCCAGAGTCTGTTCCTGTTCCCGAGCCAGAGTCTGTTCCTGTTCCCGAGCCAGAGTGTGTGTTGCCTGTTCCCGAGTCTGTTCCTGTTCCCGAGCCAGTGTGTGTGATGTCTGTTCCCGAGCCAGTGTGTGTGTGTTGTCTGTTCCCCAACCAGTGAGTGTGTTGTCTGTCCCCGAGCCAGAGTCTGTGTGGTCTGTCCCCGAGCCGGAGCCAGTGTGTGTGTTGCCTGTTCCGGAGCCAGTGTGTGTGATGTCTGTTCCCGAGCCAGTGTGTGTGTTGCCTGTTCCCCAACCAGTGAGTGTGTTGTCTGTTCCCGAGCCAGAGTCTGTGTGGTCTGTCCCCGAGCCGGAGCCAGTGTGTGTGTTGCCTGTTCCGGAGCCAGTGTGTGTGTTGCCTGTTCCCCAACCAGTGAGTGTGTTGTCTGTTCCCGAGCCAGAGTCTGTGTGGTCTGTCCCCGAGCCGGAGCCAGTGTGTGTGTTGCCTGTTCCGGATCCAGTGTGTGTGTTGCCTGTTCCACAACCAGTGAGTGTGTTGTCTGTTCCCGAGCCAGAGTCTGTGTGGTCTGTCCCCGAGCCGGAGCCAGTGTGTGTGTTGCCTGTTCCCGAGCCAGTGTGTGTGTTGCCTGTTCCCCAACCAGTGAGTGTGTTGTCTGTCCCCGAGCCAGAGTCTGTGTGGTCTGTCCCCGAGCCGGAGCCAGTGTGTGTGTCGTCTGTTCCCGAGCCAGTGTGTGTGTCGCCTGTTCCCGAGCCAGTGTGTGTGTCGCCTGTTCCCGAGCCAGTGAGTGTGTTGTCTGTTCCCGAGCCAGAGTCTGTGTTGTCTGTTCCCGAGCCAGTGTGTGTGTCTGCTGTTCCCGAGCCAGAGTCTGTGTTGTCTGTTCCCGAGCCAGAGTCTGTGTTGTCTGTTCCCGAGCCAGAGTCTGTGTTGTCTGTTCCCGAGCCAGTGTGTGTGTCTGCTGTTCCCGAGCCAGTGTGTGTGCCTGCTGTTCCCGAGCCGGTGTCTGTGGTTCCCGAGCCGGTGTCTGCGGTTCCCGAACCGGTGTCTGCAGTTCCCGAACCGGTGTCTGCAGTTCCCGAGCCAGGGTCGTCTCCGCCCTGGCCGCCCGAGGGGTCGTCTCCGCCCTGGCTGCCCGAGGGGTCGTCTCCGCCCTGGCCGCCCGAGGGGTCGTCTCCGCCATGGCCGCCCGAGGGGTCGTCTCCACCCTGGCCGTCCGATGGACTGTCTTCTCCGCCCTGGCCGCCCGAGGGGTCGTCTATGCCCTGGCCGCTCGTCTGGTCATCTCCGTTCTGGTCGCCTGCTCCTTCCTGGCCGCCTGCACGAACCTGGCCCTCCGTCCCTCCCCCAAGACCGCCTCCACTTCACCACCCTCCTGAACTTTAGTGTTTTTTTTGTTTTGTTTTTTGTCTCAAGGGGCGTCGGGAGCCGCCCATAGGGGGGGGGGGCTATGTCACGGTGTGGGTGTTTTGTTTTGTTCCTTGTTCTTGTCTGTCATGTGTTTCTCTGTCTTTACATGTTTTGCTGTTCCCCGTTCTGTTGATTAGTCTCCCCAGGTGTTTCTGATTAGCCACGCCCCCTTGTTATCTTGTTAAGCTTGTTTGTCTGTGTATTTATACCCTTATTCTTCAGTTGGTGTTTGTCGGTCGTTGTTTGATGTTAGATGCTTCCAGTTCCTTGTTCTGTGTGCCTTGTTACGTTTCATTGGATTACCTGTTTGTTTAATTAAAGTGCTTGCGTTTGAATTCACTCTCCGATTCTTCCTTGCTGCTTCATAACAGTGACGTCATATTGTGTGTGCATAGAAAGGATTCGTCCGCAGCTGCTCAAAAAAGAAAAAAAAGAAATCGTCCACAGCTGTTCGCGCAACTCCTTTGTCAGTGTTGTGTAAGGTTGGCAAGGCATAGGCAGGTTTTTTGTGTTAATTTTTATTTCCTCTTGCTGTGCAGGCCTTTATTGTAGCCTGTATGACCGTATAATCAGCCCAATAACCCCTTTATTTTAAGGCTTAATTTATGTCCCATAGACCAGTCTGTTGCATTACGATTGAAAGCCGTATCAATGTCATATATGTGATGTGCAGTCAAGTTCGGGTGTGTGTATGCGGTTTCAACGAGTGTTCTCACCGATACGCTTGTTGTGATTCGTGAAGTTTTGATGAGTTTTATAGACTTGATATTGTTTCTTATTCAAAAGTGGTGTTTGGCAAACTTCGCATATCGCAGAGCTAGCATCAAGCATATTTTGCGTTCGTCCATCTGTGCAAGAGAATTTAACCCTTTAAGCATGCGCGATGTTTCAGATAGTATGGCAAGTGTAAACGCATGAATCGGATATGGGTCACAATTGAAAGAACATGTAAACGGACGGTCAAAAAAAACGGATATAGGCAACAAATCAGAATTGGTCATCAAGACCTGCAGTGTAAATGAGGCATTTTGCATTTTAAACTGAGATTTATTCTACTTTAATTCAAACAGTTATGCTTATAGTACCAGAGATGGGAAGTAACGAAGTACAGTAGGCCTACTTTACTATTTATTTTTCTGACAACCTTTCACTCCTTACTAGGGATGGCTCGATACCACAATTTTGGCTTCGGTACGATACCAGAATTTAATACCTCAGTATCGATACTAAATCGATACCATAGGTTAAAAAAAAAAGTCTCAGTTTAAGTGATACTTAAAAAAAACACTGCTTAAACTCTCCACTACCAAATGTGCAAAGAAAAGGTATCAAAATGTACATTTAAAAAAAAAAAAAAAAATAATCAGTCAGGGAACATACAGTAGGTTAAATTTTGATTTAGAAAAAAAAATACCCCTGAAATTATACAATTAAAATAGGTTAAGATCTATAATAATAGATTCACATATAGGCTAATAATAATAATAGAATAATGAAATGACATGTAAACCATAGCTGTCATGCATCAACAGAGAATTATCAACATTTATTGCATTTATTCATCTTGGTTTGGTTACTGTTTGGGTTCATATTAGTTTAATGCATTGCATATAGTAATGTTAACATACTAAACATGTATTAGTATATTTAATTTTTTAGGTCATTTAATTACTGATTGATATAGATAAATAAATGCTATAACACTGTTAGGTCAGGTTACCTAATGAATGTTGACAAATGTAGCTTAATTGTAACATTAGTAATATTCATATTACTACGATCTCTCTCTCTCTCTCTCTCTCTCTCTCTCTCTGCTTTGGTCGCCACAGCGGCACAAATATGCCATTCATTTTACTATCACTAATACTAAAATTAATATTATTCAAATTTTTATTCTTTATTCATTCAAATTCAATTAATTTTGTTTGAAAGTATAACAATGATGAGACCTAAACTGAATTGGTTCTAGCGTGTCATGCAAGGAGATTTGAGCTTTTGTGTTTACCGTATCATATATAATTGATAAGCTCTTACGTATGTGCGCTGTTCAGTGTTCAATAAAAGTCTAAATTAAATCAGTTGAATGATGAACTAACCTGTCGATCTCATAACTCTTTGAACAAGTCAAGATGAGCAACTGACGAGTCAAGTGAGGCAGATTTGATGTGTTGCCTCCGCATTTGCAGAGTGGTGCATTGAGATCTGTTTCTTTACTTTTCTCATGACTTTTGTAGGCAAAGTAATGCCTTATTTCACTCATACTGCTCTCTCTATTTATTAATTTCGGGCGTGTAGAAATTCGAATGAGCTTCGTTTGATCCGGTTTCGCATGACCCGCGTCAGTTTAGATAGCGCACTGCCGCCTAGCGGTGAACTTCGAAACAGCAGCGCATCAAATACCGAATTGAACAAAATTATGATATTGTACCGTTTGAAATATAGTATATACCGGTATTTTTGCAGTACCGGTATACCGCGCATCCCTACTCCTTACATTTTTACACAAATATATGTACTTTCTACTAACATTTTCAAACCAGACTCGTTACTTTAGTTTTAATCTCTATTTGGTGGCATCTCTAATAAATCATGAATCGGCTAGTCTTGACTGGCAAACGCCATGATTTGGCTCCGCACCAACGCCAAAAGGTTGCTTTCGATCAGAGTAATCAATGCGAGAGACCTGAGAATGGAGGTGCAGTTCAGTTTCATCTGTTAATATGCTATTGTGGTTTTGTCTTGGTTTGCTTAGTTAAGCATTAAACTGCTAACAACTGTTAGCAGTAGCACCCCATTACTATCATAATGCAAAAAATAGGGTTGTCCAAGGTTCGGGTGTAGGGGATGGCCTGGATGAGTGTGATTTCCCAGCCTGAAATTTTGTCCCAGTCCGGCCCTGTTCTATATGGTGGTTTTTCAGCCTGGATACATTCATTAGCTAACAAAATTTTAAATGTAAGTTCTTTTGTATTAATGTATTAATATGATGTGAGGTCCAGTTACCAGAGTGACACTAAAACAGGTAGTAGTAATGGCTACTTTTTACCTAAGTACATGTCAGAGCCCATTCTTATTTTCTTTAAATTGAGAAAAGAAAAAAAAAAACTTCTACTTGAGTGAAGGATGTGTGTACTTTTGCCATCTCTGCATAGTACAAACATATAACATCTATGCATTAACCCTCAGATACAGAGACCTTACAAGGACCTCTGGGACCCATAGGACCTCCAGGAGAACCTGGTAAGCAAGTCGTAGATCAAACTATCGAAATCGAAATATTTCTTCAACGAAGCCACCAACCTTGCTCATTGTTTTCATTTTTAAGCCAGATAACTGAACAAACCAACAGTGCCAAGATTAAAACTAACGCAAATAAAAAAAGATATTCAATATGTTATCAATATCACTTAAAGATTTTTTATCGTTTTCTCTAATATTTATTTTTCCCAGGTCCACGAGGTGTACCAGGCCCATCTGGACCTCCAGGACCTCCAGGACCCCCAATTAATACAACAGGACAACATTCTGCCTTCTTTGCTTTTGTTGGCATCACTCTTCCTGCCTCTGCTAAAGTGATTGTGTTCAGTCGGGTCCTTTACAATGGACAGAACCATTATAACAAAAAATCAGGGCTGTTCTTCTGCCAGATTCCTGGTGTATATGAATTCCAGTTCTCATGCATAGGAACTCAGACTTTGGGCACTGTGAACTTAAAGAAAAATAATGCTGTACAGCTAACTCCTGTAACAATCAACCTTAATACGCGATCATTAGCTGAAGGGAAGGTGATACTCAACCTACAGATTGGAGACCGTGTGTGGATAGAGGCTTCTCGGGGTGCTAATGATATTGGCAGTTCCAGCTATTTCTCTGGCCATATTCTTTTCCCTGTTTGAGACTATTACTTTTAATGCATTACTATTTTCCTTTTATGTAGTTGTTGTTTTTATTTATTATAAATGCAGTTGTGTACAAAATGCACATATCCCGCGGATAAGAATAACCAGAAAAAAAGCCTATAAAATGCAAACTGCTACTTTTCCATTGTCTTTTAAAACACAGATTTTTTTCTTACTGTGATCTCTAAAGTAGTCGTTTCTGTTGTTTTTTATTAATAAGATGTCTATGACTATGTTAGCTATGCAAAATGAAGGGTTCAGTTATAATGTTGGAATTTTTAATAGTTTAAAGATAAACGATTCATAATTTTGGAGCATTGATGTAACCGCTTATGCACTGTATGATTATTAATGTTGTTTTTGGTTTTGCTGTCAGATTGCGACAAAAATATTCTGTAGTCCATTCTGTGACGGTTATTTATGTGCATGCTTTTAGCAAAGTGAAATAAAAAAATAAAATAAAAAACCTTCATTATATTAATTCATTATTGGGCTTGTTCTACTCTCTAAATTGTGAGTGTGAATACACAACCAAAAGGGAAAATATTAGGCACGTACACAGATAGACTCCAAGTGGTGCTCAAGCACCGACTGTTTTGGGCTCTGATTAGATAAGTGCGCTTTTTGCAAGTCTTTTTTGTTTGTTTTTGTTTTAATTTGGCCCATGGCACCAATTCACAAATAAGCGTGTGCCCAACAACTTATTCTTAATAATTCTGTGAGACCACAAAATTCCCTCCTACTTTCATCCCTTGTGACAGCCACCACAGCGCTCTGTGGAGCAGCATCCACGTCTCCCGGACCTGGTGACAGCGAGATAACGATCATGTTTTTCCTAAACTTTGGCACTGTTTGTCATTCCTAAATTAAACCACTATCAAAACATCTCAATACAGCCAGCCTATTTTACGTAATAGCCATCCATTAAGCTAATAAGCACGCTGGTCTGGTGTTGACAAAATAACATTGTGCAAGGTCAGACATGCCGCCACAAATTAATAAAATGCCCCCAAAATTTGAGATATGAATTGCCCTTGTATGAGTTCTTGTGTTTTGTGTTTATAATAATACAGTTAAGCAATTGGCTATTACATGATGCAAGAGTGCTATTTTCTCAAATATCAGCACAATTACAAATGTGATATTAATTTTATACAACAGTTCAATAAGCAATAAGTTGATTATATGGATTGACTGTTTTTAGACATGTAAGACTTATCCCAGAAAGGGCTACTCACTGAGAAAACAAAGGACCTTTCTGGAAATTAACATTTTCAATCATAATTAATCACCTCAGTATTGTCTTAAATTACATTCCTTCACCCCCTCTTCCCCCATCTCTTCTCTCTACATGCTGAAACCATCTGAAATTCACCCAAAAATATATATGCTTTAAAGGTGGGGTAAGTATGGAAGCTTGTTTCCGCCACTAAATAAATAAATGAATAATAATAATTGTGACTTTTTATCTCACAATTCTGACTTTATTTCTCAGAATTGCGAGATATACCCCCCCCACCCCCCCGCAATAAAGAAAACACTTTTCAATGATGCCATTCCAGACTCTGTCTATGAAGCAAAGCGAAGTAGCAGAGTTTGGTATTACCAGGCTAGTCCAGGGCACACCTTTATGGAATGCGACACACCAATCAGATGACTTATCTCCTGAAGTGTTTCCAATTTTGTGTCATATGCATAGGTCTGTGGGCGTGCCTTTTTTTCACTTGAGCACTTGCCCCCAAAATGTCTGTGCATGGCCCTGTTTATTTTATTATTTTATAATGTTTTCTGGGGTGCCCTTATAATGTAAGTATGGTTTTTACATCAAAAATTGTCATAATGTAGAAATAAAAGGCATTTTTCCTAGCCTGATTTTAGCCTCTGATTTGAACTGTGTTTGAAGGGGTGTGTCTGCTGTGAGACTTCAGTGTAAACGCCCACTGCGGTGATTGGCTGACATGTTTGCATATGAAATGCTAGTGAAATTAAATGAAAGGTAGTACTACATGTGAAGCACTCTCTCTCTCGATATCTTTTACTATGTTTTTAATATCACAGCTATCGAGATTAACGAATCGTGAAAAGTGTTGATTATAGTTATATTTAGATGTATTCCCATCACATGAAAGGTTGCAGTGATGAGCATTGAGCAGATGACATACCGTCTGTTGATCGCGTGATTGAAGTGATGGGATCACATGGAATCATTGCAATGCAATTTCTGCACTCTCACGATTCACGAATGCTTTCACCAAAAAACAATGCAAACACTATGTAAATACAGAAAGAGCTTCGTTGTGCAGTGTAACAGCGTCATAACGAGTTTTGGCAAGTGTCCAGATAAACTTGCGCTGTGTGATTGATAGCTTTGGCGATTGGAAAGGGAGCTTCTTTGATCGCTTTCTGTATAACAATTTAAATAAGTAAATTATTTTCATCCTACTATGAGAAACGATGTGAAGTTGATCATTTAGTCACGGCTTGATTTACTAATGCATTAAACAGTATTGAACGATTTTGAGAGAAAGATAATCTGTCTGAACTTGAATAATTACACATCAAATCACAGGTCAGGCATTAGAATAAACATGGTTACTTACTAGGGGTGCACCAAAATTTCGGCCGCCGAAAATGGCATTATCAGTTTCGGGCCGAAATAAAAAAAAACAGCCGAAAACGTAAACCGAAAATGAATGTCATCCACCCCTCCCATCCGTGCAATATTATCTGTCTGCAGTCCCGGAGGCTGCATTTTCAGGACCCCAATCCTAGGACCGCATTTCTAGGACCCTAGTTTTTTGTGACAGCGCCACCTACCGAGTCCGAGAACCGCAGTCCCAGGAACGCATTTCCAGGACCCTAGTTTTGGAGGACCGAAAAAAGTGCCACCAAGGCAGTATTTCCACCCAGTTTTAAAGGAGAACTCCCGGCAATTTTTAAGTTAATCTTGATCGTTACACCTTTGTGAGTAATGTCTATAGAAAAAAAAACTAACCGGATTGGTGCTTGCAACACGGAGCTGTTCCCGCAAATGCCCAGAGCTCCCACTCAGCTAAAACGGCAGTTATGGGGGCATATACATAAAGAGTGTCTTTGTGCCTCATAACAGACACGAAATGCAATTAAAATGTCTGTCCAACATGAACAAAACTTTAATTATTTCACTAGCTTCTATGTCTTCAATTATATTTATACTCCCACCTGCACACTGGTATTTACCTTTTTCCGGCTACAACTGAGTTCCCACGGGACTTCAGCGCGAGACTACAGCTAGCCGTCTAAAACACTATTTAGGTGAATTTAAACAATGGCTAAGTTGCTAAACGCATCTTGTTCACATGTAAGGGGCCTGTTCATGTTGGACAGACATTTTAATTGCATTTTGTGTCTGTTATGAGGCACAAAGACACTCTTTATGTATATGCCCCCATAACTGCCGTTTTAGCTGAGTGGGAGCTCTAGGCATTTGCGGGAACAGCTCCGTGTTGCAAGCACCAATTCGGTTAGTTTTTTTTTCTATAGACATTACTCACAAAGGTATAACGATCAAAATTAACTTAAAAATTGCCCGGAGTTCTCCTTTAACTACATTAGAGTTTTTTTTTTCAAGTTTTATTACACCCAAATACTACTTTCTTTATTGCAATTAAACCAGGTTCCTAGGAATGTTGAGAAATTATTGGGTCTAAGTAGCATACTATAATAACTCAAGTAAAAATATAGCTGCGAGCAGCGATGATGGGCCCAAGCCGGTGGCACCGCAACCCCGGTGCCTTTAGTTACCTATTTATATATATATATATATATTTTTTTTTAAGGGACAAGACAGAATATTACTTGCCTGATCTGATTAGAACAATAATGTGTGTGTGTGTGTGTGTGTGTGTGTGTGTGTGTGTGTGTGTGTGTGTGTGTGTGTGTGTGTGTGTGTGTGTGTGTGAGGCGTGATTGAACAATGGAGACATAAAAACATACTCCGTCATTTTGTTCATACAGGACATCATTCAAACTGAAAAGTGTTTACTTATATTTGTGTACACTCAAACATTAAACTCACTACTGTCCATGACACTAAAATCAATCATCTTTTTGCAGACGACATTTTGAGCCGGTATGAAATGGGCAGAATGCTTGGTGAGGGATCATTCGGCTGTTTATGAAGGGAAACACAACATTGTGCTTTTGTCAAACTATAAACTCCTGTCAAACTGTAACTTACAACTGTCAACCAACCAAAATCTCTTACACACACACACACACACACAGTTGAAAAGAAAAAAAATGTATCCAACCTCATTTAAAAACAGTCTGTCGTGCCATCTTTTGGACATTTATCATATTCCATTGGTTTTCATTTCTTGTCCTCGAACAGAGCACTAATCTGTTTATTTTTAAGTTACACATTCTACATTGATTAAAAAAGAAAAATCAAATGTGTTTTTATTTTATACAGAAATATTTTTTTTTATAATTCAGATGAGAATAAAGTTAGTGTTAGTTCAAATTTTAAGGAAAACAAATACAGGTGAAACGCGAAAAATTAGAATATCGTGCAAAAGTCCATTTATTTCAGCAATTCAACTTAAAGGTGAAACTAATATATTATATAGACTCATTACATGCAAAGTGAGATATTTCAAGCCTTTATTTGTTAATATTTTGATGATTATGACTTACAGCTATGAAAACTTTTTCACAATATTCTAATTTTGAATTAGGGGTTTTCATAAGCTGTAAGCCATAATCATCAAAATTATAACAAATAAAGGCTTGACCTATCTCACCTTGCATGTAATGAGTCTAATATATTAGTTTCACCTTTAAGTTGAATTGCTGAAATAAATGGACTTTTGCACGATATTCTAATTTTTCAAGTTTCACCTGTATATTGATCTGAAATATAGCACATTCATTTTAAATTCATTCAGGTTCAATTACCAAATCTACTATCTTAATTCAATTTAACGTAAACAATACATTTAAAATATATGGGTTGTATGCATATTTTGTAATAAAAAAAGATATATATCCAAAAAGACAAGGCCTTAAACTTTAACAAGGATTAAACTCTTGTCACTGTAACAGACACACACACACACACACACACACACACACAAACACACACACACATCAAATTGACGGTGGGGGACAATGGTATATTTAAATCTGCATATTGTAATATCGGCAGGGCACCCCTAGTCTAGTCTTATTAAATGTATGCTTCATCTTTCATTTTTAATTTGTAAATTTGATAAAAAAAAAATTAAATTATTTAGAATAATAAGGCACTATATGGCTGTTACCCTACATGGACATTCTACCAGAAACGTACATTATCTGTCCTTGAACTGTTACAGTGAATAAAAAAGTATTTCATCCAAAAAAATTCTAAAACTGACTGATGGTTGATTTCTGTGAGTTGGTCTGTAAATTAATTTGTCATTCATTAGGTTCTCAGATATTTTTTTCTTTATTAAAAACATTTTTGAAAATTACAAATCCTGTACTTGTCCTTGTCCTCAGACAAATTGGAGCTACAGCTTTCATAGTTTTGTTATGCTAAAAACTGTTATTTAGAACTCCATCAATAACAAGTTTAACTTCTTATCATTCACATCAATTGATTAAAAACATGAAATTCTACAAATAAATACTATTTTACAACTGTCCCCATGTTTTCGGTCAGTCCTGTCACGTTTACATAAAACCCTACATAAAATGTGTGCAATAAGCCTTTAAGGGTATGACTCACGAGGAAGTGACATAATTTGACAGAGGTGAAGCTGACATGATCAAGGGTAAGTTCTCTCATTGAACTATATGATTTTAAACTTGTTTTTGTATGTTTTTTTTTGAGGAGGACGAACTAAAGGGTCAGGCCCTGTCACGGGAAAACATCCCAGAAAATAATGTTTTTTTTTAAATCCAAAACATGTCTAAAAATGTTACTGAAATTCCTTGCTTGCATGTTAACAGTTTTTATGCTAGCATGCTAACAGGCTGAGTAATGGCAGTTTAAAATGGCGGCCGTCAGGCCCCGTCACATCAGGTCCCGTCACATCCCTATGTGACGGCCTGACAGTCCTGTGACACGGCTTTACAAATGAATGGCTTTGTACTTTTTTTATTACCTTTAATGCATATAATATGTATTTAATGCATGCCATAGTAAAACACCTTAGCAACCACCCAGAACACCCTAGCAACGGCCTAGGAACCATCCAGAATACCCTAGCAACCACCTAGCAACACCATAGCAACCACCCAAAATACCCTAGCAACCACCAAGAACACCCTAGCAACGCCCTAACAACCATCCAGAATACCCTAGCAACACCATAGCAACCACCCGGAACACCCTAGCAACCACCCAGAATACCCTAGCAACACCATAGCAACCACCCAGAACACCCTAGCAACACCATAGCAACCACCCAGAACACCCTAGCAACGTCCTAGCAACCACCTGAACACATGAATAAGCCATATCTCAGCACCAGAACATCGTACAGACATGTTTGTTGGCTCGTATGCAATCATGTACCACACCCTAGCAACCGAGTGGTGAGTTTTGCCACTGCAAGCATCACTTCACATTTTCTTCAGGAAATGTACAAATAAAGAACACAAAACATAACTTTTTCTGCATCAACGAAATCCATAAAGTCAGTCCTGTCACAGCACCGTCAGTCCTGTCACGCCACGGTCAGTCCTGTCACACAGGAAATTATGATATAAAAATGTACTATTTGAGGTAATATCGATGAATTAATCTCTTTAATTGTGTAGATGAAGGTGGGGGAATAAATCCACCACTATGTTTTTGTAAAAATCTCCTATTTAAAGCTAGTTTTTTACAACTATATGAGTGCCTGGCAGGTATTCTGTGATTTTGAGTACTACAGTTGACCGAAAGGTTGCTAAATATTTCTTAAAGGAATTACAAAACCATGTTAGATACAATCAGGGACATGTGACCAATAAGAAAATGCTATTTGTATCAAAGAAATTCATTGGGAAACCATTCTAACATATACAGATTTGTCTGTGACAGGGCCTGACATTTTAGGGGTGAAATGCGTATTAAAATGTATTTTATTCAATCATAAAAACATGCTGAGATGGCATGCTATGTGTTTCTCATAGTTTAACATGTCCTCTATATGACTCAGTATTCAGATTTAAGAATAAAATATTTTTTCCCCCAAGATTTTTTAGAAGTGGAAATGTACGTTTCTGGTAGAATGTCCAGCTGATCAAATTAAATCGTTTACACTGAAAAATAACAATGCATTAAATAATGTTATGAGATTGTTTTAAATATGAGTTAATTAACAATCGTTGGAAAGAATGATACTTTTAAACATAACACTAAACCGTCATTATGTCGCCAGGCGACCGTCTTAATGAGCGAGTCATTGATTCATTCGTTCAAACAATTCGTTCGAACGACTGAATCATTCATGAATGAGACAGATGTTTATGGATTGGTCATTGAATCTTTGAGTCAACCGATTCTTCAAAATGCTGAATCATTCAGTAATGAGAAAACACGTTGCTGTGAGATTCGCTATGGTTCTGCTGTGATCTTTGTTTAACTATTTTCGCTGCTGAAACAGAAAAAAGTCAATATTGCATCTAAAATGTAAGTGTCTTGACTTGTGTGTGTTTAATAAAACCATTTAGTCACTACAATTAAAACCTGAACGTGTTTGCTTACTAAATTGTGAGCTGAACGAAAGTTGCAGGCTGCAAAGATCAGCAACCGGAGTCAAATTTCATTAATCACGAGAGTGAAGAGCTGACTGAAAAGATGATGACGGAATATTTTGTGTAAAAGCGCCTATTTAAAGCTCCAGTATCTGTCTCATATTCTACTGTCATTATGTCCTGACAGTAGAATATGAGACAGATAATCTGTGGAAAAAATCAAGCTCCTCTGGCTCCTCCCTGTGGTCCTATTGCCATTTGCAGAAATACACCGCTCCCGGTCAGAAACAACCAATCAGAGCCAGGAGGAATGTCTTAGCAGTGTCAATCACGCTCGTGTACGCGCTGATCACCCCTCTCTTGCACAGCGCGAGCGCGTACTGTCGTTCGTGAGTCTCCTGTTCGAACTCGTTCATCCAAATGAACGAATCTTTTTTCGAGTCATTTTGATCATTCAACGATCGAAATGACTCGAAAAAAGATTTGTTCATTTTGAACGAGTCTTTTTTGGAGTCATTTTGTTCATTCAACGAATGAAATGACTCGAAAAAAGATTTGTTCATTTTGATGAACGAGTTCGAACAGGATCACGAAGGTGCATCACAGAACAGAGCAAGGCGAGCATTTGTGCTTATAAAACTTAAAGTTTTGTATTTATTTTTGAAATGACCGATCGTTTCGCTAGATAAGACCCTTATTCATCGTCTGGTATCGTTTAAAGCCCTTTGAAGCTGCACTGAAACTGTCATTTGGTCCTTGAAACGTTTGTGTCCTATTGAAGTCCATTATATGGAGAAAAAGCCTGGAATGTTTTCATCAAAAAACTTGATTTATTTTCGACTAAAGAAAGAAAGACATGGACATCTTGGATGACATGGGGGTGAGTAAATTATCAGCCAAAGTTTTTTTCAAAGTGAACTAATCCTTTAACCTTATCTTACTAGCTATTTATAACTTATAGAAAGAGTGCAACGTTATAAAGTTACATGTATTGCAAAATACATAATGATTTGAGGACCAAGTTTGTAGTCAAACTATGGGCAGGCCATAGTCAATGTAAAGCATATTGTTGATGTTTCGTCCCTATTAGTGAATGTTCCATAACTGTTTATAATCCGCCGTCATCGGTGGTCCTGTTTACTAGCCTGCGCGTTCACGGCAGGCTCCGCTGTGGGGGAGGAGCTGTGGAGGGAGGGCTGTAGCGCAGCAGAGAGCAAGGGGGTTGGACCTGGAAGATGTGCTTGTTCAAATTTTCAGGCTAAGACAACATTTTCTCAAAACTCCCTACTGCAACTTTAAGTCTGCGTGTGTGAGAATGTGTGTTTGTGGGTAAGTGTGTGTGATGTGATGCACTTTATTATTAATCTTTATTAATGTTTATGGCTGTTAAGTGTCATTTGTTTTTAAGTGCCATGGTTATTATTCACCTTATTAGGGCTAAGGGTTAACGTAATGGTTAGGATAACTCAAGGGCTAGGGTTAAAGGGGTCATATGATGCCATTTTTGTACAAGTTAATATGACTCTTTAGGGTCTAAATGAAAACTTTGTAATATACTTTTATTAAAAATTCTCATTAGTATTTTAAGAAAACACTAATTTTACCAGCTCAAAAATAGCTCTGTTTTCAGCACGCCGTTTCAGTGCATATGCCTTTAAATGATAATGAGCTTTGGTCACCCCGCCCCTCTGCGTACACAGTTTTTAATAACACAATAACCATAACGCGTTGTTCATTATAAACGTGGGATTATGAATTATATTGAGAACATTGTAACGTTACATAGAATACATGTCGTGTTGGTAGTAAAAAATATTGTGGAGGTAGTAAAAAAGGTAGTAAAAGGTAGTAAATTCATCTCTATGATTCCTGCATATACCCTGGATTTAGATATTATGTAACTATTATACCCTTTATCAATCACACATCTACAACTTTAGTTAATCAATTATTATTACGCAGTTTAAATGAATAAATATATAAAGGTAATATAAATACACTTTAGCATCAATAGATGAAGCTATAAAATGACTACATGTGAGCTTAAATGTTCAATTCTCTCTATACCTTTATCAGCTGTATAAAATAACTTCACAACTTTGACTTGCACTGATATACAGTAGCGAGACTTTTTCTTTTAGCTGTCCTCTTTCATAGACAGCTGTTTTCTTCTTGCTGTGTAAATTTGTTTAAATTCTTACTATTTTAATACTTTTATTTAATGAATTGCGCTGCTTCTCTCGCGAGAAATTAATCTCAGTTTCACTCTTTCTCAGCATGTGATTGGCTGTTCGCTACTGATGTCACACTTAAACTCCTCAACTCAGGATCAAAGCCTGAGTTGACAGAGAAAGTTGATGATCTGCATCATGGTACCAACAAAGCCTGGTTGGATTGGTTTGGTTTTGTTAACTCTAAACTAATCCTGTAACCCTGAGTTTGTTCAATTACCATCATGGTACAGGCCCCAGGTGTTTCTGTGATCTGATAGCTGTCCGGTCGTGAAAAGAGCAGGTGTAAATTCCCTCCGAAATGCATTCGACACGGATTTGAAACCGATCGCTCAAACCACTTCAGGAGGAGGTCTGGGCCGCATTCCAGACGAAACTGGACAAGTGTAAATGCATCTGGTTGCTGAACCACATTATGCAAATAGGACTCCTCCCAACAATGCTAAAAATAAACGTGTGAGAGCGTGTTATTCATAGATGCCACCTACGTCACTAGAAATAGAACGCCGCCATATTGACGACCGATCTCGCCAGGTATGGCCGCCCAAACTTCCCATTTGAATGAGAGAGAAAAACAGAGATACATGGATAAAATTAAAATTTTAGGCTCCGATCCTTATTTGTTACCCCCAGTTTTCTTTTTTCCTTTATTATCTGCCCCAGACTTGCCTTCCATGATATATATATATTTATCTTGTGCATAACCCCTCCCCATACAGTGGGGATCGCTTGAAGGCTTTCAAGAGTAAAGACGCGTATCAATATGCTGTTGCTGGATGGGTAAGAGACGTAAAAGAGCGGCACCTGGCCACCAAGGATTTATATTTAATCATGGGAAATGTTGGTATTATAAAAGAAATTCAAATGTATGATTTTGGCGGTAGTTTGCTCTGACTAGTTATTGAGTTGTTAGCTAGCTAAATGGCTCAGCTGGTAGCTTGCCAGCTGTTAGCCACGGCTCACGGCTAGCTGTCATTAATCTGGATTAGGCCTGTCTCGATAGTCAATAAATCAATTAATCGCAAGATAAAAAAAATGAGCTCGATAGTTTTTCCGGCCGCGATAATTTCCATTTGCATGCTTTGTTTTCCTAATCTCTCTCTCTCTCTCTCTCTCTCTCTCTCTCTCTCTACCTCTCTCTACCAAAGAGACTGGATGACAACTCTGTTTAAGACATAACCGACATATTTTACATGAATACTCTCCAAAACGGACATTTAAACATAATGTTGTGTGTATTTGTCCATTCAGACACGAAACCGAGCTCAATTAATTACTCGCGCGCTGTAACGTTATAGGGCTCTATGGCTGCATGCTTCGGGTCGGGTGTGTGCGCACAGAAAGATGAGACATGATACAATATTAGACATTCATACAATATGAGACATTTCTTCTATCCTTTTCTTTTGGTATAGAATAAAATACCATTTCGGGGTTCCTCTTTCGGCTGTTGTTGCAGCCAACTGCACAACATATTGCAGGCATTACTGAGACCGTCGGTAGTCAAGATGGCGACGCAAAGCTACAGTGACGTCATGTGAACCGAACGAATAGGCTTTGTCATGTTATTCGGTTGTTAAGTCTGACGTCACGCGTGACGTTTAGCCTCTTCCGGGCCCAAGCGCTCCGCTCGTCCACTCCAGATCCTAGACTAAATAAACCCTTTTCTTAAAGGGCTTTTTTCGCTTCAGTGCCAGTGGGTGTTACTAGGGATTAAGGGATAGCACCCACTGGCGCCAAAGTTTCTTCATTCGTTTAAGATTTGTAACTTACCTTATCAACTGCAGCCATTTTACTCTTATCTTTCTCGTCACAGGGAAAGCGGTAGAATGACAGTTGAATGTCACTTGTTTTTTTTAACTCCGATCTATTTAAACAACACGGGAACACGTTAAAACTCGGGCGAAAGCGGTAGGTAGAGAGGACCCGGCCTTTGGACCCGGAAACAGTATTATCGGAGAGTGGTTACGTCACGACTTAACCGGATAGGCTATTCATTATATGACGAAGCTATTGCAAGAAGCATTACCGCAGCTGAGCATTCATCAAGCCAGCGTGCAAACTATAGCAAATCAAAGTGAAAGTAAGTCACAGACGCTTAACACACAATCATCATCTTCATCATCGTTAAAAATAAAAAAAAACAAAATGATCTTACCAGGGCTGTTGCCGCTCTCTCTTATTGCAGTCTTTGATTTTGATTTTAGCTGATGATCAATAAAATGCAGCTGATTACTGTTGCTTTCGGTGACGTGAACTCACGCGTTGTTTGAAGATCGGATTTATATCCGTTTTGCGAAAACACAAAAATGTGACCATGTGTAAATGGAATCGTTTTGATAAATCAGATACCTATCCGATCTGACAAAACGCATTAAGTGTCCAGGTGTAAACAGCCCCATAAGCTGTTTGGCAGCATCTGTATAATTGTCCGCTAATAAATTGTAAATTGTGGCATGTTGCAAAGGAGTCCCATCTCTTGTGTTTTTTGAATGACTTCAGCGACTAGTCGACTCGACTTTGATGTCATAACAGTCGACTTAAAAAAATCTGAAGTCGTTCAACCCCTAGTGTGTTCTACACACGCGTATTCGTTGCAAATAAACATTATTGTTGTAGTAGAACACTTTTTCTGATATTGCCATCGTTTTAAAATGCAAACAAGATAGCCTACTTAACTACATAGTTCAGATAAAATATACTTGTCATTGGATTGCTATGACTATTTTAGTGAATGGGTCAGCATAACTTAACTAACAGATATACTAATGGTATTTACAGACAAGGTTTAAGGTAGTCCCAGGCTAAAATGCATTTGATCTGTTTTAACTGAAAGCGACTTGCACTGACATATTATCTTAAAATACATTGCCATTGTTTTGTCTAATTGAACTAAGGCCTAATCCTGGCTTAATTTAAGACCGATCTGTGTAACCGGTTTAGGGTTTAATATGGTATTTGTAAACAATAAGAATGACCTAAATGGCCCAGTTGCATAAAAAACTGTCAAATTATGCATTAACTGTATTTTCAATCATAGGCCTGTTCCATAATTAGTGTTTCTGAGAACTCCTGTAAGATCCCTAAAATGTTAGAAGACTAAACTTGATTTTGAGGGAATAAATGAATTTGTTCGCATAAGTACAAAGAAAGGGATTTAAGATATGTTCAAATATAAGATGTTTTCAAAAGTCAGTGATTTAAAAATTGAAGATGAACAAGATGCTACGAACTGAAGTGCTACAGTTACAGATCTTTGCCAGCAGGTGGAGCTAGTACTGCATCCTGTAGTGAAAAGTGACTGTGGCAGTGTCCTGAATAGCATTCAGTATATATTATGTATACTGTGAACACTATGCAATTATTATGTTTTTATTTTTTTGTATATAACACCTAAAGGAGCAATATTTTCTAGTGTGATGGAAAAGCAGTAATTTTCAATATATCTTTCTTGCATCATTATTTAAACATACCTCCTATAATTTCCATGACTACATCATGATGAGGACGAGGTCATCTGACAAAAGTACTTATTCATTTTTATAGTAGGTAATAAAATATAATTTTTATACTGATTAAACGACAGTTCTTTTCAGCTGAATTTGGATATTTATATTGGGCCTGTATGTGTTAATTTTCAGTAGACTTATATCCCTTTAGATAATAGGCTACATTTTAATATTGCTTTGGAAAATACAATTGCTTTAAATGTTTTGTGAAAATAGGTTCCTATATGGCCTATATTATTTAGCTAATCCTATACTTTCACAATATATTTATATATATATATTATATTTTTATCCCCATTGTCCATATTTGTATTATTAGCAGACTAAACACTATTTTCTTCTGCTGATTTCAATCAAACAACTTACATTATCACCATATTAAGAGGGAGGGAAAAGACAAACAAGGCCCGACTTCAAAACCAGAAGAATTTCTGTGGAAATGTTTAGCCAAAAGTCTGGGATAACTTTGAATTCTTCTTTTGTCACCACCAATTATAACATTGTGGTTTACTCCTACTCATAAACAGCCGCTATTCAGTGGGATTTATAATGAGGTATATCAAAAATGGCCGAAAGGGCATGACAGAAATGTTTAGAAAGAAGATGGGAAGATGTTCCCTATTCTAAAGGAGAGAGGGACTCCTCCCCTTATTCACTCTCGGTGAATTCTCTCACGTGCTGAGTGCCACGTAGTCCAGTGTATACCAGTTAAGGCTTTGCTCCTTGCTTCTGAGTAATGGAAACCTGCTGTTTTTGCGTGTTTTTTCAAACTGTGTCGAGTTACAACTTTATTTGGATAGTCTACAAATAGTATAGATGTGTTATATTAGATCATTTATGATTTAAGTTATTTAAAAAGGTTTTATTATAGGAATTTATGGGCAGTCTAATGTTAGGTTAAAAAAACCCTGATTTTCTCGCAATTTAGTGAGTTAATGAAGTCTGCTCATGTGCTAATTTTGAAGTACAGAACGTTCCCCTTAATGTATTTCTTGTTTAATATTAGTTTAGGAATATATAGAGGAAGATTTTCCTTTTCCTCTGTAATGTAGGAAATCAATTAATGGGTTTTTCGCGTACAGATAACAATGTTTTCAAAACGATCCCTTTTCACACGGATCTGCTAAAATGACTAAAATCCGCTGTATTATTCATGCCAGGCCAGTAGATGGTGATGCTACTTTGTAGGGAAACACTGCACACCTATAGACTGAACAGGTAATACGCATGTGCATGCCGTCACCATTTTTACAAATTCAGGTTTTTGATGTTTACATGGATATGATAACAGTATTGTTTTTTTAATCTAGCTTTTAAAAGGTTGCGTTCAGGCCCCCAAAACTCCGTTGTCATGTAAATGAACGGCCAAAATGCATAAAAAGTTTTCCATTAGTTAAAAACTGTCTTGAAAACAACCCTCATGTCAGTTTAAACAGGCCTTTTGCAAACTAGCTGCTTAGAAGAATGTTCCCCCTGTTAGGGGACGTTTACTCGACACAGTTTTCAACTACAAACGGAAAACGCTAACTTTTTTTTTGAAAACGGTTTCAAAGTGCACGTTTTTGAAAACGATACTTTTAACTTCTTCGTGTAAACTACAAAAAACATGAATTTGTGAAAACGGTGTCGTCATGCACATGCGTATAATAGTGTTTCTTTACGAAATGACATCGCCATCTACTGGCCTGGCATGAATAATACATAGTTTTAGTCGTTTTCGTGGATCCGTGTGAACGGGTTTCGTTTTGACAATTTTGTCGTCTGTACACAAAAAAATGCAGGAAAATCTTTTCTGTTTTTATACATCTTTGTCGTGTAAACATACCCTTAGTAGCCTATTTGGCTCCCGTTTGGTTATTTTTTGAAAACCAATTTTTTTTTAATATATTTTGTTGTTGACGTGATTCAAACATATGGTAGATGTGTTGCTCCTGTAGGCTAGGCTTTAAAAGTAAGTTCACATTAACCATCGCTCAGGGCGAAAATGTTTTCCAAGCAGATTTCGCTCTTATTCCAGTTGATCACGAATTATCCGTGTTGACCAACAGAAAGTGACCTCTGTATGAGCGATGATTCATGTGCCGCTATAGGCCTTCTTTTGATAATGGACCATTTTTTATCTGTGAAATTTTTCTAATGTGACCCCACCTGCATGTTCAGTGCCTGACAGATATATGATTCACATTGCGTTTTAACTAATTTCCCTGTGACCACCACTTTTAGGCCGTCCCTGTGTTTTCTTTAGACGCTTCACCAGACGCTTTTGACTGCATAGCCTATCAATTGAAGAGAAAGCAAGCAACGTGGACAGAGGAACTAGGTTAATTACTTTCATATGTGGTTCTACTGTCTGAGGAAAGCAGGAGCGACCGCTGCCAGAGGAAAGGGAAGCCCATGCGCTGAGCGTACCGGGTGATGTACGAAAAACAAAAAGTGACCCAGTACAGCTGGTTCTGCTCATGTGGCTCTGAGACGACGAGTACAAAGTGTTTTCTGTTTTTCTTTCTCAAAAACATGGCAGACAGCTACACTGGAACGCAAGGCTTTATTAAAACGTTTGAATCTGGCCTTCTGGAACATGAGCAGATATTTAGAGCTTCATTCTTTGAATACCCCATCTGAGTCCTTGTGAAGAAAAACACTTTTATTTATCTCTTTGAATACGCCAGCAGATAATGGAGGAGGACAGGAATTTAGGGTTTGTTTTATAATATGTTACCATTTTAAAGTGTTTTTTGTCATGTAGCCTACTTTACATTCATTTTTTTCTTGTCATAGCCTCTTGAACCAAATGCAGCATTTTCAAACTGTTAAGACTCGCGTACCTCCAAGACATTTTGGGCAGACGTCCACTTTTGTGCAAAATTAGCCTTGATGGCAGCCTGGCACGTTTCAGCTTACGCAAGCGGTTCAGGGAGGTCATAATGTTCATATGTATGGCCGATTTTTGAGTTCATGTGTGCGTGTCATAGATTTTCTCTAGATTATTATAATAAATCAAACGTTTAACTGATACAGTTCTTAACACTCAACTGATTGATGGGTACTTTGATGACACAAGTGGAGAACATTGCATGGCATGAACACATAACATGCTGCAGACTATAAAACAGATTCCTGGATGAAGATTGGTCGATGCAGCATTCCAGCTGTGGCATGAATCACCAGTTCACCTAGTAGGCTAAATAACTGCGCAGGTTACTTTGCAAATAGGTTTTTCAAAATAAAAAATATTTATTTTTTAATTAATGTTAATAATATTTATAAATTATAATAAAATGGAACATTTTAATATTTTAAAAATATCTTGATTAATTTAATGTCATTTTTGTTATGTGGTAATTATTTTACACCAGGCCAAACTATATGTGAATATAGTCCCCATATTTTAGGCAGACAATCTGAGCCTGTTTGCATAGCACATAATTTCCTACCTTATTTCGATGTGAAATATGCTGTGATTTTCTTCATTTGCATTATTTAAAATTTTAACTAAGTTGGGCATCTACAAGTTGTTCTAAATACATTCACAGAACTGAGGATACAAAATATCATATAATCCTCTATTACTGCTTTAAGCAAATCTTTAGCATCTTCATGTAAGGAATAGTATCAGACTTTTGTTCAGTTAAAATGTGCCCTCTAGTGTCCACATTATGGAAGTTGACTGCACTCGTGGATGATGAATATAGTCGCTCATCTACCAGAGCTTTCATTTACATTGACTCAGATAATCTTTGGGTTCAGAGCGAAGGCCACAATGAAATATCATCTATGTAATGTATGATCCACGTTCAACGAACCCTTAAATTTAAAGGATTTTCTCTGCTGGTCCACTGAAAAGAGAGGGGAAAAGACTTTGGGAAGTTGCGATGTTGGTCCTTGTGGCTTTTTGACTGGGCATGAGTGGTTAAAGAGGCTAGACACAGAATTTCAAGACCATTGATTAAGTTCTTCTAACTTGCAATCATGCAAGCCATAGGATGCATTGCTCATGGGACAGTATAAGGCAGTAGTTAGGTCAGATGAGAGCAGTTGGAGGAAAGAATGGATCTATGTTGAGGTCTGGGTGGCCCAGGTACGTTTATGATTGAATGCTATAAACAGAGCATCATGTGACAAACGTAGAACAGTTTCCAACAAGACATGGAGCTCCCATTGTAAGTATAAGCACATGTGATGTTTAAAGTAGCACCTCGTAAACCTGTGAAGGCCCCACACATGACTTTGCTTTCACTTTTCAGAGAAGTGGCAGAAAGTATCAAAGGATTTTGTGAAAGTGATAGGAGGAAAATAAAAAATGAATTTTACTTTATGAGCAAAAACTTCCCGAACAGACGACATAGTGTAAATATGCTTTACCTACTTTGCAGGCCCGTATTCTATGAGAACAATGACATGTGGAGACATTTGTGCCAAGAATTATTTTTCTGAAGTGCCTCTTAAAGGTTCAGCCAAAAGTCAGACTGAGTGGGATTTGTCTCAACACAACATGAAAACCAAATCTTTCCTCAAACATCTTTTGTTAATAATGTTTAGAAGGAATCATTTAATGATGTGACAACTCTTGTTTTCCATCTAGACTGTATTAAAAAATATAAAAAGTCAGAAATGATGTTTGGATTTTTTTATTTATGTAGCCTATTTATTTAAGTAGGCTATTTATTTATTTATAAAATAAATAAAGCAATATGACAACAAAACCTTAAACAAAGAGGGATAATTTAGACTGACATGAGTGTATCAGGGTCATTCCATTTGTTTAAAAATATTTAGATTTTTGTATTAATAAAAATGCGTTTTTTAAGTCAAATGGAGTAAC
Organism: Gila orcuttii; assembly: GCA_026230005.1. Classification (NCBI taxonomy): domain Eukaryota; kingdom Metazoa; phylum Chordata; class Actinopteri; order Cypriniformes; family Leuciscidae; genus Gila; species Gila orcuttii. Next base: position 15,905,389 of record JAPDVR010000024.1, on the reverse strand, counting down.
CATACTAATAATGTAGCCTGATGATAATTTTAACTTTGAAAAAATATTTTGGAAAATAATGATTTAGCTAGACCTACATGTCTATTCAAGGAGCAAGTAAAGTATTGTTTTGTTTTTTAGAAAATGGTAGGCTATATCATTATTTGGTATAGCCTATAATAGGCCTATACTTTTAAAAAAAATACAGCACATGTTTTTAGTTTTAAGTGAGCATAAGATTGGGAATATATTGCACCGAGGAAAATTGCAATAGGCCTAAATATTTTTCCACTGATGTAAGAGAATTTTTTTTTTTTGCATGTTTTCGTCTTATTTTTGAACATGTTGAATCTCACGTTTTGCAGCTTTCATAAGAACCGTTACCGGAGCTTGTATAACAAGAAACTTTAAAAATCAGCTCCTCCTCCCTCTTACACTTGCGCATCAGTTAGTCCAAATGCAGAGCAATAGGAGGTCGCACGGAGATCTCACCTTTCCGTTATGTAAGTCTCACTTTATTTCATTTTAATTCTTATTTTTATTATTATTGTTTTCAAATCAGCTTTATGAAAGAGCACAACTTAGCCCAGTTTCTTGTTCCCCCAGTTCAGTTACTGGAACATCGACAAGCAGAAGAACTGGAGAATCCAATTAAATAAAAATGAGTACGAGTTTAATTGACACCTTCATTTACGCCTTTGCGCATGTGTGTTTATTAAGTTGCATTGTACAAACTGCTCATTCTCAGCGTCAGGGCAACACTGGTGCGGCAGCTCTCAGACAAACCATACAATGGCAGCACAACGGCAAACTCTTTAGTATATTAAGTCAAGGCTCTGAGTATCAGCCACCGTTAAAACGAGACGGAAAGAAAGAGCAGACGGAAGCCAGGCCGATAGCCATCGTGCGCAATGATGATGCGGCTACGAGAACCGACGGCTCAGCTTCTTCATCTTCCCCTTCACGAGCCTCTCAGAGCCGCGGCTCCGCGCGGTTGCCGCCAGGTATCGGTGCGCGCGGTGGCGCCGCGCGCTGGTTATCAGGTGGCGATGGAGCGCGCGCCAGAGGATCGCACGGGCGCATGAATCACACGGATCAGCTGCAAACATCGGTCAACGGCACCGACAGAACCGCGCGGGACGATGATGTGATGGTCGGAGATGATCCTTACAACCCATACAAGTCTACTGACCCGGACAACCCGTATTATAACTATTATGACACGTACGAGAGATCCCGTCCTGAACAGCGCCCGGGATATGGCACAGGATACTTCCAGAACGGTAAGGACAGATGTATCTATCTATCTATCTATTCAAATCAACTTGATGTTCAAGTAATTTTCATTTAAAAAATGAGTTGAATCTTGTATAACGTAAATAAAATTTGAAAATTGCTTAACTTATTTTGATGAGTTAAAGCAATGTAAAAACATATGTTGTTATAACTTATTGATCATATCATTTTTTGCAGTGCGATTAAGGATTAAAAAATGTTCTGCAATGCTATGGCAAAAAATCAACCATTCAAATGTCTAATTTTGGTCAGTCAGAAATTTAGGTCGGAAACTTCTTAATGTCCACCATCTACTGGCTACAATGAAAACTCCATCACTGGAGCTATATTGAAAACTATAAAGTTAAAAAAGTGTTTAGAAGTCGCTCAAAAAAAGAAAAGAAAGCACAACGCCATCAGATCCACCTCTTGTATTTTAATTGCATAATTACGCGTTTTTAATTGAATTAAAACTGTCAGTTTAAAATAATGACATATTTGCAGCAAAAAACAGGCTTTGGTGGTTTGCTGGTCAGGGTGGTCTAGTTGCATTGGGTTTAGAGGGTTTTTGCCATTCGTCAGGTGGCCAGGCTGGTTTAAGCTGTTATTTTTATGGTTCTGTGCATTTTCTTGTATCTTTTAATAAAATATTGCAGTGTTTCATAGGTTTGCCTGATCTCGTGGGAGACCCATACTACATTCAAGCGTCCGCCTACGTGCAGAGGGTTCCAATGTACAATCTCAGATGCGCCTCTGAGGAAAACTGCTTGGCGAGGTATTATTACTGATATAAAACAGAAGAACGTATAAGAGAGGGAGAGTTAGTACACTCGCATTCCTCTGAGTGTAACAGATGAGTCATGAGAACCTATTTAAAACCCATGTGGTAGGAACATCCTATAACTCACACCAGCTCTGTGAGAGGGGAAAAAAATTAAACGAAAGTCCTGCCACGATGGGAAGTGAGAAACTCTGCAAACAGACTTCACATAAAGCTGTTTACATGGAAAAATGATCACATGCTCGACTGCGAAACACATTACTGGGGCACACAAGAATAGTCTAGTCCAGTAAAATGAGTGTTTTTTGGAGATGTGCATCTGTAGTTGTTCCATGTGCACTTGAAATGTGGCCACAGGGCCAAGAAACACATTCTGAAAGCTGTTAGGACAATATGAGAAACTCAAAGAATGTCTGATATTCTGTAACCGCTGGGCTGTTTTTGTTGAGCAGCTCTGCATACAGGTCCAGCGTGAGAGACTACGACACGCGCATGTTGCTGAGGTTCCCGCAGCGAGTCAAGAACCAAGGTACCTCCGACTTTCTTCCCAGCAGGCCGCGCTACACCTGGGAATGGCACAGCTGCCATCAGTAAGTCTGATTCTGACAGCTCCAATCATTTTCAGCATTTTCTGCAGTTTTTCTCTTGTCTTAAAGGTGTAGTTCTTGAGCTTCTTGAGCTTCTTTTGAGATCTGTTGGTTGCAATCCACTGCCATTATTAAGCTTGGAAGAGCCAGGACATTTATTAATAAAACTCTGATTGTATTCGTCTGAAAGAAGAATGTCATATACACCTGGCTTAATTTTCATTTTAAAGTGAACTACTCCTTTAAGTAATGCATCACAGACCACTATAAAGAACTCTTAAGGGAAATGATGCATTGAGCTGAATTCTTTAGGGAAAAGCAAGATTGTGAAGCTCATTTGCGGCTTTGTCATGGTTTGAGTGTTTTATCTGAGGGATATCTCAATCTAGTGCTGGTGGTGCTGTTTTTACAAGGAAAAGGGTCTGTGTTCTTGTCTAAATGAAAACACTCAGCAGAGGCCCGGTATTGCTGCTTATACTTCAGTTGAGTCAGTAATAGCTCTCTGCATAGTTTCATCCTGAAGTAAGCCGTGTCTCACCACCAACTATGGCTTACATTTGGATAAGCTCCAGTGTATACAATGACTTTAGGTCTTGCGAATAAATGGGGCGTAAAGTCTATGGGCTGATTTGCATTTATTTGACGTGTCATAATATGATGTTTTCTGCTTTTCTTGCCTGTTATTTATTTATTTATTTATTACTCTAAAAAATGTTTTTCTTTACACTGGGGCTATTGAATCATCCAATATGACTATATTAAGTTTTTTTTTTTTTTTTTGGCTATGCTGCAGTTTTCCCGATCGATTTAAAGGAATCATTCACCAAGAAATGACCATTTTGAATCTTTTACTCAGTCAAACCCTGTATACCATTCTTTATTCTGTTAAACATAAAAAGAAAGATTTTGAAGAATGTACAGGTTGCTTTATTCCATACAATTACAATGAAGCGACTGGAGCTTTCATGCTGCAAATATGATGCAAAACACCATAAATTAGTCTTGATACCATTTGTGTAGCAATGACTGATTTCTGAATTGATTGTTCTTTTGAGTTGGATCAAATTAATGAATCATTGATTCAGTTCACAAATCACTGTGTAATCCAGTTCACAAAAACAGTCTGAAAGATTTGTTCACGAATCTGAATTATTAATATGTTTCAATCCGAAGCCAACACTGCATTGTCACGAAAGTTTAAGCATTGCCAATTTAAATATTCAAGTGCAAGAAGACACGAAAGGGAACACAATTTGTTACTCGCACATCCGAAATGGACATTCTCTCCCAGAAAGCCTCAGACAGCGCGTGAATCTTGAATTGAGCTCTCTTTCCTTATTGCTCTTGAACGGACAAATTCACACAAAATTGTCAACAACAACAAAAAATTCCTGTCTTGGTAAGTAGTAGTCGGTTATGTCTTAAGTGAACGTAAACAGTTGAGAAATAAAAAGAATGCGTTACACTATATTCGATCCTGGCATTAGCTCTTAAAGTGACAGCAGCCTTAACGTGCTCGAAAACTCTTGAAACTTTGCACACGGGTCAGAACCCGCGGCCATCAGGGCCGGGTTGAAGATGGTACCCGGGCGTGGCAGGGGGGCTCGACAGCGCCCCCTGGAATGGTGTTTGAACACTTGTCCATATATCAAACACGCTTGCATGTAATAATCTGAAACTCGGTAGACTTATAGATCTCATCGGGCCGAACAACTTTCGCGCTCTAAGTTTTACGTCAGCCCAACAGGAAGTCGGTTATTATGGGTTGTTTGGAAAGTCATTTTCTATATTTTTCTTACGACTATTTGGGAAATTTTGGGGCCCTTAACGTGCTCAAAAACTCTTGAAACTTTGCACACGGGTCAGAACCCGCGGCCATCAGGGCCGGGCTGAAGCTGGTATCTGGGCGTGGCAGGGGGGCTCGACAGCGCCCCCTGGAACGGGGTCCGAAAACTTGGTCCATAAATCAAACACGCTTGCATGTTATAATATGAAACTCGGTACACATATAGATCTCATCGGTTCATATATCCTTTGTACTTTTACTTTTTACCCCAGCCCAACAGGAAGTCGGCTATTATGGTTTGTTTGGAAGCGTATGCCCCTGGAATTCGATATACTCCTCCTAGAGAATTCAACCAATCGCCACGAAACTCGGTCAGCATGAAGTCAAGACATTGAGGATGAAAAATTGCCAGGGGATTTTTGATATCTCGAACGGTTTGGCCGTGGCGAGGAAACGAATTTATGGCGAATAATAGAAACAGGAAGTGTGTTATAACTTATGCATACATTAACTGATCTTGATGAAACTTCAACAGTGTGTTCGCTGTAAGAGGCCGATCACATGGATGTGACTATTGTGAGTCAAAGTTATAGCGCCACCAACTGGCAGCAGGAAGTGTGTCATGCTTTGAAATCACCCTCTTATTTTTACCCGATTTGCTTCAAACTTGATGTAATGTAGACACTCGCCAGATGTAGACCTGTGAAAGGATTATTGATATCTTAGATACTGTTGCCATGGCAACGCAGCAAACTTTAATATTCTTTTTGGATGCTTTTGAGCATGGCTGAAATTGCTTAAAATTGCATGAAACTCGACAGACAGATCACATTTATTAGCCAGTAGACATGTGCAAAGTTTCAGAAACGGGCGTGGTGCAGCGCCACCTTTTGACAAAAGAGGGGGAGTTAGGTCTATAGTTTTACCTACAATCATAAAACTCGGTACGCATATTGTTCAGATCAAACTGGACAACTTTCTAATTAACTGTCATTAGCTCAGACCAAGAGGAAGTCAGATATTTTAGTTTGAATGTGGATGTTTCTGAGAAATTTCTCTCCCACTCTCTCCGTCTCTGTGTGTGAGGGATTTGTGTATTGCTTTTAATGGATTTCAAGGTTTCAGGGGCTTTTGGGGCTCTTAACGTGCTCAAAAACTCTTGCAATTTTGCACACAGGTCAGAACCCACGCCCATCAGGGCCGGGCTGAAGTTGGTACCCGGGCGTGACAGGGGGGCTCAACAGCGCCCCCTTGAACGGGATCCGACTATTTGGTCCATATATCAAACACGCTTGCATCAATTAATATGAAACTCAGTACACATATAGATCTCATCGGGCCGAACATCTTTCCCCTGGTCAAGTTTTACGCCAGCCCAACAGGAAGTCGGCTATTTTGGGTTGTTTGGAAAACGTTTGCTGTGGAATTTAAAGTACTCCTCCTAGGCAATTCATTCAATCATCGCCAAACTCGGTGTGCATGTAGTCAAGACTTTGAGGATGCTAAATTGCGGACGGATTTTTGATATCTCGAACGGTTTGGCCGCGGCGAGGAAATGAATTTCCATGACTAAAATAGGACATATAAAGTGTGTTATAACTTAGTTAGTTTTACCTACAGTTACAAAACTCAGCGTGTATATTCTTCTCCTCAAGCTGAACAAATTTCTAATTTACAGCCATTAGCTCAGACCAACAGAAAGTCAGATATTGTAGTTTGAATGTGGACATTTTCTCTCTCTCTCTCTCTCTCTCTCTCTGAGCCAATATGGCAAGCCGTTTTAACATTTAATCATTTTAACCTACTAGTCTCTATTTTCATGCTACTAGTACTTATTTTTTAGATACTAGTATCTATTCAATTAAGTACTAGTACTTATTCATTAGCGACTAGTGCTTGTTCTTTAGTACTAGTGCCTATTCTTTAGATACTATTGCTTATTCTTTAGATATTCTTTTGAATATGTATTAGAAGCTAATGAATAAGTTCTGGTATCTATTTAATAGGTACTAGTATCTAATGACTTAGTACTAGTGTTTATTGAATAAATACTAGTATTTATTAATAGGTACTAGTATCTAAAAAATAAGTACTAGTACCTAATGAATAACTACTAAAATGTAATATATATGTACTAGTCACAATTGGAATACATAATAGTCAGAACTGAATAGTTGATATCTAAATGACAGATCCCCATAGAAGTCAATGGCAAAAAAAAATGTCTTACTAGTAACAAAAGAATAGTTACTAGTCACTATTGAAATAAGTACTAGTATCTAATGAATAATTACTAGTATCTAATAATAAGTACTAGTAACTAATGAATAAGTACTAGTAACTAATGAATAAGTACTAGTAACTAATGAACAAGTACTAGTATCTAATGATTAAGTACTAGTACCAATTTAATAGCAACTACAATCTAATGAATAAGTACTAGTAACGAATGAATATGCACTAGTATCTAATAAATAAGGACTAGTATGTAATGAATAAGTACTAGTATCTTTAAAAAGATACTGTGTGTGTGTGTGTGTGTGTGTGTGTGTGTGTGTGTGTGTGTGTGTGTGTGTGTGTGTGTGTGTGTGTGTGTGTGTGTGTGTGTGTGTGTGTGTGTGTGTGTGTGCGTGCGTGCGTGCGTGTGCGTGCGTGTGTGTGTGTAGGGGAGGGGGGCTAGATTAACCATTTCACTGCTGTGTGGTTTGGCCTGCATTGAAAAGGAAAATAAATGTCTTAAGCCTTGTATATTTTAAATAAGTTTTATTAATAAAGTAAAGGCATATAACTAGAGATGCTCCGATCAGCATTTTTGGGGCCGATCACCGATTACCGATCACCAAAATCATGATCTGCCGATTGCCGATCACTGCCGATCACAGAATGGCAGGGGAATGGGAATCTTTTATCTATAATCTAGCAGAGTTTGCACCATTTGTAGAAATGTGTTTATTTAATTGTATTTAGAAAATGAGATGTCTTAAGGCTACTGTAGGCCAGCTTTCCCAAATAAGGCAGAGTAACATTAAATTATTCCAAACAAAGAGGGGTCAGGCAGACCAACACACATCAGATCAGCCTAATGGGAGGGGATCAAGTTACACTTAGGCATATTTGGAAATTGTAGCCTCTTAATACACCCACTACATTTACTAATTAGCAACAAAATGTACAACTTGTTACACCAAAACTGGCTACTGATAAAAGGACAAAACTATGGCAAGTTTTTTTCTGTTATTATTATGAACGTCTGATGTAGTTGAGCAGAATGCTCTTTTATGAAGTTACTTCATTAAAGGACATATTTAATGAGATTATGCCTGAAAAGGTTTTGGATTTTTCATCATATGTTCATTTTAAAATATATATTGTATAAAATGACTTCTTGTTTATATTTGTTTTGTTTTATTGTATTTATATGATATTTGTATTTTTATAATTGATTTTTTGCCATGAAAATAGCTTTTAATGCTGACATGGCATTAAATAAAATAATCTGAATCTGAATCTGATGTAGTTGAGGAACCAACTACGTCAGAACAAAAAAAATAAAATACCACCACCACTTTTGAAACATCTCGCGGCACGAATGTACCAGTACAAATAAATAAAAACATCTCCAGTTAACTCAGAGCATTCATTTTGTTCATTTGTTAAGTAAGACGCGATCTAGCGCTGAAATGTTTTTTTTTTTATCAAGTGATCAAAGTGCTCGTTGCCGCAGCGATCAGTGGCGCAGATACCGCGTTCTGTTGTGGCTCGCGCGGTGCACGGTCTTCACTCGGATGCGCGCTTCAATCCGTTGGGAGTCTCCCTATCCGTTCCAGTGAAGGAGAACTCATGTTGCCACTGCCAAGCTCCACTCTGCTGTTGTGTGCCCGTGCGCCACGCATGCAGGTGGGGAAAAAGTCGCGCGAGTAATTTACGTCACGAGATCGGCTTTTTTGATCGGCGCTTTTGGGGTTCGCAGATCAATCTATTTTTAGCCAATATCGGCCGATCATGATCGGTGTCTGATCAATCGGAGCATCCCTACATATAACCAGTTTAATTGTAGTGCATTAACAATAGTTTTATATAATTAGTCTATTAATTAAATTAACTTAATCTAATTTAATCTAATTTAATCTAAATTAATCTAATCTGGCCGTACAACTTTCGTGCTCTATGTTTTAAGCCAGCCCAACAGAAAGTGGGCTATTTTGGTCTGAATGTGGATGTTTTGCAAAACCAGCTTGTACATTTTTACTCACTCCTCTTAAGTGGTTTATTTTATTCCCACCAAACTTTTTCAACATGATGAAAATACATTAAAGATGCTAAATTGTGAACGCATAATGAATATCTCAAATGGTTTTGCTATGGTGAGGGATTAAAGTAATGTAAAAAAGAATCAGGAAACGTCTCATATCTTTCTAAAATGTAATTATACACCATTTAGTTTTATATAAAATTATACAAAAATATTACTACTAAACCCATTTTATTATTTTTTTTCAATTCAAGAAGTATGAAAAAGTTTAAAACAGGCTATTTAGTGCTATCTGAAAAAATCATTCATAGGGCTATACTGCCCTCTTGTGTCCAAAATGATATCAACATAGTACATAAAACTATTTTATCAGGTATGCCTATTGTATTTATATATAAATATATTAGGTATATGGCTGTGATGATATTTTCCCACCGGTTAACCGACGTGTGACACCAGCGAGGGCTTCTAAATCACTAATATAAAAGTGAAAGTAAGTACGGACGTCTGCACGCACGTTGATTATGGTGGCGCTCGCAGTGCGCTGGAATGAATTCCTATGAAAGTTAAGTTTTTTTAGAAATTAACTAAAAAACGTTCGCTCTGTTCTGCTCACTCCTCGCGTTGGACGCGCACCGTTATGAATGCCTGTGCAGCCGTGAGCTTTTTTGCTTGGAATTATTTTACAAAAACATGTGCTATATTTCAGATCAATATATTTGTTTTCCTTAAAATTATTCTCATCTGAATTATAAAATATGTATTTTTGTATAAAATAATACTATGACTAAAAAAAACGCATTTGATGTTTCTTTTTTAATCAATAACTTAAAAATAAACAGATTACTGCTCTGTTTGAGGACAAGAAATTAAAACCAATGCAATATGATGAATGTCCAAAAGATGGCACTCACAGACTGTTTTAAACAAGGTTGGATAAATATTTCTTGCTTTTAAACAGTGTACATGTGCGTGTGTGCGTGTGTGCGTGTGTGTGTGCGTGCGTGTGCGTGTGTGTGCAATCAATACCAGGTAAGAGGCATGAATGATGGGAATTGGACTTCTGGAAGTGAGGTTAATATTCCGGAGACGGTTCCCTCAGGTTGTGAAAAGGAGGCGGCGCGGGAGTGGCCAGGCATTGCGCTACTTCTGTGTTTCAAAGTTTAAAACAATGCTAATATAATTTTTTTTGAACGATTTCATTACAAATGTTTATTTTATATATATATATATATATATATATATATAAAATATAATAACTATGTTTTGTCCTATTAACAAAAGACAGGCAATATACTAGTTTTTTAAAAGTTAAATTTATACTTTATGCATTTGTTTTGTGTCAAATGATTAACAATATAAATTGAACAAAGCTTAAAACAAACAAAATAATAAAACGAACATTTGATTTAATTGAAAAGCATTAATAAACATTAATAAACCTGTACAAAGACCTCCAGATAAATACTGGGCTTCTATATTTACACATTTAAGTGCTGAAAAACATATTGAGCTATGACATCCTATGACATTAAAAATTATTCTATATTTAAATTATCTCATATATGTGGCTATTGTGGTTCAAAATCATAGGCCCTGTCCCAAATGGCACACTTCATATGAATACTCGGTCTTGTGTACTTATTTCATGTGTCCGTTAAATCCATGACACCCATGGATGAGGTGTCTCATTTTTCATTTTAGGTTTCAGAAGGTTGCTCATGCATACTTTGTGGTTGATATGTGCCCTCGATGCGCACTTGATGCACCCAAACTGATGCAAGCTCTACAGCACACTTCTTTTCGACAATCAAAGCAGGGTTACGTTTTTGCACGTCGTGCACAATAACCCTAAAGGCACCAGGGTGGCGGAGCCACCGGCTTCTTTATATATATATATATATATAAATATAGCTGCGAGCAGCGATGAAGGGCCAAAGCCGGCGGTACCGCCACCCTGGTGCACCAGGGTTGCGGTGCCACCGGCTTGGGCCCGTAATCGCTGCTCGCAGCTATATTTATTATTATTATTCTTTATTATAATTTTACTACCTTTTGGGCACTTTTGGGGGCCTTAACGTGCTCGAAAACTCTTGAAACTTTGCACACGGGTCAGAACCCGCGGCCATCAGGGCCGGGCTGAAGATGGTACCCGGGCGTGGCAGGGGGGCTCGACAGCGCCCCCTGGAATGGTGTTTGAACACTTGTCCATATATCAAACACGCTTGCATGTAATAATCTGAAACTCGGTACACTTATAGATCTCATCGGGCCGAACAACTTTCGCGCTCTAAGTTTTACGTCAGCCCAACAGGAAGTCGGTTATTATGGGTTGTTTGGAAAGTCATTTTCTATATTTTTCTTACGACTATTTGGGCAATTTTGGGGCCCTTAACGTGCTCAAAAACTCTTGAAACTTTGCACACGGGTCAGAACCCGCGGCCATCAGGGCCGGGCTGAAGCTGGTATCTGGGCGTGGCAGGGGGGCTCGACAGCGCCCCCTGGAACGGGGTCCGAAAACTTGGTCCATAAATCAAACACGCTTGCATGTAATAATATGAAACTCGGTACACATATAGATCTCATCGGTTCATATATCCTTTGTACTTTTACTTTTTACCCCAGCCCAACAGGAAGTCGGCTATTATGGTTTGTTTGGAAGCGTATGCCCCTGGAATTCGATATACTCCTCCTAGAGAATTCAACCAATCGCCACGAAACTCGTGTGCATGAAGTCAAGACATTGAGGATGAAAAATTGCCAGGGGATTTTTGATATCTCGAACGGTTTGGCCGTGGCGAGGAAACGAATTTATGGCGAATAATGGAAACAGGAAGTGTGTTATAACTTCTGCATACATTGACTGATCTTGATGAAACTTCAGCAGTGTGTTCGCTGTAAGAGGCCGATTACATGGATGTGACTATTGTGAGTCAAAGTTATAGCGCCACCAACTGGCAGCAGGAAGTGTGTCACTTTCAAAATGCTTTTAAATCACCCTCTGATTTTTACCCGATTTGCTTAAAACTTTATGTGTATAATGTAAACACACGGCAGATGTAGACCTGTGAAAGGATTATTGATATTTTAGATACTGTTGCCGTGGTAACGCATCAAACTTTAAGATTATTTTTTGATGCTTTTGAGACTCTTAGCATACTTGAAATTGCATGAAACTCGACAGACACATCACATTTATTAGCCAGTAGACATGTGCAAAGTTTCAGAAACGGGCGTGGTGCAGGGGCTCAGTAGCGCCATCTTTTGACAAAAGAGGGGGAGTTAGGTCTATACTTTTATCTACAATCTTAAAACTCAGTATGTATATTGTTCATATCGAGCTGGACAACTTTCTAATTTACAGTTATTAGCTCAGACCAACAGGAAGTCAGATATTTTGGTTTGAATGTGGATGTTTTGGAGAATTTTCTCTTTCTCTCTCTCTGACCCTACGTCTCTCCGTGTGTTTGGGGGGAGGGGGATTTGTCTGCTGAGTGAGAATGCTTTTATTTTTGTTTTTCAAGGTTTTGGGGCCCTTAACGTGCTCGAAAACTCTTGAAACTTTGCACACAGGTCAGAACCCATGGCCATCAGGGCCGGGCTGAAGCTGGTACCCGGGCGTGGCAGGGGGGCTCGACAGCGCCCCCTGGCATGCGATTCGAACACTTGTCCATATATCAAACATGCTTGCATGTAATAATATGAAACTCGGTACATATTTAGATCTCACTCGGGCCGAACAACTTTCGTGCTCTAAGTTTAACGACACCTCAACAGGAAGTCAGCTATTATGGGTTGTTTGGAAAATGCATGCTTTTATTTTTTATATACTTCTCCTAGAGAATTAATCCAAACACCACGAAACTCGGTCAGCATGAGGTCAAGACATTGAGGATGCTAAATTGCGGACGGATTTTTGATATCTCGAACGGTTTGGCCGTGGCGAGGAAATGAATTTATGACTAAAAAAGGACACATAAAGTGTGTTATAACTTAGTTAGTTTTACCTACAGTTACAAAACTTGGCGTGTATATTGTTCTCGTCAAGCCGAACAACTTTCTAATTTACAGTCATTATCTCCGACCAACAGAAAGTCAGATATTGTGGTTTGAATGTGGATTCTGAGAATTTTCTCTCCCTCTCTCTGACAGAGAGAGTGTCCCCTGCCATTCTGTCTGTGTGTGTGTGTGTGTGTGTGGGGAGGGGGAGAAGGAGGGGAAGGGGGTCTCTTTGGGTGATAGTTTAAACACAAAATCATAAATAGGGCCCTCTTGTGTCCAAAATTATATTTATATATAAATATATTACGTATGTGACTGAGGATGTTGTGTTTTATTGCGAGTGTATACAAATATAAGTAAACAGTTTGCAGTCTGAATGATGTCCTGTATGAAAAAAATTACGGAGTATGTTTCCACTGCACACACACACACACACACACACACACACAGTTCGATCGCGCCCGCGCCTCTCTCTCTCACACACACCTGGCGCACACACACACACACACACAGTTCGATCGCGCCCGCGCCTCTCTCTCTCTCACACACGCGCACACACACACAGTTCGAACGTGCGCGCCTCTCTCTCTCAAGCTGGAGTGTGTGTGTGCGTGCGAGAGAGACGCGCTGGCGCGAGCGAATTGTGTGTGTGTGTGTGTGTGATCGCGCTGGCGCGATCGAACTGTGAGAGAGAGAGAGAGCGAGAGAGAGAGAGAGAGAGAGAGAGAGAGAGAGAGAGAGAGAGAGAGGGCGCGATCGAACTGTATGTGTGTGTGAGTGAGTGAGAGAGAGAGAGGCGCGGACGCGATCGAACTGTGTGTGTGTGTGTGAGAGAGAGAGAGAGAGAGAGGGGCGCGGGCACGATCAAACTGTGTGTGTGTGTGTGTGTGAGAGAGGGAGAGAGAGAGAGAGGCGCGGGCGCGATCGAACTGTGTGTGAGAGAGAGAGAGAGAGAGGCGCAGAAATCATTTTATAGGGAAATCAATTATTTATAATTCAGATGAGAATAAAGTTTGTGTTAATTAAAATTAAGGAACATTTAGTTTTTCTGTTCTGAATATCATTAAAACAGAAAAGGCAGAGACAACATAATGATATTATATCGTATGCTATGTGTTGTGAATACACCCATGTTAAACATTAAAATTTACTTCCATTGCATATCATAGAACACATAAGCGTAGATTATAATTACATTAATAAACCTGTACAAAGACCTCCAGATAAATACTGGGCTTCTATATTTACACATTTAAGTGCTGAAAAACATATTGAGCTATGACATCCTATGACATTAAAAATGATTCTATATTTAAATTATCTCATATTTGTGGCTTTTGTGGTTCACGATCATAGGCCCTGTCCCAAATGGCACACTTCATATGAATACTCGGTCTTGTGTACTTATTTCATGTGTCTGTTAAATCCATGAGACCCATGGATGAGGTGTCTCATTTTTCATTTTAGCTGGACAACTTTCTAATTTACAGTAATTAGCTCCGAACAACACAAAGTCAGATATTTTGGTTTGAATGTGATTTTCAGGAGAATTTTCTCCCTCCCTCTCCCTCTGTCTCTGTGTGTGTGGGGGGGGTTTGGGGAATTTGACTATTATTTTAATGGTGTTTAAGGTTTCAGGGGCTTTTGGGGCCCTTAACATGCTTGAAAACTCTTGAAACTTTGCACACAGGTCAGAGCCCACGGCCATCAGGGCCGAGCTGAAGCTGGTACCCGGGCGTGGCAGGGGGGCTCAACAGCGCCCCCTTGAATGGGGTCACCAAAACTTGGTCCATAGATCAAACACGCTTGCATGAATTAATATGAAACTCAGTACACATATAGATCTCATCGGGCCGAACAACTTTCCCTCGGTCAAGTTTTACGCCAGCCCAACAGGAAGTCGGCTATTATGGGTTGTTTGGAGAACGCTTGCTCTGGAATTTGAACTACTTCTCCTAGAGATTGCATCCGTTTACTGCCAAACTCGGTCACCTTGAGGTCAACACATTGAGGATGCTAAATTGCGGACGGATTTCTGATATCTCGAACGGTTTGGCCGTGGCGAGGAAATAAATTTATGGCAAATAATGGAAACAGGAAGTGTGTTATAACTTCATCATACATTAACTGATCTTGATGAAACTTCAGCAGTGTGTTCGCTGTAAGAGGCCGATCACATGGATGTGACTATTGTGAGTCAAAGTTATAGCGCCACCAACTGGCAGCAGGAAGTGTGTCACTTTCTAAATGCTTTTGACAAAAGTGGGGGGGTTAGTTTTATCTACAGTAACAAAACTCGGTATGTATATTGTACTCTTCGAGCCGGACAACTTTCTAATTTACATTCATTAGCTACGACCAACAGGAAGTCAGATATTTTGGTTTGAATGTGGATTTCAGATTCTGAGTTT
The DNA here is from genome assembly GCA_026230005.1 of Gila orcuttii. Classification (NCBI taxonomy): domain Eukaryota; kingdom Metazoa; phylum Chordata; class Actinopteri; order Cypriniformes; family Leuciscidae; genus Gila; species Gila orcuttii. The sequence continues at coordinate 15,890,316 of JAPDVR010000024.1, read as the reverse complement.
TTAGCTACACCTCCTAAGTAGTTTATTTTATTCACGCCAAACTTATTCAACATGATGAAAATACATTAAAGATGCTAAATTGTGAACAGATATCGAATATCTCAAACGGTTTTGCTATGGTGAGGGATTAAATTAATGTAAAAAAAAAAAAGAATCAGGAAATGTCTCATATCTTTCTAAAATGTAATTATACACCATTTATTTTTATATAAAATTATACAAATATTAGAACTAAACCCATTTTCTTCATTTTTTTCAATTAAAGAATTATCTTTAAGTTTAAAAACAGCCAGAATGGTTGTTTAGTCAAAATAAATAAATAATTCCAAATCATACATAGTGCTATACTGCCCTCTTGTATTCAAAATCAGGTAGGCCTATTTTATTTATATATAAATATTAGGGATGTTACTATGGGAATATTTTCCCACCGGTTAATCAACGTGTGACACCGCTGGGAGCTTTAAAATCGCTAACTTGGAAGTGGAAGTAAAATACGGATGTCCGCACAAGACATTGATAATGGTGCAGAGTAGAGCGAGCTTTTTCAATTAATTCCTATGGAAGTAGGAATGAACTAAACAACGTTCACTCTGTTCTGCCCGTTCCTCACCGTGGGCGCGCACAGTTATGAATGCCCGTGCAGCCGTGAGCATTTTAGTTTAATTTTAAAATTAGTGCCATTTCGGGTGGATGTATTACTTTAATTTATTTAACAAAAACACAATGTTGTGTTTTATTGCGAGTGTACACAAATATAAGTAAACACTTTGCAGTTTGAATGATGTCCTGTATGAAGAAAATGATGGAGTATGTTTTTATGTGTAACACACTGTTCAATCGCGCTGAGCCACCCACACACACACACACACACACACACACACACATTCCAGCATTGCAATCTTGACATCGCAAGCCTGTTCATTTATACATATGTGCTATATATATATATATATATTAGATCAATATATATGTTTTCCTTAAAATTTTTGAAAACCTATGCAATATGATGGATGTCCAAAAGATGGCACCCACAGACTGTTTTTAAATGGGATTGGATAAATATCTTTTTGCTTTTAAACTGTGTGTGTGTGTGTGTGTGTGATTGTGCCTTGGTGTCTGTTAGTGACAAAAGTTTAACCCTTGTTCAAGCTTAAGTTTAAGGCCTTGTCTTTTTGGATATATATATATATATATATATATATATATATATATATTATTTTTAATAATATATATACATATTATTTTTTCTCCAAAATATTCATATAACCCATATATGTATTTAAATGTATTGTTTGCTTTAAATTAAATTAAGATTGTATATTTGGTAATTGAACCTAAATGAATTTAAAATGAATGTGCTATATTTCAGATCAATACAATCAAAGGTTTCCTTCATGTTAATCAACACTAACATTATTCTCATCTGAATTATAAATAACTTATTTCTGTATAAAATAAAAAAATCCCGAATAATCCAGACCAAACAGAGCGCACTATTCCTACAACATCATCAGTGCTGAAGCGGAACTACCAGAGCCTTCGGCAGATAGCGAGCAGATGCAGCATATGTGTTGTAAAGAGGCAGGGTCAGGCCAGGGGGATCCATTTGCAGCTTTTTATTAAGAATGGTCAAAACAGAAAGGGTGAGCAATGGCAAACAGGGCAGAACAGAAAAGGCAGAGACAAACCAGGTTGACAGGCAAAGGGCCGAGGCAGGCAGCAAGAATCACAGTCCAATAAACAATCCAGATTGGGCCAGGCAGAATGTAGCCAGCAACGGTAAACAATCGGTCAAATACAGAAATCAAACATGGGAAATGATGGCCGGGCAAAATCAATATAAGTGGCTATTGTGGTTCACGATCATAGGCCCTGTCCCACATGCCACACTTCATATGAATTTTCAGTCTTGTGTACTTATTTCATGTGTCCGTAAAATCCATGAGACCGTCTGTAGGGTGTCTCATTTGTCATTTTAGGTTTCAGAAGGTTGCTCACGCATACTTTGTGGTTGATATGTGCCCTCTATGCGCACTTTTGCAGAGCCCACACTGATGCAAGCTCTACAGCACACTTCTTTTCGACAGTCAAAGCAGGGCTACGTTTTTGTACGTCGTGCACAATAACCCTAAAGGCACCAGGGTGGCGTGTCACCGGCTTCTTATATACAGTATATATATATAAATATAGCTGCGAGCAGCGATGAAGGGCCAAAGCCGGCGACACCGCCACCCCGGTGCCTTTAGGTAACTAATTATTATTATTATTAGTCCATCTGGAAAGGCTCCACATGACATTCCTCTCTGCCTGAAAATCTGATACTTGTCCCAGTGTTAAGGAAATTCATCAATAGGATTAAAGCGTTGAAAATGAATGGCAGGCATTCTAAGTCGATTAACTAGCTCACTTATCAATGCGATTCCCAGAGGCAGGCACAATTTGAAATGCACCAGTTGAAAGTCATTCATGATGATAACCTGATATATTTTGCTGTCTCTATAGGCACTACCACAGCATGGATGAGTTCAGCCATTATGACCTGCTGGACGCCACTTCTCAGAGAAGAGTAGCAGAGGGACACAAGGCCAGTTTCTGTCTTGAGGACACGTCCTGTGACTACGGCTACTACCGACGATACGCCTGCACCTCCCACACTCAGGTCACACTCATTTATTAAAGTCAACATGAAACGAGAGTTGCGATAGTCTTTTCTTCCCTATTGTGACATATATTCAGTTTCTGGAACAAGAAAAAATGTGGGGCAGGACAGGATTTTGTCCACCTGGAATTGATTGGATGGTTGTGGTTTGCTATTGGTCGATCTCATGTGAATGACAGGTTGCTCCGCCCTCACCCCAGTAAACACATCATCAGAGAAGAGAAGAGATGAGCTGCAAGAGGGAGGGGAAGATATTTTAATTAAAGATTAAGAGGCACATGAAAAATAATGATGTGCATGAATACATGAAAAATAAGAATTGTCTATTTTGATATCATGGTAACTTTAAAGTAATTATTTATGTATATATTATATTTCTATGACTGAAGTGAAACCTCATATGTGATGGATTTGAAGCACTCAGTTCTGGTAGCAACTCTATAAATTATAAAAAATAGTTCTTCTCATGAAAAGCACAGCAGACTAAACTCACAATTGATTTCAAAAGACTTTGAAGTTAGCATGTTGCTAAGCTAACAACACTCCTCCAATAAACATAAACAATAGGTAAAACACAAATATTGGGTAAAATATCCCTTTTTTGTTAAGATCAAAATATTTTTTTTGTGATCATTTTTAGCACTGAAGACATTTTAAGTAGAAATGTTCATATTTTTACCGCATTGTCCACCATCTTGGATGAATTTACAATGCACTCTGGGATCACCATGTTTATAAAGAATACAAGTCAATGTGTAATTATTCTGACTACCATTTGTAAGTGGTTATGTCGCAAACACATCTAATACATTATAGTCACAATGAAATCAAAATTGAGCATTCTTATTTTTTATGGAACATTGCATTATTTATTATAAGTGTATCCATCATTATTATTTTTTTAATTCATGTGCCCTTGTAATATTCAATCAAAATAATTTCCCCTCCCTCTTGCAGCGACTTCTCTTCTCTTCTCTTCTCTGAGGGAGGAGCAACCTGTCACTCACATGAGATCAAGCAATAGCAAACCCCAACCATCCAATCAATTCCCCATGGACAAAATCAAGTCCCGCCTAAATTTTTTCTCTTTTGAGATGATGGATATACATCATAATAGAGAAGAAAAGACTATCACAACTTCAGTTTCAGGTCGTTTTTCGATTCTTTAACCTTACTATAGCAGTACCATGGTCAAGTGATGGCATGATATGGTAATACCATGGTACTTTGTAAAAAACCATGATGCTGTATGAATAATATATCTTGGTTTTCCCATTATACTTCAAGGTACATCAAATAAAAGTAGCGCTTTATTTTACAGTCCTGTTCCACATGTACATACTATGTACTTATAGTGATTACAATAACTGTATAATAACTATGCACTAACCCTGAACCTACCCTTAAACCTAACCGTAACCCATATAGTTACCTTATATTACCCAGTATTTCTTAGGTAAGAATGCTGTAAGTACACGTAAGTGCGCGTACTGTACAATAAAGTGAAACCCAAATAACATACCTTTACCATTTTACATGTCTGTGTGCTGAAAGTATACTGTTGTTGTTGGTCCAGGGTCTGAGTCCAGGGTGTTACGACACTTACAATGCCGACATCGACTGCCAATGGATAGATATTACCGATGTGAAACCTGGAAACTACATCCTCAAGGTTTATGGCCTTAATCAAATGAAGAGTTATTGTATTCAAGAAATATCTTGTTCCTGAGTTCCAGCCTGTTTTTCCCTTTCTGGTTTAGGTTAGTGTAAATCCCAGTTACCAGGTGCCAGAGTCGGACTACAGTAACAATATTGTGCGCTGTGATGTACGTTACACCGGAAACTACGCTTATGTTTCAGGATGTCATATTTCGCAGTGAGTATACCTTAATTATTTCGAATGATTAGGGCAACTGCATCTAGTTAAATGTAACATTCATGTTTTTGGTTTATTTCAGGTATTAAGAATCTGCAAAATAATCCCAAGGAATAGGAAAAGATCATCAGAAATGAAGTTTGATGATAAAAACCTGCGACAAAGTGAACAGACGGCGGTCATGGGCCACTTACCTGTTTGTGAGAGCCAATAATCAGCAGGGCATTTTAATGTTGACTATGCATAAATACAGTTTTAAAGTGAATTGCATTATTGATTTTTTTTTTTGGTTTTGTTGCTTTGAATTTATTAAGCAAAAACAATGTTTTTATATGTGTCCAGGGTCATATTGTGCTGGATTCTTTCTAAAAACTGGATAAAATGTTGGCTATTTTTCCAGAATCCTCCACTGTTTGATACCACACATTCCCCAAATCATTAAGCACCATTCTCGCAGACTGATCAAATATACAAATGAAACCTTCAGATGTTGATCCACACTGTTGTTGTTTTTTTTTTTACCTAAAACGTGCTTTTTTGTGTGTGTGCTAGAGGTAGGCTTTAGTTGTGTATTCTAAGTAGATATTTATATACAGATACTCATATTACTGCAACACATTTTATATATTAAATGAAAATTACTTGAATAAACTTCACACTCAGCCCCATTAAGTGAATTTGTCTTATTTGTATTCTGACTTGGTATTCTTTGATGTTTACAAATTATGCTTAAATTTCATAAAATAATGTTTGGCCACAGGTAGTTAAAATAAATATTATGGCCATAAACAGGGCTTAGATTAATTAATTGGGACATTTAAGTAGCTTTTATAAACGTGCCTTAGAAGAAATCATTAGTGTGCATATTGAGACAAAACAATAGGTACAATGGGTATCTAAGTGCAAGTCATTTTCAGTTAAAACAGCTCAAACATGCATTTTAGTCTAGGACTAGCTTAAGCCTTGTCTGAAACCGGGGGTTAGTGTGCTGTTGTGTTATTTTTGTAACATAATGGGATGTGTCTGAATACAGTTTTGTGTGATTTATTTTTCTAAAAATGTATATATTTCATCACAACCTGTCAGGTCTAGGAAGAGGAGAAGGTGGATATAATCATAGCCATATCGTCTCCTTGGAATTATAAGGTTCTATCTGACATTTTTGTCAAAACTGAGTTATTCACATATTCTTATTCTGTGACCACTTATTTACATTATGTGATGTTGTTTTTTAAGTTTTGTACATTTTGGAACTTTTTATTTAGAAAATAAAAATGTTATTTCTACACAGTCAAATGGAATGCAAAAACTTTAAAGCTCAATATCTCAAAACTGCTCAGAACGCAGATAGAACCTTATAATTCCAAGGGGACAATATACCTTTAATAATAAACCAAAAAAAATGTATTTAATCCAAATGGCAGGTGTAGACAAACAACAATTTTGGCTTAAACACAAAGACAATACTGGACAGTAAGTAGAACTAAACTGAGGGCTTAAATTCACAGGAGAAAACAAACTGAACAAGAAACAGGTGAACAAAGCAATCAATAACCATGCCAAACTAGGGCTGTGTTGCACTAAGGTGGCGCTCGTGAGCACACTTCTGAGCGCTGAAATGCACAATGGGACACTCTACGGACTCGTACACTTGGCGAGCACGTGCAATTTAAGGCCACGAGACCGCGAGTCCACATGAAGTGTGCCATTTGGGATCCAGCCAACATGGCAAATGTAGTATGTCCAGATTACATTTATTCTACACACATTCATACTATATAGAACATACTTATTTAGTACTCAAAATAAGTACCTACTCAAGAGAGTATGCGATTTTGGATTCAGCCCAGCGTACATTGGTTGTACACTCGTTATTGCAGTGCATTGTGGGATTGAATGAGTGTACTTGATAACGTCCACTATGATTTCAGACACTACTACAAATGGCTGTCCCTTCAAATAGTGCCTTATTCAAAGGTACAGGGGGCGATTTCGGACAACGCCCATGACAAAACTAGGGCATAATCAGTAACCTAGGAAACAGAAAGAGCACAGAAAAGCAGATAAACAGTCCACAGAACAGAACGGAAACCTGACAAATACATAATTTAGGTCCTTTTGATCATTTGTCTTACAGTAAATGGCAACCAAGCTGAATGGATGATGTTGAAAATTGATAGTCAAGTCATAATAATATGTTTAATTTAAACTACAAAATGAGACTGCATTTATAACAATACATAGGCTACATCTAACAGCTGCAGCCGTCTTACTCATTTAAGGTACATATATCCCAGTCTGCCTTATCCGACTTTTTTGCTGTTTCCGGCTGGAAAAACCATTGGAAAAAACCTGTCAGCGCTGCAGTCAGTGTTATCAGAGAATGTCTAAAAAGGGGAGAACTTCCACTCTCAGTAAACTTCCGGCTTCTGGACTGGTTGCAGTTCCACTCTGGTTCCATATGAGGGCGCTCACAGGACGGGTGCAGAATGAATGGAGGTCAATAGAGTGCCGAAGTTATGATGTCACTTTGTAGGACAACTCGGAAGTTAGCGGCGCATGGGTTCCCTCGATCGAAAAGCTATGCATTTTCCCCATAGACTTTTGGAAAATCGCAAAAAATAAGATCTGTGTTCAACAAAGAGTTGTGACCCTTACACGTTTTGTCTATCAAGATAATCTTTACAAGTTAATCCAAAATGTATACATTTTGAAGCCTATATAAAGTTTAAAAAACCACAAGCAGACACAATAAAGTTTAAAAAACCACAAGCAGGTTATAACTGGTGTGTTTTATGTCATAGATCAAAACGTGAAAATATTTAGAGGCTTTGTTAACCACAGACCTTATTTCAGGCGATTTAGCAAAAACCCATTCAAAAAAACCATAGACTTTAGGGCGAGGGAACCGGAGGGAACTCACTTCCGCGTTTTGGCCTACAAAGTGACGTCATAACTTCGGCACTCTATGGAGCTATACCCCTCAAAATCCACTTTTCTCAGGATATAATTTTTTTGTCTAGTAATTTGAATGTTGTATTCAAAAAGGAAATGCAAAGAAATTACACACTGCTAGGTGTTAAATTCTTTAGTCACTTATTTGCTTTAAAAAGTCTTTTAAAATGTCAATGACGTCATACACATTGTATTACCAGAGATACTACTTTACGGCAATCCTTCAGTCACTTTGGTGCTTTCGCGCTCTGCACTTTCTTTGTGTTGTCTCGAGGCATCGACAACACAACTGACACAGGTAAATACACGTGCTAGAAGAGTTTTTGTTTTGTTGTTTTAAAAGACCACGCCGAAAATACACACAGTGTGTGTCCCTTTACCTGTGACACACACATTCTGGTCCCGCTTCGGATGCCATCAAGCGGTATCTCTGGTTGTAATCAGTCCTTCACTGACTAATCAGCGTTCATTAGCAGAATGCTAGCGTGTAATGGGCAACAACAACTCAACCTGTAAGAAATCGAAAGGACATAAGTACTCGTTCATTCAACTTTCGACCTATAACCCATGTTGAACTTGCAAAACCTACAATCAAATCTGAGATTTCTCAACGGCAATCGGGTGAAAGAGACAGATTTAGCTGCCTAGCTCCGTAGACTCCCATTCATTTTGCACTCATGGGCGATCGACCCCCAGTGGAACTCTGGTGGAACTACAACCAAAATTCGGTACAATAGAGGGTATCCATGTGACGTCACCGTAGGCCGGAGTGACTGCGGTTACGCCCACAAGTGGCAAAAAGACTGAGCGGCAGCATTGGTTTTCAGCGTGAATGCTGCGGAAAAACACACAAAACGCGTCTAAAACGGGAAAGAGCTTTGAGACTGACTGTACAACTAGATTTGACAAGAAATATGAGGTATATTTTTACAGACTACCTAAAGCTACAGAACAGAGAAGCAAATAGATCGCTGCAATTCATAGAAACAACTGGACTCCAGGCAGCGAAAGGTGGATTTGCATTTATCATTTTTGTGTCAATATGCTGAATTTAGTGGTAAAATCATTCTCTATATATTGTATTGTTATATATTGCAGTGACAACTCATCAATCATATATTTACCACTGTATATTCTGTATAATTTGACATTTTTAAATAAACACTGACAAAAAACTATACAAGTTTTAAGTCTAGACGATATGATGATATATATAACAAACATTGATATAAGTGATCACCTGGATTTAGACCTGCCTATATTGTATTTATATAAAGCGTTCACAGGCAAATTTGCCCTATGTATTTCCCCGGTGTCAAAATCAGGCACATATAAATGTCAGGAAACACGATTCCTGGCTGAATGTCAATATCCATGGATCACTGGATCTTTAGTAAGTTGTAAGGAACATTATATTGAGTCCAATCTTTAGTTTAAACAGATAATCGTTTGTTTTACTTGCGTTTTCGCAGTTTCCCCTATTAAATCCAGTCACGCAGCTGCTCTTCTGCCACTCAGTCCGGCTGAGGGGGCGTGTTCCGGCGGGAAAGTGACGTTAACTCATTCAGACCCTGCGTCCATTACAATGGACATCACATGTCAACCCCCTTTTTTTTTACTTCTGGAGCATTTCACCTAGTTTAAAGCCTGCAGTCCATTAGATTGGACGCTTGTCATCCAATCAAATGGCAGTAAAGCTCTGCATGTAGTAATTATAAAAAAAACACTACATTGAAGAGAAGCATGTCAGCACTTCTCTCCAAACACAGAAGCAACCAACATTTCCTATGGTTTTATTTACATTTTTTGATATGTTTTCCAGTATTTCATAGTTTGTATGTATAAAAGAAAGATTGAACTTATTAATTAACGTTAAAAATCTATTGTAGAATTGCACATTTTAAATCAGGATTTTTTCAAATGTGTCTGTCCATTAGAATGGACAGTGGGTTCAAAAGCCTGTTACTGAAATCACATTCCATTAACTAAAGTCCAGTAATGCTGATTGAAATTTCTTATATAAAAAATCTACATCACAGTACCGATACATTTTTGAAACTTTTTCATATGCAGAATATATAGTTCTTGAAGTGCTTGAGCATATAGCTGATGGAAATATCTCAGATGTTGACTTTATGTGATGATGAGGAAGATGGAGATGTAAGAAAAATATCAATATTTAAAACTGTATAAAGTAAAATGACTAGCTTCTGGCCAAATGAACATACGGATTTGACCTAAATCTAAAGCGTAAACTTAAATATTAATATTTTTCTTACACAAACGCATCGCTTCGCTTCAGAAGGCCTTTATTTACCCCCCAGAGCCGCATGGAGCACTTTTATCATGGATGGATGCACTTTTATGGGCTTTCAAAACAGAAACAACCATTCACTGCCATTATAAAGCTTGGAAGCCAGGACATTTTTTAATATAACTCCGACTGTGTTCGTCTGAAAGAAGAACGATGTCATACACACCTAGGGTGGCTTGAGGGTGAGTAAATCATGGGCTAATTTTAATTTTTGGGTGAACTATCCCTTTATCGGTATAGTACACCCAAAAATTATATTTGTCATTACTTACTCATCCTCATGTTGTTCTTAATCTGTATGAGTTTCTTTATTCTGCTGAAGACAAATGAAGATATTTTAAAGAATGTCGATAACTAGACAGTTGACAGTAGCCATTGACTTCTATAATATTTTTTCCTACTATAGCCTATATATTCCTTATAACTACATATTATATTATTATGATATAATATTATCATTATTAGTAATTATTTAGAAAATTATAATAATATTTAGCAGTAATGTATCAATATAGATACTACAGTACAATACCATATAATTAATTACAGCAAAAGCAGAACAAATGACGAAATACAGTAAAAATACAGTAAAGTAGGCTACTAGTTGGTAGTTTACAGTACTGATCTTGTGTACTGTAAAGTGAATTACAGTACAGTTACTGGAAATCAAAATACAGTAACTTGCTGGCAACCGTGCTGCTAGTAATGTACTGTAACAATACAAGAAAATCGTTAACAGAGAAATTGTTTCAAAGACACACATAGGAAATTAGTCTAACATGAATGCATTGATTGATTCCTAGGTTTATTTTGTTATGAATAAACAAATGTGTGATCTATAAAGCAAAAACCTTACAATAAAAGTTGAAATATTGTAATGTTCAATATTGTAATGTTTTTGATCTAAAAAAAGAAAGATGTGCAAAGAAAATGACCCTAACATGACCATATTGATTGATTCTAAGATATTTAGTTTGTTACAAACAATGTGCAATCTGTAAAACAAAAACCTCAAAATTAAAGTTGAAATGGTAAACTGTTGAAAAGTTTTTGACCTTGAGAAAAAGCTTTAAGTATATACTAACAATTTTTATGTTTATTATTTAATTTTATGTTGGTACATTTTTGTGAAGTACACCTGTTTTGACCTGATGTCCATTGAAATGGACAAAAAAATATATATTAAAGCCAAACATTTTTTTTTTTTTTTTTTATTTGGTCTCATTTATAGAAGCCTCATGAGCTGGGAAAATGTACTTTTATATTTTTCAGAAACTTAAAACATAATTCAGGTCTGAAGGGGTTCCCTCTATAGGACTTAATAGAGAGTGGCCAGGCTCTCCGTAGACGGGCTCTGGTGTTATTAATACTGATGTATTCTCTGTCAGAACGACAGGTGGCAGCATCACATCTGCAGACCGACCGCTGAACCTCCTGCATGCGATGGAGAAGAAGTGCGTGGAATATTTTCAATTCATGTCTGGCGTCCAGTGAACTCGACAACCAGTAAAATTACTCTGAAGGGCCCACCAAGGTCTCTCGCAATTACGTGATCTGGTGTGCCACTTAATTGCTGATATATCTCGTTGGATCATGCATCCTTTAGAAGTGTCAATCCCGTCTTTTCGATCGGAGGGCAGTAACATGGAGAAGGGCTACACGGTGAGTTCAACAGCGGCTACTTTCAAGACCAGCCAGCTGGCGTAAACCTGCTTTCATTCCAATTTACGATAATAAACGTTACACTTGACCTCAGTGAGTAACGAGAAATGTCAATTTAAGACGTAGACTCTTTGGCAGTGTCTCAAAGCCTATTGCGGTGACTACTTGGAGCAGGTTTGTGCGCGTTTGAACACTCCAACCGCTCCTATGATGCCTGTAAATGATGTCTAGGTTTTGATATAGCCTGTATTTAAAGTGAATTCATCCTGATATTTATGAGCCATCTTAGCTCACTCAATTAGACTGTATTATATTCGAAGGAAATGATAGCAAAGCACTTTGTCTCGCCAGGTTTTTAAGATCGAGGTGCTCATGTGTGGTAGACAGCACACTGTTGAGAAACGCTACAGTGAATTTCACGCCCTGCATAAAATGGTAAGCACGCATAAAACTGCTAACAGTATTCTTTATCACACTGCAGTAAAATACGTAATGGTGGATACGTAATGTATTTGTTAGTAAAAAAAAAAAATACTATAAACGTGGATCCGAATAAATTAAATTAAGAAATTAATTGATGACAGAATTAATTTTTTTGGGTGAACTCTCCCTTTAATTTTGACTCACTTGTAAGTTAATTACTTTGGATAAAAGCATCTGCTAAATGCATGAATGAAAGTGTAATTATTATTAATTTGTATGTATACTTTTAATAAATTCGTAACACTTTAATTAACATTAGTTAATGTATCATGAACATGAATTACCAGAGAACAATTGTATATCTATGAATTAAAGTTTGCATGAAAATAAATAATTACATAGGGGAAAAATACACATATAGAAGAAATCATAATATCAAAATTAAGTGAAATATTTTAATAAACTTTAATAAGGCTAAACAAATCTAGTAGTTTAGTTATTGCGTATAAGTCTGGGGATGGAATTAGAGAATTGAATTCAAATGCACAAAGGAGAATTAGACTTTTTTTGTTTGTGAATGAAACATTTTGCATGCAATATAAAGAAATTGGCTACATATTCAGGGTTTTCATGATAATAAATAATATCTTTGATAACAAATGAGTTATTATCTTCTATAGGGCTAAAATGAAAGAGTTTAAATCAAACCAGAAATTATTTGTGATGTTACAATCAAAGAATAAATGGCCGGCTGTTTCTTCTAATACACAGCAGAATGAGCATGTCTCATCAACGTCAGAATATATTTAGAAATAGAATGAACAGGATCACTTTTAATTAAAAATGGGCTTCCTTAACCTTATCAGATATCTCCTAAATTATATGCTGTAAAATATCAAATATAAAATCTAGCTAATGCATGAACTAATATATTTTGACTTATTTTGCACACAATTGTCACAGGGTGATTCCAAAAAGCCAATAATAATATACTATTATTATCAAATAAAAGCATGTACATGTGAAAAAGAAGTGTTGCTGAAATAGTTAGGCCTAATTGGAAAACATTGCAAGTTTTCAGCAGAATTTCTCAGATCAGCACTTCTTATTTACTGTATGCGATCAGAAATAATGTTGAGTATTTATTGTGTGCTACTAGAGTACATCAAGACTGTATGATTGTGTACATTGAGGAAAGAGGATTTTTGAAGTCAAGTGTCAGATGAGGTGGAATTTTACGCAATTTACAGTTTTGGCAAAATGCAGAAATTCCACTTGAAAAACATGCCTGCCCTGACCTGTGTGTAAACTAGAGACTCCTTCTGGACAGTGTGTAACATGTTTTTTCCCCCCCATAACTACTACTTGATAGCTTAAAAAGAGCATTAAACCTCCAGAAATCCCTTCAAAGCATGTGAGGAACTGGGTGCCTAAGGTTCTTGAGCAAAGGAGACTGGGACTAGAGCTCTACCTCCAGGTATTGATCTGTTTACTGAACAAATTAAATCACAGTGACAAACAGCCCCTTTCCCGTATTCTGGAATAACCATTTGTTTTGTTTTTTCTGTGTGTGTTCATGTGTGTGTAGACTATAATCATGGAAAATGAGGTTCTTCCAAAGATATTCTTGGATTTCCTCAATATCCGCCATTTCCCGTCACTGCCAAAAACTGAGAGTTGTGGGTAAGGCTTTAGTTTATACTGTGTAATTTTGTCTGAAGTATAGGCCTTAGAAAGCAGACCTTTGGACAAACAAAGACTTTTCAATATAGTAATTACAAAAAAGATCTTTGTTAAATGTACATGTGTGTTAAAGTGACTTTCTTTTTTCTGTTTAGATCATTTGAAACAGAATCGGAGGAATCAAGGTATGCAATATTTACATCTGAAAGAAGCATAGAATGTAAAAATCCAACCTTTCCAAGCCATTTTGATGTGTGACGTGCTGTTATAAAAGCGTTTTTGAGAAGTTATTGCGCTGGGTGGGAAATGACACCAACCATGTGATAAATTTCACAGTCCGCTTTGTTTTTAACACTGTCATCAGAAACTGAACTAGTTTGTGAGTCATTCTGTTCTCTCTCTCTCTCTCTCTCTCGCGCTCTCTCTCTCTCTCTCTCTCTCTCTCTGACCTTTCCTCTACAAACACTGCAGTAAACTGACACATCAGCCAGCACTTCTCTTCCTGAGGGATCCCTATCTGCTGCCTGTCACCAACGGTACATGTCTATCCTTCAGCTTTCGTTTTTTAAGGGGCAAAAGAATGCATGTGCATTCATGTTTCCTTCTGCTCTTTGGGAGTGACAGATAAAAAATTATATTACTAAACGCATAGCAAAAGATGTTATAAATAAATAAATACATAAATGATATAACATTAAATGAAGTATAGATAAATTAGTATAGATGAATATTAAATACATGTTGATCAAGTATGCATTTTATATGATCAAAATACAGTAAAAACAGTAATATTATGGAATATTATTACAATTTTTAATAACTGTTTTCTATTATAATATATTTTAAAATGTAACTTATTCCTGTGATCAAAGCTGTATTTTCAGCATCACTACACCAGTCTTCAGTGTCACATGATCCTTCAGAAATCATTCTAATACGATGTTTTGATGCTACAGAAATGTTTCTTATTACTATCAACGTTGAAAACAGTTGTGCTGCTTCATATTTTTGTGTATTTTTGTCAGAAGAACAGCATTTTTTTTTAAATAGAAATCTTGTTACATAAACCTCTTTACTGTGTCTTCTGATCAATTTAATGCATCCTTGCTGAATAGAAGCATTCATTTCAGTAGTGTATACATGCATGTAAACTTGAGTTCAAATCAACCGATGCACCATTTGAGCCATTTATTTGTGAATCAGTCAGACAACTCCCATCCTCACTGAACTGACTCAGATGACTCATTCGCTCACTTAACCACAGGATTATATCTGAACTGAGCTGAGACTTAAGTCAGTCTAATTACTGTTCATTTGTCACCATGTAGTTAAATACAGGATTTCTTTTAGTAAAATACTATTTATTGCAACAAGAATCTGAAACTTTAACACTGCATATGTATTATTGTACATATACATTCAATGAATGCTTTTCAATTGTTTTGCAGATACGTTTTCAAATATGGTTATCGAAGGCGTGTTACGTGGAATATTTTATCCAGACTTCCAGCCAAGGTAGATCTCAGCACTACGGACGACATCACGTTCACGGATAAAAAGGGATTGATATTACCAACACTAAACCACGCAGCACCAGTTTAACAGACTCACTCATTACAGCCTTGAAGAGTGGTTTGGTTTCAACACTCCATTCAATTTTATTGTTTGTTTTTGTGTTCTGCAAATGCAGGAATTGATATTTAGTTTTAGTGAACATTCATATCGACTGCCGAATCAAGGTTTCGTTTAATATGAGAAGTACCTCCGCAAGTATTTGCACATCTCTCCTCGTGTCATATATGAGGTCAGATGGATTCTCTCATCCACTGACTGCATGTTTCTCTAGATGAGGTGACTTATCAAATAAGGAAGTTGTTGAAAGAGCCTTAAACCTTTTCATTTGTTATTGAATTGTTGTATGGACGTTATTTACTTTGTTTGTTTTTAAAGTGGCAATTTTCGATTGGCTTATAATTACCAAAAAGGGAAGTAATGGGTGGACCAAGCCAGTGTATATATAGGTGTGTTAGACTTGACCGATTGGTGTGTGACATCAAAGTACAGCAAGAGCGATTCGAAAGCATACGGAGAAGTCTTCTCTCTAATCGTGGTGTTTTGACCATGGTACACCGATCGTCTGCACAGCGCTGTCGAACACACCTAATATCTTATATCATGTTACTGCCCAAAACTGTGAAAAAGAGTTGTTAAAAGTCAAAAACTTAAGTTACCATGCAAGTTAGCTTTGCTAACCTGGAGCCAAGTAAATCCTTTTCAGTGGGTTAACCTCTTTGTAAATGCAGTTTAATCTGGACCAATGTTAGTCTAATATTTTTAGGAACTTCACTGTGTAAAAAGAATGCATGTGAACAATAGTTTTAAAAGCTTACACACTACTGATGGAAGTAGTACTGGTGATGACCATTCGGTTTGAGTGGTTATGAGTCATAGCTGTTTAAATGTTATAAAGATGACAACAATAAGAATGGATTTATGTACCATTTCAAGCAGTTTTACAGAATTTAAGTGTTTGTTTTCATTTAGATGTCTTAATTCTGTGTGGACGATGTGCCATTCCATTATGTGTGTATTTGTTGACACTTTGGATTGTCTCTTGCACTTTAACAAGGGTGAAAAGATCAGTTGTAACTGAATATAATTTAAAAACTGATAGCAATATAACAGAACACATTTATTCATTAACTAAATACTTTGTCACCACTCAAGCATGTTATAATGACACATTGGGGTAGTGTTGCACTTTTTTTATTAAAAATCAGACAAATTCCAATCTGAACAGCTTATTTGCATTCTCAATCCAACAATCACAGTGTGCATATAAAGAAGGTTGAGTTCATGTTATTTTAGGCCACCCAGGCATTTAATAACAGCATTTAGCATAATGAAACTTATGCATAAAAGACAATTCGGTACCCGTCCATGTTTGGCACGTTTTACAGCCAAGATTTGTCCAATTGAAAGATGACCTGAAAATCGTTTCTAAATGCATTTGATGTAATGTATGCATAAATCCTGTGAGACAAACTATAGCAGGATCCCTTAAGCACAAATGAGTGAATTGTAAGATAAAAGCTTTTATTTGGTTTAAAGGTAACAAACAAAAAACTGCACTTCAAACATTCTCACAAAAGGCCAAGTTTCATTTAGATTTATTTTAATACTGAAAAAGTAATAGTAAATGAATAGCTTTTAAACTTAAAAAAGCTTTTAAAGTTTTTTTTCTGACTACTCTCTCAAAAAAAAAAGTAAATCTTAGTGTCATTTACTTACATTTCAGTAACCAGTAAAAGGGAATGAAAAAAATAGTTAAAGTAAAGATTATAAATTCAGTCCATCATTGTTCCAAACCTGTATGACATCCATGGGACACAAAAAGAGACATTTTTAAGAATGTTCCAGCTGCTTTTCTCTCTCTCCATACAATGAAAGTTGAATAAAGAAGGAAATTTCAAATTCCAAAAAACTGAAAAATGTACTGTAAAATAGTCTTTAACCACTTGTGCGCTACAGTACATTACAGGTCTTTGAAGCCATATGACAGGAACATGTTAAGAACAGGACAACATTTCAGGACTTATTCACAAATCTTAAAATCTAACATAGGTATGCGGGTCTAGAATGACATGAGGGTGTGTAAAAGATTTTAATTTTGGGGCTTAAGTGTATAATAAAAAAAATGTAAACAATAACCTGATTTTTTTCTTCACAATCATGGAATGTTCCAAAAATACTGACTTACTAAAGCATTTGTTGATTTTCTGCAGAGTTAGCCAGCAGCTCAGTAACAGTCTGTTTTCTCACAGCTCTCCGTGGCCCACCTCGTCTTTAAGACGCTCATCCTGATTGGTCTCGCTCTCAGGCTCCTTTAGGTTGGCATAGGCCACCTCTCTTGTCAGTTGCTCTAGCGGTGGCAGACCTACAGCCAGGTTACGCAAAGCGATGGCTGTCATCAGGAACCTAAGAGATGAACCAAAATAATTAATTTATACTGTCGCAAGACATTTAATATCTCCGTTTAATACCCCTACTTACCCTCGTCTAATCGAGTAGTATTTCTTTGAGGCAAATCTCTGGAACCTCTCGACCACAGAAGCTTCCCGACGCTTTTTCACCTCCTGCATGCGCTTCTGTCGTTTGAGGAAGATTCGTACTACAGGGTCGATCACGCTGTTGTCCGAGTCCTGGTCGTCGAGACCGGTGATGAGCGGCTGCATCTCAGGAGGCAAAGGCTCGGTTTCTACAAACGGCAACAAGTTGCTATGTGTGCTTATTCAGCGTAGCTACACAAAAAAATGAAATTCTTTCAGCCCCCTTGATGTTTAAATATATTATACTAAAGGGAGCTTTTGATCTAGACCAGTGTTGCTATTATTAAAGCCACCATGAAATCAAAATGGACAATTCTTATATTTATTATGAAATATGATTTATCTGTGCACAAAAAAAGTGGCCATTCTGTGAGACAAATTACATTAGAATCAAAACACTGAATGCCCTCGTAATCTTTAATGTAAGTAACTTTGACATCTCTTCTCTGATGATGTGTTTACTGGCGGAAAGGCGGGACAACCTGTCACTCACATGAGATCGTCCAATAGCAAATCACAACCAGCAAATCATCCAATCAATTCCCAATGGACAAAATCAGGTCATTTATTCTTGTTCTTGTGAAGCCGTTTTACTTAGATATACGTCACCAGGGCCGGCGCAAGCTCAACTGCCGCTCTAGGCAAAACACGGTCGTACCGCCCTCACCCGACACTCACCATTAGGTACAATATTTAAGATGCAAACGAATGTAGATATTATAAATATGTTTATTTATAAAAATTACACTAAAATAATAATGTGCAAGCACGTTTTCGGATGATTTTTTTCATTCTGCAAACTGAAAGAAAAAAAAGCAAGTAGCCTACAAATTTTGTATTTAAATAGATAGTGTAGGTCCTACAGAATATAAACTAAATGCACACGACTTAGCTTACACAAACACATAGGCTACACACAAACATTCGGCCTGTGTGAACGAGGCGATTGCCTGAGTCATGAGATAAAGGAGGATCTGCATGCTACTCAATACAGCCGGAGGAATAATCGGAAAACACCGGTTTTATTTTTATTTATCTTAGCCTATTGTTTTTGATATAGCGCATATGTATTAAGATTAATCTCCACTGTCGACAATATAATGGTGTCCAATCATTGGGCTCAAATCAGGCCGCGTTTAAAATGATCAAACCAGTTTTAATTTTGACTTCAATCCATTCCACAGCCGACGTTCTTGGTTTGCTTCTTATTTATTAAATCCAGGCAATTGGGTGATAACATATTGATTAAAATTAAGATAGAATTTTTTACAAAACTAAGTTCACTTTAAAGGAAGGCTTTGTACAGAACTTAATGAAGTGGCCGAAGATCATGTCTGATCCACACCATGTCTCCCGACATATAGGGCATCTTATGATGTAGCCTATCTTACTTATGCTGTTCACTTTTTCAGAATCAACATAGATTAAATAAATTAAAAAAAAGAATATTATAGGCTAATATTTAAACAAATATAAATAGTCTACGCTTTCTTTAACCCTCTGGCCGACGAACGCGCCGGCGGGTTCTGATGGATTTTTTCCTCAAGACAGCGGAAACAACTTAAAATACTCTGTCATTTCTGGCCATACAGATAATGGAGAAAAATCATTATGAACTACAAATGGTCTACTTTTATTTGTGTACACTCACAATAACAACAAAACATTGTGCTGTTGTAAAATAAGGAAAATAAACGGTGCTCTTTCAGCTCTATCTCTGCGAGAATATTTCTGAAACACCTCAAAAAGAACTAACCTCAGCGAATAGTTATCACACAAGCATGATGAAGCATAGCCTACATCTAAAGAATCCTTGAAATGTCTACTTTTAAATAAAATAATTCAAATTTAAAACAAATATTGTCCTGCAATGTAATCTGTATGAAACTAAAGGGATGCACAGTTGCTCCTGGCTCAGCTAATTATCGTTAATGTGATCGTGTTGGATCAAATTCACGTGCAGAAGGCGCTATGCATACGGTAATACACTGAGGCCATCTATGCAAATTTTTTAATTTAGAATAGGCTAACTAATGGCTTGAAACAATTGTTGTTGATATAAATGCAATAATTTAAAAATTTAAAAAAATTATCTCTTGCGGCCCTGACAATGGTGCGGCCCTAGGCACGCTCTGGCCCTGTACGTCACATTAGGGAATAAAAAAAAATAAAAATCACAACTTTAGTTTCATGCTGACTTTAACTAAAACTATTGAAAAATAGCTTTTGTTAATTGATAAAATGTATAAATGTATAAATATAAGATGGAAAAATGAAAATTAGAAATATTGCCTTGGCAACTGACTGAAATAAGTTTAAGTACTAAAATGACCAACTGAAAAATGTTATCTGAATAGAAATATAAAAAACAAACCAATAAAAATGGCAAAACAAATTACTAAAACTAAATTACAGTATAAACTGAAAACATAAAAATAAAGGTAAATCACAATATTAAATACTATAATAGTATATAAATAAGCTCTGTTCATATTGTAAATAAAGATGTTCTTGGTTTTGTTGCTATTTTTTTGTGGCTTGGCTTTGTTTTACACTGAAATAATTTGTGTTGTGTTGTTTGTGTGAACACAGTTTGCAATGTTGCATTGGCAAAAAGATATGTACAAATCAAAGTAAATATGTTAAAGAGAATAAATGAACTATTTGACATGTAAAAATTATTGGTAAACAACAAAGAATTAATTTAATCTAAAGGAATTTGTAGTAGTTTTAAAATCAAAGTTTTCCCATGTAACCGAAACGTGACTTACCTGTTCCATTGCGCACTTTCTCCTGAAGTTCAGAAAGCTTGGTGAAGTTCTTCTGAAGCTCCGCCTCAGTAGTATTTACATAAATGTACATGTAACAGGATGGCCCTTCTGACACAGTGTACACCTTATGGTACGCGCCAGCTGGAATCTTAATACACAATAATGAAATGTATCAATATAGATACTAACATTAATAATAGTAAGAGTTTAAAATGTTACACTGGAACAAAGAGTTCAGAGTTTCATAATAGAGGATAGGAGAATTGTACCTGCATCTTTTCTCCTGGTTGTAAACTGTAGTTCTTCTTTTCGTCCACTATTTCAACCTTCACTAGACCCTCCAGGACCTGAACACTGGTGTTCCCAAGATCCTCACTCACAAAGTTTTCAAGAAAAAGGCCTGTGGATGTCACATTATTAATAACTGAGCACCTGTGTGTGCAAATTAAGCAAAAGTATTCCAGTAAAAAAAAAAATCAGTTAGAGATACATACCTGGGAAGTCAGCAATGAATACCACCTCAGTCTGGTTGTCCAAAGACCCCTCAATCTCCTCAAATTTGGTTCTCCATGGTGACAAGTCAACGAGAAGTGGCATGAGCCATGGATTGGGGCGGAATGGCGACCAATCGGCTTTTACAATGTCAATGCGTGGGTCAAAAATCCTATTGGATAGAAGCAGAACCATATTGAAATAAAGGCTTTTTAACTTTGATGTCAGAAGCATTGGACTATCATTTTATCTGTATGAATCAAAGAACATCTAGCACTGTAAATTGAACACACAATTAACACGACTACTAACCTCTGTTGGAAACGGTCATTGATGGACACCCAAATGTCAAAGTAGATCTCTGGGTCTGAGATATTGAAGCGTGGCAGATTTTCACTGAGGCAAGTCGCGTACTGCTTCAACATGTCTCCATGGTCTTTCCATCTCCGGCTCTGAGTGAAAACCTGCACCATATTGGAATAACATGAGAAGATAAGCGTATAAAAGCATAATAATGTAGTGGTGCAATTTAAATAACTCCAGTTGTTGTAGTGTTAAAATAAGGAATATTGTGGGAAAAAAACAAGGCAAGCTCTATTGATGGTATCTGTAGCATGTTGTCGATTATCACAGGAAATTAATTTAGAATCACTTTTCTTTTACTTATACTTGCATTGCAAGCTAATGAAAAATGTAAAAACAAAAATTTCCACAAACGGGTATGGTTTGAAATTATTACTAATAGAGCTTAAACTGTTTAACCTGGAACATTCCTGTAAAATAGTTTTGACTCACTCCAGGGTTCAGATATCCAACCTCGCCTGTTACGCCATCTCTGTAGGTGATCTTGACATGCTGATGTGAGCGAGAGTGAACCATCATGTCCCATGAGTAGCCATACAGTCCATTTGTCCAGTTATTATAGCCCTGTATGGCCCAGAGATTAAATGTTTAACATTTGAAAATCTTATATTTTTCTATAAATTTATAATTCTTATACAGGGCTTGACATTAAAACACACCAAATGCGGGTGGATTTCAGCAGTGGCGTGAAAACACAGTCACTCCTACTAGCCACCTTGGCAGGTTGAATTGTATATACATTTTGTATATACATGTAATATACATTTTTTAATTGTAGTCTTTTAAAAAGGGATCTGAATATACAAATTGTTGTCTTTCAATGTATTTTATTCATACTCCTGAAGCAGAACTGAAATGACATTCATTAAAAGATTATTGGTTAAAACATTGCAAAAATGCACCTGCAGACTATTTTTCCAGTCATGAATTTTGTCATTGAGGATTTCTATAAAATATTGTGCAAAAATCGAATTTTGTCTCGTTCTCGTGAACCCAATCTCGTGTCTTGTCTCGTGAGATAAGTGTCTCCTCACACCCCTAGCTGATAATATTAAAAATATTATATGGCCGTTTTTTTCCCCACGGTATCGATGTCAAACTTGTGGCTATTTAACATTTTTAGGGGCTAGTAACTTTGGAAGACCATTAGCCACAGTGGCTGATGAGCAAAAAAGTGAATGTCAAGCCCTGTTCTTGTATAATAATAATAATTTAAATAGAAAGTTAAATTATTGGTTGTTTTAATCCGTCTCTTTTCTCCACTTTCAACCATTTCCTGATTTCTTTGAAGAGAGGGTCTATGGGTGGGTAAATGTGTGGGTTTTTTCAGATCTTTCGATTTAATGAACAAAATAAGCTTGCGCCATTTACATATGAACGCACCTGGAGACGAAGGAAAAACATAAGGAGAGCAACAGCTTTTGTTTCTGCTCTGACAGCCGCAAGATCACGCTGACATTGTGAGTGCGTGTTAGAAATCAGGAATGGTGAGAGAACATTGTGCTTGGTATGTTTTTTGTATTCAAACCAAACTTGGCTCTTCAGCCGACAAAGTTTAAATCCCGTCTGGCTAGTGCACTTCCCTTAATGTTTTCGCATTAGGTCAGTAGGCGGAGAGTAGGCGTCTTTTGTGGCTGTTCGTACACATTCGGCCACATAAACGTTTACACTACGAAAGCAATCCGGTCTAATGTGTTTTCGACTACCTCTGGAAGTGGTCAAAAGTGGACAGTCTCAAAGTGTTTTAGACCACCTCGACCAAAACGCATCCAGGTGTAAACAGGGCCTTTAAAGTGAAGAGGGAGCAAGGCATGTGATTCCTCTTCCAAAGGTTTGTGCAGATATTTGCTTTTGTTCACTATCTGTGTTTACATTGATTGTGAAAGCGCAATGAACCTTCTAGATCAAACTGCATCTAAACAACATAGTGCAGTTTAAAATCACCTGCGTGATGAAGTGCGAGTATGGCAAGAAGAGCTGCTCTGTGATGTAAAGGATGGTGAAGAAGGCTCTAAACTTGTGCTTGAGGCTCGGTGTGGTGGGTCTGGGAGCCGAGTGGGTCTCATCTTGTTCTCTAGGCACGCTGGGTGGATTTGGGTACACGCAGGAGGAGCTGGGACATGGGGCAGGAGAGATGAAGGGCAGTACAGGCCAGAGGAACTCTGGGAAACGGCCAAAAAAGCGTCTAGGCCAGTCAGGGTAGCAAAAGAGAGGGCTTGTGGCCAACATGGTGTAAGCAAACATTCCTGAGGATAAAAATAAAGATCATAAAGTGTTCAAAATCTCAAATCTTTTGAGTAAACTAGTCCTTTAGCGTCATTTTTTACCTATGCTAAAGAGCTGGGAATTCATGCAGTGGAAATAGCTGACAAAGAAGATGGCGACAGGACGTGTGGCATCGAAGAAAAGCAGATAGCCAGCTGTGAGGTCTAAGGCCAGACCCCCGCCATGGACCACCATCAGACTGACCAATTCAACAGGCAAGATCATTCTGAGACAGAGTGAGGGAGAGGGGGAAAAAAAGGACAAAATTAGGTCTGTCATCATCATGAATTTAACTGTCTTATAAATAATATGCGATTATCAATTGAATGACGTCAGAACCCGGAAGACTAATTCGCCGCTGGTTCCTTTGAGATTTTCCCATGGGGGTTTTTCAATTTATGAGTAAAATAAAGCTTATACATAACATAAGCAGTCATGACTATTTTTGATAAGAACGTTTGGGGTGTGAGTGTGTGCAGTGTACGTTGTAGAACAAAACGTCACGTATCAAGTTATGTTTACCACAGGCTTTATTTTACTCATAAATTGAAAAACTTCATTATAAAAACCCATGTGAAAATCTCAAAGGTACCAGCGGCGAATTAGTCTTCTGAGTTCTGACGTCATAACTGCACCACTCTATAAATGCTTTAATTTATCTTATTTGAATGTCAAAATGTCACTGAAATGTAATCTGACGATTTATGAATAATCGTGACAGGCCTAGACAAAATATGGCTACATTCAGACTGCAGGCAAAATTTGCCTAAATCCGTTTTTTTTCCGCTCATGTGTGACTTCGATGTGTAAATGCTGACTTCAGTAACCTCTGTGTTTACGTTTTGTTATTGTTCTTTTGCACATAAAGGGTCAGTTTGGGACTGCGATCAGTTCAACCTCGAATCTGATATTCAACACATTTTTAAAAAATATGTGAACAGCCAAACAAAAAAATCAGATCTGAGCAATAAATCAGAATTGAGCACTAAGGCTTGCAGTGTGAACATAGCCATGATATTGATCCATTACAACAATGTGTCATGCTAAGGCGGATGTAATTGGAGGCTAATGTACTCACTTGAAAGGGTCAAATAACCAATGGTGTGCCAAGTATTTCATTGAGTACCCTTCCACCCAATCAGCATCTAGTTTCTTGACCCCAGCGATGAAGTAGACTATGAAAATCTGTCAAAGGCCATGCACATTTACTATCTCATCATAACTTAATGTCCTACAACACAGGGATGATATTTCAGGCCAAATCTAGATAAATCAGCTGACCTGAGTTCTCAGCAAAGTGTAGTTCCACAGCGGTACATGGGCGTTCCTCTTCCTGGGGTTTCGGAGTCCATCTAATGACCTGCATTAAAACAATGTTTTGCTTGTTTTATGTTCAAATAGATTACTCTTGGATTAATGTTTTGTTGTGTAATACATATTTTTAAGTGTGAGCTAAGTGTCCAAAAGTTTTAGGGGCCACTGTACAGGAAGTGTAAGCTTACCAGTATCTGTTGGCGTCCATGAGCGTGAGCTGGAAGCCGATGAGTCCGTACAGATAAGAGTGATTGTTCCAGGTCGTTTTATCCAGGAAGAAAACGTACCAGTAAGTAGATACAAACATCAGACAGGCAAGGCGATAAAAAAGGCCGAGCATGATACCAACAGCGCCTGCAAAACACACACAAGTGGATAATCAGTCTTGTGTCTTCTTAAAGAAGTGCTGCGTTCACATCTGTCAAAATGACACAATTGGTTCTGGAAATAAAAATAAAATATCATTACATTTCTCCATTCTGGCTGATACCAATACGTCGATAATTATTTTCAGCAATGGCTGAAAACTGATAAAAGGCCAATAATACATTTCTAGATTATTTTGTCTAAATAAATTAAAAATAAAATTCTAATGTTGAATGCTATGACAGAATTTTTAGGCATCAAAACATTGTACAAAATTACATTGTACAGTATGAAACATAGATATTATAAAAGATTATATTTAACAGTGTTATTAAACTATTTTGAGTTATTTAATTAGTTTTTTATTATGTTTTTTTAAAGATTAACTTTCAGTGTGTTAAATGAAAGAAAAAGTAATCTAAATGTAAATACATGTACAGTGATGTGAATAAGTTAGGACACCCATGCTACAGTTGCCTAAAAAGAGGAATAAAAAATCATCTTTTGGAAATTGATCTTAATGCCTTAATTGGAAAAATGAGGAAAAATCCAACCTTTAAGGACACCAATTTTCTTTGTGTATGAATAATGTATCATAAATAAATAAATGTTCTTCCTTAAAATACAGGTTGCATAAGTCAGGACACCCCTATGTTAAATTCCCATAGAGGCAGGAAGATTTTTATTTTTAAAGGCCAGTTATTTCATGGATCCAGGATAATATGCATCCTGATAAAGTTCCCTTGGCCTTTGGAATTAAAATAGCCCCACATCCTCACATACCCTTCACCATACCTAGAGATTGGCATGGGGTACTTTCCATAAGATCATCTCTCAATGCAAATAAAACCAGCTATTAGGCTAACTGAAATAAAACCATGCCAATCTCTAGGTATGGTGAAGGGTATGTGATGATGTGGGGCTATTTTAATTCCAAAGGCCAAGGGAACTTTATCAGGATGCATATTATCCTGGATCCATGAAATAACTGGCCTTTAAAAATAAAAATCTTCCTGCCTCTATGGGAATTTAACATAGGGGTGTCCTGACTTATGCAACCTGTATTTTAAGGAAGAACATTTATTTATTTATGATACATTATTCATTCACAAAGAAAATTGGTGTCCTTAAAGGTTGGATTTTTCCTCATTTTTTTAATTAAGGCATTAAGATCAATTTCCAAAAGATGATTTTTTTATTCCTCTTTTTAGGCAACTTTAGCATGGGTGTCCTAACTTATTCACATCACTGTACAAACAAATATCGAATCACAGAAATAAATGTAAAATTCTCTTAATATTGGCCAAGAACCAGTATATTGTAAATCCCTACAAAAAAATATTTTTAACATTTAATAATTCATATATTTTATTAATAATAACAACTGTATACATTTTAACAATATAAATATAATTAATATATTTATATTTAATATTTATAAAACTCATATTTTAATTATAATTCATATAAGTCCATATTTTTATATTGTATCATTTTTTTTTTTATAATTTAAAACTCAAAGCAATACATCTCATAGCAGGTTGGTTTGGTTCAAAGTCAAAACACTTTACTAAAGAATTTTTAGAAATGCTATGGAGAAAATGAAAGGTGAAAAAAATACTTCCAGAAGCAAGGTCACTAGAAAAGTGGGCAGTCAATGTTGCATTTCATAAAGTTTTTCGAAGAACTCACCAAGGAGCATAACAAAATACACAAAGAACATCCAGTCCATGGGAAGGGGCTTCAGGAAGTTGAAGAGGGGGAAGCGGCACACCGGTGCCCCGTCTAAATACTTAAAGTCCAGATGACTCAGGCCTCGCTCCTGGGTGATGTCCAGCGCCATCAGCATCCCTGAGGAAACACAGCACACATCAACACCTGCACCACAATTTGAAATTATGGATGCTGTAAAATCACATACTTCATGCACAAATGAAGACTCACCAAATAAGAAACGGAAAATGCCCAATGAGGCCGGGTCAGTGGGGCGATTGAGGAGACACACCAGTCGATGCCATGATGACACGTCTTCTTTCTCAAAGCCAAAGAGACGCTTCATGGTGCTGGTCTGCTCTGATGGGGACAAGGTTGCCTGTTCGTTCTCCTCACTGCTCTTTTTCTTCGCTTTGGAGGGTTCAACGTATTGAGCACCTGCTAAAGCGACAAAGGGAATCTCAATAATATCTGTTGTTTCTCCTAATCAGTGATGATATTAAACTGAGAGTGAATGGAGATTTAGCATTTTAATTCAGCCAGTATCTCAAATTTTTCACCTGAGAAAAATAAAAACATTATTATACTGATGGACATCATACAGTTTCAGAAGAGATCTCAAAAACGTCTCAATGTTGCCAGTTTACCAAAGTTTTCAATGATGAGCCAGACATGTCAGTTTATTTTAGATTATTACATAACCTCTGAGAGATATGCTGTTCAAATTAATTTTACAGCTTTCTACACAAATATTTATATTAATATTTGTGTCTATCAGGCACTAAACAGAAAGAATTTTAGGAGAAACATCCGAGACAAAGTTAACTGAATAAATCTAAACTGAGAACTCATAAGCTATAAATAAGCAACCTCTGAGGAATACCTTTTCTTTTTAGTACACTTCATAGTATACTACAAAACAGTACTTGCATTGTTTTCGACACAACCTAGATAAATCAAATTATATCTACACTTTCACTTTTAATGCACTTAATCAGAATATACGTACACCTTATATAATCAGATGCATACTAAAGCTAATGTTAAGCAAAGTTATCCGATATAGTATTATGTCCATATCACTCTCTTTAGGCCACTTTTACTGTAGTAATACAGTATTTACCTGCTGTCGCGTCACTCCACCCTGGCTCCATGTTGCAGGTTATGAAACCAGTATGTACTGAACGTTACAAAAGGTCTGTCAATCTTGAACCGCCCGAAATTCTTTCACACCCGTTACATGGGTAGACTGAGGTACGTGTCAAACAGACACACAGCACCCTGAAAGCTCGGCTATCCGCAAGAAAGGTAGGCGACTGCGTAGATATCTCGACGCTCATTGGCTGGTTCCGTCTTAAGTCCCGCCCATCAAATGGGAAGTGGAAATGAGAGGTCTAGTGGTCAAAACTGGTCTGTGTTGTTGGGATTTTTTTTTTTTTTTTTTTTTTTTACATTTCTATTTTAGAGTAAATGAAAATATCTCAGCTGAATACCAATTATTGTTGTTTTGAAGTAAACTGGGTCCCTGCATATGTCCCATAAGTCCCTGCATATGTCTTAAAATATAGAAAAACCTCACTGTTTTAAAGTTAAAAGTTTAATTAGTTAAGATTAATTAACTACAGTAGTTAACATTAACAATAGCATTTTTTAATCTCAGTTAATGTTAATTAAAACATTTACTAATACATTTTTTAAATAAAAATTTGTGTCTGTCAACGTTAGTTAATGCAATGTTAAGTAACAAGCAAAAAAATACTGTATTTTTAACAAACATTAACAAAGATTAATAAATGTTTAAAAATATATTGCTTATAGTTACTTCATGTTAGTTTATACATTAACTAATAGTGTTAACAAATGAGACATTGTGAAGTGTAAAGTGCACTGTAAAAATTATATGATCAATAACTTATGACAATATATGTTTTTACATTGCTTTAACTCATCAAAATAAGTTAAGCAATTTTCTACTTTTTTTCAACAATTTTAAAAGTAATTTTAATGTAATTTAAATTGGAATGACTTAAACATCCAAGTTGATTTTACTTAAACAATTAAGGCAGCAACTCTTTTTTTTAAAGTGTGTTCATTACATAGTGTAGGCCTATTACGTGTAAAGCATTTCAAATAATTTAATTGATTATAAAAATAAATAATTCAAAATATTTTTATTTATTACGTTTTATGGTTATTGCACATTTATAATACAAGGCAGAGAGACAACTAGATAACTACTGAGATGAACGCTAAATAATAAAACTTAGATAAACAAAATGTCAACACAACATATAGAATTACACTAAACAAGACTGCAGTAAAATAATATAATTTTTATGACATAGAAGAACATAAACAGTCTGTCTTTTTTATTTTCTTAAAAAAATAACGTTTTCATAACAAAAAATAGAGTTGTTTTTCAGTCTGCAAAGTGTTGCAGCGTCTCCGCGACAGCAGGGGCAGCAGCGCCCGATGATCAGCACACAGCCGTGACGTGGAGGAGAGAGACACATACCTCTGTTTGTTATTTAGCAGTCTGCTGTTTCAACAGCTGCTTAATTCATTATACATTTAACAGCCGATTTTGATGTACAGTCATTAACAGCTATAATATGCGTTCATAACACGCCTAATAATGCATTTGCGCAGCGCTTGATGAGCAGATTTCAGGGTGTGTCCAGTGTTTTGAGAGGCAGAAGCGTGTGGTGAGTGTTTACAAGAGGCCAGATTTATGGTTCTTAACGCACACGACTTTATATACAGCTTATGGAAAAACAATAAGTTCTTGATGTTGAAATAATACTACTGACAGCATAACTTCTCTGTTTCTGTACTAAACCATCAGAATGTAGCTTCACAGGACTTAAATGAAACCACTGCAAAATGAAATAACATTAATTTAGGCAAAATAACTTTAGATATTGCAAACTAAGTAAATTAGGCAGTGAAAGTGATCTCACTCACCACCTGTCACCTGACTTCACGCCCTGGTATCCATACAGTGCTTCAATTTAATTATTTTTTAGACTTTTTGCAGGTGGTACCAAGTTGTCATGCCACGTCAGTGGTGTTGTGAAGCAGTTTAGTTATATGACTAAATGAGTAGTGTTTTTCTGTAGGCTAAATAATCATGGGTTCACTCGGGAGCCGGTTCCAGTCGTCAGCCCGGGGCCCAGAGGAGGCCCTGGAGAGGCAGTGCGCTGGAAACAGACACAGTTGTGAGTGCAGGAAGAGGAAACGCAGCTCACGCTGTGAGTGTGACAGCGAGCCGGAGGAAGAGGACAGCCAGCTGGACACGCCACGCAGGTCAGAATACAGTTGTTTTGCCTTATATTTTTGTGGAAATTGTTTCTTTGATGAATAGAAAGTTCTAAAGAACAGCATTTACAGTCAAACCAATTTTTTTTTTTTTTTACTAGTGGGTGCAGGACACTCTAGTTCATTTATGTAATTGAGGATAACAAAATAAAGTAAACTGTGACATATTATACCCAAATATTCTTAATAAAGTGGAGTACCAGTAAATTTTATAAAAATTTGTGATCAAAAATTATTCAGACACTTGACCTGACCATGTTTTTGTGAGTGTTTTTTCTTTATTTGCTAATACAACCTTTTTACACCACAGACTGAACAAAATTAAGCATTGCTTGTTAATTGGTTGACCTAAATTGGTATTATCTAATTGTGCACTTAAATTTAACAGCTGACAGCTATTCAACGTAATTAATGTGTGAGACAGTCTAACAGAAGGATGGCCAAAACCAGTGAAATATCAACTGATTTGTCATATTTTATTACCATTTTCAAATCTATAGCGAATAAACTGTGATAATGTGAGAAATGTTGAAGGTGTCTGAATAAATTTTGGTTTGACTGTATTTGAAATATAAATGTCTTGAAGGACAATTCCGGCGCAAAATGAACCTAGGGCTAAATAACACATGGGTACCGAGTCGACCATTCTCTGGGATGCATTTTCATGATAATCGAATGTACCCAGTTTTTACGTTAGTTTTAGTTTAACCACAGGTTAGCTTATAACGCTAGTGTATGGGGCATCGAATAAGTAAAAATAAAAACCGCTAGTTAATACCACTAACAAGGCTCAAAATAGCCCCACATTAACACGGTAGCATAATTAGGGTCTCTACCTGCAAACCGAAGCATTGAGAACTTTGTAAGTGTACAGACAGTTTAATAAGAAGATGCTTTATAAAGACAGTACACTTCACATATACAAGCAGGAGCCATCTTTGGAAAACAGTCTCGACCAGTCGAACCACGAACACCTTGCTACGTGCTGGTCGATAGTCACAGTTCAGCTCACGTAGCACGGCGTTCGTGGTTCGACTGGTCGAGACTGTTTTCCAAAGATGGCTCCTGCTTGTATATGTGAAGTGTACTGTCTTTATAAAGCATCTTCTTATTAAATTGTCTGTACACTTACAAAGTTCTCAATGCTTCGGTTTGCATGTAGAGACCCTAATTATGCTACCGTGTTAGTGTGGGGCTATTTTGAGCCTTGTTAGTGGTATTAACAAGCGATTTTTATTTTTACTTATTCTATGCCCCATACACTAGCGTTATAAGCTAATCTGTGATTAAACTAAAGCTAAAACTGGGTACATTTGATTATCATGAAAACACATCCCAGAGAACGGTCGACTCGGTACCCATGTGTTATAAACCCCTAGGTTCATTTTGCGCTGGAATTGTCCTTTAACTGTCACTTTTGATCAATTTAATGCATCCTTGCTGAGTAAAAGTAAATGCCTTTCTTTTAAAAAAATTATAAATGTGACAGTTGATACCTGCATTGTCACATTAATTAGTTTTGTTTGATTGTATTTAATAGATGTCTAATTTTAGTTTTTGTCTGCATTCTTTTTTTCTGCGGACAGGAAGAAGTTGAAAAGCACCTCTAAGTACATCTACCAGACACTATTCCTGAACGGAGAAAACAGTGACATCCAGATCCGTGCCCTGGGGCAGGAGTGGAACCTGCATAAAATATACCTGTGTCAGGTTGGTCCAGCTGTTCAGTTCTCCTAATAACAGACTACTCATTTCGCTTTTGATTTAAATGTTTTTTCCCCCTTTCATTTTCCTGTTTGGAAACAGTCTGGCTATTTCTCCAGCATGTTCAGTGGTTCCTGGAAGGAGTCTAACATGATGGTTATTGAGCTTGAAATCCCAGACCAGAATATTGACACTGAAGGTGGGGATTTTACAGCACCTTGATGCAATGAATGCATTTAAGTTGTTGTGTTTGTATTGTGGACACCAAACATCCATATCCTGACCTCGTTTTCTTCTCCATCTGTAGCCCTGCAAGTTGTTTTCGGGTCACTCTACAGGGATGACGTATTGATCAAACCAAGTCGGGTTGTTAATATTCTCGCTGCTGCTTGTATGCTTCAGTTGGTAAGTATGTCTAGGGTTAAAAACAGTGTCTGATCCATAAAGATATGCCATTTCTCTGTAATGCAGATTCAGCCTGTCACGTGCCCTATCTTACATTTTTGATCATGTGCACACATTTTTATTAATTGCAAACTTTTGCTTTCCAAAATTGTGCTTGTAAATTCTGCTAATCAACTTGTTAGCTACATAAAATGATCTAATCCACTAGATAGATTAAATTGCAAGAATTACTTTTGATAGGCATAGTGACATATCCGTATGTATGGGTTTTGCCATCTGTGCTGTAATTTTTCAGCAAAAGTGTTAATGAATGTATGGCTGTCTTAGAGTTTCAGTTTGATTTTAATAACTATATTTCTACAATTCAAAGGTTTGGGTTTAGTTTTTTATTTTAGTTTTTTTTAAATTAGTACTTTTATTCAGCAAAGATTCATTAAACAGATCAAAAGTGATAGACAAGACAAAATATTATGTTACAAAATATTTATTTTTTCACAAAAATATTTAGAGGCACAAGTGTTTTAAACATTGATAATAATAATAATCATATTAGAATGATTTCTGAAGGTAGTACTAGAACTGTAGTAATGATGCTGAAAATTCAGCTTTATATCACAGGAATAAATTACATTTCATAATATGTTACAATAAAAAAGTAATTTTAAATTGTAATAATAATTTTCAATATTACTGTTTTTAGTGTGTTTTTATCAAATACTTGCAGCCTTGGTGAAAATGAGACTTCTGTTAAAACATACTCCAATTTGTTTATTTTTTTGTAAAGAGCTTGTGTGAAAAATGTATAATAGTTTAAATTTATAATATAATTCTTGTGTTTTTAACAAGTGCAAACATTGACAGGGCAATACAAATCTGAACTACTGGAATGACAAGACAAGCAGAAAAAATCCTCACTGCTGCAAAAAGCGACAAATACACAGCCAATCAGAATCACTCTACCAGCAACACCTTAGCAACCAGATAGCAACACCCCTATAGCCACCAACTACACTTTTTAATCACTGGTGCAGGTTGTCTTTCTAGTGTCATCCTTAATAATATGCTTTTTGTCTTTCCCAGGATGGATTAATCCAGCAGTGTGGAGAGACCATGAAGGAGAACGTGAATGTGAAGACCGTGTGCAGCTATTATAACTCAGCCACCATGTACGGCTTGGACTCAGTCATGAAGAAGTCAGTAGTCTTGTTTGATTCCCTTCATTATTCTCCAACACTCTTGTGACATAATGAGCATGTTGCATGTGCATTACAGGTGTTTAGAGTGGCTCCTCAATAACCTCATGACGCACCAGAACGTGGACCTCATGAAGGAGCTCGGGTACAGTCTTACTATATGCATCTGAAGGTTTAGTTTTTATAAATGTTTGGTCTCATTTAGTATGTGTGTGTAGGGTGGAAATTATGGAACAACTTATTCAGTCTTCCGATCTGTTCGTAATGCAAGTGGAGATGGATGTCTACACAGCACTGAAAAAGGTAGGTGATGTGGGATGTGATCCACATGTCTTCTGTCCCCTGGTGGTTTAAACATGCTTCAGGAAGTAGATGGAAATTTAATACATTTAAATATATTTTTGATGATTGTGAGAAAATAATAACAAAAGAACAAAAATATAAGGAGAAAAAAAGAATACACTTTATACTGTTACTGATATTTCTAAACATAATGTTTAGTGGATTTAAACAACTTGTGCTTTCTTAATATTTCATTAATTAATTATAGAACATTTGGGTTTAAAATATGATGCAACACGTATTTGAGGGATTATATTATAGTGTGTGTATATATATATATATATATATATATATATATATATAATCCCCCAGCGAGGCTGCATTTATTTGATTAAAATACAAAATTCATCAAATTCATCTTTTTTCTTTTTTTTTTACATAACACTTTTCTACATTGATTAATAATAATAAATGTTTCTGGAGCATATTAGAATGATACTGAAAATTCTGCTTTGCATCACAGGAATAAATTACATTTAAAATAAAAAAACAACAACTTTTTTTTACTGTATTTTTGAGCAAATTAATGCAGCCTTGGTGAGCATAAGAGACTACTTTGAATGAATGAATGAGACATTTATATAGCACTTTTCATATGTACAACTGTACACCAAAAGCGCTTTACAATCATGTCGGGGTCTCTCCTCAAAAGTTTTACTTTCAAAAACATAAAAAAAAAAAAGTTTCCAAACTTTTAAAGAATGAATGTCAGTCTGCGTTTTTAGCAGTGCACTGAAATTACATAACAGCTGCTTATTTTTTTAAACTCCTTTTTTTCTCAGTGGATGTTCTTGCATCTTAATCCATCCTGGGATGGTCCTATCAAACAGCTTCTGCTCGATGCAGATGCCTGGCTGTGTAAAAGAAGAAGTGGTACGTTCCAAGCATACAAATCCTTAAACACATGTAATCTTCCTCTAACTGCCACACTCGTACACAGAGGCTGGAGACCAGGAGCCCTTTCTGTCCTCAGATGATGGGATGCCCTTTGTGCCCGTTTTCCGACTCATCCGCCTGCAGTACATCATTAATGACCTGGCCTCCGCCCGAATGCTGGAACGGGACAACATCCTACCACCCGGTGAGACTCCTGCTGCACTCGTGACTTCCAGAACTTGCATGAATCCAGTCAGATTAAACATTTTTGAGAAAGCTTTTGCTATTTTTGTGTGCAGTATGCATCCTCTTGTCCTGAAACGGTCCATTGTTATCTGAGGTGGATATTAGTGGGGCATATATATTAACTCGACTTCCTCTTGTGCGTTTATCAGAGTGGCTGAGCACCGTGTACAAACAGCAGTGGTTCGCCATGCTGAGGACAGAACATGATAATGATAACGGGTGAGAGAACGTCCAACACCTGCACTGCTACACATTAAACATGTGGTTTGAACTGCAAATGAGTGAATCTGATCATTACAGACCACAAGAGGCCAATAAAGAGGAGTTTGAGCTGAACAGCATGCGCTGTGGACGAAAACTGACCAAAGATGGAGATGTGAGTTGAACTCTTGCTATAGAATAAATTGCATATTTTTGTTTTGAATAACATGCATTTTTGTTGTCTCTACAGTACTGTTGGCGATGGACGGGGTTCAATTATGGTTTTGACCTGCTGGTGACTTACACAAATCGCTTCATAATCTTTAAGAGAAACACCCTGAGTCAGCCATGTGGGGGCGCTGTCAGCTTACAGCCACGACGCCACCTTGCGTACCGGTGAGCTGTTACACATCTGGTTATTTTTCTCATACGATATTACCTTGTATTACATTATGAAGGAATGAGTATTATAATATAGCAATTTATCCTATGCATCTTCCTACAGACTGTCTAAACTACAAATAATAATGTTTGCTTGTACAGTGTGTATATGTTTGTATATACTGTACATATATGGACATTGTTTATTAGTAGTACAATTTTAATGAAATTATTTATCTAGAAAACTCTATTTATAAAATTATGTATATGCTTTGAATAATTAATAAATTCATTAAATTACTGAATAATTTCCATTACTTTATAATTCATTATTTAGTAACTAATTTAATAATGTATTTAATAATAAATGATATATTAAATAATAGTAAAAAATATTAAATGTTTTAAATCAGTTTTTAATGATATTAGCAAGGTGGAAAACATAATTTTTTCTTTTTTTCAAATTAATATTATATAATTAAAAATTTCAGTTACTTTATAATTAATTAATTTTGAAAATTATTTAAAGTTAATATTTAAATAAATTATAATACATTTTTAAAAATATCAAATATATTTTTAGTTTAGTATTTAACAATTTTTGATTATTTCTTTTTCAGATTGCGCCTTGCTTCCTTTGATAGCAGTGGAAAAGTAGTTTGCAGCCGGTCAACTGGCTACCAGCTTGTTACCCTTGAAAAGGACCAGGTATTCTGTCATCATAATGTCAAATATAAAATCATTTTGTTTCCAGTTACTTGACCAAAGTACTACTTTGTCACATTTACAGGAATATGTGGTGATGAACCTGGACAGCCGGCTCTTGTCTTTCCCTCTGTATGTGTGCTGTAACTTCCTCTACACTTCTCCGTCCAGCGAGAGGAGAGGCGACACGCCAGAGCCAGAGAGCAGCAGCGCACGCAGTGTGTCGTGACCCAACACCACATAAACCAGTCCAGCCTGTAATCGAGCCCCTTTTTTATTATTTATGTTCTGTTAACCTCATGTATATTATTTCATTCATTTTATTTGTATCCTTAATTTGTAAATAGTCAGGTGCCTTTTAAATAATTTACTATATATCAGTATCAGAGCTAAGAGTGAGTGCTCGCTCTTGATCCTGTACTTCACTTTCTTTCTGCCCGTTTGATTCTGTTTGTAAATTATTTGTTGGAAGTTGTCTTATATTTAAACATTTCTCATTGTTATTGTTAGGCTGGTTGTTAATTGGTCAGGCATTCCCACATTTTTTTCTTTACAAAAAAAAAGAGAGAAAAAGACTGAATATTGGTTTTGTACTGTTACAATCGTTTGAAATTGGTGCTAATATGATAGAAGTTGTTGTTTTTGTCAATGCATGCTGATGTAGGATCAGTGAAGGTTGAACTGGCATGTGTTGGTTTACCAGCAGGGCATTTCAAGTGACTTCCACAAGTGAAAATTTATACTCAGTGTTTTTGGTTAAATGTAAATATTGTTGGACCAAAGCATCATGATAGAAATTCTTATAAGATGAGAATAAAAACAGAAGAAATGTCTTTGACTGAAGAAATTTTTCACTTTTTATCCAGTATTAAAAACATCTCATTATCACTTAAGTACAGTAATAAAACTGGCCTAGAACATTTTCAATGATTTTAATTATTATAGACTTAATTTAGAACAGTTAATGTGAAGATGTGTATTTGTGTGTGTGTGTATATGTATATATATATGTACACACACGCACACATTTTATAGCTATATTTCTATACATTTATGTTGTAAATATATATAGGTCCTTCTCAAAAAATGAGCATATTGTGATAAGGTTCATTATTTTCCATAATGTAATGATAAAAATTAAACTTTCATATATTTTAGATTCATTGCACACCAACTGAAATATTTCAGGTCTTTTATTGTTTTAATACGGATGATTTTGGCATACAGCTCATGAAAACCCAAAATTCCTATCTCAAAAAATTAGCATATCATGAAAAGGTTCTCTAAACGAGCTATTAACCTAATCATCTGAATCAACTAATTAACTCTAAACACCTGCAAAAGATTCCTGAGGCTTTTAAAAACTCCCAGCCTGTTTCATTACTCAAAACCGCAATCATGGGTAAGACTGCCGACCTGACTGCTGTCCAGAAGGCCATCATCGACACCCTCAAGCAAGAGGGTAAGACACAGAAAGAAATTGCGGCGTGGCGTGGTGGCAATCAGCCTGTGGCACTGCTGAGGTGTTATGGAGGCCCAGGATGCTTCGATAGCGGCCTTAAGCTCATCCAGAGTGTTGGGTCTTGCGTCTCTCAACTTTCTCTTCACAATATCCCACAGATTCTCTATGGGGTTCAGGTCAGGAGAGTTGGCAGGCCAATTGAGCACAGTAATACCATGGTCAGTAAACCATTTACCAGTGGTTTTGGCACTGTGAGCAGGTGCCAGGTCGTGCTGAAAAATGAAATCTTCAACTCCATAAAGCTTTTCAGCAGATGGAAGCATGAAGTGCTCCAAAATCTCCTGATAGCTAGCTGCATTGACCCTGCCTTTGATAAAACACAGTGGACCAACACCAGCAGCTGACATGGCACCCCAGACCATCACTGACTGTGGGTACTCCAGTGCTGCTTCTCTGTAGCCCAGGTCAGGCGCTTCTGCCGCTGTTTCTGGTTCAAAAGTGGCTTGACCTGGGGAATGCGGCACCTGTAGCCCATTTCCTGCACACGCCTGTGCACGGTGGCTCTGGATGTTTCTACTCCAGACTCAGTCCACTGCTTCCGCAGGTCCCCCAAGGTCTGGAATCGGTCTTTCTCCACAATCTTCCTCAGGGTCCGGTCACCTCTTCTCGTTGTGCAGCGTTTTTTGCCACACTTTTTCCTTCCCACAGACTTCCCACTGAGGTGCCTTGATACAGCACTCTGGGAACAGCCTATTTGTTCAGAAATTTCTTTCTGTGTCTTACCCTCTTGCTTGAGGGTGTCAATGATGGCCTTCTGGACAGCAGTCAGGTCGGCAGTCTTACCCATGATTGCGGTTTTGAGTAATGAAACAGGCTGGGAGTTTTTAAAACCCTCAGGAATCTTTTGCAGGTGTTTAGAGTTAATTAGTTGATTCAGATAATTAGGTTAATAGCTCGTAACCTTTTCATGATATGCTAATTTTTTTAGATAAGAATTTTGGGTTTTCATGAGCTGTATGCCAAAATCATCAGTATTAAAACAATAAAATACCTGAAATATTTCAGTTGGTGTGCAATGAATCTAAAATATATGAAAATTTTAATTTGTATCATTACATTATGGAAAATAATGAACTTTATCACAATATGCTCATTTTTTGAGAAGGACCTGTATGTTGTAAAAAAATGTTTTTATTTTTAATTATAATAAAATATTTTGTTATCAAAATACTACCATTTTGTTAAGTATTTATTATAATTAAAAATATTCGTTTTACATTTATTATAATTAAAAACAAAAACGTCTAGTTTATACATATAAAATATATGTGTGTGTGTGTGTGTGTGAGAATAATACACCTTATTTTCATTATAATTGAAAATTCAATTCAAAAGTGTTATATTTATTAATATACATATACATTATATACATACCACACACACGCAGATATATATATATATATAACAATAACAATGTATGTTACATATATATAATAACATGCTATGTATATATATATATATATATACACATATACATATTTATGCATGTTATATAAAACAACGCCTTGAATTTAATTATAATAAACATTTACTACAAATATTTTTAATTATAATAAAAATTTAACAATACAAAAAAAGTTAATGGTTCTAAAAATAGAATTCATTTTCTTTCATCAAAATGTTTTTTTTTTTCTGTTTACCTGGGACACATTCAACAGACAGCAAGTTGATTTTGTCACATTTATTGCCTGTACAAAAGCCACAAACAATACAGACACAGTGATCAACACGCATCACTCACCAATAAGGTGACAGCAAAGAGCAACCTTCTCGAAGAGCAAATCTTCATGGTAAACCGATGAGTTCACGAGAATGATTTTCTACAGCCTCAGCCATAGTCTGATCTTCACTGAGGTATTGAGTTCAAGCTGTCCTTCAGTCTGCGGGTCACACTGGGCAGCAGGTTTAGGTGCTCGTCCACACAGCTGCTCACACAGCTGTCCATCAGCGCCCGCACAGCAGGCTCCTTCGCCCCGGAGTCAAACAGGTCCTTGGCTTTATCGTTACAGTGCATCGTACACCTCGAGAGACGATCCTGTGGGTGAATCAAGAGTTCTTCCACATCACGCTCTTGCAGCTGGAAGATTAAGATTAAATGATCTCACAGAACGACTGACCTGAAACTGCTCGAGCTCACTAGTGACCAGTCCTTGAGCTTTAGCCAGCGGTGTGTGGCAGCGCTCGATACACTGGTGCACCTGGTTCATGGACTCACCGGGACGCTCACAACACTCGGCACTGCAGTGGAACATGCGGCCCTGAGAGCACATTTCAGTGTTAGTTAATCAACTTAATCAACCTCTGTTTACTTAATCAACCGTTTACTTAATCAACCTCTGACTAATAAGTGGTAGAAGACTATATTTTAGATATTAAAAGACTTCAAATCAATATAGAAAATCAGGAGGGAAAGACAAAACAGAATCAATGACAAAACTATGCTTAAACATTTCAAAACATTCTTGTATAAAATTAGCTATATGCAGTTTTTTTACTTCATATTAACAGAAACTACATGTAACAACAAATACTGAATGATTTTTTAGAATATTAAATAAACATGTAAATGAATTATAATGAATAACACTGTACATTTTTTATAAATCAATTTGATATAAATAATAATATTCATATTAATTCATTTTACATATATTATATATTATAACTATATTTATTTTTTATAATATGAGAAGTAGCTTATACACCAATGCTGTATTTATTTAATCAAAAATACATTCAACTGTAATATTGTGAAATATTATTTTAATTTAAAATAACTGTATTCTATTTGAATATAGTTTAAAAGTTTATTTATTCCTGTGTTCAGTTCTTGTATTTATAAAGCACATTTAAAAGCCACAGGCCTGACCAAAGTGCTGTACAAGCTCAAATAACCTGTGATAGCAAAGCTTTAATTTCTATAATAACAATAATTACAAAAGCATCTTACTGACCCCAAACTTTTTGTTTGAAAAAATTGACCCCAAACTTTTTCAATGAAGCATTAAACTAATCAAAAGTGACAGTAAAGACATTTTTATAACAGTATGAATGATTTGTATAAAATAAATGCTACAATTTTGTATTTTTCTATTGATCACAGAATCCTGAAAAAATGCATTATGGTTTCCCCGAAATTATTAAATAACAAAAACTGTTTTCAACATTGATAATTATAATAAATGTTTCTTGAGGATCAAAACATCATATTAGAATGATTTCTGAAGGATCATGTGACATTGAAGACCTGAGTAATGATACTGGAAATGGCTGCTTACAGTAAAATATAATTAAATAAAACAGAAAACGGTTATATTAAATTGTAATAATATTTAACAATATTGTTGAACAATGAATGAATCATTCCTATTCATATCATAAAAAAATTGAAGTGAATGTCGAGCCACAAGGAGCAACAGTGTTCTCGTATCAGCATCTTATCCGTCAGATCAGTTACTTCCGATTTCATGTTTTATAAATAATCTGAATGTCATCCTCCTCCTCATCCTCCTCACCTGCATCTTCCGGATGTGATCTCTCTCGAGACTCTGAACCATGTCCTCCACTGCCTTCTGCACGCGAGCCTGCTGAGCCTCTGCCATTCCTGATCTCACATCCACTGCTTCAGTTCTTCTTTAACCAGCGACTCTATAAACCCATGAATCACAACAAACACGTGTTACTATCAACTCCTGGAAACCATTCCTGAAACCTTACAAATACATCTGTTTGAACTGAAACCAAAATGCTTCAATAATACTACAGTAAGGTCACCTCCTACTACACCTAAGCATGCTGCCACTGTAATCACGCCACTTCCGCCATGGTGCGCCTTGTTTCCGGTTCCGTACTTCTCCTTTCAGGTTCCGTACTTCTTCTTTCAAAGGAGGAATCTGGGGCTGGTAGATTTCACGCACTTTATTATTTTAAATTCTCAAAGCGAGATTTACAGAGGTGAGATGTATGGTGTTTTGACAGCTGCGTAAAATTGGACGTGACATGCATGACAATGTCGGCATGAAAGTCTTAAGTAACGTAACTTAGTGTAACTTCTTTAACTAAGTTAATTTGTTTTGAATCGACTAGACTTAACTTTCCTTTGTCCTCTCTGTCTAACGTCACAGCAATTTTTATCAATGCTATTGATTAAATATTTACATTTTTATTACAGCTTACATTATTAGCAGACTGTCGAAATTGTAAATTGGGCTTATCCATGCTTGTGTTCAAGAACAGACGGAGCTCAACGCGACTGAACTGAACGCAAGATTCTCGAGATTCGTTTTCACAGGTGAAAATAGTCTTAAAGGCGCGTGTGTCAATCATTGTAAAAAAATTGTTAAATGATTCCTTAAAAATGGACGAAACGAAGTGCTAGACTAAATGTGAGCACTGAGCAGGCATTTACTCATCTCACTGGGACAAAAACAGATACAGTAGCCTACTATTCCTCAAAATTTATAAAAACAGACATACTAATACAAATAAGCAAAAATTGCTTCAGTTAAACATCACATTTGGTAATTTTTTTCGTTTTTATTGCTGAATTAAGAAGCTTCATCCAAAAAATCATGCTCTCGTGAGTAGGTAGTATTTAGTTTAAATAAATAGTTACTTCGCAACCGTTAAAGTACATTATATAACGTTAGTATGAATGTGTGCTGTAATCTGGGCTACACTGGGCTATATTTGAGTCAAAACGGTTTTAGAACATGTAATTTGCATGTCACAGACCACATGATGTCAAGTTATAACTTCGCTGTGAATGTTGACTGTCAGAATCGCTGAATTACTGAACTTTAAACCAGTTCTTTGTAA
Source organism: Gila orcuttii (assembly GCA_026230005.1). Taxonomy (NCBI): domain Eukaryota; kingdom Metazoa; phylum Chordata; class Actinopteri; order Cypriniformes; family Leuciscidae; genus Gila; species Gila orcuttii. The sequence goes on along the minus strand of JAPDVR010000024.1, from coordinate 15,847,637 downwards.
CTTATTGTTAGGGAAAAAACAAGTTGCAGAAATGTGTCACATTTGACATCCCTGCAAATTTATGAAAATTCCTTCATAGATTATTTTCTCTAACATATTTTATCAACCAGATAATAAAATGTAAATCTGGAAGCAAGCTACATGATTTGTTTTGTTAAGCAGAATCTGACTTTTGCTGTTAGATTATATAAAACACTGCTATCAGTGAAGACATTTCGAACATCCACCTTCTTCTAAAGTACATTTCCTAAATGAAAAAGTTTATGATCTCATGTAAATGCCTCGTTTACCCATTTGCTTGCCATTTCTTTTTCAGATGTTATTATTTGTGAAACACTGAATCCCTAGAATGGCTCTGAGACACCTGTCGGTGAAGGCTCTCCTTTTCATTGGGCTTTGTCATGTAGGACGCAGGGGTTTTGCCTCTGCTCCTGAAGTCAGAGAGTCACCCAAGAAAATCGGTACGGTCAGATTCACATCATTCATTTATTTTAGAAAACTCAATTTTTAAATGGAACAGTTTATTGACCTTTAGCATATAAAAACAAAAAGTTTGCATATGTGTTTTAGATTTTGTATCATATTTGATACACCAAGCTTTTATAGCTCATATAGCCTAGTATGATGTAGTGAGAAATATTGAGGTCACACTTGAGGAGAAAAACACCTTAGTTTTATTCAGAAGTGACAAGTCCAAACTGAGCAAAAATCTGCTATTTTGCGCAGATGTTATTTATATGGCCAAAATGTATATAGTTTGTAAAACCAGTATAGCAGAGTAGACTACTTGCATAAAATGTTCATAAATATCAGTTTTCACTCTATATATCTAATAATAATATGTCTTAGTAAGATGATATTTATATAATTAAATTATTTTGTGGGCGAAAACACATAATGCGATACAATGATGATTGAGAGATATATTAATAAACGTTCTTCAGAAGCCTGATGTATCATATTTGATACTCACATTTTAATGTGATTTTTCTAAGAAAATACATATGGATAATCAAATAAACCTCAGTTGCTTCAGTCCAATAAGTGTTCATCTTGAAATATTAATAGCAATATAAAATTATTCTTTTTACTTGATAATTTTTTTTTAAAGATTTCACTGCAAAAAGACAGTTACACTAAAAGACCTTTTACTTGCTAAAAACATTTGAATTATTAATTGTGCATGTAAATGTAAATGCATGTAGTAAATTGTGTAAGACAGGTTTTTCAGCAAAGTTTTTATCATGTTGTTAATTTATAGGCTAGGCTTTAGAAATTCATTTATCAGACATGAGACTGTAGACTTTATAGGGTTAATGGGAGTGTTTGGTGGGATCTGATGGATTAAGAGTCCATTTCTTCTTCAGCAATAATTGGGGGTGGTATTGGAGGCACGGCAGCAGCGTTTTTCTTAAGACAAGAGTTTGGGCCGGGAGTGAAGATTGAAGTGTTCGAGGCAGGGACTGTCGGAGGGCGTCTGGCCACTGAGAACATTGGAGGATACGAGTATGAGACGGGGGGATCCATTATTCACCCCCTTAACCTGCACATGAAGTACTTTCTGGACAGACTCGGTCAGTGTCCACTTCCCTCTCAAGATCTTTCTGTTTAAAGAAATCTTATGATGTTCTTCTACAAAACAACTGGATATTTTCAGTTTAATCTGGAAAACTAAAGTGTGTCACTTCAGGGCTTTTCACCCTGGGTAAACAGTTAATCCTCGGTATTGACAAGACACTGTACATTCCTAAACCCCGGGTTAATGTCCTTATTTGCATATTTGCAGTGCCAGTGTCACTGATTGGACGAGCACAGCATCGGTTTATATAAAATCAAATTTTATACATTGCCGACTGTGCTATCAAGCTGAAACAGCTGTTTATACAACATACGGTGTTTCCGTGACTGTCCAAAGCACAGGAATTTGAGGCATGTGATGCATCTAGCTGTAACATTCTAACACCAGATCATTTCACACGTTTGGCACCACATTACAGAGTTAACAGTGCAAAAGCGATGCTAACCCTGCTCTGGACCAGGGTTTCATAACCCTGGGTAAAAAGCGCTTACCCTGCTTTTAAATGACAAGTGTGAACCTTTACCTGGGGTTAAAAGCAGGGTTTAGAGTGATGACAACCCGGGTTAAGTGTAAAAAGCCCTATCTTATGTCATTTTCTTTGATCAGGTATGTCACCTCGTGCTGATGTATCTTCTAAACTGGCGATATTTGACGGGAAGGAGCTGACCTTTGAAGAGAGCGACTGGTTCATCGTGAATTTCATACGCATGCTTTGGAGATATGGATTCCACTTCATTCGAATGAATATGTGGGTGGAGGGCATACTGGACAAGTTTATGAGGTTTGCCTGTCATGTTGCCTTAATTCATCTAGCGAGGAATAGAATGATTATAACCAGTAAGTTCTTAAGTTCCTTTTATTGTCCCTTTCTGTAGGATATATCAGTACCAGCAGTTTGGCTACTCGTTCTCCAGCGTGGAGAAGCTGCTGCATGCTATGGGTGGAGACGGCTTTCTCACTCTGGTCAATCAGACGCTGGAGGAGGCCATGCTGGCCGAGGGCTTCTCTCAGGTCTTTCTCAATGACATGGTAGCACCCATCACACGAGTCAACTACGGCCAAAGTGTCCGAATCAATGGATTTGCAGGTATGTTCATACTATAAAGGATGTTTGTGACCTTTCAGCATTAATAACAAATGGGGATATAACACAACATTTTTGTGTAAATAGAATCTATTGCTATTTAAACAGTGTAAATAGCCGCTGCCTTAAAATATTTATAATACTCGGAATGTGTGATGTTTGTGCCAAATCAAAATCATCTGGTGCAACCAGTGTGCAAACATGCAGGGAAATCATATCATGACTGTTTGTCAAGGTCAGTTTGTCTCTTAAAATATCAGATAATTTCACCTTTTTATGACAAGGCAAAGCTAGTTCAGGTTGAAGAATGTCATGTGGTGCGACTCCGCAAAAACTTAATGAGATTTACAAATTAATGATTCATTATATTCCTAATAAAAAGATACTTTTTACATTGAAAAATGTATTTAAAACTTTTCTGAAAATAATGATTAAAGTGTGTACACCCACAAGTATTCGCAGTTAAGGAAAATTGTATTATTTGGTTACACCACATTTTTAGTCATTATATTTATCCTTTTCTTAATTTTTACATTTTTCTTAAAGTTTTTCAAATTTATATGAAACCAGCATACATTTAAATAAAAAAACTTTAAAATAGTTTTTCTTTTGCCTTTTCTTAATGATGTACACTATTATTTGTCATTGTCTCAAATGCCATAGAGACCATGTGCTATAATTATGTAACAGCAAAGTTAGCATTTTTAGATTTGTACCACAAATTTGTTGTTGCGTTGGGTCAACACGTCATATCTGTGTAATCTGATGTATAATCTTGTTGTCTAATGTGTAATCTGGTCCTTCAGCAAAAGCATTTTGGAAACACTGATTTAATACAGACAGAAGTGTGTGAATATGACGTGTTCCTATTGTAGGCGCTGTTGCACTAGCAGGAGCCGAGACAGGTTTGTGGGCAGTGGATGGAGGGAATAAGTTGGTTTGTTCCGGGCTTTTGTACCACAGCAAAGCCGAGCTTGTTCCAGCTCGTGTGACTACCATCTCTATAAAGATGAGACCATCCAAAATTGGTACAGTCCACTATGAACATTATAGTAAATCTTTTTATATAGTATGTACACTACCGTTTGGGGTCAGTACAACACATTTATTTAGTAAGGATACATTAAACTGACCTAAAGTGACAGTAAAGACATTTGTAATGTTTCAAAAGATTCTACTTCAGATAAATGCTGTTCTTTTGAACTTTCTATTGATCAAAGAATCTGAAAAAATGTTCACACGTTGTTTTCAATATTGATTATAAGAAATGTTTCTTGAGCATCAAATCAGAATATTAGAAAGATTTCTAAAGAATCATGTGACATTGCATCACATGAATAAATAACCATTTAAAACATACTGTAATAATATTTCACAGTATTACTGCTACTGTATTTTTGATCAAATACATTCTGCATTGTTGAGCATAAGAGACAAAAAAAAGTTAAAATCTTTTGAATGGTAATGTGTCTACAGTCTGATCATATTTACCAAATTTTTTTGTTGCCTTTCAGGTTCAGTCACAAATTTCTATGAGGTGAACTACGTTGGTGAGTCTGGTGCCGCCCACTCCATGTACGACATAGTTGTAGTCGCCACACCTCTCCACCAGGGCATGTCTGAGATCAACTTCTCAGGCTTTTCTCCACCCATTCCATCCCACTTCCCCGGCCGTTACCACCAAACGGTGGCCACGCTGGTCCACGGTCTGCTCAATGTGTCCTTTCTGGGCACCACAGACAAGCCGGAAGACTTCTTCATATCCGATGTCCTCACGCTGGATAACAAAGCCGCCGACATCCTGAGCCTGAGCTCTCTGAGCCCGGTGAAGATTCCCAAGGGCTACAGCCCAAGTCCTGCCAGCCAAAGCAAAGTTTGGAAGATCTTCTCGTCCCAGCCTCTTTCTCTGCAGCATCTGCAGCAAATCTTCCTGTCCTGGGACTCTGTGTCGGAGAAGCGCTGGCTCGCGTACCCCTCCTACAACCCGCCGCACCGCAGGACGCCTCCCTTCATCCTCCACGATCGCCTCTACTACCTCAACGCCGTGGAGTGGGCGGCTAGTGCCATGGAGATGAGCGCCATTTCGGGCCGTAATCTGGCCCTGCTCGCCCACCACCGCTGGTTCCAGCAGACGGGCAAAATCGACCAGGAGGATCTGCACACCCGACTCAGAGGTGAACTTTGACAGAAGAGCAGTGTGGTCAAGAAGCAATAAACTCTCTTATGGAGATGAGAGATTGGATTTATGTGCTGTTTATTTGAAAAAAAAAAAAAATTCTTGGTGAATCTCATAAAGAAATATCTGCTTTATATTTTGTCCCCAAAATAAGAAAGATAAGATTATATTTCACCCATTTTTTGTAATATTATTTTCAGTACAATTAAGCACTTTCACCCCACAATTCTCATTACCGTAATGTGGAAGAATCTTATCATTACATAAGTTCAATTCATTATAGTAAATACTTGATGTGTACTACAAATATACTTTATATATTATTATAAACTATATATTATTATAATGAATAGATTTTTAAATATTTTATATTATATTTTTTTGTCAGTTGTTTTGCGATTCATTAATGATTTCGTTAGCAGTGGCCTGGCATTTAAAGTAGCATCACTCAACTTCACTGCAAAAAAATTGCAATTAATAGTTATACTAGTATTTTACTGGTATCTTTATTATTATAGATTTCACAGAACACTTAAGGGTAAATCAGCATGTTTCACAGACTACAAAGCCATAGAGAAAATAATTATGTGACAAACAGTTTGTCTACATTCGTCTTTGTGGGTGAATCTCTTTAGGGTTGTATTGTAAAATATTTTCTTCTCAATTAAGCACTTTTTTCCCCATTAACAAGTTTTTTTTTTTCATTTGTTTTCTCATTGATAATTTTTATTAATACGTTTTAGCCATATTACATTAAACAAATATTGTAATAAAAGTACTTAAATTAAAAATGACAAATTAAAGACTAACTTGATGACTTAAAAGACTTAAAATGATGATAATTACAATACAATATTTTCCCCTTGTTTTGTGTTCTAGACGGGTTTAATGAGATTCATTCTTGTTTCCTTCAGGTACATTTTATAATTATTTTAAATATATTCATTTTATAATTTATAATTATTCGGCACCCAGGATGCACTAAAATGTCACCGTAATAGTGAGCGTTTATAAGATTGTGGGTATATTGCCCACTTAACTCTTTTGTGATGAGAAACTGTACAGTATGTAGAATCACTGGGATTAGCACTATAGATGGTTCTTTTTTTTAAACGAATTGGAACAAAGTAGTAATATTGATCGATTGATACTACTGCTACTAGTGTGTTTGATTGGCCAGGGTCGCTATCATGTGCAAAGGTTGCACTATGTTAAAACTACCACGTTAGATCACTTGTTCACTCCTTTAACTTGTAATTTACAATGTCAATGACCTATAACTCTGATGAATGTGCATAAGAAACTATTGACGACTTATTTTGTTCTTCCTGCAAATTTGCATTTAATATATTGTTAATTATTCTTTGTGCCTTAAAGCATCTTCAGTTTTATTAAAAAAACAACAACAAAAAAACTTGAATGACAGTTTAAATCTTGATTTTATTTTCACAGACCACAGTTCCAGTTTTTTTCACCCACCCAAAATTATGGTGGTATGCGTTTTACTGCCATCAATTTATGGTGATTTAATTAAAAATAATTGCATTACATATGTTGAATTTTAATAATGATCACCATGGAGAATAATGGATCAAAACCTTCAGAAGTATTTTTTTTACTAGTTGCATAGACATTTACAGTCATGGCATACAGGCAAGTATTGAGACTACTGATACTTGGACTGGGGCTTGATATAAGTTTCTAACTCTGTGTTTTTAATTGCAAATGAGCCTCTCTTTTCAGTGGTTTGCTTGTAAATGTTGCATTCCTACAAGCAACATACTTCATTTCAGTCTGTTTACATATTTGGGATTTTTTTTTATTCTTTTATTGAGGAACCGTGTTAAGAAATTAATGAAGATTGTTTTTTATAAGAACAAATGGATGATTGTTCAAACTTGTCAAAAGGATTGACATTGATGGGAAAATTTTATGTTGATTGAAGATCAAAACTTGTTTACAATTGCAATAAAGGTTAATGTCTTTTAAAATCTGATTAAATGTATTATTTTGTGCAGTTTTAACAATTACATGATATACTTAAATGTTTGTGTTAGTGGCGTCAAGACCAGTGAAATTAGTGTATATGACAGCTTTTTTATCTCAGCTTGCTTTCCATGATTTTCTATCGAAAGTTTCCGCCAGGGAATACAAATTTGAAAAAGTTGATCTTGAGTAAATTCTGGGGACCAAAAAAAAAAAAGAGCTCAGTGAGATATAAACTCGCAATTCCGGACCAAAAAAGCAAGACTTGTGAAAAAGGAAAAAGTTAAAATTATTAAATGTTCTAGTCTTGATCACCATCTGCTTTATTTTACAATTTTTTGTTGCAAAATATTATACATACACGACCCTCTACTTAAAACCATATAAAAGTAGCTATAGCTCGGAATTATAAACTACTTTTTTTGTTGAGTTTGCTGTAGTGCACTTTTAAATGCAGGAAATATCATTACACTTGTCTTATGAAATATTTATCTTCTATTGTATGGACAGATGTGTAAAGCTGCGGTCACATTTGCCGTTGTTCGGTGAATTTTCACGGGCAAAATCCAGTCATTTCAATAGGACCCCATGCCATCGGGAATTTCGCGAGGAATAGTGCAGGTTTCGCAATGAGTTCAAGATGGTCACGCAAAATCTCTGCATTGACCAACATCATGAACCTGCCTAGTGTGAAAGTGACTTCTGTGTGACCTTTGCTTCCAGAGGCGCCTGCAGGATTTTATCTTGGGTACGCATCAGATCAGAACTGATATGATGCGAAACCATTCCCATCACACAACCCTTCAAACACTTGCCACTTTCATCCATTTAAGGACCATGTAGAAACAGCCCTGGCATTCTGTACAGTAGCAACCACACGCAGTGAAGCCCGAGTCTAGTGCATTTAAGTCTGTCCTATCTAAAAACCGCATTCATTTTCGCCCATGAAATATTTCACAGAGATTTCGCTATTGTGATGTACCTTAAATCTCAAAATACATCAGTTTGTAAAAAGCTGTATACAGCCATACAACATTTACCAATGTTCTGCAGTTCATCAATTCATTCATTTGCATTTAATTTGAATCTCATGAATATTAATACTACTCGTTTAATATTTCTTTATTGAAAATATGAATAGCAGAAACCTTTGAATAATGGTGAATGGCCTTTAATTGTACAAGAGCTAGAAACAAATCATCCCAAACTTATTATTACAGACAGAAAAAAAACATAAAATCTTTGTGTAGTTACTACAGAACACCATAGTGCTTCAGGTATTTTATCATCATAATTAAATTATCACATCAGTCCTCTACAAATCAGATCTTGTCCCAGAATGAGACTCAAACCTATTTCTGTGCAGTTTCAGTTTCAGACGCTGTATTTCCTTCCCAGGACTCGTGGGTCGCGATGTGTGCTGTGCTCGGAGCTTGTGTCTTTGATAAATTCCCATAAATCGCCATGGCCTGAAGACGGTAGAGAACAATGAGGAATACATGTTAACTAAAAATGATTCTAATTATTAGGATATTTTGTGTGCCATTTATACACTAGCGGTCAAAAGATTTTAAAAAATAATTCAGATTTAATGTTTTTAAAAGTCATCTATTACTGTTATGGCAGTAATATTTTCAAATTTAAGTATAATTTAAAATAATTAATAACTGCATCTTAGAATGATTTCTGAAGGATCATGTGACACTGCAGACTGGAGTAATGATGCTGAAAATTCAGCTTGGATCACAGGAATAAATTACATTTTAAAGGTGCAGTGTGTGATTTTTAGTGGCATCTAGTGGTTATCTTACCAAGAAATTAGGTTTACTTTATTATTCAGTAAAACGATGTTATTGCGAATAATAGTGTTACTTGTTCATAATTGTGTCAGTGTTTTATTCACTGACTTTAGCTAGCTTCCTTGCACGAAGAACAACATAGTGACGAAACGCGTTTGTCCGTTTAGGGCTCCTGCAGAAACATGTCAGGGCATTTCAATGTAAGGGGACCCGCGGTATATGTAGATAGAAACGGCTCATTCTAAGATAATAAAAACATAACGGTTCATAGCGGTAAGGTCTTTATACACCACTGAAAAGAGTTATGTATATGATATTGCATTTCTGTCAACAGATCCTCCTAAATATTACACAATGCACCTTTAGAAAATATCAAAGTTATTTTAAACTGAAAATAATATTTCACAATATTACTGCTTTTGTTGTATTTTTGATCAAATAAATGCAGCCTTGGTGAACAAAAGACACTTTCAAAAACAATGAATCATAATTATTCCTAACTTTTGCCGGGTTCAGAATGAAGTCATACCTGAGTGACCATACTGCTGATGTCTCCTGTGTTCGAGGGCAGCAAGATGGTGTTGGACTCCTTGGCCAGGTTGGAGAAAGCAGAGACGTACTGTTCGGCCACACTTAAAGATGCCGCAGCATTTCCATTCTGTACAGTTATGAGACATCAACAAGATGCCTTTATAATGTTAAACAGTCTCAGGTGTAATACTCTATCAGTCAGTTTACACAGCTGAATGACTGAAGAATTGATTTCCTCTCTTCTAAGATACAGTGTCATGTTTATAGGTGTGATCTGAGCTGAGGTGTACCTGCAGAGTGAGCGCCTCGGACAGCAGCCGGATGGCTTTGGCCTTCGCCTCAGCTTTAGCTAAAACAGCATTTGCTTCTCCTGCACAGGGGAAGAAGATATACGTCATATACGTCAGTGAAATTATATTCAGTAAAACGTCAGTGAGGATTATGAATATTCAATCATTCATTTAATTATGAACATATAATTAACATACATTTGCATTATTTAAAAATAATACGAAAAATGTTTTTTATATTTCTTCATAATAATATAAACAATAAAAAGAGTGACAATTATTTCCCAATTTATTTAAATTTGTTTGCTATTATCTGTTATTATAACAGCAATTTGTATTACTATAAATCAATAATAATGTAAAAAAAATTATATTTATGTTTATTTAAATTCACTATAAAAAAATAAATATAAAATACAAATAACCATAATATAAAAAATTAATAATAAAAAAATATTTTAATATAATATGAAACAGCATTCCTAACTTATTTAATTTTAAAATGTTCATGCATTTCCAAGTGAAACGGGTATAAAACTGATATCCAGTGTTATATTAGCATAACTGATATACTATTATAGTTACTTATATTAATATATTATAACATATAATATTAGTATAACATTTTAAATGTTTAAACATTTTATTTCTAAATTTTTTTGTTTTAATTTATTTTATATTGTCATCTTGTTTTTTAGTCATTTTTAATTATATATATATACTGTTTATAAACCGTAGTTTCCGTTTTAGTTTATTTGGGTTTTGTTATTTTAGTACTTCAACTTAAACTAAACAAATAAGAGAAATAGTAAATAGCTGAAATAATTCACATTCGATATTACAGTTACCGTTTATTTTTATTTCAAGTAATGAAATCGTTTTTTTTTTGGTTTTAGACTTTTAACTTACGATAATAACCCTGGTGACATCAGCCAAAAAAGAAATTCAGTTCAGAGGTGGGGTAAGTTATACCATGAATTGTTCACAATAAGATAATTTTGGTTTAATTTGGATTTCAGATTTGACAACAACATTTTATTTCGACTGCTAACATTATTCCAAAGTAAAAAGCCCACCAGCAGCTTTATTAATCTGTTCGGCCTTCTGTCCCTCAGACGCCAGGATCTGAGACTGTTTGCGACCCTCCGCCACATTGATGGCCGCCTCTCTGTGTCCCTCGGACTCCAGAACAGTCGCTCTCTTTTTCCTCTCGGCCTCAACCTGAACGACATTCATGTCATATCAGTCATATGATTTAGAGATGCTGAAGAGATCAAGTTGAAGAGTAAATCCTCATACCTGCATTTGCATAGACTCTTTTACCCGTGGAGGAACGTGAATGTCTTTGATCTCGTATCGAAGACATCGAATCCCCCATTCATCTGATGCCTGGTTTATCGAGTGGACAATATTGGAATTCAGGGACTCTCTTTCCTGCCAAAAGACGAAATGATCCTTAAGCATGCAAATGAATGGTATATCCAATATTGTAAGTCATTGACAGATTGCCTGGCATTCATACCCTAAACACTTTGTCCAGGGTCAGTTTTCCCAACTCTGATCTCATGGTGGTCTGTGCCAGCTGGGTGACGGCATATTCTGGGTCCTCCACGCCATAACTGGCCTTCAGATGAGAACAACAGCATATTATGAGAGGAAAGCCTAAAGAAACACTGGAATAAAGCAGAAAAGCACTCACCTTAAACGGATCAAGTATCCTGAGATATAAAACTCCATCTATCTGCAATGTCACATTGTCTAAAAGCAAAACATCAAATTAAGTTGATCTCAATAATCCATAAAACTGGGAGTGAAAAAGATCAGAATGCTTGTGATTTACCAAGGGAAACTGCTGACTGCTCTGGCACATCTATCACGATCTCTTTGAGACTTTGAACATATTTAATTCTGTCCAAGACTGGAATTAAGAAGTTTAGACCCTGCGGGGAAATCAAATATTTGAAATGGAAGTGATTCATATATAGAAGCTATTGGTGGAGAAGAGATGAGAACTCACTGGTTCCAGGATTCGGTGGAAACGGCCCATCCGCTCCACTACCCAAGCCTCCTGCTGGGGAACGAACAAAACCACAGTGTTCATGGGAAGGCTGGAGGCCCATCGCTGCTGAGCTCGTGTCCCCCACAACACAGGCACTGTCTGACGCGAATGCTGTTCACAGAAGAGAGACAGAACGCAACCAGATGTAGTATATGAAAGCAAATTAACCAGCATAAATATAAATATATATATATATATATATATATATATATATATATATATAAAACATTTATTTTAGCATAAATTCAAAAATACGACAATTAAATAAATACACACACACACACACACATATATATATATAATATATAAGTGTTGTCAAATCGATTAATCGCATCAATCAAAAGTTTGAGTTTATATAATATAATACTGTGTGTGAATATTATTATTATATATTTATATATTATGTATAAATGTTTTATGAATAATTAATAATACTTCATACACACACACACATACATATATATATATATATACACACACACATATATTTATTTTAGATGCGATTAATCGATTTGACAAAAATAATATATTAAAATATATAATTAAGTCAATTTATTAAAAAAAATAAATAAATATTAAAACTCTGAGCACTGTGTAGTAAATGTTGTACAACCATTAAAATATATAATAGTTTAGTGAGTACAAATCTCTGTACTAATTCTAGTACTACTTGTACTGTGTGTGTGTGTGTGTGTGTGTGTGTGTGTGTGTGTGTGTGTGTGTGTGTGTGTGTGTGTGTGTGTGATCAAGATAAATTCCGCTGTATCTCTGCAATGGCAAATAAAGTCATTGACATCTACAAGACCATTTTATTTAATTCAAAAGTAATTAAACATATCTGACACCAGCCAACATGCATATGAGGCTTGAAGGTGAAGTTCACGTAAGTTACATAGTAACGTTAACCCGTTTAATCCCAAATTTGTTCTTGCAACTTGAGTACATTATTTTTACTCCTTAGACCTCCCTAACACTCAAACATTATGCCTTTTTTGATTTTATGTTGGTTAAGTTAGTGAAATATTAGGTTTTATACTCGGTCACAATAGTGACCGGTGGGAAACACCATAGTCAGCATTCATACAAATTCTTCAATTACACCTATTGACACAATTCATTCCAAGACATCCAATACCTCGTTTTGTCATTTTGTGAAGGAGGCTTAGTGAGGTGAAAAGGTTGTCATGTACAAAGTTACACCATGGAGAAACTTCTGCTTGTTCGGCTAGACCCCTATGGGCAACCCCTATGGGCTATCTCAGTCACTGTCAATTGGCTTTATGCCCAGCTGCACTACTTCCTGAACTTCAGCCAGCTCCTTGTTTCCTGTCTGCCATTATTGGGCAAACTTGATTAATTCAGGTGTGTCTGATTCAGGGGGAGGGGGAGGGGGTCACGTACGTCTAGAAGGTCCAACACATTGAAAGTTTCTGGAATACTGATAACTACACTGAACAAAATTATAAACGCAGCACATTTGTTTTTGCCCCCATTTTTCATGAGCTGAACTCAAAGATCTAAGACCTTTTATATGTACACAAAAGGCCTATTTCTCTCAAATATTGTTCACAAATCTGTCTAAATCTGTGTTAGTGAGCACTTCTACTTTGTCAAGATCATCCATCCCCCTCACAGATGTGGCATATGTTCAGTGTAGGATTGCCAATACCAGCCAATACCTGTGTTTTCAATTGAAGCACTGTGTTATACTACCGGTCACAATTGTGACCGTAAACAAATTTACAAGTCTTACGAGCAAAATATATATGCAGGAGTATAATTTTCAAAATATATCAGTAGTAGACCCTTTAAAGAATATATGTACAGAATATGATAGTTCTATCTGTTTATTAAGATGTTTTACATACTACTTTTTGTAGTAGTCTGAGGAAGACATCTGCTGTGTCCGAAATCTCCCACTACTCACTATATAGTGGACTATATAGTGAGCTCGCCATTTTGTAGTGCTGTCCGAATGTATAGTGATGATTATTATACCCTATATAGTCCACTCAATGTATCCCAGAATGCATTTTGAAAAGTAGTGTACAACCGATGGTCACTAACCCAAGCCCTACATACCATCATGCATTGCGCCGATCGTAAAAATTGCGGATGGATGTCAAGGAGAGCAGCGCGACAATACGAATTTGTCATACAAATGTAAGTTATGTTCTTTCTCGTTTAACGTATGATATGTAGTAGTTCAACAATTTTGTCAGACATTAAGCACGTATTGCCCCATTACGCACAAATCATGCCTAATGACCCAGCTTGCTAACATTAGCCCTCTACTGTACAGTAACGTTATTAACAAATGTGTCACGCCGCTAAACTAACATATTTGAACACAAATAAAAGTAAGAATGGATTGTCAATTTATTTTGATTTCGTCAGGGACCGACGATGGTGTGGCCACATTTATTCGCCTGAGGAGAGAGAAGGACCACCTCTTCTCAGGGAAGCGTTTTGCCTCGGCAGCTGGATGGGAGTGAGTTGTGTCAAATTCTTGCGAAGGAGTATTTTGAGTATTCATATACGTGAAATTATACCTTTTATTATTTGACTACATTGCCATCACCGTTAATAATAGGCCTACTGACAGATTTGTTTGTTGTTTGTCAAAATGCATATTTCGTTTTGTATAACGTTAGTGTGTGCAGAATTATTAGGCACGTTGATTTTCTGAACATATTTTATTCCAAGGCACATTTTGGGAATAAATAAATAAATGATTAAATACAACATTAATAGTAGTTTTTAAGAGTAATATGGTTTGGAATTGCCAAAATGTGCCTGGGAATAAAATATGGGAATAAAAGCTGTTTTATTAAGAGTATTATGAGCAAGGTATTTGATAATGAAGATCTGTTTTTTTTTCCCCTAATGTCGACAGGCAAGAGAAAACGGTGTGGCGCGAAAATGAAAATATATGAAATATGTGTATTAATTTTATTTATGTTTATAAGTTATAATCATGTGTGGAGTAACGCATTATAACAGAAACGGCCAGAAATTACTTTTAATTTTACAATTTTGGAGAAATAAGCTCAATATAATGTAATAAAAAAAAAAAATCTATTTAGCCCAGAGCTGGCTCGGCACCAGCTGACAGATGATGGCGCGTTTAAATAGTGCGACAGTAATGACGTAATCAACGGCGCCGAGAGACGATCGAGTAGTGTCCGAAAGTGGTGTTTCTATAATGCTGGTGAGCTCACTATATAGTGCTCTACTCCCTACCCCCTACATAGGGGTTAGGGAGTAGTGGTTTGAATGGAGATTTCGGACACAGCCATCTTCTAGATGTGCAAGCAGGAAGTAACTGATCTGGTCATGTGACCTTTCACACTAGTCACGTGACATTGATAGATTTTAATCAAGACAATCTATTTTGTCATTTAAAAGTTGAATTTCTTGCCCAAAGTCAATAACAACATTTTTAGAGCTTCCAGAAATAAGAAAAAAGATGCGGTCACAATTGTGACCGGTGGGATTAAACGGGTTAATGTGGGATGTAACACGCCTGATGAAACAAGCAGCTAATGTTACAATCATCACGTCTTCAAAGAAATTCATAATACTTATATTAAATATTTAGAATAGTATCTCGAAAGAAAACGTGCGAAAGATCTCGTTTATATCGATTTAATTTCGAAATGAACTTCAAGACAGAATTCAGCTGAAGTGTCAAGCACTGAAGGGACAGTCCTACAGAACAGCAGTGCACGTGTGTTACCTTTAAAAGGCCGCTCCCTGCCCGACACACCACCGTCCTCAGCATTTCCACCCTGTATGAAAACAGATGTTGAAGATGTCTATAACAAATGAATGAACTCTTCTCGAGCTTACACTACAAACGTGACCCTCTAACAGCTGCGGAAATCAAAGTTACAACACCATGAGCGTGTGTCAATTACAAACATCCGGGTCTATAAGGGAAACAAATGCTTTTAATATATGGTTCCGGGAATATGTCCGTAATGTCTGTAGCTGAACGTTGAGTGTGAAATATTACAAATACATTATAATATTTAATTGTACACACCAGTATGTTTATGAATGTTTCTTCTTCCTCTTCTTCTTCTTCTTCTTCTTCTTCTTCTTCTTCTTCTTCTTCTTCTTCTTCTTCTTCTTCTTCTTCTTCTTCTTATTGTTGTTGTTGTTTTTATTTTAAAATTCAGCCAATAGTGGGCAGTAATATTTTTAATTCAGCTTTTAGATGATGTTGTAAAGCAAACTTTTACATTATGGCTATATAACTTCTCTGGGGTGCAATGTGGCTAAATGCCTTCTAGGCTAAAAGTTCCATTGGATGTATTTTTTTTTTCTACATGACAACATACACTACTATACTAAACTACTGTACTGCATCAACTAGTTTAGCATAATTTGGGAAAAAATATAATTTGTTGTGATAAATGTGCAATGTGGGCTCATATCAACAGCTCCAGTCCCGTGTTTTTATTGTTAACCAAAACTAAATGTTATTAAACGTTATTAAAACGTTAATAATTGTTTTCGTAAATTAAATAAAGCTGAAATAAAATGACATATGGGCCTGGTTTCACAGACAGGGCTTAGATTAAGCCAGGATTAGGCATTAATTTAATTAGGGCATTTAACTAGCTTTTACAAACGTGCCTTAGAAAAAAACAGTGTGCATCTTGAGACAAAACAATGGCACTGATGTATTTTAAGATATCTCACTGCAAGTTTCTTTCAGTTAAAACAGCTCAAACAGTCTGGGACTAGCTTAAGCCTTGTCTGTGAAACCAGTGGTTTAAGACTTAATAAAAAAATGAAACAAAAAAATTAACGACAATTAGTAAACTAAACTGAAAAATATATTAAAGCTAATTAAAAATATGAAATAAATTACAAAAGCACATAACATAGCTAAAACTTAAACTATAATTAAAATGAAAAATATAAATATACAAATTAAAATAAAATCTAATTCAAAATATTAATAATTAATATTATAGTAATCCTATAACACTGCTGCAGTCACAATGAAGATTTGTAAAATGTTGTTATTTTACTAATAACAGAATAATGCATACATTAAGTTATGCATAAAATAAAAAAAAATAAAAAAAAATACAAAAATGTACACAAACTGTGTTACAACAGCAACAAGAATTTAACCCATAAATTGTAACTTTTTTTTTGTTTTTGTTTTTTGTTTTACACTGGTAATATTTGACCAAAGGATCACACAAGGTTTTCACAATAGGAGAGTAAATAACAGAAATATCCATATTAGTTGACTTTTGACTGTCATCCTGTTTTATGTCCATACGTCCAAAATGCAACTTTAGAAAGAAAGAAAGAAAGAAAGAAAGAAAGAAAGAAAGAAAGAAAGAAAGAAATGGCAGCGGGTAATAATATAAATGTAAAAACTGATATAAATCAGATATCAAATAAATACTTTGTAGAGCTCACAAACTTTTAAAGTCTTCATAGCTTTATAGAGTATCTAGGCTATTTCTATGTACTTAGAAAGTAAAACTTTCTAAAGAAAACTTCGATCGGGTTTTTATTAGTAAAGCTGCATTTAAGAATGTACAATTTTGTCGAAAATATATTTAAATTAAATTAAAGCACTTTTCATCCTCTTTAGTATATTCAGTGAAGCCAACATTTTCCCAAAAAAAGTGAGAGAGGTCTTGAGCACTGAATATTTTCATTGATAAATTCTGTATCTCACTCCACAATATAACTGATTAAGTAGAATGGCAAAAATATTTATCCACGTTTTGTAGGCCAGCGTCACACCTGTTCCTAGCCACAAGCCACACCCATTAGCTCATCCATTGGTCAACAGTCCAGCAAACCCCGCCCTCTGGGTCAGGGACAATTCTGACGCCATTAAAATCCCTGCAAGCCCCACCTCTGTGAGTTTCTACACATTCAATTTGGTCATGGCGATGGGACATTTGAGTCAGTACGCGTCACCTGTAGGATAGTGCCGAGTTACTCCGTCGAGCATTCGTGCTTCATCAAAGTTACCCTCAGAAGTGCGCTCATGACGAGAAACAACTTGTGACATCATCTGAAATGTCACCGGGCAGCTGATAACTTCGATTATACTGACAGGATTTATCCAGGAGGAAAAACTTCGGTTGCCATGTCTCTCCTTTGCGTGAGAGGTGAGTGCTGTTTTAACGTTACATGTTTGTTCTAACTTTCATGTATTAATGTATTTGCACCTGTCATCAACTCAGCATGCAGTCAGCAGGTATTTTGTTTCTTTAAAAGTTTAGAGGCGCGAGCGCTTTTGTAAACTATAAACATCTTATTATTTCCTTTCTCTGTTTTCATGGAATTATATATATTTCATATAAATTAAGTGATGGTGTCAAGTTCAAACAGGTCTGTGATATTACATAATTTGAGGTTTGCTGTAGGTGTGATGATGTAGCTTGAGGGAAGCAGCTGTTTGTCGTCATGATGTAATACAGCTTCGCAGCCGAAACAATAAATATAGATTTCTAAACTATTGTTAGGTATTAAAAATAAATGAATATTGTCCAATGTTGTATAATCTTTTTTTTTTATTTTAAACAAATCTCACCAATTCGGTGTTGGAGTTATTCAGAGCAACATTCAAGACAACTTACTAACAAATATAAACAGTGTCGGAAATAAAGAATACATTTAATTTATTGCAAAAAAGATGTACGTTAGGCTAGCTGATACTTGCATATAACATGATAGGATATCTGTATTATTTTACTCAAAATTATATTGTGTATGATAGTATTTTAATATAGCATGATAATATTTATTTTTATTTATTTATATTAGTATAACATTTTAACCCTAAAACAGGCAACGTGACTCACGAGACACGTCGTTTTTATTGTCTTTTTTGGGGCATAAGAACGATTTTTTTAATCAAATCCTTTTATCATTTATTACAGCCTGGTCTGTTTTGAGTGTGCTGGTCACATAATTTGCTTCAAATTTTTTGTGATCAATTAGTCAGCCTGACCTAAATCCAACATGGCTGCCAGTGGTGCAGAACATTCAGATTTTGAGATAAGTAAATATATATTAAACTTACCTTTTCTCTGAAAAAAACAAAAACAATACTGCTAACATTAATTGTGAACATTGTCTTAAGGTGCTGAAGGAGAAAATTAAGTAATATGTTGTTTATGTTGTTATTTAGCACGTTTTGAATTGTGTAACTCCTGAGTTACGTTTAGGGTATAAAAAAGGGATTAAACTAGCTCTATTTAAAATGCACTATTCAAACTTAAATGATTGTAATTCAAGAATGCGTTGGAATATAGACCTAAGTTTGGTCTTGTTTTAAAGAAAACAGTCAGCAGATTATTGTTGTAGTGAAAGCACTTAAAAAAAATGAAAGTATGAAAAAGTAATGGAAGTTTAAACTTACAGTAAATCAAATATACTGTACTTAATATTTTTAATTTTGTATAAAATATGTATTTTACTAAGTTTTTTACTATAAAATTACTATAAAATCAAAGCCATATATCTAACCAAGTTGTGTTCCAAATTTGAAGTTGATATCACAAAAATTGAAGTTCCCATGAGATTTTGTTTAGGCATAATACCAAAAATAGCCACCGGGTGACTTACATTCCATTGCATTTAATTGTATGCATTCTGCCATAACAAATTAATAAATTTCTGTCCAAATATCACTTCTGTCACAAAATATGGAACATTGAGACTCAGACCTTTCTGACAATATGTGTTTTGTCAAGATTAGAAAAGGTTTTGATCATAAATTATGAAACATGATGCCTGATAAAAGAATTTAGAGTACTGTTTCTATGGTAACGTAACGTCCAACTTCAAAACGGGTTTCACAGGCTGAATCTTGAGTTCGCAAGCTTTCGAATGATATATAAATTGTCAACATTAGATCAGGTGAAGTATGGGATATAATTGTTTTAAACATGTAGTGGCAGTAACAGTTAACAGATTAATGACTTGGTCTTTTTTTATACCCTAATCAGGCAAAGTGACTCAGGAGACACAACTCATAAAATCCAAAATATATCAAATTAAAAAAAAAATCTTTTGGATATGTTTTATTTAAGTCGAGATGATATAAAAAATGACATGAAATTATTTTTTGCTTAGCATTTTCCACTCTTGCCTGTTTAAGGGTTAAGTATTAAAGTAAATAATATAATAGAAAAATAAATACTAATTAAAAATCGTTTCACAGTGAATTAAATGAAATATATATCAAATAAAACATATCAAATAAAAAAATACATGTTATAATTTGTATATGTATAAAATATAGAAAATAAAATGAATTTGTATACATTATTTTAATATTTAATGCATAATATTAATTTAATATTTTAAATACTTTATTTTGTGGTTTAATTGAGTTATTAATTGAAGACTGTACAATTCGGTATTTACATGTTAATATTTCACGTTATAGTTGGTATTTGTATAAATAGACATAAAATGTATACATGTATTAATGTATATATTTAACTATTTATTTGAATTCTGTTTGTTTAATATTTTAAATGCTATATTTAGTGATTTAATTGAGCTATTAATTGAAGACCATTTCAATTATTGTTAGAATGCAGTATTTTGTAAATGATGCTCGCTCATCAGGCACTCTTGAAGGAAAGCAGATCAAAAACATTGTGTGTCTTCTGCTCTCATACTCTTTCAGAGATGCACATTCTCCTTTTATTTTTGGTCACCGGCCAGTTGCAGATCAACATCTCCATCATTTCCTCTCTTTCTTTTCTGCACTCAATGGCAATGCTTGCTTTGCTGTTTGCTGTCTTTGGTGAAAGTGTCTCTGCTTAATGTCCACACACACAATATAGCTTGAAGGCTGAGTGGGGTGTGGGGGTGGGATGGGATCTGTACTCTGATTGCTCATCCACATCTATGAAGAGGTGCAGGCTAATGTGATTTAAACAGTGATTGGGCTGTTCGACAAAAGAAAAGAAGCAAATACATTTTACAGTGGGACCAGTCATTGTGGTACTCTTTTGTTCCCTGTAGAGAGGTGCAGAGGTGACATCAGAATCCAGAAGTCTAATTCACCGCTGGTTCCTTTGAGATTTTCCTATGGGGGTTTATAATAGAGTTTTTCGATTTATGTGTAAAATAAAGCCTGTGGTTAACATGACTATACTTTGACGTTTTGTTCTACAACGTAAACTGCACACACTCACACTCTAAAATGCCCTATCTAGTTACTTTGTACGTTTTTAATTTTTCAAAAATAAAATTTGTGTGTGTCTTTAGCAAGGTTCAAAGTTTTGGGAAGAAGGAGGCGGGAACCAGCGAACATTTAACATCTTTAATAATAAAATAAATCAAATACAAAAACAAAAGTATCCGCCAGCAGCCCCTCGCGGACGACTGCTGGCTACACAAAACAGAAATAAAACAACATAAAATCATGCCTGTTCCTCTCTCGATCTTCAGCATCGTCGCTCCTCCTTTATGCTTCCGCTCCTCCGTGAGAGATGCGAGACCGATGCGTCTCACAGGTGACGTTCATTATAACTCACGCCACCGGCGTGCTCGTCTGTTGTGTAGTATATGCACGCTGCTATGACCTGACGATGACATATGACAAACCTAGTTGTGTAGTGTGAGTGCCACAGCAATTCAGCTAGTCTTACAGTCCTGTAGAGCAGTAGTTCCCAAAGTGGGTGCCGTGACAACTGGCTAGGGGTGCCGCAGAATCTCAGCTTTTTTCCAACTTAAGGCGAGACACTACAGGTGAATAGGGTAATTTTTTTAACTATCAGATATCACCATGAAACTTTGCCAGTTGATTACCTACATTAAGATGAGAAAAAAATGTATTACAAGTTTTCTGTAATTTAATGTTTAAATATGCAAAAGAGGCATTGTCTAATTAAATATGCGCTATTTTGCATATATTTTAAAAAACGAAATCTGAGTATTGGACAAAGCCAGGTTCAAAATTATTTTTTCATCATGTTCACATATCAGATGGGGAAAAAATTACAGAGGGATTTATGGATATCTACTTTTGTTATCCTGTAAATCAGAATATACTGCTAATAGCCTTAAAAAAATGATTTTCGCCATGTTTTTGGGAATAAAATGTTATATAAATCAGGCTAGGAATAATATATTTACAAATCCCTCTGTAAATGTCTTCATAATATAACTAGGTACAAGACTGGAAAGTTTGGTGTATATAGGTGCTACTGAAGTGGAGATTTCGGACTTGGAGTATGACAGAAAAGTCATTTTGAGAAAACGTGCTTTAAAGATTTCGCATCAGCCAATGAGATTGCGCATTTAGAGTAAAATCCCCCCTTTTACTTTCGCGATTGGTTGCTGATGAAAAGGAAATGACCATATTTGGATCCGGCAGTCTTGTTCAGGAGAGAGAGAGCTTTCTAACGGTGTGTGTGATGACAGGGTGCAGATCACGATCGCGGAGCAGAGGGATGATTTATAACGACAACTTTTGATGAATTTATGAGAAATCTACAGACGCAAACAGACAAAGTGTAGTAAAATAAAGACCTAAATGTGTATTTCGGACTTTTTTTCACCACAAGTCTGAAAGAAGACATGTTATTGAAGACAAATATCCCAAAATCTCAAAATTGACCAGTGAAAAAAAAACGATGTTTTTGCCTGCCGTGTCTCGCCTTAAACAGCCTAAAATATCCCATTAAAATGTCCGCGACACAGTTCCATGCACAGATATTTTAGTTTCATTTTTTAAGTTAAGGTCAGGTTTGAACAAATAAGAAACCTATAGAAAAAATTTAATTGGAGTTGGCTATTACAGTCCCCCCAGAAAAACGTGATTATGCGATCGCATGATTTAGTGCATAATCAGCCAAAGTCCGCATATTCATGGGGGGGCCGCATTTTTTCAAATACACCGCACTTTCGCCGCATAAATTGCCGATTTCCGCGCAAAATATGCGGGGCTTGCATGATTTCGTAATCCGCGCATTTTCGTTGCAAAAAAGTCACATATCTTAGCAGAAAGTTGAAAAATGTTGCGTTTGCTTCACACAAGAGCAGCCACTTCCCCCTGTTGCCATGGGAACGTTATGAAGTGACGTAATTACGTGACGTGAACATCATCGAAAAGCTGTAAAACAGGAGCACACTTTTATTTTTTTATATTTTATTTATTCATTTTTACAGAAGTTGTAGCATATTCCTTTTGTAAAGCTACAGAACTTGTTTGACTCATCAATGTTTTGTAAGTTTGATGTTTTTATTTAAGTCTGAAATAAAACAAGATGAGAACTGAAATATTCCAGCACTTTCTGTGATGTAGTATGCTTGCTTATCATAGGAAGTAATAAGAAATGACTCTTTACATTAAGGTAGTAGCCTAGTGAGAACAGGGTTTTGGGGAATCACTTTTTTTTCCTCTTTTTCATCAAACCGCAATTCTTGCAAGTTCCCGCAATTCTTGCAAGTTCCCTCAATTTCATTGCATAAAATTGCATAAATATCCCGCATATTCCATCGCATTTTTTTAAGAAAACTGGCCGCATAATCAAGGATTTTTGCCCGCAACGATCACAAAACAACTCCGCGTTTTTCTGGAAGGACTGTTTGCTATTATTTAAAGAGTTAAGTATCAATCTTTAAATGTGTTTTGTTCCAATGATTCCCACATAAAGTAATTGGTTCAAATCACTTACTGAAAGTCATTGTCATAAAATACACTTGTTTGTTAACAATGAGTTGAACATTCTTGTTCACTTTTATTTATTTTGAAGATCTGAGGTGAATTGTTGCTTTCAGTACGGCTATAAAATACACACAAAATGTTATTCAAACTCACACAGACGCTTAACATTAAAGGGGACATATCATGCTAAATCCACTTTTTTAGCCCGTAAATGCAGTTGTTTGTATATTTGGAGTGTTTATAAGTACAGAAAATTTGAAATTAGTCTCTTCAGGTGCTTCATTGATATCTTTAAATTCTGTTTTGGTCATATTTTTCAACCTGTTCCGATTTTTCTATTATCTATGACGTTTTTTGAACTATTACGTCACAGTATTTGCAGCGGAACTGCCAAATAAGGACATCGACTTCCGGCCCAACACTTCGAGCAATCCGCCATTATTATTTCTCGCTGCGATTTTGTAGTCCAAGCTTAAAGGGTTAGTTCGCCCATTTAAGACATGAAGTTGTATGGAATCCTTACCAGCACTATAGTGCATACACACTGACCCACTCTGTAGTCACCTCCCTGGTCAGCAGGCACGTGCACAGGTAGGGCTCAACCTGTGCAGAGCACATGCCCTTTTTGCTCTTACACTCGAAGTGCCCTTTTTTTTTTTTTTTTGGTGGTGGTGGTGTTTTTTTTTTCTTCTTCAATAAATCAATGCTATTGGTCACCCTTTACGTCTATCTGTCTGTTTTTAAAATATTTAGCCAATAAAAGTTCTTAAAAAGAGCTTGTGTAAATCTTGTTCGATCCTCAAACTGTCAGTAAACCTGATAACTCCGCCCCCTCTATCGTGACTGAATGAACTGAAGCTCTGCAGCAGCCGCAGAGCAGACAGCAGCTGAACGAAGTTTTGCAAGGGTATATAAAGATCTTGTTGTTTGAATAAGTACTAAACACTTTGTCTATAAAAGCTCATATTTTATTTATTTGATGTCTGACTGAGACATGTGGGACCTGAGAGAGGTCTAGGCTAGAATTGGCCATCTAGTCATAGCCAATACATAGCCTACACTTAAATAGCCTGTGCATACAGTAGCATTTCATCTTTTATAAAATGCGATTTTGGCCAAATGTATTTTACAACAGGAAAAACTGAGCGCCTATATAGCTACAACAAACTTAACCCGTTGATGAAAATGTAACTTAATGTGAGTTTTAATGACGGACAAAATGCACATTTGCACACATTCGCTGGTCAAAAACCCCGTAACTGTATTTGAGTTTGACTTTTGTAAAATGTTAACAATATATTCATAAGTAATACAACAACATATAATTTGTTTTTACCATCGGAAAATCATAAGCACAGGCGCGCCCCCGCGCTGTTTCATACTGAAACTACACAAAGCGACTGAGTGATCCTCGTCGTCACCTAGGTAACATATATTTCTAAGAAATTTTCTTCTTTGATTTATGATTGCTGATACACTTAATTTATTAACATTTCATCTTGTTATGGTAATAATATCAAATTATGGTTAATTCAAGGCTGTTGATATGCACGTATTCGCTATATAGTTTTTTTAATCTATAGTAGGCCTATTCTATACTCTCCGCTCGTCCTCACATGTATAAATGTAGTAAAACATGGTTTTACTACAGTAATGTTGTAGTAGTAACTAAAAAAAAAACGTTACAGAAGATCACTGTGAAATCTTAATGTAATTCATGATTTAATTCATTCCAATGCTTAATTTATTTGATCAAAATACAACAAATACAGTAATATTGTGAAATATTTTTACAATCTAAAATAACTCTTTTCTATTTAAATATTTTAAAAAGTTATTTATATCTGTGATCAAAGCTGAATTTTCAGCATCATTACTCTTCAGTGTCATGTGGTCCTTCGGAAATGCTTTTCACTGCAACTGTACTTTTCACACTATTTTATTTATTTATTTTCATTGCTGGCTTATTTTAGGTAAAGTGTAGTGAACAAGGGACCTTCAAGAGACCAACATTCCTGGTCCTCCACAGTATCAAGTTTTTGCCAGGTAGGCGGATACATGTTGGATATGCTATCGTTGTATGGCTACCATTGAATGGCTATAGTTTCTTATAATCTGGAATTGAGTTGGACATAATTATTTAAATTATATTTCAAAATAGTTTCTCAAAAATACTTGACTCATGTTTATGTGTGACATTGAGAAAAGGGGAAGATAGCGCAATGTTAACCAAATAATACAAATTAGCTTATGAAACCAAACAGAATAGCTAAAAAAATATATTTTATTGAACTTTGTGTGTGCAAAGCAGAGAAAAAAATTATATATATATATATATATATATATATATATATATATATATATATATATATATACGTTTTTTTATAACTATAACATTTATTTTAAAAAATTATAACTGATATAACTATTTTTGTACTTGAATTTTGATTACTTGGTGGGGGAAAAAAAGGGAGGGGGGGTGCCCTTTTTCAGTTTCAGCACATGCCCATCAAAAGGTCTGTGCACGGCCCTGCTGGTCAGAGTTCTGGCCGCTGGAAGTTTTTCAAGAAAGTACTCCCGAAAGTAGTACTCCCTCAAAACTGTGCGTTTTTACGTGAAAAAATTATTTGCGTTTCAAAGCTTGATTAATTTAACACACAAAAAACACGCTGGTCAAAATTCATACCTCAGTTTTAATCGGCACTATTTTCTTTCCATTTCTATCAATCCGCGCTGCTGTCAACGTCAACAGTTCGCACGTTCCGATCAGCTGTTCCATAGTGTTTACACAATCGACTATGAAACGACGTAAAAAGTAGAAAATGAACGATGGTGCGAACTTGTAAATTTCCAGGCTGTGGCCACAAGAATGTGCCGGGATCACCGTTCAGATTCCATCGTTTTCCTGTTTCGGATATAGCTACGAGACAGCTTTGGCTGGTTGCCATCGTCTACTCTGCGGGAGCTAAAATATCCAGAATCAAGGATTATCGTGTGTGCAGTGCTCACTTCAGCGAAGACGATCACATCCCCAACCAAGGAGGAAAAAGAAAAAAACTGATTTTAAAGAGTTTTGCTGTACCAGTACCACGGGTAAGCTCTATTTACTAACTTTATGATCCCATGTCTAAACTTGGGTCTAGACATGTTGTCAGCGAGTCGCGCTATCAACAGCTGATCGGAACGTGCGCACTGTTGACGTTGACAGCAGCGCGGATTGATAGAAATGGAAAGAAAATAGTGCCGATTAAAACTGAGGTATGAATTTTGACCGGCGTGTTTTTTGTGTGTTAAATTAATCAAGCTTTGAAACGCAAATAATTTTTTCACGTAAAAACGCACAGTTTTGAGGCCCCGGAAACTAACCGGGAGTACTTTCTTGAAAAACTTCCAGCGGCCAGAACTCTGACCAGGGAGGTGACTACTGAGTGGGTCAGTGTGTATGTACTATAGTGCTGGTAAGGATTCCATACAACTTCATGTCTTAAATGGGCAAACTAACCCTTTAAGGATGCAGAAGTTACGAGAGAGTAATTCATAATGTTCGGTTGTTGGATGTAGTAAGTAACCCACACGCTTCATTAAGAACCTCTTTGAAGTGCCTGGTTGAGTTTTATTTTTCACGGAACTGTTCCCACATGTGTGGGTAAAGTTATTTTTGTGTGCGCGAAGCACTTCAAGGATAACTAAGTTACTTCAGCAACCTCCGCCAGTATAAAGAAGGATTTGCCGATAGACTTCGTCTGATTGAGGGGTCAATTCCTTCTATCTTTGGAGGCGATGAACAGAGCACTTTGGTAAGCTGTAAATAACGTTAATAAAAATAAAGTACTTTACTTTCTTTAAAACACACGGTGGTCATGGTTTAGCAGTACTTTTGTCTGTCTTTTTAATTTTTTTTAAGTACACGTCTGTAGCAGTATTACTGTTGTTGAGTTTCATCATGACACTGGTCATTTAGCTGCTGTGTTTTCTGATGCTTTTCTAAACGTAGCATATTATAAATACAGATTTTTAGTGGTAAGATTAGGCCGTAGTCATTTGTCTTGTTAGTATGCTTATTTTAACAAGACAAATAATCGACTTTCACTTTATTTAGAGGGCTAAACCAACAAGGCACAGACCAACATTTGCTGACAAAGGCTGTCAAACAAAACCCCAGATGTGCTCAGTTGGGACACAGCTTTCTATGAAAACTCTACCTCCTGTCAAAAGTACAGGTTAGCAGGTTCGTTGTCTTCATTTTCATCTCGCTCCGGGTCCGACTCTGGCTCGAACATGTAAGGCTTGATAGACAAGTCTTCCGTTGTTGACATTTTGTTAATAACGTGTGAATAAAAAGTTTCTGTGCCACTAGATAATCGTATCTCTGCTATCAAACTACAAAAATGGCCGAACGGGGTGGAGTTGAACCGAGTGTCACCTCTGCGAGCTGGAGAGGGGGTGGGGTATGAAGTGTCTCATTTGCATTTAAAGAGACCGCACCAAAACGAGTAGCTCTCAGGCGCACATCAGAAAAGGGGTAGAAAAGGGGCCTGTGGAGCTATAATAATGAGGAATTCAGACCCAAGCATTGCAGTTCTGCTTTATATAGACCACAAATGTATGATTTTATATGTAAAAAGGAACGGTTTAAAAGCATGATATGTCCCCTTTAAATAAAGCATATAAACAGTACCTGAGATTATCATATTTCCTGTTTTTGTTTCTAAAATAGAATCATCACGTGTCGCAGTTGCGGCTGGTTAGGACAAAAACTCCTTTTGGACAAAAAAAGATACCTTTAATCGCGTGTCGCGTTGCTTCTAATTAGGACACTGTGTTAGGCCTATGTCTGTTGTGATGCATTCATAATAAATTCATGCTGCTGTTTATGCTTCATTTGTTGTTTGCTCATCAAGATTTAATTTTATATATGGGTCAAAATCACTATAATTTGCCTTTGGTGTCCTCATCAGAATCACTCAGTCATCATGAACGTTATGCAAAAGAATGAAATTCTGAGGTTTTATGATAAATCAACAAACATTTACACACTTAGACGTACAATGATAAATCTCTTGAAATGTGTTTTTCTCATTTTATAACATTTTCTTTGATTGGATGTATGTGACTTTGGCATGTCCCACACGTTGCTCAGCTAACTTCAGTGAGTGTAAAAAGTGGTGAAATGACACAAAATTAAAAATTATTTGTATTCTTGTTCTTTGATAAAAAGTTGTCTTGGCTAAAGTTGTTTGATAAAACAAGTAAATTTGATCCTTCATATGCTATTTTCATAATAATATTAAACGTATGTACACATACGTTTAGTTTAATTGGGTTGCTGTGGGTTGCCCCGCCCTCAGGCCAGTAAACGCATCATCAGAGAAGAGAAGAGGGCTCCGTCCGAATACGCATACTTTCTTTAGAGTAGGTACTTATTCTGAATAAGCAATTACTTCACAGCCGCTAAAACGAATGTTAGATAGTATGAATGTGTGTTGTTATGAATGTAATCTGGATGTACTATTTTCACCATGTTGTCATTATCATGTGACCTTCCAGTGTCAGTTTAGTCACTTCACTGCCGTTCACAAATCCTCTCCCGTGGCCTCATGGGATTGTAAAGTGTCCATCGTATGCATACTTCAGGGTACTTTTTGCCTACTCTTTTATGAGTACTGTGAATTCAGACATACTTTTTTGGTCACATACTGTTTTTCGCTTACTATATAGTAGGAAAGTATGTGATTTTGGATGCAGCCGAGATGTCGCTGCAAGAGAGAGGTGAAGTTATTTTGATTAAAGATTATGAAGCACTTTAATAAAAAAAAATATATATATTTGCATGAATAAATCATTTATAATACATACAGCAATATTTCATAAAAAAGAACTGTCCATTTGGATTTCATGGTGACTTTAAAGGAATAGTGTGGTTTTTGATTTGATTTAGGTGCCACCACAGGATTTATTTGCAGCAGACATTCCTAAAACAGAAAGAATCAGGGGAGACGAGTAGATCTGCGCAGATACAAACACTACATAAGAAACGTGTTCACTGAGGATCTCCAAACAAGTCAATTATTCAGAGAGATAAAGGAAATGTTTGTGCAGGAACCAGACTGTGATTAAATTCCTTAGCGTGTCTCACAAGAGCTGTTTAAGGTATAAAATTTCACAACCCTTTTCTCAACAGACTTCCGGTATCCTCAGATTTCACAAATTACACCTTTTACTCGCACGAAAGTTTGGCTTTGTTGGTGGATCACCAGTTTGAAATTCTTCTGCATGTTTTCAATTGTGATGTAGTTTCCTTATTGTTATTTCTTTTACACTTATCCGGAACAGGAGGATTTGAGTATTTGGAAGCACATTAACTCAGTAGTACAGGACATACAGAGTGAAGAAAGTGCAGTAAGCTTGGATATCCTCTTCTCAGTGTAGGGAGCTTCTGTTCTGTTGTATTCCGTGCAGGTTGGCGGCCTGAACTGAGCACAGGTTATTGTATGTAAGAGCTGCCATTTAGCTGATGACTTGCAGTTCTGCTCATAAGTTTACATAACCCTCGAAGCAAATGCTAATAATAATTTTTAAAAAAGAGGGATCATAGAAATTGCATTAATTGTAAAACTGCCCTTCAGAAGCTGCATAACATGTTTCCCCAAAGACAGAATAAGCCTTCAATTTACCCTAGTCATCTAATTCAAAAAGTTTACACCCCCGGCTCTTAAAGGGATTGTACACTAAAAAATTAAAATTCAGTCATTTACATACCCTCAAGTTGTTTCAAATCTGTATGAATTTCTTTCTTCTGCTGAACTCAAAAGATGATATTTTGTAGAATGTCGGTAACCACATAGTTGATGGACCCCATTGACTTCCATATTATTATTTTTTTCTCCATACTATGGAAGTCAATGGGGCCTTGGGCCTGTTTGGTTGCCCATATTCTTAAAAATTTCTTCTTTTGTGTTCAACAGAAGAAAAAAACTCATATGACTTTATTAAAACCCTTTCACACGTAAGTTTAAAATATTCAAACTGACCCCCCAGCGTGAGTTTCTCAAGGCAACCGTTATTTAGAACCAGTCACTTTAATGTTTCCATGGTGACGTGTTATTGCTTGTCATGTGACGCAGCGCAACCACAACACAGCGCTGGATGAATGATAATCTGCTTTTATGTCATTTTTCCTTTTTATTCAAAATATTCACAAATGTATTAGCTATAGCATGAAACATTGATATTCCGATTGTCAAATATGTGCAAGTGGATGTGTTTTGTTGTTTAGACACCTTTATAACAATCCCGTTAGTTGAGCTGTATGCACGATGGGCGCCGCCATGTTAGTTTGTGCCACAGTTCAGAGAATTGTATCTGTTGTAGGGGTCGACCGATATGTGATTTTCAGGGCCGATGCCGATACCGATTATTACAGATCAAGTAGACCGATAACCGATATTTTAAAACCGATATATATATATATATATATATATATGTATGTCTGGTGTAAAAATGTTTTGACAAATGCTTTCTTTAAATTATTTTAAACATATCTTTAAATCTGAGAACTGTTAATAATAACATTATTATTATTAATAATAATAATAATAATAATAATAACAAAAAAAAATGTGCAGGGAGCACCCAGCAGCATTCTGTAAAACTTAAAGACTATTTTAATGGTTAAATAAAATTTTAGTAATCAAGAAGCATTTCTAATTAATTTAAATCATCAAACTTATTCAATTTATTTACAGTTTAACAAAAACTACTTGTTTAGGGCCCTATGAAAAAACGAACTTTTATTTTGACGGGTTGCCGTGGAGTTCTTTGAGTTTCTGTGTGTTTATGATATGACGAAAACTTTTCTCAGTTGAAGCTTTAAAAAGCTCATGAAGTGACTTTATGCAATCATGTCCTCATATAATGCTGAGGCTGAAAACAGCGCAAGCGTCACGCGTGCTCCAGTGTGTGTGTGTGTGTGTGTGTGTGTGTGGTAAATGAAATCACGCGTCTGCACTATTCATTTAGAGACACGCAGGATTCATATTTAAATAGTCTTTTTGCGGTTTGAAATTCGATTTGATTTGTACTGACCTGCTTTTTATTAATTCATCAAGAAGTTGACAAATTCCGTGACATTCCGCTTTATACAGTAAATTCCGTTTTTATGACTGGATTCTGCGATTCCGTCTGTGTTTTCTGCATCGCGGACATCACAGGACCCTAATATATTGAGGTGTTTTGCAACTTCAGTGTAGTAATTTATTGCTACTTCAGTAAAGTCTGCTGCTGCCTTAACTTTGAGAGACAAGACAACTGATGCGTGATCAGTGCAGCAGTTCCAGTCAGCGAGTGCTGTCGGTGTGAGTGTTAGCAACTTTCAGTGCCTTCAGCTTTCTGCATTGATTGGCCGGACTCGTGACTCCCAACAAATCAGATGTGCAGGACATTGCATTGGTCTAGTCTACAGAGTGGTGAGTTCCGACAGAGGTGGCTGCGTCAGAGCCAAATATAGCGCATTTCAAAATTAAATTATTTTATCGGCAAATCGGTTTTGAAAATGGCCGATACCGATAACCATAAAAATGCTCAATATTGACGCCGATAACCGGCCATCCCGATAATCGGTCGACCCCTAATCTGTTGGATTTACAACACGTCAATTCCTCCACTTCTTACGAAATACATGAAATTAAGTGGCCGGTGAACTGGGAGAAGAATAGGGTAAAATGTAAAGCTACTTACACAATGTGTATCTGATAAGAATAAAACGTGTCGTCTTATTATAATGGAAAGGATTATCATTGCCGCTTCCATAGACATCAGTGTTTATTTTACAAACTCAAAATTGTTTTTGTTTAGCATTGACTAGCATTGTTTTGCTAGTACTTATGTGTATTTAAATGTTTGAAACCTAAAATAAACATTATGTGGTTGAAAACACTCAATAGTTGTGATATATGACAGCACTGAGTGCGTCCGTCTCTGGCTCAACGCCAGCCAACTCGCGAAAGCACGTTTGAATTTAGCAGTTGATCAAGTGATGCACTGACTGTTCTAATCACACCGGTGTGATCGTACACTCCAGGGACCAGCCAAGACTGATCACACCGGTGTGATCGTACGTGCGAAAGGGTTAAAACTCGTCCAACTCATGTTTGGAACAACTTGATGGTGAGGAAATGATGACTGAAGTTTAATTTTTGGGTGAACTATCCCTTTAATGTATTTTCTGCAATGGGTATTTAAACTTATGAGCAGAATTGTACATCACCCACATTTTGTCCTCTGTAATGAATTACCTGCGTTTAGACCAACCTAAGAAGCGCTCTGGCCTTCCTGACTCACCGTCCACCTCTTTAAGCATGGTTTTGTTTCTTTATTTATTACTGTTCAGACAAAAGGCCTATCTCCATGGTGATGTCATTACACACACAAATGAGCGATCTCTCCTCGCATCCACGCAAGACGGACACAAAGAGTGCCCGTGTGGGGTCACATGGACCTACGTTTGTTAGTGTGACTGGTTTGGTTCGATCACTAGATCCGTTTGTTGTGGGTTTGCAGAATAGACGTACCGGTGCACGTTTGCAGACATTTATCAGATTGTCTTTATTAGAGCCATATGGGGTGCTGATCTGCTGTGTTCACTATGTTTAATTAAAGAGATAAAAGAACTATTAAATAAGTGGCTTTGTACACTTGTGTTGATGGATTGTGTGTATTTATGAAGCATGCATGGCTGGGTTTTACATCTCTACTGCATTCACTTGCTTACTTGTGATCCCCTGGTGTGGGAATGAAGGTTCCTCATGATGCGTTTGAATCATTTAGTGAATATTGTTGTTCAGCACTTGTTCAGAATGAATTACTAAAGGCTCAGAATAAATCATCTGGTTATGTTTTTTTATGTTTCATTTTATTAAAAATGTATATCTTTAACTACACATTGTCGAATGAACAATTATTCTGTATTGATGTTGATTGATGCTTCACTAACTTTAAGTACACAACAAGTTCAGTTAGTAAATCAAATGTTGATTCGGTAACCTCTCTGACCAATTCAGTCAGTTTGTTCACTGAAGGATTTGTTAAACTGATTCAGAATGGTACCTTCTAGTGCTGTCAAATCGATTAATCTAACATAAATGCTTGTGTTTATATAAAATATGTGTGTGTGTGTGTGTGTGTGTATGTATATATATATGCATGTGTGTGTGTGTATATATATATATATATATATATATATATAATAATGTGTGCGTGCCTGTGTGTGATTAGTTGAGACACACACACACACTATACATATATATATAAAACACAAACTTTTATGTTAGATATAATCACGATTAATCGATTTGAAAGCACTATTACCTTCTGTGTTTTCTAAACCATTTGGTTATAGAACCAGCTCATATGAGTTATGTTGTGAATGAGTTATGTTTTTATCTCTGTTTTTATCTCCTCAAAATAATTATTTATTTATTTTCCTAAATAATTTCGTATTTTGCTTTAGATTTTTGGCTCTGATGTCACCTAGACTGCGTAGGCTGTTGTTTTATTAGCTAAATAGCTATTTGGGCATCGTTTTAGCAAACTTTTGCTACCATTGAACAATTGCTAGCTTAAATCTCACAACTTCTGAGATATAAACTTGCGCTTGCAAGTCAGAATTGTGAAATATAAACTGGCAATTGCAAGGAAAAATGTCAGAACTGTGAGCTGACATTTTCTCTCAGAATATTGTTTTTATAACTTGCATATTTTTTATTCCATGGTGGGAACAAACTCCAGAGAAAAGGGGCATTCCCTGTATTGTAATTAATCATAAAAGGGTCATATCTGTCATCTTTTGAATTCAGGTAAATGTAAACATAGTTTAATTTTGTTGCTAATGACCATTAAAACCCAAGACCAAAAAATACAAAATGTTTAATTTTAAATGTCAGAAGAAACCTTCCTCGGGAGAAAAAAATGAAATATTTATTAAATATTATAATTGAATTCTTTAATTTAATGGTTATGCTCCAAAGGTAGCGAGCGAGCGTGTGTCTGACGGTGAGTCCTCACACTGAAGTGAGTGGGGGGATTGTAAATGTAATCCTCTGGCCATCTGTTGCTCTCTCCGTCCAGTCATCCAGCATCCTCCTCGCTGGCTGCAGGGTCAAAAGTTAACCGTACACCGTATGACGCCCTGCTTCCACTTCCTGCTTCGTACACTGTATTTCTAGCTTTCCTCCAGTGTTTGTCTGGTCACTTTATAGAGATTGAGAAGCTGCCGAAATCTCAATCACATGATGTGTAGCTGATGTTTTAGTTAATTATTTTTAGTAAATTCTCACTAAATAATGTTAAATAAATGTTCCATTTATTATATATCTATAATATCTATTATATATCTATAGACCGTTCCCTGGTCTCTAGATATCGGCTATTGAAAAACACATATTGGTTGATCACAACTGTTCGGTTAACTTTTTTTGCTGTTTTATATATAGATAGATAGATAGATAGATAGATAGATAGATAGAGTTGTTGCCACGGCAACAACCAGGAGAAGTCATGTTTAAGACTTGCTGCTGAACAAAACGCTTGTTTTCGGTCCAAAAATTGGATAAACACCGACTTTTTATGAGGAAAATATAAGAGAAGTGACCACAACACACCAGAGGAGAGACAAAGAGGAAAAAGATAGAGAAAGAAAGAGACAGAATGAAAAAAGATACAAAAAGAAAAAAGATACAGTTGGAAGCAGGAGCTCAGAAACAGAGCTCAGAAACAGAGCATCAAACTGAAAAGTAACAAACAAGGAGAAAACAAAAACAAACAAGAAGATAGAGGGACTCAAGCAAGTAACTGGACACTGACATCAGTAAGTTTTTACATTTATTACTGTAAAACAAGTCCCAACTGAAACACTAAAACTAATAGCTAACAAGCTAACATTGGACTGTGGTTACTTAGCAACGGCATCAATAACAACAGTAGTGCTGTTTTAAACAAGGAACACAGAAGCTTTAAGATCAACTGTTTCATGATGTCTACACACTCTGAAACCTTTGAATATCCCCCAGCTATCAAAAGCAAAACTGCAAGAGGAAAATATAAACAGACAATACTTCGAGAAAGACCAGAAATACTGTTCCTGGACCATTACAAAGATGGAAGGTCCTGTAATTTAATCTTTTGGACTGATGAACCATATGCCTGGCTGAATGTGTTCAGCTCTCACTACCCAGCAATGAAGAGAGCAGGCATTTGTAATGGATGGAAAATAAGTGTACTGGAAGAAAATGACTCTGACACCACCAAAATAACAGTGAACCTGTTCAAAAATGGAACTACCATGATACAAGGCGACCTGAGACAGTTTGAGTATGACTTTCCTGCAATGAGATTGAAAGCTGAGAAGGAGGTCCTCGCAAGTATCGCTCCAACCCTGAGAGTCAAACCGTCCTGTTCTGTCCCTGCTCCAGACAGACAGCATGATGCTGACACTGATCCTCCCCTGCTACAGCACTCTGAGGCCCTGGACATCATGAGAGAACACTTCTCCCAGATGGAAATAGAACTGGTACAGATCAGAGAGAAGCTGGACCAACAGCAGCCTACAACCCATACTGTCAATGACTTCCAGGCCAAAAAAGAACAGGTTAGTGTCAACTCAAAGCTGAGAGAGTTTCAACAAGAACTAGATAGTCAGAGAAGACCGCTGGATGATCTCAGTGAGGAGATGAAAGAACTTAGGAAAGACAGAGACAACTGCAGAACTGAATTGGCTACTCTGAGAGAAGAGATACAGGACAGGGACAGGCTCAACCTACAAGCCAGACTGAACTCCACGCAACCCCCTGTGCCCACCTCTCAGATCCAGACCACATCCAACCAAACTCCCACTACACCTGCTGAAAGACAACACAGCCCTTTCCTCGAGGACCCTCTCACACAGCCTGGTGCTGACTCGATTCCCCCTTCTGTACCAACCAGCTGCCTCCATACAAACATCCTAAACCAAAACACTAGTCCCAATCCTGCACCTGTCCAAGGCCCTACCTGTAACCTGCCTGCAGCTAGGAGCTCCAGACCTGAAACCACCACCACAGCTCCACATCCAGACCCGACAGCTGAGAATGAACAAAGACACACAGGCAGAAGGGCTGACATTACCCTCCTCATGGACTCAAATGGAAAGTTCCTAAATGAAAAGACCTTATTCCCAAGACACAGAACGGAGAAGATCTGGTGCCCCAATACCAGGAGAGCCCTGGAGCTGATAACAGTACCTGAGCTAGGCTCACCTAGCCACATCATCATTCACACAGGCACCAACGACTTAAGGACCCAGCAGGACAGACTGGTGTACTCTCTGAGGAGAGTCATTGAGCAAGCATCCACCAATTTCCCTACCAGCAAGATAGTCATATCTGCACTGCTGCACATGAGAGACTTCCACCCCCACACCATTCACAGAGTGAATATCAGCCTCTCCAGGAACTGTGCCCTCAAACCCAACGTGGTCTTTGCCCACCACCCAACCCTCCACCTGGACTGCCTGTATGATAACATACACCTACATAGAAATGCAGTCCCCACCCTTGCTAGGACTCTGAAGGATGTTGCTTTTGGAAGGAGCCCTGGTACAACTCCAAGGGGTAACCACACAACGCAGACCCCACGCAGACCTCCAGGACGTCCTAGACCTTCAAGACCATCCAGACCTCCACCATACATCCACCCCCGGCCATCAGAGAGGATGGTCAGGCCACCAAACCCACTGCATCACCAACATCACAACCCTCAGCCTATCCCACAGCCAACACAACACTGGCCCCCGATACCCAGCCAGAGAGCCCCCCCAGCCTGGAGGTCCTATACGCCCCCTCATCCCAATGGCAGAACCAAGACTACAGGAGCAACAGCCTACTGGACTGAACTATGCTGCAGCGGTGAGAAGAGCCACAACCCCACCCCCCTCTGGTGAACTCAAAGACATATTACACATGCTAAACCTGCTCTGCTCTCGCCTCATATAGCTACATGATGGAAGAGCAGAGACCTCTTAGAGGACTTATAATAAGTCATAGTATAACATGTTGGATATCATTTTAAATGATTAGTAATATAAGGACAATTCTTAACAATATCTCACACATAATACATTCTAAAATGTCACTCAAAGTTTAATATTTTATTTTACCTACAGCATTATTTTCCATTTATTTATTTATTTATATATTTACTTATTTTTCCTCTGTTTTTTTTTTTTTTTTTACTATTATTTTTTAATATCTAGTTTACCATTAGGTGTTAGAATATAAGGTGTTTGTCTAATTTTTGAACAGATTACACTTGGAGATGAAATCGTTTACAATAACATGTTGGAACATTCAAGGTCTGAGATCATCAGCTTTTGGTTTAAAGAGCAGAAACTCAGATTTTAATAGAGAGTTAAAAGATTCTGACATCATAGTTTTACAGGAGACATGGTGCAGAGAAGATGTTTCCACTGGTCGTCCTCACGGCTACACTGAGATTATTATATCATCAACAAAAAATCCCACAATAACCCAAGGCAGAGATTCAGGAGGCATGATTATATGGTGTAAATCAGAACTGAGCCAGTCCATCACAGTAATTAAAAAAGACGAATCCTATATATGGTTGAAAATTAACAAACAGATGATTTGTGCTGAGCAACATGTCTACAAATGTGCCATCTATATACCTCCATCAGAATCCCCCTACTACAATCCAGATATTTTCTGTATTCTTGAGAAGGAAATTAACCATTGTAAAACCATGGGAAATGTATTAATCTGTGGGGACTTAAACGCTCGAACAGGGGAAAGGGCTGACACTATGAACACCCAGGGAGACAAACACTTACCTGGAAGCACCTGCTTCCCCCTCCCTGAATGTCCTGCTAGAAAGAGCTTTGACAAGCTTACTAATACAAGCGGTATGCAGCTTTTACAGCTATGCCGTGCACTGGGTCTGTACATAGTCAACGGCAGGCTACGAGGGGACTCGTCTGGGTCGCTACACTTACAGCTCAGCGCTTGGCAGTAGTACGGTAGATTATTTCATTACAGATCTAGATCCAGTGTCTCTCAGAGCTTTCACAGTCAGCCCCCTCACACCCCTCTCAGACCACAGCAAAATCACAATATATCTGAAAAGGGCCCAGTCTAAGTCTGGAGCCCCTAGTGCCTGTGAACTGTTTAACAGAACATACTCATACAGATGGACCCCAGGCAGCATGGGGGCGTACCAAAAGGCACTGGAAAATCAAAACATATATGATTTTACTCATTTATTTCTAACTGAAACATTCCCCCAGAATAATTCTGGTGTAAATTCAGCTGTGGACAAAATCAATTCAATATTTCATCATTTGGCTGCATTGTCTAATTTGAAAGCCTCCAAACCAAAACCTCAACAAATGAACAGTAACAAATGGTTCGACACTGAATGCAAAAACCTAAGGAAAACTTTAAGGAAATTATCAAATGAAAAGCATAGGTAAATTATCAAATGATAACCACAATATACGCTGTAAATATGAGGTCACTCTGAAACAATACAAGTACACCCTAAAGAATAAGAAAGAACAACACAACAAAAAGCAGCTCTGTGAAATTGAGGAATCTTTAGAGTCCAACCAGTTCTGGGAGAAATGGAACAACCTAAACAAAACCCAGCAGGATGAATTGGCGATTCAAGATGAAAATACTTGGATTAATCACTTTAGTGAATTATACAGTAATATTACAAAAAATGATGATCAGTACAAGACACTCACAAAATGGAAAACTCTGGAGGCAGTGATAAAAAACAACCAAAACCCTCTAGATTACCCTGTAACAGAACAAGAGTTAACAGAAGTCATCCAGTCCCTGAAAGGAAAAAAGGCTTGTGGTGTAGATGGAATCCTCAACGAAATGATCAAATACTCAGATCATAAAATCAGATTGGCTATACTAAAACTATTCAATAATGGAAACTGGAACTTTTCCAGACATCTGGAACAAAGGTTTAATAACCCCAATTCATAAATCCGGAGATAAATATGACCCAAATAACTACAGAGGAATATGTGTATCCAGTAACCTGGGAAAATATTCTGCAACATCATTAATAAACGACTTGTCAAATTTCTTGATGACCACAATATTCTACATAAATGCCAAATTGGTTTTTTGCCAAATTGCCGCACAACGGACCATATATTTACACTCCAGACTCTAATTGATCAGGAATTAAACATTAAGAAAAGAAAGGTATATGCCTGTTTTGTTGACTTCCAAAAAGCCTTTGATTCCATCTGGCATGAGGGCCTCTTCTATAGACTACTTGGAAGTGGCATTGGAGGAAAAACATATGATTTCATTAAGAACATGTATACAAAAAGTGAATGTGCTATAAAGATTGGAAACAAACAAACAGCGTTCTTCTCCCAGGGCCGGGGAGTGAGGCAGGGATGCAATCTCAGTCCAATTCTCTTCAATCTATGTATCAATGAATTAGCAAACCAATTAGAGAGTTCCACGGCTCCTGGCCTCACCCTGAACAACACAGAGATCAGAGGTCTGCTGTATGCAGATGACTTAGTGTTACTCTCACCTACTAAAGAAGGTCTGCAGCAGCACCTTAACCTCCTGCAGAGATTCTGCCAGACCTGGGCCCTGACAGTAAACACAGTAAAGACTAAGATAATGATCTTTCAGAAACATTACAGAAATCAGGTTACACACAATTTCTATTTGGACACCACTAAATTACAACACACAAAAAACTACACTTACCTTGGCCTCGACATTACATACACAGGGAACCTCAACATGGCTATGAAAGATCTGAGGGACAAAGCAAGGAGAGCTTTCTATGCAATAAAAAGAAACATTAAAATCTATATTCCAATTGAAATCTGGCTTAAAATTTTCAAATTTGTACTAGAACCAATAATTCTATATGGTAGTGAAATTTGGGGGCCAAAACTTAATAATGAATTTGACAAATGGGACAAAACAATCATAGAATCTTTCCATACCGAGTTCTGT
The DNA here is from genome assembly GCA_026230005.1 of Gila orcuttii. NCBI lineage: Eukaryota > Metazoa > Chordata > Actinopteri > Cypriniformes > Leuciscidae > Gila > Gila orcuttii. The sequence goes on along the minus strand of JAPDVR010000024.1, from coordinate 15,807,402 downwards.
AAGAGCATCCTACAGCTGCAGAGAAAAACACCAAATAACCTGTGCAGAGCAGAGCTCGGCCAATACCCCCTCTAACTAAAAATACAGAAAAGATCAATCAAATTTTACAATCATTTAAAATCAGTTAACCCCCAGACATATCATCACAAAGCCCTAACATACCAGGAGCTGTAAGCAGAAAAGAGTCCCTTCAGCCAGCTGGTGCTGAGACTCTCTGTAGTAACAAGTCCCCAACAGCCTCAGGACAGCAACGCCAACTCAAGCAGACCAAACCAAATTATCAACAAGCAGAGAGAAAAATATATTGAATACTGGAAAGAAACGACCAAAACACAAAGTAAATTACAATGTTATCTGACCCTAAAAAGAGAATTCACACTGGCAAATTACCTGAGTACAATAAAATGCCCTAAACTAAGAAAAATGTTGACAACATACAGACTGAGTGAACACAACCTGGCCATAGAGACGGGTCGGCACAGACAGAGCTGGCTCCCACAAGAGGAGAGACTCTGCTCCCAGTGTGACAGGGGACAGGTAGAGACAGAGCTGCACTTTCTAACCTCATGCAGCAAATATAATACACTAAGGCAAAAACACTTCCCAAACATTTCCCAAATATACCCTGAATTCGAATCCATATCAGACACACAGAAGCTCCCATATCTACTGGGAGAAATGCCCAAATGTGAAATAATTGCTGCAAAATATGTCTCCTCATGCCATGAAATGAGGACAACCAGTGGAACCTCAGATGGATAAATAATTGTACAAATTTTCAAATAATTATTATTTTGATTGTTTGATATTTTAGTAATTGTTTTTTATTTTTATTGTTTTTTTTACATTTGATACTGATTTTTTTTATTTTATTATTATTTTTTTTTTTATTGTTTACTTTTATTTATCTACATATATGTTTGTGTGTCTATTGCTTTGGCAATATTGTGCTATTTTACACATTCATGCCAATAAAGCTAATTTGAATTTGAGAGAGTGATAGAGAGATAGAGATAGAGAGATACCTATTTACACTAACTCTGACCACCATTGTCTGGTTGAGGCAGACAAAATCACAAAAGAAATCCTTTTGACAACAGAATCGGTGACGTGCAGAGTAATGGTGTGTTCACACTTTTAATTTGGTTCTCTTGGTTATTTTAGTTAACAGGTAGAGGAGATAATGTCAAGTACAAGTAATGTCCCAATAAAGCAGCATACATGTATGATTTAAATAAATATGATACACTGATTGTTATTATTGCATACTGTTTTGTGATATACTACAATACACTGAGGTGCAAAAAGTATCTCCCCTATTTGTATCAATAACATTTAACAACTATTTACACTTAGTGCAAAGTAATACTGTGCTGCTATTTACACTGTGTATTGCTACTTGTCGCAATTTGTGTGTAGTAGAAAACTGTGCCACTCATGTGTTATACTGTAAATTCAATCTTTTTTGACTGGATTCTGTCCTTATTTTCCACATTGCATAAATCATAGGGCTACGTGTGTCTGTGTGGTAAACCACTAGAACGTTGCTCTGACAAATGTTACAATTTTTGAATTCCTGTTGATATAATGTTCACATGTTCATTAAGTTTTTTTTTTAAGTTTTTTAAACCACCCTGACCTGAGCTATTTTGCTGGTGTTAGTTGGTCTTTGAGGTATTATGGCCTCTTTTCAGATGACCAGACTTGGTTTAAACAGGTTTTATTAGCAGAGTAACTGGAATTTCACAAGCTGAAGTACATTCAGGAAAAAATGCGAGGAGATTGGACAAACTAACGTTCCACAAAGGAGACACTCAGGAAGTTCCTGTCCAACCGCCCCCTATCTAAACAGCATCTCAGGAAGGCTTGAATCGAAAGTCATGCATCGGTTTCCGTTAGCACCCGCAGTAAAGAGTGATGAGTTTCCACTGACACGGTGACCCATACCCTAGGGCTTTTAGTAAACCTAATGTCTGTTTCCTCTCAGTTAGAAATGTGGAAAATAGTCACACACTCGGATATCCTTCGTCACACAAGACTTCCAAACAAAAAACACTGAATGGTGATTGTCAGATTTGCTTTCTGGGAAATGGACATGTATGGAACTGTATTTCTTGCATGCGTGTTCCTCATTGCGTTGTTAACCTTTGTCTCAGTCTTAATCTCAACATCATTATGTCCCACGCGCCTCGTGTTCCTGTGTGCGCTACGTCTCATCAGATATCCAGCGAGAGTTTGCAATACACGTTAGTAATCCACTGTGATGTCTCGCAGCCCGCTATCCAATCCCAGCATCCATCTGGCATATCCACCCAGCCACGGCCAGCACACATGGCTCAAGAAGCGATCAGAAGTAATCTGCTCTAAATCACAGCTCAATCCCATAACAGTTATTGTATGGCTGTGGGCTGGGTCTTGCATGGAAACAGGAGTATTGTTCAAAATGTGGCTTTTGTTTTTCTAAATTATAAACACAGAATGCACAAGGGCTCAGCAATAAGAATTTTTTTCTGCTGGTCATTTTTATTTTCCCTGCCAACATAAGTTGTTTTTTATGAATTCATTTTTATTATTTTATTTTATTTTATTTAGCCCATTCTAACGGATGCTTCAAAGACTATCAGAAGTCTATCTTGCAATAATTACACCTTCACTTAGGGCTTAGTCTTGATGTATGGCTCTCAAACCTCCTCCTTTAAACTGTCAGATTTCAGTCTCATATTTATTTTTGAAGCATTTAGACTCTTTTACCTCGTATGTGGCCAGCTAGGTGATGTTACCCTCGTGGTGACATATTTATACATCACTTTTTTCTTTTTCTTTTTTTTGTTATTTTGCTGGGCCTTTTGTCATATTTTATGATTTTTCAACTTCATAAGGTGCATCCTGGGATACTTTTTGAAATAGTGTTGAAGGAGTTGCAGCTTTTCCTTTACTTTTCTGGTCTGATTCATCAAACAAACAAAAACAAATAAATAAACGAATAACTACGTGCAATATATGCATGTCTGTATGCGTGTTAAACAGTGTAATACATTTGTGTGCAGTCTTAACTACCTCATTCAGTATAGAGAATAGGATTATGTATTAAGGTACCCACACACCTCAAGATAATCGGGCCGATTTTGTGCCCAATTCTCTCCTTCCGACAATCCTTGGTAAAGTCCCAATTATCTTGAGGGTTCTACAGATTATCTTTTCAGATTTTCTTGTGGTGTGAGGTGTGTTAAGAGTGACTGAATCTGCTCGGAAGAACGTCCGGCCGCACCGATATCAAGTCGTAAATATCCAACATGTTGAATATTTACAATCAGAAATCCTGTTGTGTTGGGTGAACCCCGAGGATAAACTCTAGCATGCTCTGTAGATTGTCTCATGGAACAAAACGATACCCAATCAGAAAGCAAGCTGATGGAAGCATAACAATCTCCATGACTTCATCCAAACCTTTTTAATTTTTTCCTGTGAATTTTCTGTAAAAAGCTGTCTAAACACTATTATCACCATTTCTTCTTGCCCGTCGCCCGCCATGTTTGTTTACTCTAAAGTCATATTTGACCACGAGAGATTTGTGAGATTTCCCGTGTTCCCGTGGTTGTTTTTGATGGGTACAAAACTGTTCAATCTATAATACTTATCAGGTTTGTGGTCTCACATTTTGAATCAAATTAAATCTTTTAGTGTGGGCCAGCCTTTAGATAACTTATCAAATCAAGATGTGAACATAATGTCTAGATGGAGTGAAATCACTGTAGTTTTTTTTTTTTTTTTTTTTTTGCTAAGAATTACTCTTTAAATCCAAACACAGACATTACTTGGGCTCAGCCATAATTATTTTCTCTGCTGGAGGGTTACGCCAAAAGATAAATGGATAATTAATCAGAAAAATGAAACTTGTGTCATCATTTAAATACCAGAACTGTTGCCAACATTTCTCAAAATATCTTATCTTGTGTTCTGCAGAAGAAACAGTCATACAGGTTTAAATAGGACTGAGTAGATGGACTATCTTATTAATGTTTTTACCTAGACTTGTGCCACTGTACAATATGTAACTTTCTTCATGAAATAATAATGTAAATATTGTCTCTCTGACCATTTATTTTTATTTTTTATTTCAGTTAAGAAAGCCAAACTCCAAGGACCTCCAGGTAAGCAAATTATCACATGTTCTTCTGTTCTTCTAAATACAATTCAGAATTATGTAAAAACAATATTTACTTTTCTCTGGGCCATGTAAATCGTATGTAAATCTTTTTGCTTAGGGGATGTTTGGACAGTGTTTTTGTTTTTACACTCTCTCTTTTTTTGTGCAATCTAGCCTAATACAACACCCCTCAGCTTGTGATATTTCACATCACATTTCATTTATTTGATGTCCTTGAGGAAGAAACTTTGATTCCTCTCATTGTGGAGTCATGAAGGTTCAGGGGTTCATTTGATAAGTGATTCTGCACTTCCGTTATTCATCTTGTCTGAGCCAGCTTTTGGATTATATTGGGACATCACAGGATTCCTCATACCTCGCGTTTATATTTTTTGCACAGTACAAATGTTGGCTAGTTTAAGGGAGGTGTGAATCTCTAAACTTTGAACGATATATGCCTTGGGCAATCTGAAATTAACTCTTAAAAGGGCTGTTCACCCCTAAAATGAAACTTCTGCCATCATTAACTCACCCTCACATTGTTCCATTTACATTTATTCATTTAGCAGACACTTTTATCCAAAGCGATTTACGAATGAGGAATACAACATGCGATTATTCTTAAGAGGAAATAAACACAAGAAGTGCCAGCAATACAAACATTGTTCAGAATAGTACAAGGTAGAACAGAGAAGGACTAAGGAATAGTGAAAGCATAGTTTTTTTTTCTGCAGGATGCATTTACTGTAAGTGTGAGTTTCTTGAATGTTGTCAGAGATTCAATTGTTATATTCTTAAAAAAAATTATATATATATATATATATATATATGACCAATCGGAGCAGAGTAGATCAATCACAACAGACTGGGCCATCTGACCAATCAGAGCAGAGTAGATCAATCACAACATATATATATATATATATATATATATATATATATATAATGTTGTGATTGATCTACTCTGCTCTGATTGGTCAGATGGCCCAGTCTGTTGTGATTGATCTACTCTGCTCCGATTGGTCATATATATATATATATATATATATATATATATATATATATATATATACACATTTTTTTTTTTTAAGGATATACTTATTGAACTCCAAATGTACTCAAACTTCATCTCAAAATGGCTAAAAATCACCCCATTAATCATGTTTTTTTTTTTTTATGGAACACAAAAGATATTTTGAAAAATTCCTGAAAAAGCTTGTCTTAAGTCATTGAGTTTGCATCTCATTTCCTTTAAATGCTGTCTCTGTGGGATAATAAAATCACAAAAGCCTGTTTTTTCTGAACCGATGGGCTCACTCCCTCTGAGACTCTTGAGCACTCTTAACTCAGATCACACCCGATCCTGAATGTCCCAATCGCTCTGCGCCATCATTTAAACAAACATGCAGCTCGGCACATGTCAGACTGCAATACTGTGTCACTGGCTCTATTGTGTCAGAGTAAACAGTCTCTTGAGGATAGGCCTGTCGGCCTCTGTCTGTCTGTGACAGGTGGCTCTTTTGTGTTACATTGCTGGAGAGTGTTTACTTTACCTCTCTAAAACCACTAAGTTTGTTCGGCCAGAGCCAGTATTATCCTGGCTCTAATGTGTGAATGCGTGACCTATATTAGACAGAAATTGCTGGACTGTGTTGCAAGAATATTTGGGTCATGTTTTAGTACTTTCATAAAAATGTATGTGAATTAGTAAAGACAAAAAGCAGTAACATTTTATTTTACACATTGTCATGAGGAAAATAATCTCTTTTTTCTACAGATACAGTAATTGAGGAAAACTGTATATTTCAGTACCTTTATTTAAAAAAAAAATAGTATGCTTGTATATTATATATTTACTTTAATTTTGATCGAATAAATTATCAAATAAATAAATCCAATACATAAAGTCATATATGATGGAGGCACTAATAATGACACCATCAGTTGAGTTGTACGCCTATCTGTGAAAAAAAATGTCCTCATTACATAAACCATAACTTGATTAAGGATTTGTCCTTAGTCCACCACTGTTCAGCAGAAAGTCTTTCTTTGTTGACGTAGCATAACTGCAAAAACTGCACACATACAAGAATCCCTCATGTGAACCTGCATATACAACCTGCAAATCCATCCCAAACCTCATACAAGATTCATCAGGATTGTGAAACGGAAATGTCAGCTCTCGATTGTACGCTACCTTAACTAATTTATTGGAAAACTCAACTGGAGTCAATAATGAATGATGACGTGGTGCAGTCATGAAGAAACAGTAAAACCATTATGTTCTCAGGAAACTTCAGACAGATGTAGTTCAAACTTTTCTGAAAGTAGTAGGAGTTTTGTTTGTTCACATAGTAGCTCGCATCCATGTCACTTTTGGATGTACAGAAATTCTAGATGTCTAGACCCTTTCCTGCTAATTTGTTTTTTCTGTCCATCTGGTTGAAGACATCACTGATTTGAGATATTTATTTCTTAATTTTTTTCCCAATCATTATTTATTGTAATATCAGGCATTTCAGATAATTTAGATGCTAGAAGCCACATAAAACCAAAACAAACTCTGTATGGGTGGTTCTTGGCCAGAATAAACTTAAATCTGGACTTTATCCTAATCATCAAAAGTCTGGCTATGTGAGACTAAAATGATTTAAGTTTACAGTTTTACTCACTTGATATGCGCTTCATCTGTAGCTTTTCCCCACCTCACTCTCTCTCCTATGCTACCTGACTTAATGGATAATCAGGAGAAGTGCTGAATCAGTAATTGGCATCTGAATGAAAAGCTAATCCGCCCAGGTGTGATGCTAATCCGCATCACAGGTGTGATGCATAATGTCATAGTTTTGTCTCTTGAGATGCTCATTGATTTAGTTCCTGTCAACCCCAGTGTCCACCTGGTTAGAGCCAGAGCTTAGAATTGAGTTCATTGGCAGTTCACTTTTTTAATTAAAAGCGTCATCATGATCAGAACAAATTTTTTAATTTTAATTTAGCTCATTATTTCGTTTGCATTGTTGTGCTAAATATAGTGACCCCAAACCTACCAGAAAGTCCTTAAATAATTGAGTTTGAACAATGTATCTTTTGTTTTGTTTTTTAAATTGAAACCCAGCATGTATCTTTTTGTGAAATGTTTTATTGTTAATGCTAATGTGCCCTGGGCCTGATGTGTCCTGGGTAACAGCTCACCTCATCTGTCAATCAATCATTGCTCTAAAACAAACTTTGCTTAATTTCATTTTCTCATAATATAGATTGCAGCATCACTTCTTTTCTCACAGTGTCTGAAATGGTTTTATAAAGGATTCCGTTTCTCTAAACCCCTCCTTTTCGAGAGCTTCCTCTGCTCCGATTGGTCAGATGGCCCAGTCTGTTGTGATTGATCTACTCTGCTCTGATTGGTCAGATGGCCCAGTCTGTTGTGATTGATCTACTCTGCTCCGATTGGTCAGATGACCCAGTCTGTTGTGATTGGTCTACTCTGCTCTGATTGGTCAGATGGCCCAGTCTGTTGTGATTGGTCTACTCTGCTCTGATTGGTCAGATGGCCCAGTCTGTTGTGATTGGTCTACTCTGCTCTGATTGGTCAGATGACCCAGTCTGTTGTGATTGGTCTACTCTGCTCTGATTGGTTAGATGACCCAGTCTGTTGTGATTGGTCTACTCTGCTCTGATTGGTCAGATGGCCCTGTCTGTTGTGATTGGTCTACTCTGCTCTGATTGGTTAGATGACCCAGTCTGTTGTGATTGGTCTACTCTGCTCTGAATGGTTAGATGACCCAGTCTGTTGTGATTGGTCTTACGCTTACAGCGTGTGTTGGAAACTTAACTCCCATTACCATATCTGACTTTCAGCTAACGATGGCATCAGTTTTACCGTATATGTTGTAGCCCGAGTCATCATCCTTTGGAAGTGCATGCAAAGTGGATTTGCTTTCGCAGCGCAAAAAAAAAATCGTCTCCTCGACATGTCAACAACACAAACCTACTTCAAGGCCTCAGCTACAACTACAGAGTTTGAGGGTCAAAGTAGACGTTGCTTGCAGGCAGCAAATGAAGACCAGAGGCTTCCATTATGCAAATTCTTTACAAACCTACATAGGTTTAAGCCGGAAGTAGGACTGGAATTACTGTAGACTGGTTTCAGGCAGTCTATCTATATCAGGCAGTCAAGCAGCTATATTACACACTACATGAAAGCTAATACCTAAACAAAGTATAATAGGGAAATTTTAGTTTGGAATAACCGAATGCACTACTGAGTTACACATAATAAGACAAGGAACATGTATCAAGAAAGTAAATAGGGTCATTTATTTATTATTTCATGTTGACTTCACTACTAAAGCAGGACAAGCACCTGCTCGTTCTAGCAGGACTCTTTATCTTTGTGAATGGATTGGATGGTATTTTTGACCCCTGTGTCTAATGGTTTGCGTTACATTGTTGTTGCGGAGAGGCCTGTTTCTCTTTGTTTCCTTGTTTCAACAGGTTTCCACAGGGACAAACACAGTGAAGCACCAAAGTTTATCAAATCTGTTTTAACAGCTGACGTCCCTTCCACTCTTCTCATGAGCTAGCCCTATTGACATAAAGATATCAAGCTGTGCTTTAATAAAGTAATAGATACAATACATCATTAGTGCTTTCAACTGACATGAAAATGTAGTGATTTTAAATCAATTAAATACAATAAAAATATAAGACAATAAAATATGACAATAATAACAGCATTTAATATGATTACTATCTTAGATTTGCATTTTTATTAATTATTATAAATATGGTAGTCATTAATTTTAAATATTCATATTTTTTTATAAATTACGTGTACAATCCTAAAAATAAATAAAAGGCATCTTGCAGATTTTGTGATAAATTTAAGAAGTTTTCTTGGACTAAAATGTTATGGACTTCACTGTTAACAACAATGGCAAATAAGACAATTGAACATTATTTCACACTTTTCCAGGCAAACTTAACACTTAAGATATAGCAAGTGTCATGTAATGCGTCACAATAATATTGTGTCAGCTCCCTGAATGCTTAGATGTCTGTTAGGGTGGGAGGAGAGCAGTGGGCGGCACACTGGCACAGTGTATCATCGGGCACGTGTTGGCCGGCCCCCATCGCTGGCAAACAGGAAAAGAAGTGTTGGTTATGTCACTGTCTCAGTAATCCTTCTGCAGTCGACACTGGTGCATACGTGTGTATATGTGTGTTTGCGTGCATGTTTGTTTGCATGCGTATAAAGGACCGTCCTTATGAATTTGTCTTGGAAATATTCCGTATGCATGCTTTACTTGAGTCAATTAAGTCACACATTTTTTGGAATACATTAAATATGCTATTCATATACAGTAACTTGAATATAACTCTTCAATTTTTTGTTATTTTATAATAATAATAATAATGGAATTTTTTCCACGCCAAATCAAAGTCATGTGGTGCAACCAACATTCAGAAGAATGCAGAAAAACACATAAAACAGGAAATGATATCACACTAAAGACCCCTGCAGACCCTCTTAACTGTATCGGAAGGCTTAAGTATAGGGTTAGGTATATGGTATAGGTATATGACCAATGGTTGTAATGATGCTAATAATTATGTAACGTAGCTAATTAATAAAATTCTCGCTTTGTGGCACATTATTCTATATGAGGCAAAACTTCCCAAAGAAATTTGTTAAATTATGCTAAAGTGATGCTTTTTCAACTGTTGAGGATCTGATGTGAGATTATGGAGGTCAGGGCTCTGCTGTTGGGGGAGGGGAATCACACTAATCTTTACTCTCACTCAGCACTACAGCATTATTGCTCAGGCTTTATTTAGTCACGTGCTCTGGGATTCCCAGGCAAACTTGACCAACTAGCATGCGCACATACTAATAAATTTTTTTTCAATACTGTTACTTTAGAAGCATGCAAAACAGGATTTTTTCAATTTATTTTCTTTGCTTGCAGTAATTGCTACAAATGCTAGGTTATTGAAAGAGTTTTTGTGTGTGCGTGTGTGTGTGTGTGTTTGTGTGTGTGTGTGTGTGTGTGTGTTTATCAGCAAGTGGTTTTTAGGAGTCAGAATAGCCAGAAAAGGAACATAACACTACAGGTCACGTGGTTTGAGTTATAATTAATTTCTGTAGCACAAACTGTGAGGGATTGGTTTCATGTTAAAGTTTAAAGACTCAAGAAATTGCACAGTTTTCTTTAAAGTGTTGATATATATTTTGAAATAAGAAGGTGAGACTACGGAGCCCCGCTCATGCCATGCAGAAGAACAAGTAGATATTGTGGCCATTCGCTCATTTTAGTTAAATCGTGACCTACATACTTGTTTGCTCCCTCATTCTAGTCAAATTGTACTCGCATTGCACTAATTCATCTCATTTTAGTTAAATAATTGGCTAGTGTTTACTACAGTTAAGTTGGCCGAGTGGATCTCTGAGCTTGTGTGAGTGAGTGGAGACGGAGCTAATATGCATATTCATGGATCCTCATATACTAAATGAAGCAAAGGTGTAGTTGCATTCAAACTATTTTAAGGCATGAAGAAATTTTTTCACAGAAATTGTCATTTTGGTGATAAAAGATGAGTTTTAAGGGATAAAATTATTGACTACAGTTGGACTTTAAATCGTGACCACGTTGTACAAATTTGTCCCCTCATGTTAGTTGAGTCATGACCACGTACTAATTCGCTCCCTCATTTTAGTCAAATCGTGGCCATCCATGTTGTACAAATTTGTTCCCTCATTTTAGTTAAATCATGGACACGTTTTATTTTTTCGTTTCCTCATTTTAGTTAAACCATGGCCACATACTAATTCACTCCCTCATTCTAGTCAAGTTGTGGCCATCTTGTACGAAGTAGTTCCCTAATTTTAGATATATCATACCCACGTTTAAAAAAAAAAAAAAAAGTATCCCCCCAGGTGGCAGGTTATATTAGGGGGAGGGACATTCTAATTATCGAGAGCATTTGATTGGACAAAAAATGGACATGCCCACGAGTGCAGGATGACTCATCATTTTTTAATTGGTCCATTTTACCTGAATTACCTTATTTTCATAACAGCATCATCATGATTGATATTCAAATTGGAAAGCAAGCACTGCCTTGTTTACATTTTGTTCCTCAGCAGGCCTTGAAGTTTCTCTTTTTGAATGACGAATATAGATACTAGATACCTGCTGATATAGACAGTTATATTCAGAACGCGCATGCTAGTTGGCAGTCAGCTGTAACCTTTGCGGTGTGTTCAAGCGCAGCTTTTTGTCCCTGACACAGTCGCCGAGAGGTGCTGGTTCTTTGACGTCGACTTGGTGTGTCACAGCCTTTAGATTTCACTGTGGTCTTAATATACTTATGGTTCCAATTAAAGTCAATTACTTTGCAAACACCACTAATTACTTCCATAAAAACTGTATATAAACATGCATTTTCTGCTTTATTTCTAGATAAATTCAACGCCTATGTGACGCTGAAAGTGCAAAATGTGAAGAGTACCACTATCACTGTGCGGGGAGACCAGCCATGCTGGGAGCAGGACTTCATGTTGTAAGTTTATCACAACCTGCCGCTGTAACGCCACTTACCAGACAGCAGTCTGTTATTGCTAATGTACTGATCAATTACTATGTGCTAGGGAAATGTCCTATGTAGAGGGTCTGGATTTCTTTCCACTAGTCATTCATCTGTTGTAGCAGTGAGCGATATCTAACCTGGCACCCACACACACTCTTTTAAAGCTTTTGTTGGCAAACTAATGAGCTTCTCTCAGCCGCCAAGAAAACAACCCCGATAATCAGGCTGTCAGTGTGTCACGTTCCACGTCTAGACCCGGTTGGTTCCTTAAAGGTGAAATGTGTAATTTTCTGTTTTAAAATACTTTCTTTCATTATTCACTTGTTAGAACCTCCCAGTGATTACCTTACCTATTTGTTCTGTAACAATGACAGAAATGGGGCCTATAAGATAAATGATACAATGTAGGATGACTAGATATCAGATATGTTGCAGATTTAGAACCACATTGGAAAGTGACCTAAATTGCATGCATGCAAAAAAAAACCTAATCTCTTATGTATTTTCGTTGTTTACATGGATGCAACAAAATCCGACCTCTACCAAGTATCAGTGAAAATTGTGTGAGAGTGAACATGTGGCCTTGGTTTTAGGTGGTTTCGATATTTAATATAAATGTATTTCATTAAAAAAGTAGCATAGAAACAAAACAAAGTTAAAAGAATGTAGTTTAGATGGAAACAATATTGATCCTGGCTTTATGGCTCTTAGAGAACTTTTTTCTCTGTGCCAAGGACAGGTGGCTTGCTCCAGGAAATGAAACTGACTCAGTGTTCCTTGTCGCTCATTCGTTTCTGTCTCAGAGATTTCTATCCGCTTATTTAGATTCCCGCCCTGGATGTGTGTCTTTGTTTGCATTGTCACCGGGATGTGGTTGTCTATAGTTTCTCAGCTTATGTGGACTGTGGTTTCACACTTGTAGTGCTTTTCTTCATGTAGTCTTGAAATTGCTTGGACTATTTAAACATGTATTAGTATATTTATCACTCTAAATCAGTGGAACTCAATCTAGTTGACACATTTCTTTTGTTTACTTCTTAAAAATATTTTTTTCCTGGTTATAAAATGAATCACTCATCCCTTAAATTATGTCATTCAATTAACTACATGCAGTATAAAACTACTAACTATAGATCATTGAAAATAAATAAACAGTTTAGTAATTGATTAATTTATTTGCAATTACCTATAATCAATAGTTTTATATATACAGTAAGTTGTTTTAGAAATAAATAAATAAGAGGTTGACCGATAGAGGATTTTACCGATAATGATAACTAGGTTGGCCCATGCTGGCCGATAACTGATTAATCCGATAATGTTTTTTAAAATTGAGACTGAATAAAAAAAAAAAACATAACATAAAATAGTACGGTAGCAGCAACTTCTTTCATTGGTCTGTTGTGCAGTGTAGTTATTTACCTGGAATTTGTCAATTATTATTTTTTTTTTTTTGTAATAATGAATTAGAAAACAGACTGATTGAAGTTTCTACAGAAGTAGGCTATTTGATTTAGAAAACCAGTTTATCCATGGAAATCTTGAAAGGTTTTTTTTCATGAGAATTAAATCACAACAGTCAGATTCTCCAAGTTTGTGAAAACACAGGAAAAGCTCCATATCATCTAGTGATGGAATGATTACTGCTGATCGTAATAATGACCATCAGGACTTTGAGAAACATGCATGAAGTTCCTAACATGGATGAATTCTTCAGTCCTCCTGTGTATAATGCTATGACATAAGTCCGTTCTGAAATTGCAACCACTTCACATCATTGTGAATTAAATGCTGAAAATTTGACTTGTAACCTGTAGAGCAATTTTGTCCCATTTCCATTCTTAATTTATGCTACAGGCTTGTCCACAGGGACAATAATGCCCCCATTGATGACTTCATGCTTTCTTGTCTTAATGGAATTTCAGAAAGCCAGATGTCCTTGTAATTGAACAGAGCCCTTAAATCTAGTCAAGCTTTGTGTGTCTTTGTTCTCGGAGGAGAGTTTAAAAGCAGCATCCAGGTTAGTGAAATAATGTTTGAGCCCTCTGGGACAAACACAGGCGGATGGACGATGAGCAGAGACTGATTATTATATTGATTTCTGATTATATAGTATGTGCTACATTCTTGCCTGATGTCATGCATTCTTAAAGTTTGACTGAGAAAGAGTCATTTATCAGTGAATCAATTTGATGATAAAGAAACATTTATTATTATTATCAATGCTGAAAACTGTTGTGCTGCTTAATATTTTTGTGGAAACTATATATTTTTTATAACTATTTGATGAATAGAAAGTTTAAAAGGACAATTTATTTGAAATATAATCCTTTGTAACATTATAAACGTCTTTCCTGTTACAGTAAGAATGTTTTTTAAAAAGATTAATTCTTTGTCTCGTTAACTATAATCTTTTGTTGATGCATTAACAATAACTTATAGGACATTTTCTTGATATCTTGTGCTACGTAAACAAGCATTTTCTTTACAAGTTAGAACTATGCTAAGCTAGTAGGCTAAGGTGTTAGTATATTAACTGAATGCTAACTGAAATATTTTTAGCTTCCGTAATATAATGTAATATTTAAATACACAATATGTAAGATTTTTGATCATTAAAATATCCAAAAACCAGAACAATGTTATATATTTTGTTGACTTGTGTACTTAACCCAAATGTTTCCAACAATGTTTAAATCCAGAGAAATCATAAATTTTAACCAGTGATGTCAATGACGTCAAATCTGCTTTACCCTCGATTTCCGAAGTATTTGAGTGCACATTAACTCAAGATTAGTTAAACATTTGTCTTGTAGCAGCGTTGCCTTATAAAAAAAGCTCCTAGCTGAGCAATATTCAAAACCAATGATGTTTTGCATACGTTCCTTCCAATCAAGTCTTGCCCATTGAGGTTAAGCTTAAGAAACCTGCACACTTTTGTCTGTTTGCTCACTCTGAGCCTGTTTGACTAGCTTAAATAATTATGATGATATAACCGCATCACCGATGGGATTACAGCTGTTTATATAGCTCCTCGCTTGTTTGTTTAATCAAAGGGCAAAGTTATTCTATCATTCAGATGTGTCACGAGTTCAGCTGTTCTGTGTGAACCTCCGTTTGACCCTTCGGGTTAGTTTTTAGACGTGACGTCTCTCCGGGACTGCATTTTTAGCGTGCGTGCTGTGTGTGGCTTCAGCAAGCTTTAGCGGTCTCTATAGCAACCTATCAATTAGTAATTACTCAGCCCATCATCGCTTGGCATGTTCTGGAAAATGAACAAGTGCCAAAAAAAGAGAAATTGCAGACAAGCAAACAAAGGTGTTCTCTGGGGGTCTAGAGCCATTTCATCCTCACCTCACTTAGGAGACAATTGAAAGCCTAAATGACTAATGAATGGATTTCCAAATGTTCCTCTTTAGTTGCGGCGTGCATGTGTGCTTTGGTCTTCTCTATTTATAACAAGCAGAGCGGCAGATAAAAGCCGTGTTTGTGTCATTCAGTGGTAGAAAGCCTTGCAGCCTGTTGGCAGATGGTGTGAAGCCGCTGTTACTGGAGCACGATTCTACCGGTCCAAGCATTATTTTAATTTTTACACTGTATGTGATTATGCAGATCAGACTTCAGCATTTGTATAGTAATTTGAACAAATTCATGAGCCCTGAGCAAAAAAACACACACGTGATATATAAACTATGCGTTAAATATCAATTAACGTAATTGCATATTTGCAGTGTTTCTGTAAACTTCTCAAACACACTCTTCATAGTTTAATTTTTTTTTGTGTGTTAATTTGTTCAGAAGAGGTGTGATATATATTTTTTTAAGTGATGAGGCTATGATAAAGTGGGTATGGAAAAAAGCTTATTTTTTTACATTGAATCCCATATTGAAATCCCCATTGAAGCCATAAAAAACAATTGCCAAAGTGCGATTCATCTTGCTCTATTTGTTTACCACTAGCGCATGCTGATGATGTTTTATTCTCCTATAATAACTTGCGTCGTAGCCTACGATTCAATTGGTGACATCATCGTACAGTCTACATACCAAAGTCGTACCAAAGTTTATTAGATCCATGTCCTACAGTGATATATGTAATGATCTTCTAGGATTGCTGAAATCGCAGTCTCTTGCTGGTATTAGGCTTGTGGAAGCAACATTTGTGCAGTTTTTTTTACTGCATGCATCTCTTAATCTTTTTGTTTGGAAAATCTTACACGACACCTGGGATCTTATTAAAGACGATGAAGATGAAGCTAATTAGATCTGCGTCGGCTGCTTTTGTCCTTTTCCTCTTGTTGGTGTTGTGAAGTGCCCCACAGACTGTAAAAATATGGAGATCAGGCACTCAATACACTAGAGTGCTGGTGCAAGTTTATGGAAGGTCATTTATTAACACATTGCTCCGTTTGTCTTCACATATATACTACAGTTTAAAAAGTTTAATGTTTTTAAAAGAAGACTCTTATCCAAGCCTGCATTTATTTGATGGAATACAGTAGAACATTAATATTGTGAAATATTATTTCAATTTTAAATGCCTGTTTTTTTATTTTAATATATTTTAAATATCATTCATTCCTGTGATGCAAAGATTAATTTTCAGCATCATTACTCCAGTCTTCAGTGTCACATGATCCCTCAGAAATCATTCTAATATGATGATTTGCTGCTTAAAAAAAACATGAAACATGTTGAAAACAGTTTTTGTGGAAACCTTGGTAAATTTTTTTAAGGGCTCTGATGAATAGAAAGTTCAAAACCGCATTTATTTGAAATAGAGATATTTTGTAACATTTATAAATGTTTTTACTATCACTTTTCGTTAATTTACATTTATGCATTTGTAATTGAATGCATCCTTGCTGAATAAATGTATTAATTTCTATAAAACAAAATAATACAAAAATCTTACGGACCCCACAAGGTGCTGAAAATTACGAAAAGTTAAACACAAACAACAGTTACACACACTGCTGACAAAAACTAACAAGTCACTTTTCACTATTGAAGTATCTTTCTGTTCTGTTTGTGGCCTTCAGTGAGATCAGCCGACTGGACCTGGGCCTCATTGTAGAGGTGTGGAACAAAGGTCTCATCTGGGACACCATGTTAGGAACAGCCTGGATCCCGCTCAAAAGCATCTGCCATTCAGAGGAGGTGAGGAAGTCCTTCACATCTCACAAAATCTTCCATCATTCCATGTTAAAGTATATTTCTTAAGGGATGTTTTTAGTTGTAATTTCAGTGAACTTGCTCTTCAATTAAGGCGGTCCTGCAGGTTCCTCTCTTATGCTGTTTATCGTAATGAATAGGCCTGTCACGATAACAAATTTTGCTGGACGATAAATTGTCCAAGAAATTATAATATAATTTATAATATTATTATCGGCGATAACCGATAATATTGATAATAAACGATAATATTGTCGTTCTGAGACCATTTTCATCTAAAATAATGATAATGGCATAATAATGCAGGTACACCTTTTCAAAGATCAATAAACTTTTATTTCTAAAGACTATTTAAATGAACAAAACAACCAAAAACAATAAAAGCAATGGACTCTGTCTCTGTTAACAAAAAATGCACTTACCAATGTGTGACTTCTGTTCACACTGAGAATCATATCATGTACTGTGTGAACATTAGTCTCATATGAGTATGCGTGTGTGTGTGCGCTCGCGTCTCATATGAGTATGTGCGGGGAGAGTTTGTGTGTGTTCCGTCTCATTGCGTTTGTGCGCGAGTTTGTGTGTGTGTGTGTTGTGTGCGCTCGCGTCTCATATGAGTATGTGCGTGGAGAGTTTGTGTGCGCGCGCGCCTCTCATATGAGTGTGTGCGCGTGTCTCATATGTGCGTGGAGAGTTTGTGTGCCACGCGTGTCTCATATGAGTAGGCTATGTGCGTGTGCGTGGAGAGTTTGTGTGTGCGCGCATCTCGTGTGTGTAGAGTTTGCGTGTATGTGCGTGAGCGACCTTAAGTGTGTCGTTGTGCATTTCATATGTATTTGTTTGAGCATTCAGCAGTATACATGTATGTTGGACTACTTAATATATGTGTATGCAAGTGTTTCATATATGTGTGCGTGAATGAAGTTTGATTTAAGCCCTAGACGGCGCCTCATATGAGGGTGAGAGAGCGCGCGTGAGAGAGAGAGGGACGAGCAGCGCTCTGCAATCAAATACGATTGTAAATAGGCAAAGTAAAAAAAAAAAAAAAATTTAAAAAAAACATTCGAAAATCAATGTGTGGCGATCAGCGTTGATATTGTCATCCAGTCTCTTTGAGAGAGAGAGAGAGAGAGAGAGAGAGAGAGAGAGAGAGAGAGAGAGAGAGAGAGAGAGAGAGAGACGAGGAAAACAAACAAGCATGCAAATGGAAATTATCGCGGCCGGAAAAATTATCGAGCTCATTTTTTTTTATCGTGCGATTAATTGATTTATTGATTATCGCGACAGGCCTAGTAATGAATAACCTTTCCTCTGAACAGGAGGGCCCTGGCGAGTGGATATTTCTGGACTCTGAAGTTCTGATGAAGGCAGATGAGATATATGGGACTAAAAACCCAACGCCACATCGAGTCCTGCTGGACACTCGCTTTGAACTGCCTTTCGGTGAGATTCACTCTTTAAAATTATTTTCTATTGTTTAAAAAACAGTTTATCATGTTTTATTTAATGCATCATTTCGACCCCTTTCACATTTCCGGGGTTCTCAGAAGTGAAAGTTGTTATAGTTGGGTAAACTTCTAAAGCTGTGAATGGGAGACGACAGCGAATATAATTTTTATATTTCTATTTGCTCTAATAGCAAGAGAAAAAATCAGTGATCAGTTTTCCACGACTTTCCAAAAAATGGAAATAATATAGAACAATTGATTAAGGTAGAAGAGAGAAAGATGTCAAAGCTGTCATCACTTCTTCAGCCATTGTATTAGAAACACCCGCACAGCTGCGTTAATTCTTTTTTGCAATTTACTGACAAGCTAATATAACACAATATAAAGCATTATAAATGTGTATTACATTTTTTTAACAGTTGACAGGTAACAGTTTAGTTTCTGGTTAAATTCTCACTATTAACTAGTTGAATATTAGCATGCATATTACTAGAATATTGATAATGCCTTATTCTGCATGACCATACATATCCCAGTTTCCACAAAAATGTTAATTTTTCTACATTGAAATTGTATTTTGAGCATCAAATCATCATATTAGAATGATTTCTGAAGGATCACGTGACACTGAAGACTGGAGTAATGGTGCTGAAAATTAAGCTTTGCCATTTCAGGAATAAATTACATTTTAAAGAAGAACACAAAATTAGAAATTTTCAACTTCATTGTATGCAAAAGAGCATTGTGAACATTGTGTCCCACATTAAGAATGGCTTGCTGATCTGTTGTTTGGAAACCCTGCTTAAGATCAATCCCGTCTGCCTCTCTGATGCTTTTGCTTTCTATTGATTTGTTGAATGTCATCAGGGTTGAGTGAATCTCCTTCAGGCAGCTTCTTTCTTTTTAATAAATCAGTTATCAAACTGTCTCTCCAAAACAGCTGCTTTATCCAGTATACACTGTTGAAATGTGGGTAACACTTTTGTAAATTGAAAAAAAAAATTGAAATGATAAAAAGTAAAAGCAAACAAACATAAAACAGCATTTTAGGCTAGAATGGCCCAGTTTCCTGAGAATTCATGCAGTGGAGAGATAAAAGAAGGCTTGATGAGGCTGGTTGAATTATCACTTTGATTTGCTCCTCTTTGTGTAAGACTTAACAAAAAATATTTACATGTTTGCCAGCTGTGTCTTCATTGTGAGTGGAGCTATGGGCTGTAAATAAAGTGAGTGGCGGTGCAGGTTGTTGGGATGCGAAAGGTCGAACCTTCGTAAGTGCCGCGTTTGGCCTGGTTACCTGCCATTGATCCCATTCATAAGCCTGACTGTTTTATCCGAGCACTTTGAAGCTACTCTCCTCGTGTTCAGTATCCCATGTGCCTTCAAAGGACGCGGAGCGCAGTATCTCTGGCTTTGTTCACATTGCACCCAATTCCCATTTGTTTTTAAATCAGGACTCCCGTTTTGCAATGAATTCGGATCTGATTGTTCAAACAGTGTACTATTCACTGATCAATAAACATAAATCACACGGGGGAAAAAGTGGGGAATGATGTACTTTGAAACAATTTTCACTCAGAAATTGCTAGTAAATTTCACAAATAATTACAAAGAAACCGCAGCACTATTAAACTGTAACGCATTGAATTTTGAAAGCCTGAAATTACATTTTTAGTGACACTTTAGTTTGGGGACCATTTCTCACTATTAATTAGTTGCTTATTATTAGCATGCATATTGGAAGTTTATTAGTACTTATAAAGCACATATTAATCCCTTATTCTGCATGACGATATTCTACATCCCTTAATCCTACCCAATACGCTGATTTCACACAGCCGCCATTTTGAAATCGAAAGCGAGGCCCCGGTGGGAAGAATCCCGGAAGTAAAGATAAACAACAATGCCTTGGACTACCAACCTGAAGCTGCTGCCGCGATTTACACTATTGGATGTTATTATCCAATATAGGATAAGTATATAGTTTGTTCCTGCTTCTTTTTTTTTACTTTCTGAAAAAAAAAAAAAAATTATAAATGAATTTCACTGTATATACAGGTCCTTCTAAAAAAATTAGCATATTGTGATAGTTCATTATTTTCCATAATGTAATGATAAAAATTAAACTTTCATATATTTTAGATTCATTGCACACCAACTGAAATATTTCAGGTCTTTTATTGTTTTAATACTGATGATTTTGGCATACAGCTCATGAAAACCCCAAATTCCTGTCTCAAAAAATTAGCATATTTCATCCGACCAATAAAAGAAGTGTTTTTAATACAAAAAAAAAAAGTCAACCTTCAAATAATTATGTTCAGTTATGCACTCAATAGTCAATACTTGGTCGGGAATCCTTTTGCAGAAATGACTGCTTCAATGCGGCGTGGCATGGAGGCAATCAGCCTGTGGCACTGCTGAGGTGTTATGGAGGCCCAGGATGCTTCGATAGCGGCCTTAAGCTCATCCAGAGTGTTGGGTCTTGCGTCTCTCAACTTTCTCTTCACAATATCCCACAGATTCTCTATGGGGTTCAGGTCAGGAGTGTTGGCAGGCCAATTGAGCACAGTAATACCATGGTCAGTAAACCATTTACCAGTGGTTTTGGGACTGTGAGCAGGTGCCAGGTCGTGCTGAAAAATGAAATCTTCATCTCCATAAAGCTTTTCAGCAGATGGAAGCATGAAGTGCTCCAAAATCTCCTGATAGCTAGCTGCATTGACCCTGCCCTTGATAAAACACAGTGGACCAACACCAGCAGCTGACATGGCACCCCAGACCATCACTGACTGTGGGTACTTGACACTGGACTTCAGGCATTTTGGCATTTCCTTCTCCCCAGTCTTCCTCCAGACTCTGGCACCTTGATTTCCGAATGACATGCAAAACTGAGCAACAGTCCAGTGCTGCTTCTCTGTAGCCCAGGTCAGGCGCTTCTGCCGCCGTTTCTGGTTCAAACGTGGCTTGACCTGGGGAATGCGGCACCTGTAGCCCATTTCCTGCACACGCTTGTGCACGGTGGCTCTGGATGTTTCTACTCCAGACTCAGTCCACTGCTTCCGCAGGTCCCCCAAGGTCTGGAATCGGTCCTTCTCCACAATCTTCCTCAGGGTCCGGTCACCTCTTCTCGTTGTGCAGCGTTTTTTGCCACACTTTTTCCTTCGCACAGACTTCCCACTGAGGTGCCTTGATACAGCACTCTGGGAACAGCCTATTTGTTCAGAAATTTCTTTTTGTCTTACCCTCTTGCTTGAGGATGTCAATGATGGCCTTCTGGACAGCAGTCAGGTCGGCAGTCTTACCCATGATTGCTGTTTTGAGTAATGAAACAGGCTGGGAGTTTTTAAAAGCCTCAGGAATCTTTTGCAGGTGTTTAGAGTTAATTAGTTGATTCAGATGATTAGGTTAATAGCTCGTTTAGAGAACCTTTTCATGATATGCTAATTTTTGAGACAATTTGAGGAATTTGGGGTTTTCATGAGCTGTATGCCAAAATCATCAGTATTAAAACAATAAAAGACCTGAAATATTTCAGTTGGTGTGCAATGAATCTAAAATATATGAAAGTTTAATTTTTATCATTACATTATGGAAAATAATGAACTTTATCACAATATGCTAATTTTTTTTAGAAGGACCTGTAGTCTAAAGTATGAAAGAAATGTATGTACATTTTTAGAATAACTAATTTCTACATTAAACACAACAATACGCCATCGCATTCGCGACTCTCCTATGATTAAAGCCGACACTTCCGGTTTTCTTCCCACCGGAGCCTCGCTTTCGATTTCAAAATAACGGCTGCGTGAAATCAGCGTATAGGGCCTACCTAAACTTAACCACTAAAACAACAACTTTATTAACTATTAATAAGCAGTAAATTAGGAGTTTGAGGCAAAAGTCGTAGTTAATAGTGGTCGTGTTCCCCAAGCTAAAGTGACCATATTGTCTTGTTAAATAAAGCAATAAGCCCCGCGAAGCCGTGATTTACAGTGAATTTAGAACAACTAAGGGGCTTTGTTAAAGCTGTTCTAAATTCACTGTAAAACATGTCTTCAAGGGGCTTATTTCTTTTATAAAACAGTTACTCCATAAAAATATTCATTTTAATATTTATTTTATTCATAAAATAAACACCAGCAACAAAAAAATAACGTTATAACACATTTATTCCTCCGCCAAGCAATGTAGTTCCAAAGAGGTTGCCAAGCAACACAGACAACAAAGAATCACAAACGGCAGTTGCACAGTAATACTAATGTAATGCGGTCACAGCTGTATGTTTGTTGAGTAATTTACAACGGCTTCTCAACCAATCAGAATCAAGGACCGGAACTCTCCGGTTTATAACATACAATAATCTTCAGAAAAAATAATTTTGAGGCACATTTTGAACAGTGCTGCTCTGATAGCAATGACTGTAAAACATGAAAGACTCTTATCGTTCAGACTTTAAGATTTTTTTTAATCTGGTTTAAAACTACATACAGTATGAATGTTCTTAAGATCGGGGGGGGTTTAATGCCATGGTTTGTTTGCAAAGTAACTGGTATTGTCGGTATGAACTAAACTACTGATTTTTCCTGCCCCTCCATGTATTGCTACAAATAGAGCTTTAGTCCAACAGCACAACATCCCTTTGTCCCTGTACTTGCTTTTAAAGTGAAGTGTCATGTAATACGCTGTTTTTTTTAAACTGGCAGACTATTTTTGAGGTCCTTCGGCCAAGTAGCTCATTATACATTTAAAAGTGCTGAATTCTTAATCACAACGTCTTGGCACATGTCTTAGACTGCAAAATTCACATCTCACTACCATTTTTGCAGAAATCCCAGAGGATGAGGCTCGATACTGGACCGGCAAACTGGAACGTATCAATGCTATGGGCATTCACGATGAGGTAAGACCTGTGCATGTGCAGCAAAATAACAGCATGACTTCAATATTTCACTACAATGGGGGTTAGTTCGCAAACAACAGTCCACACTGACTGTCGTTGCATATAATATAATGAGAAGAGATTGATGAGGTGGCATGACAATTTTATGAGTGCATTTACATTGTGTTTTGGTATAGTTGTCATTGAAATTTGCATTTGAAAGTGTAGACAATGTTTACCAGAAATCATAATTTTACTTTATTACTGTGAGATTGTGGGTAATTGTAACACTATTTATGAAATAGAAAGTGTATGAATACATTTTAAAAATATTTAAATGTCTAATGAACTTGATGTCTTCCATTTATCTTATTTTTATTTGACTTTTGATTATAAAAATATTTATAGTTAATATTAAAAATGACAACATTTTTATTAAAATAACATGGTTATTAAAATATGTAATGCATCACTTTACTGTATATCTCACTTTGACTTTCTGCTTTAAACACACATCATCCCTGACAGGCGACAGCTAAAAGTGTTTTAGCCATAGAGGTGTAAACTCTTTAGTAATATTAATTTTAAGCGGTTACACTTTATTTAAAGGTGTATTTGATGCACTGTTATATTAAGTTCTGAGTAATATTAAGGAACTACATGTGCTTACCATAGGGTTAGGGGGATTAGAGTTTGGTTTGGTTTTGTTGCATGCAATTATGCATAATTTATAGTTATTATTACTGTAGTAACTACATGTAACAAAGACACTGTAAAATGTGTTACCTTTTAAGTTTTAAAATGTGATGTTATCTCTTGAAGATGTGCTGTAATTTGAGATTGGTTAATATTTACATCTCAACCACCATCACCCTCTTTGTAACACAATAAATTTGTCATTATCTAGTTTTCCTTGTCAAGTCTATTGTTACTTACTTTTGGCACTTATAAATTCTTATATTAAATAGTGCAGGTAGATTTGTTGTAGTCTCTGAGTTATAAATGTAGGTTTGTTCTAGTCTCTGAGTTATAAATGTAGGTCTAATTATATATGGTTTTTAATGTTTTTGTTTTTCTCCTCTTTTTCCATCTTGGTTATCTAATAATTAGCGTCACAGCATTGGTATGGGATCAGCATGTGTGTGTGCTTTGAGCAGTTTTTGCTGTGCATTAATGTGACCAGATTAATAAAACTCACATATGGGTAATTGTCTTGGACTTTTTGTTATAATCATAATCAAGATTTTTGCTTAATATTTATATGTGTATAGGAATTGTCTAAACCTCGACTAAATAATTTTAAGCAGTCCTGTGGTGTGGCAATTTTTTATAGTACAAAAAGTACAAATATTACATGTAGTCCCTCTAATACATATAAGGTCATAACTGCATGCATGATTTCTTTAAAACAATAAGCAGCATACTTTTCAAATACCACTGGACATGTCAATTTAAATCTACAAGTATTTCAAATAGGCTTTTTTCCCCCTGTTCTGTAAAGCAACCTTGGGTTTTGGAAAGGCGCTAATACAATAAAAATTATACATATATATTATTGTACTGCAGATTTATCAGTGTAATCATGAATCCATATCCAATAATTGTCTTTTGCAAAAATCATAATAAAAGTAGTCCTTAAATTAATCAGTCTCATGATATATATCATATTGTATCATATTGTATTGAAGTGAGTTTATGCATGCAATTTAATGATTTTTTTTATTTTATTGGAATCTGCATGTAGTTAGTTCTTAACAATACTTACTTTTTTCATGTTTACTCTTATCCTCTTCTTTCTCTCTCCTCGTGTTAGTTTCCCTTACAGGATGAAGTAGCGGGACGCCCTCTGCCCTGTGCTGCCTCTCAATGCTGTGAGTGACAACATCTCACACTAGATGGAGCCACGGCATCATGCCTGATGCTTCACTGCACTCTCCACTCCTTTATCTTCACATGCCTCTTCTTTTTGTCACCTTCGAGTAGTGTATATGTTAACACACAATCTGTTCACATATGTTTGTTTGCTAAAGCATCCTGCATTTGAATCAAACACAAGAGCATTCACATTAGAACCAAAATGTCAGTCTTTGTAAATTATTTTATTTTTGCACATCTTCTCTCACTCTTGAATTTGAACCTCACCAGGCAACTATTTTGGATGGGCCAACAGCCAGAGTATGTAATTTTATACAGTAACCCTTTACTCTAGATTACTCCCTAGAACTTCCCTTGACCCTTAAAAGCCCTTCTGTACTTTCACATGAGCCCAAAGTGTTGAGATTTTCATGCACACTTGCAAAGATGAAATCTCAATACAACCCCACAGATGTATGTATTGTAACACATTTTATAAATATTTTTGCACTGGCAAATGTAAATATTGGCAGCTAGCTCTTTAATGCCAAACTTGTTGAAATATTTCAAAAGGTGTAAAAAAATAGCTGAAAATATTTGATAATGAACCTGATAGTTTAATTATATGATAAAATTTAGGCTTACCAGATTCTACTGTGTAATGCTTCATGAAAAGCATCTTCCAAGTAAATGAGGGATGATATAGGTTTTAGAAGTTTTTACACTCAGTAAAAGTATTTTGCAAATTTTAGTCAAACTCCTGTTTGTACATCTTGTTCTGTTTAGGAAACAGTCATTTACATAAATATTTGGCTGCGTTGTTTAGATTGGATGCATGAACTTTTCCCCTGTTTTTCCCCTGTTGAGATAATGATTTGTTCTTTGTGTATGTTGTGAGCTCCCTGTTTAAAGGGATAGTTCACCCAAAAATGAAAATTCTGTCAGTATTTACTCACCCTCATGTTGTTCAACCCCGTAAGACCTTCGTTCATCTTCGGAACACGAATTAAGATATTTTTGATGAAATCTGAGAGCTGGATCACTCCTCCATACTAGTCCATAGGCTTCTTCAGGGATTGAAACTTGCCAGCCCCGAAAAGTCATTAAAGACATCATTAAAATAGTCCAAGTGACTACACTGGCTCAATCTTAAGTTTATCAAACGACGAGAATACTTTTTGTGCGCAAAAAACAACAAAAATAACGACTTTATTTCAACTATTCATTTCCTTCTCTCTGGGCCTCGAGTCAGTTCACTAGTGATATAGCGTAAGCTTCTGTTGTTGTACGTCTCACGCATCACCCACATGACCAGCGTCGGCCAATAGTGAGCCTACGTGTGACGTAGCTCTACGCTATCACACTACGTTAACTGACTAGAGGCCAACAGAGAAGGAAATGAATAGTTGAAATAAAGTCATTATTTTTGTTTGTTTTTGCGCACAAAAAGTATTCTCGTCGCTTGATAAACTTAAGATTGAGCCACAGTAGTCACTTGGACTATTTTAACGATGTCTTTAATGACTTTTCGGGGCTGGCAAGTTTCAATCCCTGAAGAAGCCTATGGAGGAGTGATCCAGCTCTCAGATTTCATCAAAAATATCTTAATTCGTGTTCCGAAGATGAACGAAGGTCTTACGAGGTTGGAACAACATGAGGGTGAGTAAATGCTGAAAGAATTTTCATTTTTGGGTGAACTATCCCTTTAAGTTGTCCGGCATTTACTTCCGTCTACTTGTTTGTATTGTGTGGTAACTTTGTTTCAGAGAGACACATTTGATTTCACTTGGATGATCGGAGATTGTTTTATGTTTTTCTTTTATTTACATCAAAATATATTTATAAAAAATCCAAGATAGATTGGAATTTTATACTCTACTCATCAGTAATATTTCCGGCCTGACCTTTCTGCCTCATCCTATCTAGCTTTGGATGACCTGGACAGTGCGGTGGAGGACAGAGACAGTGACTACAGGAGTGAGACGAGCAGTAGTTTGCCTCCCCGCTACCACACCACAGCCCAGCCCAACTCTTCACTTCACCAGTATCCCATGGGGCCACACTTTCAGCAGCACATGGACTCTCGTGCTGACTCTTTGCACAGCTTTGAATTTGACTATAGGGAGCACCATGCAAGCAGGTACATTCAGTTACTACAGGGTACTGCACTGTATGCATACACACTATACGTCTTGTTACTTTGTGTACAACTGCACCCATTTTACAACACTTTTAGCACTGAACATAATGATTTTGGAACAGATATGTCCATAAACCAGCTTTGAAAAAGCAATTTGAAAAAAAAAAAAACCTATATTAAGGAATATGAATATCTTTTTATGAGCGTCTTTTTTTCCTTGTTTCAACACATATATATATACACACACATATATACACACACATATATATATATATATATATATATATATGTGTGTGTGTATATATGTGTGTGTATATATATATGTGTTGAAACAAGGAAAAAAAGACGCTCATAAAAAGATATTATATATATTTTTTTATTATTCATTGGTTTGTGTTCTGCCAAATATCCTGCTGGGTGCAGACCATCTTTGTTTGTTTTACCAAACTTTAAACTTGCAATCTGAGAATGGATTTCCAGTCTTTTAGACTTGGGATTTGTGTAATAGAAAAAAATGAAATGTGGTATGCCGAGATTGTTGTTAATCAGAGTCTTTTGTGTGGCCCAGCACAGAGCTAATTCGGATAATTCTATTGCATCAGATCCCTTTAAAAAAATACAGACTAGAGATTGTGTTTCTTTTGATCATTAAGTTATGGTTGGGGGAGGGGGGTATCTATTTGTCAGTCAGGTGAAAGGCATTTCATGGTATAATAAGGAATGTTTTTTTTTTTTCTTAACTTAAAGTGCCCCTATTATGGATTTTTGAAAATGACATTTCATGTAGTGTGTAACATGTAGTGTGTAACATAGCTCTAAAAGAATGAAAACATCCTGCAAAGTTTTAAATCTGAAAGTGCACCGTATATAAAGTTATTGTCTTTCAAAAGTAAGAGTCTACTGAATCAATAAAATGAATTGTTTTTCAAACGAGTCATAAGCCGCTTCAAGACGAAACATTATCATATTGCCCGTCCACTTATTGCGTGCGCAGACACCAGGGTAAACTTGAACCCCCTCAATCCGGCAGCTGATTCCTGTGGATGCTGGATAGCATCATGTTGAGAAGAAGCTTTGCTCTACAATGTGAAGGTAAAGCCAGTTTTTTTTTTTTTCACTGCCCAAGGACGAGCATGTGAAGAATCAGTGGTTAAAAATCATTTTTACCATGATACCACAGCAGTATAATCCTAAACTTTTGCTGTTCCTTTTATTTTACTTACGACTGCTTCTTAAATCTCGGAGTTCAGTGTAGGATTCGCAAACCGCTTGCTCTTGAAAGATGGTGTTCAAAATAATTAGTTTTGAGTTTTATATTGTGTAGGTCTCCTGCTAACTGGTCTTACTAAAATACTTCTACTGATCAGTTGTGGGCCACTCACAACAGACTGAGCTGTCTGGCCAATCAGAGCACAGTAGCTCGTGGAAAGGAGGGATTTAGAGAGATTGATTCATCTAATGAGTCGTTTGAGAATCATTGATAATGTGGTGATGTGCAAATGTATATTATGAGAAAATGAAACCATTTTTTGACCTTTGATGCATGTAAACCTGTTGTAGGAGACTCCAAAACAACATTAGGAAAATTTAAAATAGCATAATAGGGGCACTTTAAACTCAAAGCTTTTGCTTTGTCATTGCTTTAGTGCATCACTATGATCATGTTTTTGCTTTCAGCAGCTTTTGTCTCTAATGTTGAAATACATTTTTTTTCTTTCTTTCTTTCCCCCTCCTTTTTATCCTCTTCCATCCTTTTAATCTCCGCTAGAGTTTCTAATCAGAGGGGTAGAGTTAGGATTGTCCCAGTAGATTCAGGCATGGGTGTGGAGGATTGGGAGGTAAAATACAAACCACAGGGTAAAAGTACCCTGAATGAGTTCCTTGATAGAGAGAAACAGGCATGGATTGAGGAGCATGACAGACAAGATGATCTTGTTCATATTGAAAAGGCTTACCATGACCCCATATTCAACCAGTTGTCTCCAATAAAAAATAAAAGTGCTTCATTAAATGCTGCTTACCCAGAAGGCTATGCCACTATTGACCGAAGGAGAAAAAAAAAAATCAGGGACCCAGGAGGACTGGAACATGTCGGAGCAGAGCATTTCCCTCCCGATCTTGCATTTCTCCGTCAAAAACGAAGCGAGCTTGTGTTACGTCAAGTGAAAGAAATGGAAGAGGCTGATGAAAACATGATGCCATGCCTGAAACCATACAAAAATGGCTTACTCTACAAAACTAGAATGTGGGCCAAAAACAAGCTAGAAAACACACTGGAAAATTATGTCGCATATCAAGAGGAAGAAGCAGCTAGACTGAGGGAAGATGTAGGCTTTGATTCTGAGGGCTCTGATGAGATACAATATTCCATTGGCTCTGAGGAGGAGTTAGAGGAAATGACCTCTTTAGCTAAGGCACTCAGGAGTGAGGAGAGGAAGAATTATAGCCACTATGGATATCTCTCAACATATGGTAGCCAAAGTGAGAGGCTTCAAGGTTACCGTGATAAGAAAAGTGGAAAGTGTAAAATTGGTGGATGGGCTCCAGAGGTCATGCTGTCTCCTGTAGAGGAACCTAGTGATGAATATGTTGATCCTATGGATGAGCTGCAGTGCCTGGTTGAAACTGTATCAGAATATCTAGCTGAAAAAGAAGAGGAGATCAGTAAATATGGATCCTTACCGAAGTCTAACAAATCAAGGCTGTCATCTCAGGATAGTGCAAGAACAGAATCCGTTGGAGATGAGCAAGGGATCATCTCTAATGAAGGAAAGGAAAAACCCATAGATGCCAAAGAACGAAATTCAAGTGGTGCTTCTGAACATGGAGTGGCAGAGATAAAGAATGCCATGAGCTCATTATTTAGCTCTTTAACAGATAAAGTTGTGTCAAGCTCAAAACAAGTGGGGTCTAAGTCTGTTGAACAATCAGTGGCACCAAATAATGTTCCAGCCTGTTCTGGTATATCAAAATTGTTGCACTTCATGCCAAAGTCTGCAAGTCCCACACCAGTAGCTGTAGTATCACCTACTCAGGATCCTCAGTCTGATAGGAAATTTTCAATGCCATCTCTTTCATCTTTCCAGCCATCTGATGCCAACTTTCAAGGGGTAGACCAGTCAACTCAAACAATCAGAAATGAGTACAACAAATACAGTGGTGTCACAGCTCACAAAGAGACACCATCTTCTATGAATTCAGTGCTGGAAAATGGGAACATTTTCACTGGAGATAATGTTGTGAATGTAATGGACAAAAGTTATTTTCAAAAGGATTTTGATGCAAGGCAAAAGAAGCCAGGAGAGCAGCTCAGAGTTTTGAATGACAATACAAAACACAGTAAAATTTCAGATGCATATCAAGTTGTTGATGGTGAACACCTTAAAATTCTTACAACTACCTCTAATGCAATAAATAGTGAGAAGACACCTTTAACACAAAACTCAGCTGAGGAGTCAGGATTTTTTAGTCCTTTTAAGAAATCTCTCAGTTCATTAATCTCACCTGGATATCCAGTGCCTCCTCAGACTCAAACACAGACAGTTTTTCCTGTCTTCAGATCAGCGGAAGACATTAAAGTAGAACAACTTTCAGATAAATCCTCCATTATAAGACAACCTTTTGTCTCCTCTGACAATGTATCTGTCCCACAACCTCAAACATTAGAAGGCGGGCTGTTTTCTGGATTTCTTAAATTTGCAACTGGTGAGGATTCTAGTACAACAAAAAGTATGTCCCAAATCTCCGTTAAGACAGATCAAACAACTCCTGCCACAAACATAATTACAGGTGTATTTCCATCTTTAGTTCCTGACAATACAAAATCAACAACACAGATCCATAAAGAACCCCCTGAGGCAAAGGCTATGGTGAACACAGAAACAGGTTGGTTTTCTAGTTTTTTTAAGGTGGCACCAACCCAAGATCTGCAACCTGTTACCACACCTACCCAAAGGCCTAATATTCAGAGCTCTCCACTTCCTCCCCAAAAGCCTAATATTCAGAGCTCTCCACTTCCTCCAGGGTCAAATCAGAATGTACCTAGGATGCAACATCAGAATCCAGTTTCTGCTAAAGAACAAATGCAATTTAGGCACCAACATCCTGGTTCAACTGAAGTCCCTCATGTTACAGAGCAAAAAACATCTCAAAATGAACGTCAGGGTCTGTTTTCTAGTTTGTTTAAATCAGCCGGCTCTGATGATTCATCGGGTTGCCGAACATCTACTAATCAATCACAACAAGGAGGCTTACTCTCAGGATTCATGAAATTTGCATCAACGGGTGATATGACAGCAGTTACTCAACTCAATCAGTCACAACAAAGGAGCCAGTCTGCTCAAATAATAAATCAACAAAATCAGCCTCACCCCCAACAAAGTGCATCTAATCCTCTTATCTCATCCTCTTATGAAAATGAGTCGACTCATAGACCTCTCCAAAAACTCAGTCCATTCTCTGAGCAACAGTCAAAATGTGCAAGTGCACCACCTCAACAGGGGAATATTTTGTCTGGCCTTTTCAGATTTGCCTCCACTGACAAGGTGTCAGACACTCAAACAAATATGTCCCAAGAGCAACAAATATCATCAAGTCTGAGTTCTCAAGATCCTGTCAAGATTAATGCAGAGGGACAGAGCTGCAACCTTGCTCAGCAGTCCAGAATTCGGAATAGGCAGTCAGACCAACATCGGAAAGACATATTAGATGTCCCTGGACAAAGTGTATCCCATCAAGGACCTTCCCAACAAGATGACCTTTCGTCCGGCCCTTTCAAATCAGATGTTTCTGTCTCTCAGTCAACACAACAAATACAAGCATCTTACAATCAGTCCTCTCCTCTCCAGCCAAAAACAAATGTGATGGGACAAAGCCCCTCATCTCAAGATAATTCATTTAAACAAAAACCCCAGTCAAGTGGTCTCTTCTCTGCCTTTCTTAAAATATCCTCCACTGAGTCACAGGAACTGAATGTGCCACCTGTTACAAAGGAAAACAATGAACATGCTTGTTTGCAGCAGTCAATTGAGACAAAACAGAGTTCTCCTGTGGCAAGGCAAGATACATCCTCTCAGTCAGGAATTTTGTCTGGTCTTTTCAGTAAGCTCACATCCTCGCATCCTGAAGATGCATCACCAAACAGACAGAATTCATTTGAGCAGAAACAGGAGCAGAAACACATACCAACAGAGATTTCCACTCAGAAAGGTCAATCAAAAAGGCAGCTACCTCAACTACCCTCTCAGAATCAAGCTGAGCTGCAAAACCAAAAGCCCTCTAATCAACAAGGTTTCTTATCTGGAATATTCAGCAGGATTACAACAGATGTTTCCCCTGCCAAAATGGAGGACATGGTTGTGGAAGGATCACATTCTATAGGACTTCTGAGACACAATGTATCTGACCTAAAAAATGTGCCTAGGATCTGTGAGACAGAGAGCCTTGATTTGAGGACACCAGCAAGTTATGCAAGGTCACAACAAAATCGTGCTGCATACACATCAAATAGCACTGGTAATTTACCTCTCTTATATAACTCACAAAACTTTTTGCTCTCAAGTCAAGTAAGAAACACTTCATATACCACTGACAATCTTCATAGCCCCCTTCTTAGTTACCCGTCTCGAGCTGTAATGTCACAGGAATATTTAAGGCAGAGTTATCCATCCTTACATAGTATATCTGAACAGTATGGTTACCAACAAGGCTCTTCTTCGTATGCATTGGGACTTAGTCCCAATGATGAACACTCATGGATCCAAGAATCAATTTTGTGGCAACAGCTGAATGATCAGTCATTGGGCTGCTATCCTGACGGACTTGGAAGTACACTTAGCGATGAAGTCCACAAATCTTCTCAGTGTCTGAACAATATAAATATGGATGTAAATCAACAATATTGTCCTACTCGGGAATGGATGAGATGCCAGGGAGAGAACGATAATCAACCGGAGTATTTGAAAGATATTCCCAGTAGTTCAATGAGACTGAGAGCGTGGAATAGCCATAACAGTTTGGATGTGATTAGTAGCCAAGAGTTTGGTGTATTGAATTTGAGCATGAAAAATAATGCTAAATTAGGCAAGAGGCACTCGTTTAGTGCAGAAAGTTGTTACAGTCTAAACAGTGTTGCATATCATGAAGGATATTATGAGGAAACCCCTCCACATCTTTCTTACTCCGCTAATGGACAGTATATATATCAAGGCACATCAGATAATTTTTGTCAACCTTGGAATAATGGAAGCTATGTTAATGTTGCAACATCACCAAATCAATGGAACTACTCTTCAACAAGCAACATTGATATGGAGGAACATGTTTATCTTGAGGAGTCAGAGTGGTATCAGCAATGGCTTTCACTTTTGGACCAAGGGATGTGGTGGCCTGCAGATGATGGAGATTGTGGATATTTTGTCTACACTGATTATGAGTATATTTACGCCCTACTGACAGATGAATCTGGGCAATATGTCTATGCATGTGCCCCAGAACAAGAGTGGGGAAATAAAGGGGACTTCTATCCTAGTGCCTGGTTGTATAATGAGATGATTAAAGTGTGTGGTTTTAAGATTCCTCTCTACAATGAAGATGAGCTCCTCTGGCTTCCAGGGCAAGACCAAAATGAAGCTGAACTTCTTACTGCACCTCTTGACTTGTCAGCAGCCTATAGAAAAGGTAATCAAATCATGAATCTGAATCTAGAGTGTTTCTCTCAGATGTTTGAGGATTCCATTCTTCGTCAAAGACAGCAAGCTCTGGATTTTTCCAATTATCAATTCAACAAGGTTAAGATAGATACAAAACAACCGCTCCAGAACAATTATCGTTACTGGGATTCTTCTCAGGAAGCTGTTGACCTCTCATTTTATGGTGCCAACCACAATAGTGCAAATCTCAACAGCAGAGGAATGAAAGAACTGCTATCCCAAAAGGTTTCTATTTCATTTGGTGCTACCCCAACTACAAATTCACCTACCACAGGTGTCTATACCTGCTACCAGCCTCAACAGAGACGCCGATCATCCACTGGAGTACAAGTAAAGCATGTAGATGATGTTTCAGAAGAAGAGTGGAGAAAGAGAGTACAGCCTGGAGAGGAGCAGCCAGATCGATCCATTAAGAAAATATCGTCATTTCTATCCTCAATTGTTGGCAAAAGCTCAGATTCAGAATCAACCAAAAACACAACTGCCTCAAGATCGCCTCCTGCCAAAGATGCTCCATACCCAGGACAAATTCAAAGCGATTTTATTAAAGCCCCTGAAACTCGACTTATTGATCAGCAAGCCAAAAACATTATCTCAACAGGTTTTCAGAGTCTTAAATCAAAGATCATAAAGGATGACTCCTCTTGTGGAACAACTCAGTCAGAGAGTACACATCAGTTGGCATCCAAACCAATTTCAAAAGCATCTGGAGTTCCACTAACATCTCCAACACAGTCACCAGCTTCCACAACTCCTCGAGGTGCATCCACTTTATGCTCATCTCAGAAACCCAAACTGGCTAGACAAGTCACAATGTCACAACAGTCCTCTGTTCCTTTAACATCCATTGGTTCTACTACTACAACTTCAAGAGACTGCTCAAGTGTAACCTGCAAATCTGCCTCTCCAGATGTTTCTCAGCCAGGAGATACACATGGTGGGAAGCCATCTGAGCAGTTGGGTGGGTTTTTAAACTTTTACAAGACAACAGTGGGAATGGAGGAAGTAAAGTCAGAGCCCTCTAAATCTACTCAGCCAGTATCTAAGCAACCAGAGAAGGGTGGATCTGCTTCTGCTGGTATAAAAGATTCAACCGCAAACCAAGACAAAGCTGGAATGTCTAGCCTTTTTGGGTCAATAAGTGATTTTTTTAACATAGAAAGTCCCTCTCCCACACTATCAAAGCCAAATCTGCAAAATTCTCCCTCACACCTGCAGCCAACTTCTATGATAAACGATGTAAACAAAGACTGCCGCCAAACAACAACAATGCCTAAAGGAATTCAGAAACAACAAACATTAAGTACCTGTGGACAAGATCGTCAGTCAAAATTACCTAGTGTATCACAGTCATTTCAAAAAAGGAGTGTCTCCGGATCTCAGATATTTTCTGCCGATACTAACAAGGTACCAACACCAGGGAGATCTCAAACTATGCCACCAACTGGGGAGACAAAACCAGATGCCCCCTCCAAGCAGTCTGGTGGGTTATTTGGTTTCTCTGTTGGGGATATGTTCTCAGGGACCACAGCCTCTAAAGAGGAAGGCAAAGGGCTTCTGTCCATATTTGGTGGTTCCAGTCAGCAACCAACTCCATTTCAAACTGGATCTGCCTCTTCTCAAGAATCAATAGATGGTGCATCTGCAAAAGAGCTACCAGGCAAAAACATCCTGACTTTATTTGGTGGTTCCAGCATTCAACAGACTTCACCACAATCTGGATCCACGAGTCAAACTCACACACCAGGATCTGCTCCTCCGAAAGAGACTCAGGGTCTGAATTTATTTTCTGTGTTCAGTGGCACTAGTACACAACAGTCTTCAACACAACTGGGTTCTTCTAATCAAAAACAAACACCAGGAACTGTCCCTCCAAAGGAAACATCAGCCATGGGATTACTCTCTATGATTAGTGGTTCTAGCACTCAGCAGACTTCACCTGTATCTGGAGCTGACCCACCAAAAGATACACCAGTAACAGGACTGCTATCTATGTTCAGTGGCCCTAATCTCCACTCTACCACTCAGCCTCCACCCCAAGGGAATGGACAACCAAAAGAGCCCCTGGGAAAAAGTATATTTTCTATGTTTGGTGGTTCAGGGCAACAACCTTCACAGCAGGCAGGATCAATTTTGGGTGGTATATTAGGTGGATCATCAAGCTCTAATGAGAGTCCAGCAAAAGGGCTATTCTCTATGTTTGGAGCACAACCACCACCCACCAGAGTTCCAGTCCCTACAAATGAGCAGAAAGTTGAACATACTACTTTGTTGGATGGGTCTAACTCTAAAAAAACTCCACAATCTGTCTCTTCTCCTGCAAAAGGAGCAACTCTTATGAAGGAACCACCTAATGACAGTCCAGCAAAGGGTTTACTTGCAAGTTCCGGAACAACCAACCACCCAACAGCTGTACAGGGAGGCTTGACTCCTGAGTCTGTTGTCCCACCTAATAGGCCATGTAAAGAGCAATCAGTCAATGAAATAGCCTCCTTGTCTAGTGGACCTAGCCCTCAGGAACCAAATTCAGTGTCAAGTTCAATTTCTCTTGATAGTAAAGAGTCAAATGAACCACAAGGTAAATACTTCCCTACTATTATCACTGGACAAAAAACATTGCCAGGCTCTTCTCATCCTCCTTCACTTCTAAGTGGGCTACTCTCAAATGAATCCCCTGGTGAAGGTCTTTTGTCAAACTTCAGTGGGACTACACTTCAGCCAAGTGAGACACTAAGCTGTGATCCAACTGTATCAGCACCAAAAGCCTCACAAGAGGTTTTGCCAGCTATTGAAGGTAGTTTGGCATCTTCTGAATCGAACAAGTCACCAGCACACCAGCAGGATTCTTCTGCTCAGGGTGTAGTGCCACCAAAAGAAGGAGCAACCTCAAGCTTGTTGTCAATGTTTTCTGGGTCAGGTTCTCAAAATGCTCCTCCTCAGACCGGATCTATACTTGGTGGGATTTTCCCTGGTGCCTCAGGATCAATGGAAATTCCTGGCAAGAATCTATTTTCTATGATTTCTGGACCAATTTCACAGCCCAGTACTGTCAATGCAGGGCATAGAGTTGAGAGTAATAGTCCAGGTGCTTCTGCCTTTAATGAGTTGCCAGGAAAAGGTTTATTTTCTGTGTTTGGTGGATCAAGTCCACAACAGGCCACTCCTCAGTCTTCTTCACTATTTGGAGGTATTCTATCTGGAGTTGCTTCTAAGGATGCTCCTGGAAAAGGTCTTCTTTCCATGTTCAGTGGTCCTAGTTCAACACCTTCACCTAGTCAAACTGGACCAACATCAAAACCATCTGAGACTGAGGGGCTGTTTAAAGTTGCATCATCATTCTCTCATGGGGGTGCCACTGAGGATAATAAATCAAAGACTGTGGGCTTGTCAAATTTGAGCTCCATGGAGGAAAAGAAATCAGGACCCCAGGATGATGATTCCAAGCACTCTATACCCTTGGCCGATGAAGAAAAAGCAGCCTCAATGGCTTCAGTCTCTGCTGATATCTCTGAAAAAATCTCAGATCCCATTGTTGAGACAATGGTTGTTGAAGGGAGTAATCTATATGTTACCCGAAAACATTCTATTGTGCCTGGAGATGCTTTATCAAAGGATATTGATTCAAACTCAGAGCATAGTATAAAAACAGAAATTCAGACTACAGATGATCAAACTCAACATATAAAACAGGGTGATTCAACCAAGCCCAATGTCTCTGAGGGACTTCCTAAACATCCTGAGCCACAGAAATCTGTCATAGACTCATCAGCTGAAGCTGTTAGTGGCTTTATGTCTAAACTGTTCACTGGTGCCAGTTCAGCAACAAATTCATCAGGTGGTCTCTTCTCACAACCACACACAAACGCCACCACACAAAGAACCTCATTCTTTGGCCTTCCAAGTAGCTTACCTACTGAGTCCATAAAAACTGACCTTTTCAGTATGTTTAAATCACCAGAAGCACCCAAAGCAGCTGACGCAACACAATCTGTTACCTCTACTCAGTCGCTTCAGGCAGTCCAAGATCAGAGTGCACATAATGATTCCCTATCATCTCCTGGGGATGTTACATTGTCTAGAGACAAAGATAAAAAATATGAAGTAGAAATCATTTTACCTGTGAAAGAAATGCCTGCTGATGATACCTTCAGTAATTTAACAGTTGCAACTGTAGATCCCACATCAGCTTCCAGCTGTCATCCAGCTGAAACAGTTGTTAAGGTGCCTACTGAAGGTGAAGTAATACATGAGAAAAACATTGTCATTGTTTTTGAACCTGAAGCAAAGATTACAGACAAATCAGTACCTGCAGTAGATAGTAGCTCAAAAATAGTTCAACACCCTCCATCATCAGAACCTTCTCAGTCCATATTTGGCATGCCAGGTTTAACACCACCTAAGTTTGGTTTCATGGCTGGACCTGCAGATGCTGGAAAGTCTTTTGGGTCTTTCTTTTCTTCACCACCCTCAATATCAAACACAGAAGGTGGCAAGTTTTTTTCTGGATTTAAGTCAATTTCAGCAGGGCTGTTTCAAGAGGAGAAGACTATGATATCAAAAGAAGAAACGTCAACATCTTTATTTGGAACAAAATTTGGTTTTCCATGGCAGAAAGAAACTCCAGAACCTCCTAAGCAACAAACACCTCCAATTGTTACAACCCAGCCTAAAGCTCAGGAGAATAAACTACATATTGAAGATAGTACAACTGCTAAAATAGGGGATAACAATTTTATCTCAAAGGAAGAAAATGGTGAAATCACACACCCTGTTGACATTAAACAAGAAATTGTTGCAAATTCTGAAGTCCAAAAGACAGAATTTGTTGTCCCAGAAAATGACACAGATAAACCCCAACTTGGTGCTTCCACACCTGACTCACCTCCACAAAAAGAATTAGAAATCCATATCCAGACCCAACCTTCTACAGATGTCTCTTCAGGATTACAGCAGGAAAAGAAGGACCTTTTGATTCCAAAAAGGCTAGTAGCAGCATACTAAATGGTTTCATAAACCATTTATGTTGCAATAAGTTTACATGCACAGTCATAATTCTTACAAGGCTAACATATATAAATATAGAAATGTTTATTTCTTATGTAGTTTAGTGTTTTACTTTTACAATTTGAAATACGTTACACAAAAAATTATGCTTTCTGAAATTTTCAAATACTATTTAAAAAAAAAAAAAATACAATAATAATAAATAAAAAATAATAAATAAAATATTCTAAGGGCTCATCATCATCAAAATATGCATACTAAGAATATTAATGTGCATGTAAACACACTAACTGACTTTAGTTTTAGCTTTAGTTTATGAAGATGGTGTCTTTCCCTACATGTGATTTGTTTCTTCTCAGTGCAATGTGACTTTTATAACTGTGCTTTGGTTTTTTGTAAATGTGTATTTCCATTAGCTGTGTGTTGATTTTATTGTGTTTCTTAATTGGAATTTAGACCTACTAATGCAGTGAATGTAGTTCACAATATCAGTGACTGTAACTCACTTGTTACTTTATCTATCTATCTATCTATCTATCTTTCTATCTATCTATCTTTCTTTCTTTCTTTACAACCCTAGCCCTGTGGACTCTAGTCGTTTTGGATCTTCAGGCAATCTCAGTCAAGCTAGTTCTCAGCTTAGTGAGACTGGTCAGGAGAGTGCTGTCTGTTCAGAGTTAGAGGAGTCTTACCATTCCTACCACAGCACCGGCTATCGGCCATCCAGAAATGGGCATCACCCTACCAATGGACATACTTCCTGGGGGGAAGATGAGGGATTGAAATTGTCCCAAGAAAATGGAAAGGGTATAAGCAGCACCATTAAAAATGAAGGGGTTTCTCAAGTGGATAAAATGCCTGAAAAAACTCTCAAAAGGTACAGATATTGTACTGGCTTATGGAGAGTTTACAGTGTACATTTGTTATAATAAATATTTCCAATAGCATGAATTCAATTTCATAAGATGTTTTATTTTTCTAGCTTCAGGGGTGATGGATCACCTTTGCCATTGTCTCCATCCAGAGTACGCTGGCTTAAGGCAATCAACAAAGTGAGAGTTCAGCTTAAGGAGGTATAGTAGGGAGCTCATACCCTCCATCTCCTTTGTCATTCCTCCTTCAGTTGATCCAGTTTCACACTTTAGATCAAACACTACCACACATCTATTTTCTTTCTGTCATGAAATTATCTCTTGAATTGAATCTACTTACCTGTATTCTTTTCTAGTAGGTAAGTATGAATTGCACAGCCCCTATCAGCTCATTCATGAACATCTGTTTTGGATTGGTTGAGTTTTACCATACAAGATTTAAACTTGAAAGCTTTACATTTTTGAGACTTTTTAGAAATATTTATTTGCATTTCGTTGTTTGGTTGGTTGAAACTTGGGGCATAGTAAATTCATCATTGCAAAAGTGGTAGTCCACTATGGTACTGTATCAGCTAGGAAAGGCATGCTGGGTTCCTAGCCTAGACCTCACAGGATTAATCTGCAAGGGCCAAGGTCAGGCTCTGAAGAGTTGCTGTCTGATGCCTCTGATAAAGTCTCAGAGTAATTAAGCATAGAGAAGCAGGGAGCTAGAGATAGTGTGTGTCTTGAAGGGTATTTAATGACGAGTTAAAGGAAATTGGGGAATTGACTCTGGGAAGTCCACAAAGTGAAGTACAGGGCTATTGGTCATGTCTAATTATCAAAAGTGGTGGAATATATTATGTTAAAGGTGTGTGTGGGTGTGTATAAAAATTATAATTTAATAGCACTTATGCTTAAATTATCTTTGCAGTATTTAAAAATATTAATTGTAAATATGTTCTATAATTGATTTCTAATAATTCATAATTTTATAATAATTTCTATGAATTGTTCTTTTATTGTTATATTTCCTTTACATTAAAATAATTATTGGCTATTTATTGGCAATTATATGCTATATAAATTTTAAACTCTATGTAACTATGTAGTGTATTTAAATTACTTAAATTTTAAAGCTTTGTATTCCATCACTATATTTCATTTTTTTTAAAAGTTTTTTCCCCCTTGTACTGTTGTTTGTTCTATAAATCTAGCCCTGTTTGCCCCATTTCTTTCTCTCTCTGTCTCTGCCTTTCTCTCATCTTGACAGTCAGTAATTAGCTATGCTGTTGTCCCCCTTCGTTTCTTTCATTTGACCGCACACAAAATGGAGTGTGTGAGCCACTAGAAATAAATTAACATCGCAAGGCACTTTTGTGGCTTGATCACCTTAAATCAGAATTAATAGTGTCACAAAATAATAATGGCAAATCAGATTAATTCTAACTTCGATTACTTTGGATGAAAAGTGCCTGCTTTTGATTTTATGTGACAGAATATGTCTACTTTTATGTATAATGTCTGTAGGACTATGAATTTGTAAAGGTGTAGTAATTTATTCCGATAACGCACCGCTCATGCTAATTAAGTGGTTTCACATACGGCACTCTTGATTAAGGTTCCATTATAGTGATTGCTGCTTGCGACTTATTGTGAATGATTATGTAAAAGCTGCTAATTTAATACACTGGAAACAATGGGTGTGGTTTAGCATGTTACTTAGTTACATAAATAATTTTTGCTGTGAAGGACATAGGGAATTTTTCGAGATAAGCTTATTCTTATAAACATCTGCATTAAAGGAGATTTAGCTGTAAAACAGCCTCTTATATGCCTCCTTACAGCCATAAATCAAACACAGATAAGACTGTTAAGACTAGATTTACACATCTCTCTGCTGTAACAGTGTAATACGATTTAGCTAATCCCCTGATTGGTCTTTACCAATTTACCGAATTGTTGATTATTGTCATTGGTTGCATTTTTTAATTAACATTATGTTGTACCACATCATGCCATATTTATGGAGGATTTTTTTAGCAGTGATATAACATTCCTGTTATTTGATTAATTGACTACAATATTCCTTAAAAACCAAAGTGCACTGTAACATTCAAATGTTTAATAGGTGGCAATAGCGACAAGAGAGGAGGGAAAAAGAAAAGAGATGGAATGCTGGCATTTTGACAATTCCAGATTAGCTTTGTGTTGGAATACATTGCCAGAGGACACCGAGAAAGAGAGTGAGTGAGGGAGAGCGAGTGAGGAGGTTGTTTGAGGGAGAGATGCTCCACTGTGTCACACTAGCCTAGACTGGAATCCGCTCAACTGTGCAGATGTCAGCTTGTGGAGAGGGTTGTGTCTGCTTTTTTGTTTGAGGTGTTGGATTGCCAGAGCAGCCGAATGGATAAATCCTTGCAGTGCAGGAGTGTTGATTAGGTCAACAATTTGAAATCCGGAGGCATTTTTATTTGCAGGTGGTTTGGGTGTTCTGGAATCCTCAAAGTGAAACTTGATTTTTGTCTTTCTTTTCTCCTGTGAGGTAAGTTTTGTACTTTTTTCGGTCTAGTTTTTTGGGTCTTGTGCTGATAAAGATTAGTAAGGGTGAATTTTATGAAAATTGTCAAGAAATGCTGGGGTTATATTTTACCCGAAAGCCCGTTTTTAGAACCTTTTTTTTTTTCATCTTGGGGTGAAATAAGTACTGATCACTTGTTCATAAGTTTCACCTGAATATGTTGAATGTAGCATGGCATTAAACTTAAGGTTGAATGTTTATCATAATAGTAATTGAATGCTTTATTGTTAACTTTGCAGTTTGGTCTGATGAGTTCTCAGCTTGTTTATGCCCTTCAAAAAAGTGATCGCAGACACCAAACACAAGGAGTGATAGAAAGTATTAGAAGTACTATTACTTATAACACCCAATTAAAAATATATTAAAAATCAATGCACTATAAAAATGAAAGCACTTAAAGTCAATCTGAAAAGCGCTCAACAACCCTTGTTACTTTTTTAATGTGACTTATTTCACTTGGAAAATAAGTATTAAAAATAAGATTACAGAAGTATAAGGCAGTTATTTATTTATGTATATATTGATAATTTATTGTATTGTGAATATTACACAATTTTAAAATAACTGTTTTGTATTTTATATGCTAAAATATAATTTATTCCTGTGATGCAAAGCTGAATTTCATCTGCCAATAAATCTACTCCAGTGTCACACGATTCTTCATAAATCATTCTAATATGCTGGTTTTATTATCAAATATTATCAGTTATTATGAATTATTATTGGTGCTCAATTATTGATAATCTTTCTTACTATCAATGTTGAACATTTTTGCTGCTTATTATTTTGGTGGCCATTTTCAAGATTCTTCAATACATAAAAAGTTCAAAACAGCATTTATTTGAAATTTTTTTTTTTGTTACGTGAAGTCTTAATAAATGTCTTTACAGTCACTTTTGACCAATTAAATACTTATTTGCGGAATAAAAGTATGAATTTCACATCATAAAAAAAAAAAAAAATATATATATATATATATATATATATATATATATATATATATATATATATATATTAGTACTTAACACTTAAAGTGTTTATTACAAATAAATTACTAAATGCTAAAAATGTAAATGAACAAAAATTTGCGTTGCATTTACAATCCTGTGCAGCGCCCCTGAATAGAACAAATATACAAGTAAAAATAAACAGTGTTTTTCAGGTTGGTCTAACGGTAGTTTTCAGATACAGAAATTAAGTAAAGTAATCACATGTGAAATAATACCATAGTCTTCACTGTATAAATGAAATGGAGATTAATCCATTACGAAAGTTATTCAACCCATGCATTTGTTTGATTAAAATTGCTTGATTAACATTAAAAACATACAGCAGATATATTAGGCTGGTGTCAGTTTAAGACCTAAAGCACGGATCCAATATACTGTTACATATGCGTTTTATTTCTCAACTGTTTATTTCACTTAAGACATAACCGACTATGTTTATGAGGATATTCGCCAATATGGGCATTTTGACATAATATTGTGTAAATTTGTCTGTTCAATGGCAAGATGATGTGAAAGAGAACACAATTCAGTATTTGTGCACTGTCTTTCTGGGCTCGCGCTTTTTATATGTGCTCACGCAAAACTTCTCAAACCACGCGGGAGTAAGAAATTGAGTTCTCTTTCGCATCTTCTTAAACCTTGAATTTTTTATTGGCAAGGCTTAAAGTGCAAATGATAAACTTTGTGACGATGCAGCACTTACCTGATCACCAAACCTGTAAATAGTAGTGTAGCACGGTTTCCACAAAAATATTCTTTTTTCTTCATTGATGTTTCTTTTATATTTAAATGTTGTCATTAAATGTTAATGTTTCTTGAGCACCAAATCAGCATATTATAATGATTTCTGAATATTTTAAATTGTAATATTTCACAGTATTACTGTTTTTACTGTATTTTTGATGGAATAAATGCAGCCTTGGTGAACCGAAGAGACTTGTTTAACCCTTAACTGTCATCGTCCCGCTACCGGGACGCCCAAGTTTACTTACTACATTGCAATTAAATCCTAATCTAATCATGACAAACTATTTATCGTTGGAAAGGTCTAAGACTCCTTTTAGATATTTTAGCACTGTTTTTTGTTACAAATTATGTAGGAACAGTAATGGATGAATTTATGACAAGAGTGCACCTCCAAAAATCGATATCATCTGACGTTCTGTCCTATGTCACAAAAAGTCGACGCACACTTTTAATAATTAAAACTTTGGTTTTCTGGCCAAATTGTTCATAATAAAACATATAATCTAGCATTTGTCAATAAAAAAATTATAAAATAATATTATTCTCTAAAAAGTATAATATATATATATTATCCTCTAAAATATATTATCTTTTTTTATTGCCTTTTTTTATTATATCACATATTTTAGTAGTTATCATAAATTAGGTATCATTTGAAAGCTTCGAACTCATCCTGTTTCCGCAAGAATTCATCCTGTGCAAACCATTTTGAAATTGGATGTTGCGTTACCATATAAACGGTACTCTAAATGATTTTATCGGGCTCA
The DNA here is from genome assembly GCA_026230005.1 of Gila orcuttii. Lineage (NCBI taxonomy): Eukaryota > Metazoa > Chordata > Actinopteri > Cypriniformes > Leuciscidae > Gila > Gila orcuttii. The sequence continues at coordinate 15,762,496 of JAPDVR010000024.1, read as the reverse complement.
TCCACTTTTGGGGGTCATCATGTTTTATAATTTATGATCAAAACCTTTTCTAATCTTGACAAAACACATATTGTCAGAAAGGTCTGAGTCTCAAGGTTCCATATTTTGTGACAGAAGTGATATTTGGACAGAAATGTATTAATTTGTTATGGCAGAATGCATACAATTAAATTCAATGGAATGTCACCCGGTGGCTATTTTTGGTATTACGTCTAAACAAAATCTCATGGGAACTTCAATTTTTGTGATATCAACTTCAAATTTGGAACACAACTTGGTTAGATATATGGCTTTGATTTTATAGTAATTTTAGAGTAAAGAATATTTTGTAAAATATCAAGCGTGCCGCACAAGCCCTGAAAAGTGAAGCCAAAGCGTCTCAATCGCCCCCCGGTGACCGGTCCTAGTATAGCTCATAAACCCCGCCTCCCCATGTTATTCAATGGGATGTGAGACCAACTAAACAATTAAATTTCACTTCACATATCTTTTTTCCAAAGATAGTTTCTGTCATTTACTGTAGTTTTCATCACGCTGATGTAATTTCAAGTGTTTGTTTTTAAAATAAGTTTGTTTATAGTTATTTTGATGCTGTAAAAATGGCGCTGTGGTGTCATGATTGACAGCTGTGATTGACAGGTTCTCTGAGCAAAGTAGTCACTGAAGCAACAACGGAATTTTTTCGGGATCTTTGGAGGACTGAGGAGATTGGAGCTTTAAATTTAATATCTAAATTTCTATAATTAATTATTTCACACCGACATACTGGGTTGTTCTGCAGCAGAGGCGCGTGCTTACCATTGATTCAGCGAGAGTGAGGGCGGGACCAGAGCGGGACGTTGATTTCGCGGCTCTACTTCCTGCTCACTACTGCGCATGTCTGGTCCCGAAATCGCAAGTGCGCAGACTCAAGTTCCAAGATGTCAGCGTCATATCGGGACAATGGCGGCTTCACTTCTCGCAAATGGAAGAGAGCAAAGGGTTGTCTTCCATCTTTTTTTACAGTCTATGTAAAATATATATTTTATATAAAAGAAAAAATATTAAGTACATTATATTTGATTTTCTGTAAATTTAAACTTCCATCACTTTTTCATACTTTTATTTTTTTTCTTCACTTTTTCATGCTTTCACTTCAGCAATAATTTGCTGATTGTTTTCTTTAAAACAAGACTAAATTTAGGTCTATATTCCAAAGCATTCTTGAATTACAACAATTTAAGTTTGAATAGTGCATTTTAATGTCCATTCTCCAAAAAGGGGGTAAAAAAACAACAACATAATTATTCCAAACTTTTGACTGGTATATATTCTTGCAGTTTTGACAAATTCTAATCTATGCCAGTCAGCTAAATTATTTAAATTACCAGACGTCAACAGAATTTATACAAAATTTCACTCTGGCCTGGTGCATTGAGTCATTCTTATTGTTGAGTCCTGAATTATTATATTATGTTTTAACTTAGCCTAGGTAAATCATGGTAAAATACAGCACTAGTAATGAGAGCTACTTATTCTAAACAGTGCAGTGCAGAGATAGTTGCAGAGTTTCTTATTAGAAATTCTGCAGCATATACTATCTCTTATCTCTTGGTTGGAATAGCAAATTAGGCAGGAATATGAAATATTTAGATACCTGAGCTATCTACGGAATGAATGTCACAGAAATTAGTTCACAATCTTATTTAATTTCAGCAAGTTTAACTAGGCGTTTTTAGTCACATATCAGTTATGGCCTCATTGGTCCTTCAAAGAGTGTCTGATTATTAGTTTCTGTCAGCTGTGCTCTTATCATGTAATTTTTTTGGGTGATATTGGGCAGAGGTTAAATTTATAATAGGAATATTTAAATGTAATTTATGAAATTCAGAGTATTCTTGTGGCATGAAAGTTAAAGGCAAAACTAGGGCACATAGATTAATTAAAATATTACTTAAAGTGATCAAGTTAAAATGTTACACAGTTTAGTTAAAACAGCTTAATTCGAAGTATGTCATTTTCCTGTAACTGTATTAAATGTAAAGTTAAAAATCCATCATAAAACATACTGTCCCTGACATTCATTTTAGCCTATTGCAGACACATGGCAAGCAGCCAAAATGTGCCCTTGAAAGCTGCCAACCTAAACGCTCATTGTTGGAGTCACAGTAAAGATCATGTTGGCCATTAAATGCTTTTGGAGAATAACACAGAGGACAGTCTCTGAATTTCAATGACTGCCTTGTATGTGCCCCCCCCCCCCCCCCCTTAAATATGGTAAAACAGTGTGTCTAAATAAATAAAAAAGCAAAAGCTGAATAGCCTAGTGTATACTAACATTTTTTCAGGGAATGGGATGAAGCTGCTATTAGACCCAGCAGGTTCTGCTTAACAATCATGATGCACAGTGAACACAGCTGGGCTGTCACCCTCCCTGTGCTGTAACAGTTACTGTTAGAAGCGCTGACAGGCAAGAAGATAATATGTTGTGTTCTGTGTGGAATATGCCCCACCAGTTTGGCAATGTCTGGACTTCTACAACAGAATGCTTAAACAAAAAATTTAATTAGAATTTGCATACGATCACATTATTTGATTAAACACTTAAAACTTTGTACCTTTTTTGGTTTATTGAGCTGTTTTCTGGAGACCAAGACCATTGCAGTGCTTTCTTTCAATTGAATACATTTTAACGATATTAAAGTCATACTGTAGTATGATATGACTAGGTTTGTAAGCAAGCTAAGGGCAGTGTTACAGTATCAGCTGATGAGTCGTCATGTGCCATGTACATCCTGCGTAAACAGTGTAAAGGGATTTAGCTTTGTTGTAAAATCTGTTAAACTACAAACTACATTCAGCACCTCACCTGTTTACTTGCTGTACATTACATAATGAAATATGGAGTCATTAGCTCTTTTCCAAGAGCAACCAACTGATTTGGAATGGCCTACATGGGCAGCATTTCAACTGTGCCACACAAATAACACTCCTGATGCCTTAGAATTTGACTAAAATAAACAATGTTTGAATACTGCACAATTAAGTTGCATGCATTTTGTAATGGCCTTCTACATCTGTAGACAATTAGGTTTTAGAACAGAGCAATAGTGTCTTTGCAGAAGTGCAAAAGATTGAATGGCCATGAACAAAAGAGTAAATGTTGGTTCTTTTACATGCATGCTAATATTTAACTGATGAATTTCATTACATTCTCAATAACATTGCAACATATGTCTGTTAAATTGTATTAATCCATTCATGTCATTGTCCTCAAATGTCAGGTGTGCCTGAAGCTCAGTTATGATCTTGACTGAAAAGCACATCCTTGTGCACTGTTGGTGAAATGCAACAACCCTGTAATCACATGCACCAGAGCTTCAAGGTTCTGGTCCGCACCTGAGGTACAGTTGATTCTAAGGGATGTTATCACGGAGTCATTCGAATGAGCAAGATGAAACAAATGAGTCGAGCGAACTACAGCAAAGAATGTCTAAGAAAAGAGACCTTGGGAAGAAGCGGACCCAGAGTCCTAAGGTCAATCGGAGCATACGCAAGAAGATTCAGAAATTCCTCCAGGGCTCAGGGGAAAACACTGCCTATGACTCCCAACACTCTCCTGTAGAGATAGAGGATGACATGTTCATCTGTGGCATAAAGAGAGACCCATGTACTCATGAGTGTATTCTCTCGACTCAGCGTAGTTTTGAAAGTCATACTAAAACCTCCAAGAGTAAATTTATTGGGCAGGGGAGGCGTAATAGTGATGGCAATATTAGAATCCCATGCATCATGGAAATGAATGGTCCTTCACTGAAGCCCACAGACCAAGCAGAAGACAGTGGCTGTGTAGATGGAAGAGGTGCCATGGATAATAAACCAAGCCGAATTAAGGACAGAGACAAGACAAGAGGAGGTGGCTCAAGCACCATAGTGGAGCACATTTTGAAGGAACTGCAGGGGATCAATAAAATCCAAGAGGAGATATCAGATTTGAGACAATACCTGACATCTGTAAGTGGCTCCGTAGATGAGGTGTCCTGCTGTGTAGATGCTGTGCTGCTGGAAATCGAGGAGCTGTACTCCGTTGGTGCTGTAGGACATTCATCACCTCAAAGAGTTGTGGCTCATCATAGGAGTCCAGATGGGCAGAATGCCGCTGCAGTCCCACAAAGTAGAAATAATAGCCCAGTAGTAAAGCATAGAAAATTGGAGAAGAATGAAGTTAGATCACTAGCAGCCAGACCTAACGTGTCAGGATGGGATATGGAAACTGATTATCGAGATGTACCTAGAAGAGCCAAGTTAAACAATCCTAAGATTTCTGACAACTTTAATGCCCCCTCTTCCAGATTTAAGAAGTCCAGTTATTGTCCAGTTTATGGGCAAGAGTTTACAAGCACTAGTTCCTTATCCTCAGGTCTCAGTTCTAACAGTCATGATCAAGATGGAAGTTCTCATTTTAGGGAGGTTAACCAACATAACAGTGGTTGGAGACGTTCGGAAATGCAGTTGAGCGTGAGTGGAGAAGAAGGATGGAGTAGAGACACTGGATGGAATGAGGAGGATTACTGGTCCTGCCAGAACAGTGCAGACGAATTCGAAACTGCTGGACACCCAGATACATGGCACAGGTACAACGGTGGCGAGACCAGCAGCACACCGTGTCATTCATCACAAAGCAGCTCTGAACACCTATCCCTACTGTTTGGAAACCATAATGACTCTCCATCCAGTTCATCCAGTGTTGTAGATTGGAGGCATCCTAAGAATCAGACTGTCGGTGACATTGGTTGTGACTGCACATCAAATTGCCTGTACTCCCGAAGTTCTGGATACCACACCATGGATGCATATGCTGATGAATCATGTAGTGGGCCATCCCGAAGCCTTAGTTGTTCAACTGTTGGAATGACAGACTATGAAGACGGTTGCCAAAATCTACACTCCTCTTGCGAGCATTGCCTCTGTGATATGGATTTGGAGAAAGAGTGGCCAGGCGCGGTTTGCCCAAGTGTGTCTGAGGATCAATATGACCCAGATTACTCTGAAAATACAGACACTGAAGAGTCACAGACACCTAATCTAGGGTATGATGTTGTAAAGATAAATAAAGCCATGATAACCTTCCACTCCGCTCTAAAGGGAGCCTTGACAAAGCTTGACATGCATGAACCAGAGTGTCTAGATGAAGACACCAAGTCTGTAGTCTCAAGTCCCTGCAAATCCAATGACCCTGAGGAGGAGAGTGCTGGTGAGTCAAATGTAAACACTGTTGTACACTCTGATGGTGCAACTTTAGATCTCAGTGAATCTCCTCATAAGAGCATCAAAGCCTCTATCCATGGGAAGGACTTGCTGGAATTACTAAACCGACGGCGTAATTCTCAAGCCTTTGATCCTCTAGTATCTACTCCTAGCACGATTTCCTCTTCACATACTCCAACTGAATACTATGCAGTAGATCACTCAGATACTGTAGAGGAAACTTTAACAGATCAAAAATTTTCCAATCTTCAGTGTATTCCAGAGCTTAGCCCAAAACGTGTGGGTCTGAGTTCAGGAACTGTTGAGTATTATGATCACCTAATGGCATTTGGCACCAGTAATACCGAAATAAGTCCAGAGGGCACTAATTCAGGAACACTGGAGACAGATGTTAATGCGAAACAGGTGGAGCATAGTCTTGACAATGAACCTGCCCTTGAGGACCCTCACCACCAGAAGTGCCTTGCCAATATTGAACGTGTGCTCAAAGAGAAGAGACATCGGCATAGACTATCCAGGATTGCCAATGCCTCAAAGAACACTTTCTCTGAAGAGGAATTTAAACAAGGTACTTGTTGTGGTTCAGAACTCAAAAATCTGTCTTTTATTTTGGTTGGTTATAAATGTAATTAAGATTAATAAAATTTTCCTACTGTTTTTCTGTGAATCTTCCCTAATTTTAACACTGTTTATCAACTGTTCTTTTCTTTTTTCTTTATTATCCTGCTCTGTCTTACAGAGGGAAGCAGGGAAGATGATCAGGTCATAATTATGTTTTGGTCAATTCTTAGTCATTATTTATTTTCTTTTTTCATTAACGCCGGTTTTCTTTGTTTTTCATCCAAAGTTTATTTGAATGCACATTCTTTATTGGAGTGTATGATAAATGTATGAGGCTTCCCTCTATTCGATTTTGCTGTATCTTCTGTCTGACTTTAACACTCAATGTTTTGTGTTTTTTAATAGTTACATGTGGTGTTTTGCTTCTGTTTTATTTTGCTTACTTTAATGTGATTTGCCATCTTTTTAAATTATTGATAATTTGAAATGGTGTTCTTCGTCTTGCTGCATTGTTGCTTTTAAAAGCAGTTCCATACCACATACCACATGCCCTTGGGGGACTTCAGCTATCCAGCTGTACGTCTATTTAACTGAGGAAGAATACTCATGCTATTACAAAAGTGGTTCACCTCAGATGGAAACAGGGACAGTTTGCTAAATGTTTGTCTTGATTTCACTTGGGTGTTTGTCCATCATATAATTATGTTCTGCTGGCAATACGAGAGTGTGTGTGCTTTAAAATTTTATTTATTTTTTCGCTTTTCATTCATCTTTTTCTCTGATCTCATGAGTTGCATGTCAATCATCTGGATCAGAATTTTAAGGATTTCCATGGAACTTAAAATCTTAGTCTTTTTTTTTTTCGTTGTCTTGTTTTGGTTTGCTTTCTCAGACCTTTTGGTTAAACTCAACCAATCCTGTGTCCTCTGCATTTATCTTAGGTTATGCTCAAGTTTTATTGTTTTTATTTTATCTTTGTTATTGATTGCCCCTGTACACATTGGTTATTCTAAACTGTATTTGTGATGCCATAGGGCAAAGAAAAAGGAGATACTTCCAGAAATGCTTGGGTTAAAGCTGGGTAAGTTTCTCTTTAGGTTTTATGGATACTATAACGTATTGTACTTTTTCTCATTTTTGTTATGGAATTATTTATGAGTATATAGAATAATTTATAAGAATTTAGTAGCATTTTATTAACATGTTCATTGTCTGTGTATTAATTATTAAGCATGGAAAATACTCCTTCACAATGTGTTGATATCCACAGAAATGGGAGTGGAATATTTGGAATTGACAGTATGCCAGACCTGCGGAAGAAGAAAGCTATTCCTCTGGTTAGCGATGTGGTAAGCACTCTTTCCACCTCGCATTAAAATAAAGAAAAGCTACCTGTGTTTTTATAATTCTCAACATGGTGTTGTTCCCCAATAGAAACATCATCAATCCAAATCCAATTTTGCTAAAATATTATTTGTTCAGTCTTATAATAAGTAAATTGACAATATTAAGTCACCAAATAAATCAGTCTAGACAAAGACGACTACAAGAAATGTCCAGTTTCATAAGCAATAATTGACGACCATTATAATTTTTAAGTTCTGACTCAAAAAATATAAAGTGAAGTAAAATCAACTCTCTGATCTCTCTCCTCCCCATGAAAACTTACATTTAAACCTCTACAACTCTTTTGAATGCGTTCACTCTGCATGGTCAGGCTATGGTAAGTTTTCAGAATAACCCATACAGTATGATTGAACCTACTTTTTTGTTTATATCAAGATAATACTGCATCCACAGGATCAGTATTGCTCTAATAGTTTGCAAATACACAGCTAGAACATTTGACATTGTAAAATTTATTCGACGAATAGTCAACTTTTTTCAGGGTGTTACAATGTAACTAATTGTTAAAACATGCAAAAACAAAATATTTTAAATGTCTGTCTTTTAAATACTTCAACTGGTAATATCACAATACATGTATTATTATATATAATATGATTATGATATTATGACAAAACATTTATTTAATGAATGTGTTTGCAAACCATTACAACCTTCCTTGATATACTGTACAAGCAAGCAAAGAAAAAAAAAAGTCCTTTCTACTGGTTTACTTTTATTAGTTTACCTACTTTCCCTCCGACATGCGTTGACATGTTTGGGCCATCACTTTCAAAGGGCTGTTTTATAGCGGGTTGTTCTATTCTATTTTAAAGGGTGTTTTACTGTAGATGCCTCTTCACAACCAGGCTTACTAGTGATGGTTTCTTCATTAACTCCTCATTCCTTTACTGTACAGACATTGGTTTCCCTTTTTATTTCTGGGACTCCCAAAGTCTTCACCCTTAGTTTTGAAGTTCTGGGTTGATGCTCTTACTGTAGTTTTAGATGTTATTTTTGACATCTAGATTTCACTTGGTTTCTGATATCTATTTCACCTGGGGTGTTTTATGGGATTTTGTGTGGTTTTGCATTGTTCTAATATCTATTCTTTGTATGACAGTCTCTGGTCCAGGCCAGGAAGGCTGGCATTGCATCTGCAATGGCTTCACGCTCCTCCATAAAAGATGAAGAACTGGTTAGTTTGTTTTGCGCTCTCACCATATTACGCACAGACATTTTATTAGTTTTCTAAATGCATGTTTATCTACTTTTATTTCGAAACTTCTACAGAAGAACCATGTGTATAAGAAAACACTACAAGCTTTAATCTATCCCATTTCCTGTACCACACCTCACAACTTTGAGGTGTGGACAGCCACTACGCCCACCTACTGTTACGAGTGTGAGGGGCTTCTTTGGGGCATCGCAAGGCAGGGTATGCGCTGCACTGAGTGCGGGGTCAAGTGTCACGAGAAGTGTCAGGAGCTACTGAACGCAGACTGCCTGCAACGTAAGTATGAGCACCTGTACTATATCTGAAACAAAAGACCTGCTTTATACCATCCTACCTTCATGTTCTGCCTGAGAATTTTACATTTGCAAGGTTTCGGACACAGCCTTGGTTACTGGAGCTTTCACTGAAAGTCTCCTTTGAGCTTCTGTCGTACCAAAACACTATTTTTATTTTATTTACATATGCCCTGTTGAACTCATTTACCCAAATGGACTTCCTTCAGTGACATGTTGACAGGTCCATTAGCCAAAATTAAGAAAATGATTTAGAGGTGATTCTCACAGTAAAATAATCATCATCGCACATATATTTTATAAGTGTTTATTGGATTTATGAGCTTGTCATATTCTACTGTTGTTGTTTAGTGCGTATTAATATGGAAGACTTTTTGCAAATAGAACATGCAATAAAAAAATTTAAACGCTTTAATTATAGAATTCCATTATAAAATATGAAAACAATCAATTTATTTAATGAATTACATCCACAATAATTCTTTTTTTATTTATTATAATAATTTTAGAAATCACAATTCATGTTTTGAATTGCTTTATTAGATATTGATTTAAAAAAAAAATTTTTTTTTTTTTTGCCATCTTCAGATCTGTGCTAATAAAACATGTTGTTACCATAATTTCTTCTTTCAATCAGGCGCGGCTGAAAAGAGCTCCAAACATGGTGCAGAGGACCGCACTCAGAACATCATCATGGCCATGAAGGATCGCATGAAGATCCGTGAGAGGAACAAGCCTGAGATCTTTGAGGTCATCCGAGACGTGTTTGTGGTCAGCAAGGCCATCCACGCTCAGCAGATGAAGACCATCAAGCAGAGTGTCCTGGATGGAACCTCTAAGTGGTCAGCCAAGATCACCATCACAGGTTCAAACATTTTCATTGTCACAATTTCTCATTCCCTTTTAGCTATTTAAAAATCAGCAATCTCAGTTCAGTTCTAAATGGTGCACAACACAAATTCTCTACTATACCTCGATGACTTCCCATCTTCTACTGTCTCGGTTATAGTTGTCTGTGCTCAAGGGCTGCAGGCTAAAGATAAGACCGGCTCCAGTGACCCCTATGTGACCGTCCAGGTGGGTAAAACCAAAAAGAGGACCAAGACAATCTACGGCAACCTCAATCCTGTCTGGGAGGAGAAGTTTCATTTGTAAGTACAATTCGACCAATCAGAGACCAAATCTTTGATAGAAGTGTCCTAAGTGTCATTCTTTGTTGCTCGCTCACTCAGAATGTGTGTCACCCAGTTTTCAGTCTCGTCTCTTTTCAGTAATAAAATAAACTTGTCTGAGTGAACAGGCTCTGGTTGAGCCACTGGTCTACTTTAAATATTATTCAGGCAAATTGTACCATAAGTTTGGAATACGACTTTTAATATCAGATTCTTTTGATTATTGTTAGATAGAAAACCTTCCGCAAGTTCCGAGAAACACTTTAGCATTTTGTCCAGCCAAGCAACTACCTGACCGTCTTTACTATTATTAGTTAAAGCATAAATTAAACATGAATGAACATCAGAAGGTATGTTAAAAGATTCAGTACAACTTACTGAAATGTCATGTCTCATGTAATCGCTCAATCAGTGTTTCAACAGTGGAAGGACAACAATTAAATCGACTGGTAAACAAAATCGCGTCACGCTACGTTTACTTCAGAAAAGCCATTCAATGACCATAAACACAATATTTAGCTAGAAGAATGAACTTTAGAGAGGAGCATTTAGCTATATGTATGTATTGTATTTAATGCTGTTAAATCGCATCTAACATAAATGTTTTCGTTTATATAAAATATATGTGTGTGTGTGTGTGTGTGTGTGTGTATATATGATATTTATATATATGTTATACACACACACACACACAGTATATTAATATATGTACACACATACAGTATATTATATAAACAGACTTTTATGTTAGAATCGGTTAATCATGATTAATCGATTTGACAACTCTAAATATATTACTTATTCATTATAGTTTACTTAATCTGTTCACTATTTACTATGTACTATTTCATTATTCATTGTATGTTTGAATAAATCTGTTATGAAATCAAGTTTTTATTACAGTCGTTTAAATGTTTATATTTCAACTACCAATTGAAGTAGAAACATATTTTATCATTAAAAAATGAATATAAAAACTGCCTTATGTGGAATTTTAAATGTTTAAATATTATGCAACTCAGTTTCTATTCAAGTGTTGATTAGCACATAAATGTGATTAATTGATCATTAAATAAACTTTATTTTTGGTCTTGGTTTTCAGCTAATTTAAAACTTTAATTTCTGTTTTGCTGTTTTGGTAAAAAAAAAAAAAAAAAAACTTTTTGGTGCATAATTAGTCTCTGATCTTAAACACAGATGTATATGTGTTGTCTTCCAGTGAATGCCACAACTCCTCCGATCGCATCAAAGTTCGTGTTTGGGATGAAGATGACGATATAAAGTCGCGAGTGAAGCAGCGTCTGAAGAGGGAATCTGATGACTTCTTGGGCCAAAGCATCATTGAGGTGCGCACGCTGAGTGGAGAAATGGACGTCTGGTACAACCTGGGTGAGCTAGTGCTGTTTTGTGTGTTGTTGTGTCTATGATTCTTTTTTTTTTATGTTGAGCTTTAGTGCTAATTCAGGAAATGCGGGTTCAGATCCAGCCTGCATATTGTCCTGATCTCTCTACAATAATGTAAAAATTCAGGGAAACAGGTTTAATTTAGCTGGTTGTTTGATTTCTGCTGCATCCAGGACATGCAGGAACTTGACTTAAACCCTTCTGCCTTACACTGCGTAAACGACCGGAAACATTTCAGTTATTTGATTCAGAATGTTGGAATGAAACGATTGTAATGTTGACTTGACACTGACTCAACAAAAGTTGGTGTGTGCTGGTGTTTGTTGAGTCAGAGTAAACTAGCCGGAAGAGTAAAGAGTCTCCTCAGATGACACTGTGCTGTCATTGTGGCTTGATGCATCTATTTAATGTGTTTGGTCTTTTGTGGAAAATCTCTCTGTCGTGCTTTGACTTCGCTATAAAAGAAAAAAGGTTATTTTGTTACTAAAATATTAAACCTAAGGCACTTACAGAGCACAAAACATTCACATTGACTTGTTGGTATTAAAGGATTAGCTGTCATCATTTACTCACAATATCTTATTGCATTGTGGCAATTGCTCAAGATGATGGATGACCACCATGTGTAGACAACCTCTCTGCCTGTCTCTAAGTGGGATGTGACCCTTTTCCAAGATTTGTGTGTGTACTCCATTACCCACATCTCCCAACCTGACAGCACATCCCTTCTCGCCCAATTACCCCAGTGAGCAGCCCAGAGGCCTCCAGGATGTCCCAACCGTGAAATCCACTGCTCCAAATTCTGTTTCCATCTCTCCCTCTTTTTCTCTTCACGTCTCACTATTATTCTGATGAGATCTACCCTTTTTTATTCTCTCATTTCTGCTGTCCTCATTTGTACAGTCTGTTCTAGTGTTCTGATAGTCTTCCTCTGAATCTTTGGCCACCACATCTGCTGTAACAATTATTCTCAATAGTAGTAATTCAGCTTCACGTCTTCTTGTCTGTTTCTCACCCGTATCATCCTCTCTCTCGCTCTCTCGCTCTCGGTCTCTCTCTCTTCCGTCTCCCTCTCTCTTCCCTCCTTCGGAAGAGATATCCTCCTTGATTATTATGTAGCACACTCCAGTTGGAAATTCGCCACTTAGTCGACACATATAAATTATCCCAATAATTTGCCTGTCAGGGGAAATGTTTATGCAAAGAAGAACCCGGTGTCTCTATTAAAAGACCTTCAAAAGATGTTTCAGTTTGGAGAGAGACAAGACATACCATATTCACATGAAAATAATAAACATTAAAATTAAAGCTGTAAAAATATTTATTAAAGCTGTGAATAACATTGAAGAATAAAGCTGAAATATTAAATAAAATGACACCGCACATAACAAAATCTTTTAAAATTAAATTGAAAAATAATATTTACTAAAATATTAATAGATACTATATTAATAGATATATTTTGTGAAGCGACCTTGGGTTCTTGAAAGGCGCTATAAAAAATAAACTACATAATAATAATAATAATAATATTTATTATTATTACTATAATGGTGTATACATACTACTAATATAACACTGGCTTGGTAATCTTACACTTAGGATATTACAGTTAGGATTATTTGGCATAAGCAATGTTTATTAGATCAATATTTGTTGGTCCAGTTTTATAAAATTGAGCTTAAGAACATGGTAACATCTTTGTAAAACATGGCTTTTTGTGACTTGTTACTTGTTGCTTGTTGTTTAAATGACTGAAGCCAAGTGATTTTCATGACATTTGGTTCTAGAACATCTACAATACATCCTTTTGCCAATGCAGACAAAAGTGATAAAATATGTGATGTAAACATCAGAGGCGTTGTCATGTACAACCCCAAATCAGAAAAAGTTGGGACATTTTGTAAAATGCAATAAAATCAAGAATCTGTGATTTGTTCATTCTATTTAACCTTTTATTAACTGGAAAACGTTTCTTTGTACTTTTGTCAATGTTTTCACTGACCAACATAATTGCATTTTGTAAATATGAACACTTTTTGATTTTGATGGCTGCAACACACCCCAAAAAAGTTGGGACAGAGACCAAATAAAAGTGAAAAGATTATCCAAATTAGATTATCCAACTATTTTGAAACAGTCCACAATGAGCAGGTGAATTGGTAATAGTTGAGGGTATCATGTTTGGGTGTAAAAGTGCTTCTCAGTCTTTTTAAGCAAAGATGGGTCCTGGCTCATCACTTTGTGCTAAATATCATGAGAGAATTGTTAAACAATTAAAAAATCCCATTTCTCAATGCAAGATTGCAAAGAATTTATGCATTTCATCATCTTCCATACATAATATTGTCACAAGATTCAGGGAATCCAGAGAAATCTCAGTCTGTGTTGGGCAAGGCGGTAGACCTCTGTTGAATGTGCGTGACCTTTGAGCCCTCAGATGGCATTGCACAAGATACCATCATGCTTATCCGTTAAATACAGCCACATGTGCTCAGGAGTAATTTGGAAAACCGTTGTCACTGAACACAGTCTGACGCTGCATCATGAAATGCCACTTGAATCTCTGTTGCGCAAGGAGAAAGCTTTACATCAGTTTTATGTGGAGATGCCAGCGAGTTCTCTGAGCCTGAGCTCATCTCAGATGGTCTAGAAGAAAGTGGGAATATGTGCTGTGGTCAGATGAGTCCATGTTTCAGCTTGTTTTTGGGAGAAAATGGACATCGAGTTCTCAGTCCCAAAGACGAAAGGGACCAACCAGACTTTCACCAGCGACAGGTGCAAAAGCAAATATCTGTGCTGGTATTGAGGTGCATCATTGCAAACGGTATGGGTAACTTGCATTATTGTGAAGGTACCATTGACATGGAGGCATATATTTGGATTGTACAGAGACATAAACTGCCATCAAGATGACATCTTTCCTGGGAAGCAAGACAATGCCAGGCCTCATTCTGCACGTGCTAAAACTGAGTGGTTTCTAGACACTCTACAGCATAGAGGGATGCGCCTGCCTGTTTACTGCAGTCCAGATATGTCTCTTATGGAAAATGTATGACCCATCATGAAAAGGAGAATCAGGCAACGATGACCATAGACTGTTGAGCGGCTGTCTTGTATCAGACAAGATTGGGCAAATATTCCACTAGCAAAACTCCAACAATTAGTATCCTCAACTCCCAAATGATTAAAAAGTGTAATTAAAGGAAAGGTGATGTGACACAGTGGTAAACATGTCTCTGTCCCAACTTTTTTGGGGTGTGTTGCAGCCATCAAAATCAAAATTTGTTCATATTTACAAAATACAATTATGTTGGTCAGTGAAAACATTGGAAAACATTTCTTTGTACTTTTGTCAGTTAATAAAAGGTTAAAAAGAATGAGCAAATAACAGATTCTTGATTTTATTGCATTTTACAAAATGTCCCAACTTTTTCTGATATGGGGTTGTAGATCAACCTGTGTATTATTTTAACAGCTGTTCTTGTGAATTAACAATCAACTTTCAAGTGTATGATTCATTGATTGTTGTCATTTAAAATAAGTTGTAAATGTTTTCAGACAAAAATGCATGACAGAAAATACAACAATTTAGTTGCATTTCCTAAAATTCCAAAAACCTCTAAATATAGTAAATATGAATGGCTAACCTATTTAATTACTAATTGAGTTTTTATTTGTTGTTACTGTACTATTGAAAACTAAAAGTTAAATTTGTACAATTATATAATTTATACAATTTGGCAAGGTATTATTGCACGTGTACACACACACACACACACACACACACACAAATATATTCAGGTCCTATCTAACCCTGTTGCACTTATTTTTACTGCACTGTTCCCTTGGGTTAAATATCTCTGCACGTACAGTTATTATTCATCCATATCTCACACCACAGAGAAAAGAACGGACAAGTCTGCTGTTTCTGGTGCCATCCGTCTTCAGATCAGCGTGGAAATTAAGGGAGAAGAGAAAGTGGCCCCCTACCACGTCCAGTACACCTGTCTGCATGAGGTAGAGCAACACCACCAGCTCACAAACACCACAGCATCAGCCTCATGCATTTACATGCACAAATCTGTCATTATCAGTCACGGTTGATGATCTACTCAACGATATTTTCATCTCTATTCGTTCTCGTAGAACCTCTTTCATCACATCACAGATGTCCTCGGTCAGGGTGTGGTGAAAATCCCAGAAGCCCGTGGCGATGACGCCTGGAAGGTTTACTTTGACGATGTGCCAGAAGAGATAGTGGATGAATTTGCAATGCGCTATGGGATTGAATCCATCTACCAAGCCATGACGTATGTATTAGTCCTTCGTCCATACTGTCTTCTATTGTTGTCATATTTCTTTCCCCTCATCCACCTATTTTTATTTGCTATATTCATACTAATATTTAATTTATTTTTTAATAAAAAAATTACAAATTCTGTAATTTACTCACAGTTCTAAACCTGTATGACTTTTGAAACACTGAATAAAAGTCTAGGTAACCAAAACTCAGAATATCCGAAAAGGTACTAAAGGTATCGTAAATTGAATCCATATGAAGTAAGCGGTTTAATCCAAGTTTTGTGAAGAGATATGATCACTTTATATGATGAACAGATGACAGGGGGTGTCCGGTGTCCGGTGGGGACAAAAAAAAAAAAAGGTTGTTGATTGTGGCCTGTGGAATGTTGGTCCACTCCACTTCAATGGCTCCACTTCAACACGCTGTTGTATACACCGATCCAGAGCATCTCAATCACATTCATTCATGCTGACTGCAGGAATGTCCACCAGAGCTGTTGCCCGTGAATTGAATGTTCATTTCTCTACCATAAGCCGTCTCCAAAGGACAGGGCAGGACTTAGGGGGTTGGGGGCCCCTTGGCTTGAGTTTATGTTTGGGCCCTACTTACGCTACAAACATCATTATGGAGTAGCACACATTACACAAAAATTAAAATGTGCTTTGAGGTTCCTAGAAGAATTAATATGCAGCATGCCTATAGTCAAAGTTTAGTGGTAGGCTAAATTATAAAATAGTCATTATAATACAATATAATGCAGGATGTGCTCTCTCGGGTTGAGAGAAGATCAAAATTCTAATAATAAAGCCAAGAGAAAACAGTATTTTTAAATTAATTGTCATAGCTATCTGTCCTCTTATGTCAGATTCTTAAATTTAGTCAACAAATTCAATCAGAATGCAAAGACACTGTGTAGACACTGTATTTGGTCATAATATGGCTATGTATGGATTTACACAGCAAATTATAATTTCATAAATTATGTTAATGTTAATGAGGTTAATGTTTTAAATGTAAAAATTGTGTGTAGAAATATAAATGATTGAAAATCAATGAAATAAGTACTTTTTAACTATAAAACTAACAAAAGTCTCCGTCTTAATGATGGGAGTTGAATCATTTATTCAACCGATTCGTTCAAAAATCCTAATTCGTTTTACCTAGCAAACGACTGTATTTATGAATGGGTAGCCTAATTGAATCATTTACTCATCTGATTCTGTCAAAAATGCAAATATTTTGAGGAACAAAACACATGTTGCTTGGAGGCGCAGCGGTTCTGCTGTTTGTTCTGTTTTCTTTGACGGAGCAAAAACAGAATGTATCTATAAAAGTTACTCAGTAACTTTATTGAACTGTTGTATAAATGTCACATTTGCCATTGTGCTGATGTTCGGAAAAACAGCACTCTTGCTGGTGTGATTATAAATCGTGTTATAAATATATAAAATGGGAACTCGTTAGGCCTAAATGTTTTTTTTTTAATCATTTTGATGACATGTATGCCTATTCCTATATTGTGATGGCAGTGGAGAGAGCGCTCAAAACTCTCCAGAGCACATAATTTAGTGAAAAAATATAAATTATTATTCTCTGTAAAGCAATGACACGTGAACATATGAGAATTTATAAAGATTTTTCAAAATGTGCGCTCTTTTGGACTAAAAGCCTAATTGAAGCGGTTTAAAGTAGCTGATCACAATGGAGCAGATGCGGATCAACATGCGTGTTATTCTTTGTGAAATAAAGATAAATATCAGGTTGCGCCGTTTGATTATGCCCTCGAAGCTCTCAGTCGGAGGATTACCCGGGTATTTTATTCCGTGCTCCCCTCCGTCTTTCAAACTAATCCGTGAGCGCGGAAAGACGCGTTCGGCGCATGCGCACGCACTATAGTGTATTGGATTTTGTTTTCAAGCGCTCAAGTCACTACTTTGATTATAGCCCTCGCTCGCACATGGCCAGACAGTGGAAATACGACTAATAATTTCTAATACGACTAATAATTGAATAACTGGCATACAAGTTAACCGAACAAAACAAACCAATGCCCCCGGACCCCCCCCAGACCCCCCCCCCCAATACAGTAAAACTGCACATATTAGAGTGGCCTTTAATTGTGGCCAGCCTAAGGCACACCTGTGTAATAATCATGCTGTCTAATCAGAATCTTGATATGCCACATCTGTGAGGTGGATGGATTGTCTCGGCAAAGGAGAAGTGCTCACTAACACAGATTTAGACAGATTTGTGAACAATATTTGAGAGAAATAGGCCTTTTGTGTACATAGAAAAGTCTTAGATCTTTGAGTTCAGCTCATGAAAAATGTGGGCAAAAACAAAAGTGTTGCGTTTATAATTTTAAGTGTAGTATGTGATATGCTCTATGTATGTGTGTTTATATGTGAATAAAGCCTAAATGCAATCTGTTCATTATACGACGCCTTTATAACCTTTTTGGATCTTCTAAGTTTTGATTCCCTGTACTTTAGAGACCGTCGTGAGGTTGTAAGCTCTTGCGCACATTACCAGTCAGTTTACCTGATAATCGCACAGAAGCAATGATTCACGACTAGTTAAAATGGCAGTTGTGTGAATTTTTTTGCATTTGAGAACTACAGCTCAAGTATAATAACTTTGACAATCAGTGAAGGTAAGTGAAGGATAAATAAATATAGTCATCATCTCTGTGGCAGTAAAGGGCAGTAATGAAATGAACTCCTGAGTGCTGTTCGTGTCTGTGGTTGTTAATGGCTTGAGTATGAGTCAGTGTCAATCAGGAGTAGGCCTGTCGCGATAGTCGATAAATCAATTAATCGCACGATAAAAAAAATTAGCTCGATCATTTTTCCGGCCGCGATAATTTCCATTTGCATGCTCGTTTGTGTTCCTCGTCTCTCTCTCTCTCTACCAAAGAGACTGGATGACAACTCTCGGTTCCTTAGCGTGAACTAGAGCTTAGATTATCTTCCCGAGCCCGAACTTGACCCGGGCCGGGCCCTTGATCTAGAGACGTGCACTCCCAATGCAATAGAGTGCGGCGCGGCACTAGATTTGATGGCCGAGTGCGAGCGCAGGCGGTAATGCACTCACTCTGTGTGTGCGGGTTGCGGGAGAATAAAACGATTCGCGGGACTCCCGCAAACTAGAAATATCTATTAATAAAACATAAAAAAACGAATAGATTTTTATTCTACAAGAACAACTAAAACAATATAGAAACGATTTACAGGCCAGAGTTTTGCAGCGTTGAGCGATGTAGCCAATCACAGACATACGTGTTGATATCTTGAACGCAATGGCCAATCAGAAGCATTTAAGATAGACTCTCCTCACCGCTCAAAACGGACTTTTTGTTCAGTGCTGAATTCTGTATGCTGGCAAATCCTCTAATTATAGGATCAAATTAATCAAACAAAGTGTGGATATTATGAAAGATTAATTGTGCAGTCAGCTTCATTGATAATAGATGTGTGAGATCGCGAAGAACTGTCAGCTTTTTAGGAATTATTTAAGGAATAAATTTATTTATTTAATACCTGCATTATTATGCCATTATCATTATATTAGATGTAAATGGTCTCAGATCGACAATATTATCGTTTATCGCAATAATTTCTTGGACAATTTATCGTCCAGCAAAATTTGTTATCGTGACAGGCCTAATCAGGAGTCAGGAATGTGAGGAGATCCTCATTAACTGAGCACATCCCTCAAATAAAGCGCACACAAACGGCCATATTTCACGCCAAATGGGCCACAAGGTTAGTTGGAGCAATGGCAGATCCTTCTACCCAGCCAATCAGCAGTGATTTAACTAGGGGTCTCTCAGACAGACCTTTTTGGAGAGCCATTGCCTCTGAGGGAGAGCCAAAAGTGTGGAGGTTGTCTCAGTTCAACATTTCATCTTGATGAATTCATTTCACCCGGTTGATTGTTTAGCTTTGTTTAGTGACCCTAACCATCATGGAATCTTATAAGCATTGGTTTTGTAGTAGTGTGATTGTCATTCTTTGCACAAAGCTCACTTACCCTCTGCATCTCTCCTGTCTGTGTGTGTACAGGCACTTTGCATGTCTCTCGTCTAAGTATATGTGCCCTGGTGTCCCTGCTGTGATGAGCACCCTGCTGGCCAATATCAACGCCTACTACGCCCACACCACTGCATCCACCAATGTCTCCGCTAGCGACAGATTTTCCGCATCCAACTTTGGGGTACGTTCGACTATCAAACAATATGCAAACTGTAAAGTACACATACATATTGTCCATTCTGAAGGTCTGTTCACTACAATTCCAAGTCTGTCACAAAAACACACAAGATTTGACAAAAGCATCTCTAGGGTTGGCTTGTTTATTTATGTATTTATTTAAATTCTTCAGATGCAAAGTAATTCATTCTGGTAGGTTTTTGCTACCAGAATGAATTACAAATAAACAGCAAGTAACACATTGAATTAAACATAACAATTTTAAAATAGAAATACTGAAATAGCATTTTCTTGTTAAAGGGATAGTTCACCCAAAAATTAAAATTCTGTCAGTAATTACTCACCCTCATGTTGTTCCAACCTCGTAAGACCTTCGTTCATCTCCGGAACACGAATTAAGATATTTTTGATTAAATCTGAGAGCTGGATCACTCCATAGGCTTCTTAAGGGATTGACACTTGCCAGCCCCTAAAAGTTATTAAAGATAACATTAAAATAGTCCAAGTGACAACAGTTACTCAATCTTAAGTTTATCAAATGACGAGAATACTTTTTGTGCGCAAAAAAAAATAAAATAACGACTTTATTTCAACTATTCATTTCCTTCTCTGTGGGCCTCGAGTCAGTTCACTAGTGTTATAGCGCAGTTTTTCTGTTGTTGTATGTCACACACATCACACACATGACCAGCGTTCGTGGCTTTCAATAGAAATTAGTGGATTTCGTTTTCTCAAAATTAGTTTTTTCTCACACTCCTAGTGACGATTTTCCACTTCTGTAACACATACATACACCAAACTTTACAGTCCTATTCCTAACTATATTGTGAAGGTTTGTCCAGAGGGATTTGTTGATATATTATTCTTGGCCTGATTTATATGACATTTTATGCCTAAAAAAATCAATTTTTTAAGGCTATTGGCAGTATTTTCTGATTTACAGGGTAACAAAAGGAGAAATTCATAATCCCCTCTGGTAATGTCTTTTCATTGAATATCAACAAAATGCAAAAATAATTTTGAACCCTGTTTTTTTCATCTTCAAAAGAGTCACTTCAAAATATATGCAAATTAGCGCATATTTAATTAGATATAGCCTGATTAGCATATTTAAACATAAAATTACAGAAAACTTGCAATACATTTTTTTCTCCTATTCATGCGAGTAATCAAGTGGTAAAGTTGCATGGTGATATCTGTAAGTTAAATTTTTTACCCTATTCACCTGTAGTGTCTCGCCTTAATGCAAAATAATACTTCTAAATGATGGAGAAAGTAGACACAGTTATGGAACAGAAGCAACAACAAAAAAATTGCATTTCTATTTGGCGTTTGCTTGTTTTACTGCATTTTGTTGATAGAGTTGACTTCTGATAAAGTTTTCACAGTTTTAATGTGTCAGCACTAAACCATTAAACATGTTCATGTCATCATCCAGGAAATTTGAAAGACGAAATCGAAAGACCATTTTGAAAATGGAAGTGTCTACTTAGCTGGTCTGTCAATACAAGATGAAGAAAGACTGCCACAATAAAGTACCATGGGACACACAATTCAGTATCACTTC
Source organism: Gila orcuttii (assembly GCA_026230005.1). NCBI lineage: Eukaryota > Metazoa > Chordata > Actinopteri > Cypriniformes > Leuciscidae > Gila > Gila orcuttii. Next base: position 15,741,112 of record JAPDVR010000024.1, on the reverse strand, counting down.
AGCTAATTACAAGTTGTAAATATAGCAATATACAGTATACTCTATCACGTTTGTAAACAACATACCACCTACACAAAACCCCAAACATACCCGTTAGTGTAAACAGAAGCAAACATGAGATAAAAACACATTTGCTGAAGCTACCATGCCATTTTAGGTTGCTTTTACAAGTCTTTGAGCTCTTTTATCATGACTCGTGTTTCACGGGAGTCGTACCTGAGCATCTTAAGTGTAATGCTGTATCAGGTGAGATACATAGCAGGTTAACTACATCAGAAAAGCCAAACATATCCAGCTGTTTATGTGATGCAAACATCAAAATGTATTAGTTTACAAATGGTGCACTATTGTAGAGTGTCTTGAGGTAATAACAGTAATCGATAATCTGCCCTTCTCTGAAAAAAATAAGTTGTTTGTGTTTTAATGCCTCTAGTGTTCATGTCAGCTGGAAACTGCATTGAATTGTATGTACTGTATAGGTACGTTTATGGAGTTTTGCAGAAATGTAGGTAGAGGCAAGTTTTTCCTATGTTGAATTATAGTGGCAAGACAACAGTGTCAGTTGTTTAATGTTATTCTTGAGTTGCAGATGAAAAATAAGCTTGTTAATGCCAATAGGGTCAGTTGGCTCAAAATCATCATTTACTCAAGCTCATCTCGTTCCATCTGTATGACAACAAAAAGTGGATGTCAATACATATTATAAATCTCCTAAAAGGACACAAAAGTGCATTGAAGTATCATTATAGTTGTCCATAAGACTGCGTTATATGTCAAGATGCCTCAATTAAATATTTCCTGTATGGATGCACGATATGTCAGCCACCATATCGCTATCAGGCCGATATGTTCATTTTAATGTTATTGTTATTGGCTCGATAAGAAAATTTGGCCGATATCTTAAAGCCGATAAGTAATGTATTATTTCCTTCTGCTGAGACACCTCAGATGCGCACTGTTCACCATGATGATTTTGAATTGCTTGAAATATGATTGGAATCACTTTGCAAAGGAAAATACAGTTAAGTCTTTCATATAGGCTACATAAAATTATAATGAAAACACTACTGTTTTAAGCGCATCCAGAACGGAGTTATACATTCATGACTATAAGTTCGATTGTGCATTTGCAGCCTTTTGTTTTATTCAATTGTAGGTTGTAATATTATGTTAATTTTGTGTGTGTGTGTATGTATGTATATATATATATATATATATATATATATATATATATATATATATATATATATATATATATATATATATATATACAGGTCCTTCTCAAAAAATTAGCATATCATGAAAAGGTTCTCTAAACGAGCTATTAACCTAATCATCTGAATCAACTAATTAACTCTAAACACCTGCAAAAGATTCCTGAGGCTTTTAAAAACTCCCAGCCTGTTTCATTACTCAAAACCGCAATCATGGGTAAGACTGCCGACCTGACTGCTGTCCAGAAGGCCATCATTGACATCCTCAAGCAAGAGGGTAAGACACAGAAAGAAATTTCTGAACAAATAGGCTGTTCCCAGAGTGCTGTATCAAGGCACCTCAGTGGGAAGTCTGTGGGAAGGAAAAAGTGTGGCAAAAAATGCTGTGCAGCGAGAAGAGGTGACCGGACCCTGAGGAAGATTGTGGAGAAGGACCGATTCCAGACCTTGGGGGACCTGCGGAAGCAGTGGACTGAGTCTGGAGTAGAAACATCCAGAGCCACCGTGCACAGGCGTGTGCAGGAAATGGGCTACAGGTGCCGCATTCCCCAGGTCAAGCCACGTTTGAACCAGAAACAGCGGCAGAAGCGCCTGACCTGGGCTACAGAGAAGCAGCACTGGACTGTTGCTCAGTGGTCCAAAGTACTTTTTTCGGATGAAAGCAAATTTTGCATGTCATTCGGAAATCAAGGTGCCAGAGTCTGGAGGAAGACTGGGGAGAAGGAAATGCCAAAGTGCCTGAAGTCCAGTGTCAAGTACCCACAGTCAGTGATGGTCTGGGGTGCCATGTCAGCTGCTGGTGTTGGTCCACTGTGTTTTATCAAGGGCAGGGTCAATGCAGCTAGCTATCAGGAGATTTTGGAGCACTTCATGCTTCCATCTGATTTCATTTTTCAGCACGACCTGGCACCTGCTCACAGTGCCAAAACCACTGGTAAATGGTTTACTGACCATGGTATTACTGTGCTCAATTGGCCTGCCAACTCTCCTGACCTGAACCCCATAGAGAATCTGTGGGATATTGTGAAGAGAAAGTTGAGAGACGCAAGACCCAACACTCTGGATGAGTTTAAGGCGGCTATCAAAGCATCCTGGGCCTCCATAACACCTCAGCAGTGCCACAGGCTGATTGCCTCCATGCCACGCCGCATTGAAGCAGTAATTTCTGCAAAAGGATTCCTGACCAAGTATTAAGTGCATAAATGAACATAATTATTTGAAGGTTGACTTTTTTTGTATTAAAAACACTTCTTTCATTGGTCAGATGAAATATGCTCATTTTTTTAGATAGGAATTTGGGGTTTTCATGAGCTGTATCCCAAAATCATCAGTATTAAAACAATAAAAGACCTGAAATATTTCAGTTGGTGTGCAATGAATCTAAAATATATGAAAGTTTAATTTTTATCATTACATTATGGAAAATAATGAACTTTATCACAATATGTTAATTTTTTGAGAAGGACCAGTATAGTCCCCGATTTATCACATATAAGAATAATTTGGTTAAGCGTGTCAAATTAATTTTAAAACATGCACTGGTTCAAACTTGGCTACTGTATATGCTTTATTTATGTTGAAGTGCTTGGGACATGGCTTTTATTTTTGAAACAAAAAATATTTATTGGCTTTAATATATAAAGAATTATCGGTATCGGCCAAAATGTTCATATTGACGAATTCCTGATTTCCTGACAATGTCCTAGATGGCTGAATCTTGCTTCATTCTTCTCTTCTAACAGAAAGAGAGGTTTGTCAAGCTCTTGGATCAGCTTCACAATTCCCTGCGCATTGACCTCTCAATGTATCGAGTGAGTTTTGGTGACTTACTGGCTTTTTCATTGACAACCTGTTTTTAGCTCATAAGATGGTGATTCTCAGTGTTTGTATCTTCTCTTTCTCAGAACAATTTCCCTGCGAGCAGTAAGGAACGTTTACAGGACCTCAAATCTACAGTGGACCTCCTGACCAGCATCACATTCTTCAGAATGAAGGTGAAGAATGACAAGCAAAAAATATTAAAACCAGTTTTTGATTCTCAAGCCTATTTTCCATCAGTGCTTATTTTGTCAGTTATATGTACTCTCTACCATATTACTCTGGACAGGTCCAGGAACTGCAAAGTCCCCCAAGAGCCAGTCAGGTTGTGCGAGATTGTGTCAAAGCCTGCCTCAACTCCACGTACGACTACATCTTCAACAACTGTCAAGAGCTGTACAGTCGCCAATATCCTCAAATTGGAGACACGGTTAGACAGTCACTCCTCTACCACCTACCATTTATGCATACTCTCAAGATTTAAAGCTGAAGTGTGCTATTTCTCTGCCACTAGCATCACCAATCAGTGCTGAAAGTTAACAGATCACCCAGAGTCACACCATTGCTTTAGATCTGATCAGGGTGTTCAACAAACCATTTTAAAACGGCCACAACATATACACATTATACACTTTTCAGGGTAAATCAACAACAAACTACTTGTAGTCACAACAAACCAAAATGGAATGGAATAAAGTATTTTAGTATTATTTATATACCAATATAGTATTTATTAATTTGTTGAATCAGCTTATATATTTTGTTGTTCTTTTGTAATTTTTTTTTCTTGTCATTTATGTATTTTTTTTAATTTCTATTTAGCTTTTTTTTTTTTATTGAATTTGTTTTTTGTAGTGTTTTTTTTTTTTTTTTTTTTTTAGTTTTAGTGAAAAATATTTAACTATTACATTAAAAGTGTTAAAAAAAGATTTTTTTAACACTTTTAATGTAATACAGTTAAATGTTTTAAAATTTTAATTGTCTTTTTTTATTTACTACATTTTAAATGTACTAAACATTTACATTTTTAATCATTTAAAATACTAATTAAAATGTATTTACAATCTAAGTGTTTCGACAGAAGGATTGGGTGTAGTTTTTTTGTTGTGTTCATAAAATTACTATATTTAATTTATATATATATATATTATATAATATTATTAAGGCGAGACACGGCAGGCAAAAACATCGTTTTTTTTTTCACTGGTCAATTTTGAGATTTTGGGATATTTGTCTTCAATAACATGTCTTCTTTCAGACTTGTGGTGAAAAAAAGTCCGAAATACACATTTAGGTCTTTATTTTACTACACTTTGTCTGTTTGCGTCTGTAGATTTCTCATAAATTCATCAAAAGTTGTCGTTATAAATCATCCCTCTGCTCCGCGATCGTGATCTGCACCCTGTCATCACACACACCGTTAGAAAGCTCTCTCTCTCCTGAACAAGACTGCCGGATCCAAATATGGTCATTTCCTTTTTATCAGCAACCAATCGCGAAAGTAAAAGGGGGGATTTTACTCTAAATGCGCAATCTCATTGGCTGATGCTAAATCTTTAAAGCACGTTTTCTCAAAATGTCTTTTCTCTCATACTCCAAGTCCGAAATCTCCAGTTCAGTAGCACCTATATACACCAAACTTTCCAGTCTTGTACCTAGTTATGTTATGAAGACATTTACAGAGGGATTTGTAAATATATTATTCCTAGCCTGATTTATATAACATTTTATTCCCAAAAACATGGCGAAAATCATTTTTTTAAGGCTATTGGCAGTATATTCTGATTTACAGGATAACAAAAGTAGATATCCATAAATCCCTCTGTAATTTTTTCCCCATCTAATATGTGAACACAATGAAAAAATAATTTTGAACCTGGCTTTGTCCAATACTCAGATTTCGTTTTTTAAAATATATGCAAAATAGCGCATATTTAATTAGACAATGCATCATTTGCATATTTAAACATTAAATTACAGAAAACTTGTAATACATTTTTTTCTCATCTTAATGTAGATAATCAACTGTCAAAGTTTCATGGTGATATCTGATAGTTAAAAAAATTACCCTATTCACCTGTAGTGTCTCGCCTTAATATTATTAACAATTATTATTTATTCATTAGTTATATATTTTACCATGCAAATGATTCATGTTTTTATTTTATTTTATTTTATTTTTTTGCTAGCATAAGGACGAGAGCACTGCAGAAGATCAGGGCCCGAGCATCAAGAACTTAGACTTCTGGCCCAAACTCATCACCCTCATTGTGTCCATCACTGAGGAGGACCGTAACTCTTACACCCCTGTCCTAAACCAGTGAGTGTGCAATCAAACCTGAATGTATACACACCTCATCTAACTCGATTGTCCTGCCATCATGTGACTGTCTGTTCCTGTTTCTCCACAGGTTTCCTCAGGAACTGAACGTTGGGAAGTTGAGTGCAGAGGTCATGTGGAATCAGTTTTCTCAGGATATGAAATATGCCATGGAAGGTCAGGAACAGTTCGGTCCAATGATTTGGCATATCAGAGATACAAACTTCTTTAAACTTCAAACTAAAATCTTGTGCGTCATTGTGCCTATCTTTTTGTTTAGCCACCAAATGTTGTTCACAATCAAATATTCTTGCTCCATAGAACATGAGAAACACAGACTATGTAAGAGCGCAGACTACATGAACCTGCACTTCAAGGTCAAATGGCTGTATAACGAATATGTGAAGGATTTACCAGCCTTCAAGGGAGTTGTGCCCGAATACCCCACGTGAGTGAGCTCTTCATCATCTTAACTACCAAACACATTCAGAAGCAAAAGCGGTTTAGATATTTGTTAACATCAGGGGGCAGATTTACTAAACAGGGCAGATTAGTGAGAGCGCAATTCCACAAAAGCACCGATGGGAGTGAAAAGTTCTGTGTTTGATCTGCTGACGACACGCAAATTAAAGAACACAGATGCAGCCGGATCATTTCCATAATGACCAACGCAATCTACCAAAAGTAGCGCAAATTAGCGTCTGGTTTAACCCTTTGGGGTCTAAGGTATTTTTGGGGTCCTTGAGATGTTTTGACATGCCCTGACATTTGTGCTTTTTTCAGTTGTTTACAGTGGTGGTAAGTAACGAAGTAAAAATACTTCGTTACTTTACTTAAGTATTTTTTTCGGGGATCTGTACTTTACTTGAGTATATTTTATTTGCATCTACTTTTACTCCACTACAATATTAAAGACAAAGTTTACTTTTTACTCCGTTACATTTCCCCATGCCCGCTCCAAGTATTTATTACACTGGCTTTCCAAATCAATGAAAAACTTGGTTTTATTTGGAAAAAAAGTACACGCGAGCTCTTTGCCAGCATACGCTCACATAGCAGTTAGTTCGCCATTGTGGAAGATGACCGCAGAAACTGGTGAAGGTGCAGCTCTGCCCAGCAATGATCCCGAGATTCCCGCTTACCTTGTTTCTAGCACATCTTCTGTTTGATGCAGCTATATGTTATGGAACATGTCTATTGCAGAGCTGCCAACTCTCACTCATTCAGTGTGAGACTCACGCAATTGACACTTTCCACAAGCTCTCACGACACACATCCATTTTCTCACGCAGAGAAAAATCGTGAAGCATAGAGGACATTGACACCGACAGACAAGAAAGAGAAGGTTACTTTTGATATAAAACAAATTCTCAGCTCTCAGATTCTGTCCATTTTATTACGAAATTCAAACAATAAATACCGTTTTGGAGCTTTTAAATGTGACGTGACAGATAGCTAGCGCCTGCTATGGGGTGCCGTTAATCTCTTTACTAGTTAATTGTAAATAAACACAAATTAACAATAATAGGTAGCCTATGTTGAAAGATACAGTACAACTTCCCGAAATGTATATCGTACATAATATATATATATATATATATATATATATATATATATATATATATATATATATATATATATATATATATATATATATATATATATATATATATATATATACATAATATCAATAAATCAGTGTTTTTCAACCGCGGAAAGAGGTCAATAAAACAGCTGGAGAACAATGTCACATAACGTTACATTTACCTCAGGGAAAAAAAAAACATTTAATGACCATAGCACGTTAGTTGGCTAGAAAAATTAGTATTTTATAATATATTTAATATTAGTATAAATTAGTATTTTGCTAAATATGTGCACTATATATTTATTATATTTTTACTTATAAGCTATCATTAAAATATTATAAAGTTGTTATAATAAAAATCACATGTATTTTTAACATTTAATAATACCAGCTGACAGGGCTCTCTAGCCTATGTTTACAGAATTAGGTGAGATTTTCTTAATTTAAAAAATAACATGTATCTACTGTACCAAATATTTATCAAAATGAATCTATATTGAATCAAGATTGGAATCAAACCACAATAATTGAATTGAAATTGTAAAATTTGTATCAAAGAATGTCCTACCAGTCATTGCACCATAATATGCTGTCACTAAACTTAATGAAATTGTTTAAAATTGATGCAAGGTACTTCATTGTCTCTTATGATTGCAAATCTAACAAATTCTTAATTGCAGTATCTAATAATTTGTTCAATTAAAACATTGCATATCACTCCCAAAACAATTGATCTGTTTAATTGTTGATATTTACAGTTTGAATATTAACTTTTTACTTTCGGTACTTAAGTACGTTTTAAATCGGATACTTTTGTACTTTTACTCAAGTGATGTTTGAATGGAGGACTTTCTACTTTTACTGGAGTCATTTTTTATTTAGGTATATATACTTTTACTCGAGTATAATTTTTGAGTACTTTTACCACCCCTGGTTGTTTATAAACATATTAATGGCAAACTTGTCATTACACTCTATTTAGCACTGACAGGGCTACCATAATATGTGAGCAACATGTATGTACATGTTTGTATTTTTGAGAGAATATTGTTTATGCATGGTTATTGAAAAAACTAAAACTTACTTTTTCTGAAATAAGCCACAAAACATATACTAAATATGTGTCCACAAGACTTTTGACTAATGGATGTTGTCACCTAGAGTTTTTGCTCCAAAATGATCTAAAAATCATCCTGCCTAATCATTTACACAAAACAATACATTGATTTAAATTTTGTAAGACACTATGTTTGGAAAGGCAATATGTGTGGGGGTGTGAATAATGCTCTTATTCACACCTGAGAAGATAATGACCTACATAATGAGCTGCATAATGAGCCTTTCACACAGGTGTCACTGAGTATCAAAGAATGCGAGGACAAAAGAAATGATATATATATATAATATATATATATATTATTTTTTTTTTTTTTTTTTTTTTTTTTTTTTTTGTCCTCGCATTCTTTGTGGTATCCAGTGGAAAAAGACACCTTTTTTCAAGATGTTTCCAACTTTGAACCAATTCTGTAGAATATATATATATATATATATATAAACATCTTGAAAAAAATTCTTTTTAAGAAAAAAAAAATTCTTTTTGATAAGAAAAAAAGCGAGCTGGTAGCACAAATGTTAGTAAATCACCTCGCATGATTCATTTAAATACTCTCCTCCTATAAATTTTGCATCTGAAAGGGAAACTCCTACAAATGCATATGCAACAAGGTCAGCCGCAAAAATAAAATTGTCTGCGCCTTTTCAGCGCAAATTTATCACTGCATGTTTAGTAAATCCTGACAGTAGTTTTACGGTTTGCGCTGTCACGAGCTGTTAGTAAATCTGTCTTTTGTTTTCCAGGTGGTTCCAGCAGTTTGTGCTGCAGTGGCTGGATGAGAACGAGGATGTGTCCATGGAGTTCATGCATGGAGCCCTGGAGAGAGATAAAAAAGATGGAGTAAGATGTTTTTCAGTGCAATTTCCCTCTAATAGCCTGTTATCTTTCACAAATTATCACAGAAGTGTTTCTTGGGCTTTATGGTGCTCTTGCGCCCACAATCCGGTCGTTTTGCCTTTCAAAACTGTTGAAGAGTTCAAAAGTTTTACCACGTGCAAGTTTTTTCAGAGTAATTTTAGATCTTCTGTACAAAAATGAGTTTCTTCCTTGGATCAGCTCACCCCTGTGTCTGTATAATGAGGGATACATCTTTCAAATTGTCCAGTAATCGTTCTTTGCCCTTGACATTTAGCAATTGGCAAGTGTTAAATTTGGACACGAAACTGAATGGAAATGGCATTTAAATGATGTGCTTCGATTTCCTCTACAGTTCCAGCAGACGTCAGAGCATGCTCTCTTTTCCTGTTCGGTGGTGGACATCTTCACCCAGCTCAACCAGAGCTTTGAGATCATCAAGAAACTGGAGTGTCCCGACCCCAAAGTCATGGCCCTTTACAGCCGGCGTTTCGCCAAGGTGGACCAGCGTCCTTCCTAATCTGATTACAAATAGATTCATGTCAGAACAAATGTCGACTGTCAGAGCATCATCTTGTTTCTAGAATTATCTGCGATTTCTGAGAGAATGGCCCATTTTTAGCCAAAGGGCATCTTGGTGCGGAGCAGATGAAGAATTTCAATGGAGCAAAAACATTTGTCTAAAAGAATGAGATGCTGTTGTAATCAAATGAAACTGCTTAATGCAGGCCTTTCCATTAAGCTTCAGTCAGTCCCCAGACCAAGTCTCTGATAGAAATGCATAGTCCCCTCAAGAATGTTTATGGGACATGTGGAGAGTTTATTGGGCTGATGTCCAGCAGTTTTATGGTAGCAGGCACAGAGCGCCGAGTGCTGAGATGGCCCCAGAGAGCTTCTACTAGATTTCCTGAAATGCTTTTTCATTTGTTTGGTTGGTAATGCTATTACCAAGACATTTTGACTTTTGAAAAACGTTAAGCTCGGTTCTTATTCCTTTGTCTTCACAGACCATTGACAAAGTCCTCCTGCAGTACAGTGCCATTTTGAAGAAGAGCTTCCCATCCTATTGTGATAAGGAGAAGATTGTAAGTTGTTCTCTTGGTAGTTGACATTTCTGTTAGTTTGCTGTCTATTATAATACATCTCTCTCTCTCTCTCTCTCTCTCTCTCTCTCTCTCTCTCTCTCTCTCTCTCTCTCTCTCTCTCTCTCTCTCTCTCTCTCTCTCTCTCTCTCTCTCTCTCTCTCTCTCTCTCTCTCTCTCTCTCTCTCTCTCTCTCTCTCTCTCTCTGCTTTAATTTGTAAAGTATTCATCATTTGGATTATCCATTATCACATGGTCACTAATTTATAAACCTTTTTTTATTTAATTTATTATTTAATCTATTTATTTAAATAAATGAATATATCTTATTATATAATAAATACATTCAACTTATACTTGTGTGTGTATGTGTGTGTGTGTGTATATATATATATATATATATATATATATATATATATATATATATATATATATAATATTTTTAAAAATGTATTAATTTACTAATATAAATTTAATATTATATATTTGATTACATATATTTATATTAGTTACATATATATATATATATATATATGTGTATGTGTGTGTATGTGTATATATATATATATATATATATATGTATATATAAAATATTTTTAAAAATGTATTAATTTACTAATATAAATGTAATATTATATATTTGATTACATATATTTATATTAGTTACATATATATATATATATATATGTGTATGTGTGTGTATGTGTATATATATATATATATATATATATATATATAAAATATTTTTAAAAATGTATTAATTTACTAATATAAATGTAATATTATATATTTGATTACATATATTTATATTAGTTACATATATATATGTGTATGTGAAATCTAAAATATGCACAAGTATTAAAATGACTTAATATAATGTAGCTATATTTTGTATTCCATATATTTATATTCTATTAAAGTATTATATTAGTTACATTATATTGATAATTTTAATTTTAGGTAAAAAAAAAGAAGGTTATTTATTTATTTTCCACATCCATGTTTATAATAAAATATTTAGTTTGCCTTTGGTTGCTATTCAAGCATATTTTGAGTACAGGCTAAAGTATATGTTTTTTGTCTTTTTTTCTTCTTCTAATAAATCTGTCTGTGTCTCTCTGTTTGTCCTCAGCCATGCGTCTTGATGAATAATGTCCAGCAGTTGCGTGTCCAGCTTGAGAAGATGTTTGAATCTATGGGTGCCAAACAGGTAGGAGAGCAGCAGAGAAAGATGACCTTTCCTAAGCACAGGAGGAATTTTCATTTTGTCCTCTCCTCATTTGTCTGGGACATCAGAGGAAATCAGGGGCCTGTATTCTCTCTGCATATTAAGAGAAATCTTTCCCAGGTGTATCCAGATGGGCTTGATGCAGCGTTGTCGTCTTGTCATTTATAAAAATTAACGTTTCGCTTGCAGGTTCCTTTAGGAATTATTTAAATATCAAAGTGTTTCACAGCTGTTCATTTTTTTCTTTGATAATATCATTATACTTAGCTCGTATTGCATTCATTACAGTTTTGGCTGATGTTAAAGCAGCATTTGTGTTTTTCTTCATCAGATTGCCTCAGAGGAAGCCAGGGTATGAATAGACCGCTCTAGAATTAGTAGAGTAGTGTTAGTTTTAGCTGTTGTGAATGTGTCTTTCTGACGGTTTGAATTTTCCCATAGTCAACATGACTTCAGAAATATATAGCAGACTTCAGAAATATATAACATAAAGCATGTGATTTACATATTTTTTAAAATAAAGTTGGATTCAATAGTGGACCCTGGGGATGAGGTGGAGGAGGAGGTGGGTACTCAGAAATGTTGTGTCCCAAAATACACACATCTGTATGCGTGTTCCTAAAGGCATTTCACTTTTTTTCGTCTGTCATTAATCAGGTTATTAAGGAAAATGTGGAAGATGGCAAGGTGGGTACAAGTAGGCTAGATGTAATTGTGCCAGACATTAATAAATAATTTCAGTCCTGGCCACTTTGCCATACTCCATTCTAGTGAAACCATTTACATAGAATTAATATTAGAAAATATTTGTAGTGTTGAATGTAGAGTAGTTGCTTGTGTTGTATATGGAATGTGTGCTTGATTAGAACCCTGATGTCTTGAATCCTGTTGGATCAGATGGCTTAGAATTCGTTTGGTTGTATTCATTTGGGGTGGATGAGAGATTGAGGTTATTGTGCACATGCGTGGGTGTGTGGGTGTGTGGATGGTCCTGGTAAATCCTATTTTATGGGGACCAAATGTCCACAAAAAGATGGTAATACCAGTCATTTTTTTCCTTGTGGCCTTTTTTTTTTTTTTTTTTTTTGGTCCTCATGAGTAAAATAGCTTATAAATCATATAGTTTTTTGTTTTTTGAAAATGTAAAAATGCAGAATGTTTTCTGTGGTGGATGGGTTTAGGGTTAGGGGGCAGAATATAGTACAGTATAAAAATCATTATGTCTATGGAGAGTCCCCATAAATCATGGAAACACGTGTGTGTGTGTGTGTTGTGGCATTAGTTTGGGCCCGTCTCAGGCTGATTAGTTAAGGATTAGTGAAGTCTTGCTTGTGTTTCTGTGCATGAGACAGTGACATCGAGCTCTCAACATTGCTGATCTGTTTATTTTCTTTTTGGTTTTTATACGTTTGTTAGATTTGTTGTACGGCAGCATTTAGAAATCCCAGTCAGTTTCAGATTGTTGGGGTTGATTAAGTGTAAATTTGTTTGATGGCTCCCCTTGTCTTTGTAAATTATTTTTTTTATTTAAAAAAAGACAATTTAGTGTCTATCATTTGTTGTTTTCAAAAACTGTGAATAATGCTGTATATGCATTTGTTTTTCAGTTAAAATCTATACATCCTTAGGGTTAGGGTAAGGTAAAAAAGTTTTACTAAAAAAGTAAAATAAAATAGCATAAGCTTTTTTTCTTCGAGAATGTGTCTTGAAGTTAATTAAAAATGTAAGATTTATTAAAGTATATTAATATTATTTATTTTGTAAAGTTGTTTTTAAATATAAATATCACTAGCTTTTGTCAGAATTGTGCTAAAAAAGATTATTTCCCAGTGGGGTAAAAAAATTAAACTCGTATTTAATTTTCTCCTATATTTTCTGAAACATGTTTTAATATCTTTTGCAATTTTACTTCTGAAGTATATTTATTTAAGCTTTTTATAATGTATCAAATTTTTTTTTTTTTACTGAAAAACAAGTAAAAAGTATGTATTTATTTATTATGGTAAGGTGTTTGTGTTCTTGGCAGTTCTTTATTACTTAATGGTTCTGCTCTATTAGAGATATATATTATTTACTTGGAAATAGAAAAACTGTGGTTCTGAAGGAAGCTTGACCCATTTTCTTGTTTCAAGATGTAAAGAAAAAGTGTATCTCAGATATCAAATGTATCTCAGGTTTACTCTGCGGTGACATCTGCTGGCCAGATTTCTCCACAGCTCATTGCTTAGGAAGGTGGTACATTATGAGAAGCTCGTATTTGTATGGGCGTCACACATTAGCTTCAGTACTTCAGTTCTGACTGTATGATCTGGCTTCTGTCCCCAGCTGGAAGAGAGTGAGGATGAGGAGGACGAGTTACAGGAGGTTTGTTATTGGATCATGCGTGCTGGATTCATGGTTGTGTTTCATCTGTTATTGTCCATTTAATCCAGCAATCTCCCAAGCCCACAGACACGCTGCTGTCCCAGTGCCGGCAGTCCGTGTCTGAACTGTGTGTGAACTCCCATCCGAGCCTCAGCCCCTCCCCTCCCCCCGTGAAGCCTTTAACAGTGGCTCACTCTGACCTTCATTTGTGTCTGTGTCTTGTAGGGGAATTTATTAAATTCTCTTCATACCCTCCACCAAAGATCATCTCAAACCCTCAATCTGAATTTACAGACTAAATTTCAAATGAAAAAAAAAGCAAATAAATAATAGCAGGCTTTATATAGCAGCTTTTATGTAATGTACACTGCTGTTCAAAAGTTGGGGTCAGTACGAATATCTTTTTCGAAACCAATTAATACTTGTATTCGGCTAGGATGCATTAAATTTATCAAAATTAAAGACATTCATAATATTACAAAACTTGTTCTTGCTTTCTATTCAAAAGAATCCTTTAAAAAATGTTAGTATGGTTTCCACAAAAATATTAAGCAGCTCAACTGTTTTCAACATTGATTAAAATAAGTGTTTCTTGAGTATCAAATCAGTGTATTAGAATGATTCCTGAAGGATCATGTGACACTGAAGACTGGAGTAATGATGCTGAAAATTATTTGCCATCACAGGAATAAATTACATTCCAATTACATACATTTTTTTACTGTATTTTTGATCAAATAAATGCATACTTGCATAAGAGACTTCTTTCAAAAATATAAAAAAAATATATTTTCAACAGTCGTTTATAATAACAATTTATATATTTTGGTATAATACACGTATTATACCACTTCTTTATGTATTTAATGTTAAAAATGTATTAATTTCATAACTGTTCAAAAATTGCACACCTCATATAAAAACCTGAGGTGGACTAAATCATTTGTTGAAGAAACTAATTTCAGTATCTTATTTTTTCCCCCTATATATTCGGTTTTCATATTGAGCCTCATGGAATATCATATATTATATTCACTCTTTTAACCATCACCCTAGTGTTGCTCCCTAAACAGCACAGTAATTGTTTTACTGTATCTCTATATGAGAGGTGGACAATTAAAGACTCTTTTTTATTCTCTTAACCTTGCCCATAGATGGAGATCTCAGAGGACAAGGTGTGTATTGAGTCCTTTGAGTCGCTTCTTAGAATGTGATTTTGTCCCTGAATTTGAATATAAATGGTTTTTATTTTTTGTATATTACACATTCAAAAATGAATCTAGATTTGCACTTGGTACTGAATTCTACAACATTTCTTTATATCTGTGAAAAGCCTGAGAAAGCTGACAGGAAGCAGAAGGTGAGGCACAGACTTGTTCATTTAAGCAATCCTATTAATAGAACCAGATTTTGTCTCAACCTTCCTATTGTTTCAGAAATCAAGCAAAATAATCTTTAATTTCATTGAAAGAATGAGAGTTAGCATGACCAAGTGTTGAACATTTCGGGATTGGTTGATTGTGCTAGAGCAACATAATTTTGGGCCAATAGGACTATCATATGCAAATTCCCCTGACTTTGATTGCCCATGATTGGTCGAACATGAGTTCAGCAGTATAGAGCACTGCAGGGATAAGGTATTTTTAGGCCAATCCCAGAAGTTCGCATCACCCTGTATCCCTCGAAAAAAAACCATAGGATTTTTCCATTGGCTTTTGGATTATTGCAGGTAATAAGCTCTGTGGCAAAACAAAAGTTTATGATTCTTATACATTTTGTTCACCATGAAGATCTTCACAATTAAACAAACATTTTATGAATTTAGATGCCTAAATACAATCGCCAGAAGTAAAAACTAAACCTAGGCAATTAACGAATTAAACTACGGTCTCATGACTTCAACATCACCATCACTATAAAGCTCCTGACAACTAACGCTGAAAGTATGTGTTACAATAGTTTGGAAGAGTGCAATTATAAACAAAATGTGGGTGTTAAAGCGGAATAGTGAGTAGATGAGTTTACTTGTTTGGCGTGATGATGTGTAATATTCCCTACAACCTCTCTGTAGTCCCATTTAGACACTTGTTGGCAACTGCCTTGCCCTTTTACAAGACAAGTGAAACCTCAAAATCACATATGACTGATCATTACTGATGTATTTTATGTCATAGAATAAAACATTAAAAAAAAAGACCTTGAGCTTGTGTTCACCACAGACTTTATTTCAGACATTTAACCAAAAACCCATTCAAAAATACCCATTGACTTCAGGATAATGGAACTGGAAGTGCTGAACTGTGAACCCAATGGGTCAATGGTTTTGACCCACAAAAAGGCCAAAATTTCTTGGTTTTGGCCTACAAAAATATGTTGTCTCCTGAAGCACTGTATTGCATCTCCAGTACATACTACATGCTTATAGACATTACATACTAGTAGTATTCCATTAGTAATAGTATCTAGCTCACCAGAATGATTTAACCCATCAGCCCTCCCTCCTTTTCTATTCAGCTAATTAGTCTAGTTAATTTATGGGGTTATGACATAATTGGTCAAAATGAATGAGAGTTAAACGTGTTTCTTTACTTTGCTCTTTCTGAAGGTGGTGTACAGCAGTAAACAGGTGGGTTATGCAGCCTGTGCTCTCATACGGTACACGTGTGTATTTGTGTGTGTTTGAGAGCTCATAAACGGAGCACATATACAATAGAGGACTCCAGTTCTGTCTTTCTTCATTTCCCCTCTCCGCTCACTGGGACTGTGTGAATTTTCACAGGCTATTCTTGCCCCATCACCGTAAACCATGTTATTTTTCACCCCCTCTGAACTGCCATACCATCAATGAAGCATTGGGGTTATGAAAATGGTGTTTGTGCACCGGGTGAAATGTGACGCTGGAGAGTCACTGAACTAATCTGAGCTGTCTGTGTGTGTCTGCAGCTGGACACAGAGGCCAGTGACATCCTGAATGATCTACAGGTCAAGCTGAACAACGTCCTGGACGAGCTGAGCAGCACATTTGGAAACACGTCAGTGTTTATATATCATATACACATGGGTGAATCCCATGAAAACAGACATAGTGCAACCCCCCCCAAGAAAAATGTTCACCCAAAAATTTTAATTCTGTCATTAAAGGGATAGTTCACCCAAAAATGAAAATTCTGTCAGTATTTACTCACGCTCATGTTGTTCCAACCCCGTAAGACCTTCGTTCATCTTCAGAACACGAATTAAGATATTTTTGACTAAATCTGAGAGCTGGATCACTCCTCCATAGGCTTCTTAAGGGATTGACACTTGTTCCCCGAAAAGTTAATAAAGACATCGTTAAAATAGTCCAAGTGACTACAGTGGCTCAATCCTAAGTTTATCAAACGACGAGAATACTTTTTGTGCGCAAAAAAAGCCAAAATAACAGCTTTATTTCAACTGTTCATCTCCTTCTCTGTGGGCCTCGAGTCAGTTCACTAGTGTAATAGCGTAAGCTTCTGTGTTGTATGTCACACGCATCACACACATGATCAGCGTCGGCCAATAGTGAGCCTACGTGTGACGTAGCTCTACGCTATCACACTACGTTAACTGACTAGAGGCCCACAGAGAAGGAAATGAATAGTTGAAATAAAGTCGTTATTTTTGTTTGTTTTTGCACACAAAAAGTATTCTCATCGCTTAATAAACTTAAGATTGAGTCACTGTAGTCACTATTTCAACGATGTCTTTAATAACTTTTCGAGACTGGCAAGTGTCAATCCCTTAGAAGCCTATGGAGGAGTGATCCAGCTCTCAGATTTCATCAAAAATATCTTAATTTGTGTTCCGAAGATGAACGAAGGTCTTACGGGGTTGGAACAACATGAGCGTGAGTAAATACTGACAGAATTTATTTTTGGGTGAACTATCCCTTTAATTACTCACCATCATGTTGTTCCAAACCTGTAAGACTTCATCTTCGTAATACAAATGAAGATATTTTTGATGAAATCTGAGTGATTTCTGTCCCTCCATTGACAGCTACGCAACTACCAATTTTATGCCTCAAAAAAGTTCATAAAGAGATCGTAAAACTAATCCATATGAATTGAGCGGTTTAGTCCAAATTTTCTGAAGAGACTCGATCCCTTTATATCAGGGGTGTCAAACTCAGTTCCTGGAGGGCCACAGCCCTGCAGAGTTTAGCTTCAACCCTAATTAAACACACCTGATCAGTTAATCAAGTCCTTCAGGCTTATTTGAAAACGGCAGGTGTGTGTGTGTTGAAGCAGGGTTGGAACAAAACTGTGTAGGGCTGTGGCCCTCCAGGAACTGAGTTTGACACCTGTGCTTTATATGATGAACAGATTGAATTTAGGCTTTTATTCACATATAAACATTCTCGTGTTACGCATCACGTTTGAGCCTCAGCAAAGTACCAATTAATGAAAGTCTTACGGGTGTGGAACGATATGAGTGTGAGTAATTAATGACAGAATTTTCATTTTTGAGTCAACTATCCTTTATATTCAGCATAAATTCAAGGCAGCACACAAAATACCGCCAAAATGTATAAATACTGCAAAGTTTAAATATTTCACAATTGCACTATATTAATTATAATTGGTAGAAATCTATGCTTGATGAAATTATTCAATCTTGTTTCTCATTACTGTAATACAGTATTTTTTTTATTGTGTCATAATAAAAATAAAAAAACTGGGCGAAACAGGACTGTAAAACAAAGTGCTACCCACTTTATTTTGTGTCCTTGTTACAGTGTAATTAAACAAATAAGTACTGAGTAATATTAAGAAACAATTATAGGTTTAGGAATAGGGTTCAATTTAGGATTAGTTGCACGTAACTATACATATTTTGATGTTGTTACAATAGTAAGTACATGTAACATGTAACAAGGACACTGTAAAATAAAGTGTTACCAAAAACTGTAATACAATGGAATTGGTTTGTTAAAATAAGCATAAACAAAATGTAGTACAACAAATACCATGATATAAATACTTAAGAAATTAATAATAACTATTATTATAAATAAATTGATATATTTATGTATCATTATATAATTTTTATAACTTCACTCTTTGTTGAGTAAAGATTAAAAAGTCCTTAATTGATTTAAATGAAAAGGAAGACATTCATTTCACACTTTTGCACTTACTGCAGTCCAGCACGTTTCTTCTTCATGCTAAACTCTGATCTTCCTCTGTAGTTTCCAGAGCCGTATTGATGACTGTATGCGTCAGATGTCCAGTCTACTGTACCAGATCAAAGGTCCCGTCAACGCCAACAGCCGTAACCAGGTGGAGGCCGACTCTGATAACATGCTGCGGCCACTGATGGACTTCCTGGATGCAAAGTGAGTGAAAAACTCCTCACCTGTACAGAAACTACCATTAGTGTACCTGAAGCCTGCCCTGATCTGTGTGTATTTGTGAGCAGTTTGATGCTGTTTGCCTCGGTGTGTGAGAAAACTGTGCTGAAGAGAGTGCTGAAGGAGCTGTGGAGGATCGTGATGAACAGTCTTGAGAAGACCATCATCCTTCCTCAGGGCAGTGACACCTTTGTAAGACCTGCAAGAGATTCTCACACTTTTTCTAGACAAAGCTGTCTAAATCAAGTGATTGTTTAGTTAGCCAAAAAATGTTAGATGGACCCTAAATGCTTAATTTTAAGAGCCAGTGGCTCTAAAGCAATTATTTTAGACTGAAACCTTTTAAATGCTTCCTGTAAGAAATGCATCGTCTTAAAAAGTAAAATGTTAACATGCAAAATCCCTGTTTTACATGTAAAGATTTCCCCAAACCCAATGCTGTAATACTTTTATCTCTTTCTGGCAGGGAATGATATTTTCAGCGGCTAAAGAACTGGGTCAGCTCTCCAAACTCAAGGTACCGCTCTAGGCTTGTTTAATCCGGACTATGATCTCTTAAAACCAGTTCAGCAAGAGAATATAGATGAAGAGTCTCAATTTAAATTCCATCTACATGTTTCTGTATCCTGATCAGGGCTTGAAAACAAACAAACTTTTAACAGGAACAACAAAAATGAGATCAGGTTTAATCCTTCTGAACAGAAACGCTTATTTGAAATGACCATTAACCGGTTAATAATGTTATCTTAGCGTTCTGTTTAATATTTTAATATGGCAGTCAACCAATCATGAATTCAAATAGTATGACCTATGCAAATGTGACAGTGTGACATCCAACGTGAATGAAATACCCACGCTCATTTATCAAGTCATCATAGGTAAGATGCTGACATTAGCTTTTGGATCTCAGGAGTTTTTCCAAGGAAATGTCACTTACTGTTTAAGCATTACATTTAAGTGAAAATGAATGGCAGGTAAAATCCAGCATGGTGTGCGTTTTTAAACCAGTGAAAATTGCAGGTTAGTGTAGGACCGCTAATATTCAGGAAATTTAAAAAAAAAACTTAATTTTTTACAAATAATTAAACACCATGTTGTCAAAGTTAGTATTGCGGCTTTATTTGTTGTCAGACACTTGCATGTGTCATTATGTTATTAGTATTTTACCACAATCAAGCTCAAATGGAGTTAAAGTATTTTTCACCAGTGAATGTCGGAGATTTATGTTTTGTCAGTCATTAGAACGTCCGTATCTGAGGCATTAAATGCATTGCATCACGTTTTCATCAACTTACAAGGTTACCAAGTTGTGACTATGCGAGTGCTTGGTTTTCTGTCATTTAATACATGTGACCAAAATCTTATTTTTGTTCTTGTAATTTTTAAATGTATTTCTTGTGACCTTACATTTCGCAAATCGTCTTGTAATTGCAACTTAATTTCTAGTCATTGCCACTTTATTTCTTGTAATTGTGTTTTTTTTCTTCTTGTAACTGTGACTATATGCGACAATGTGACCTTGCATATCACAATTGCAATTTTATTTACAACTTTCATTTCTTGTCAATGCAACTTTAATTCTTGTAATTGTGACTTTATATGGAACAACATGACCTTGCATCTGATATTTGCAACTCTTTATTACTCATAATTGCAAATTTATTTCTTGTAATTGTGACTTTACACTCACCTAAAGGATTATTAAGAACACCTGTTCAATTTCTCATTAATGCAATTATCTAATCAACCAATTACATGGCAGTTGCTTCAATGCATTTAGGGGTGTGGTCCTATTCAAGACAATCTCCTGAACTCCAAACTGAATGTCAGAATGGAAAAGAAAGGTGATTTAAGCAATTTTGAGCGTGGCATGGTTGTTGGTGCCAGACGGGCCGGTCTGAGTATTTCACAATCTGCTCAGTTACTGGGATTTTCACGCACAACCATTTCTAGGGTTTACAAAGAATGGTGTGAAAAGGGAAAGCATCCAGTATGCGGCAGTCCTGTGGGCGAAAATGCCTTGTTGATGCTAGAGGTCAGAGGAGAATGGGCCGACTGATTCAAGCTGATAGAAGAGCAACTTTAACTGAAATAACCACTCGTTACAACCGAGGTATGCAGCAAAGCATTTGTGAAGCCACAACATGCACAACCTTGAGGTGGATGGGCTACAACAGCAGAAGACCCCACCGGGTACCACTCATCTCCACTACAAATAGGAAAAAGAGGCTACAATTTGCAAGAGCTCACCAAAATTGGACAGTTGAAGACTGGAGAAATGTTGCCTGGTCTGATGAGTCTCGATTTTTGTTGAGACATTCAGATGGTGAAGTCAGAATTTGGCGTAAACAGAATGAGAACATGGATCCATCATGCCTTGTTACCACTGTGCAGGCTGGTGGTGGTGGTGGTGTAATAGTGTGGGGGATGTTTTCTTGGGACACTTTAGGCCCCTTAGTGCCAATTGGGCATCGTTTAAATGCCACGGCCTACCTGAGCATTGTTTCTGACCATGTCCATCCCTTTATGGCCACCATGTACCCATCCTCTGATGGCTACTTCCAGCAGGATAATGCACCATGTCACAAAGCTCGAATCATTTCAAATTGGTTTCTTGAACATGACAATGAGTTCACTGAACTAAAATGGCCCCCACAGTCACCAGATCTCAACCCAATAGAGCATCTTTGGGATGTGGTGGAACGGGAGCTTTGTGCCCTGGATGTGCATCCCACAAATCTCCATCAACTGCAAGATGCTATCCTATCAATATGGGCCCACATTTCTAAAGAATGCTTTCAGCACCTTGTTGAATCAATGCCACGTAGAATTAAGGCAGTTCTGAAGGCGAAAGGGGGTCAAACACAGTATTAGTATGGTGTTCCTAATAATCCTTTAGGTGAGTGTATATGCAACAATGTGACCTTACATCTCACAGTTGCAACTTTATTTCTCAAAATTCCAACTGTATTTTCCTTTCTTTCTTTTTTAAACTCTCACAATTATTATTATTTTTTACTCTGAGGAAGAAACAGGTTTCCATAGGTTTCTGATATCAGAAATCCAAAAACATTAAAACATTACCGTCAATGACATCTATTCAGAATTCAGATACTCCTGTCTATTGAGATGATAAGAAGGAAACTGTTGTAGAGTTTTGGTTTGCGTCAGAGGTTGTTTTTTGTATTGTGTAGGGTTTTTTTTTTTTTAAATAGTTTTTGCCTCTGCAGGATCACATGTCTGGTGACGCAAAAAGCCTGACGCCCAAGCAGTGCGCGGTCATGGACGTGGCCCTCGATACCATAAAGGTATAAATTATGTTTTCTTTAAAGCAGCTGTAAAGTTTCATGTTGTTTCAAAATTAATCTGGTTATTTACTATCATCTGCAGCAATACTTCCATGCTGGAGGAAATGGATTGAAGAAGGCCTTCCTGGAGAAGAGTCCTGAACTGTCCTCACTGAGACATGCACTGTCCCTCTATACCCAGACCACTGACACACTCATCAAGACCTTTGTTACTTCTCAGCATGCTCAAGGTAAACGCATATAGTAACACATCCACACTATCTTCATAAGTATAGCATCATAATATCAATATTAAAGCAATAGTATGACAATTCACTTACTTTTGTGGAACACAAAAGCTCACACTGTTTTTTCCATATAATGATAACTTCACTAATCACTCTCTCATATCTTACTATTCATATCTTTTGATATCTTAAAGATTAGTTTAAGCAATGCTTCACTAGGTGTCAGTATTGAGCTGTGGATAACTGTAGATGGACTCATTTGAATACTTTTTGTACAGAAACCTCTTGATCTCTTCGAGCTTTATCTGTCTCTCACTGCTTAATGTGGCTACTGTCCATGTTTCTCTGTTGTTGTTCTTGTTTTTAATGCTTTGCTTTTGATCATTGTCTCTTTCATTGCTGCTTCTGACCCAAGTGCATAATGGGAAGGGTATGAGGATAACACCTAGTGAGAAAATGCAGCCCTCCAGGGGTAGGTCACCACAGATTCCCTGAGACCTAAATACCCTCACAGCCCCCTTCTCCAGATCTGTTCCTACATTTGTTTTGGGTTCATTTGCCCTCTAATGGGGTGAATCTCACAATCACCATGTCATTTTATTTTATCCAAAACTTAAAATAAATAAATGTTATTTTGCATGAAGAAAATGAAGCCTATTTTAGGGAACATAAAAGATGCCATTAAATAGCTTTATGGTTTTTCCCGGTTTTGATGTATTCCCAGGAAGTTTGAGATGCAACATTTTTTAAATAGTTAGTGGTCTTTAGTTACGTCACAGCCATGAGCCCTGATTTTAATCAAAGTAATGTGGTATTATATATTCTAAAAAGCATTTGATTGGACAAAATGGCACATAGAAAGTATATAACAAACTGCCAAAACATGAGGGCAAGAGAACACATATAAAGGGAGCTGAGAACAAGAGGAACAGATGAGCACACTCAGACAAGGAACAGATGAACACACTCAGACAAACGAGGACTCAACTAGACAAGAGGGTGTGGTACTGGGAAACAAGGAGGCAGGAGCAGAGGAGCACATGGCTAACACAAACAAAGACAGAGCCATATGTTCAAGCACAACACAAACATAGAGACATGAAACAAAAGACAACACAGACAAAGCTGCCAGGGCAGAACCCTGACCCACTGTAATTTAGGCTCTGCGTTCTCTTTGCCGTTGCCATCACTTCCTATTTATGTAAATTGGGTACAGTTGGTACATCTTTCCTCTCTGTTTTTCTAATGCTTACATTTTTCTTAAAGGGTTCATCGGATGCAAAATTCACTTTTATATGGTTTTTGCATATAAATGTGTTTTTGCAGTGTGTGGACACAACCACCATACCATGAAAAATATCCATTCACTCCTTTTTTTTTTTTTAATCCTCAAAAAGTCTAAACACTCTCAATAATCAAGCCGTTTGGATTTTCTGAGCACTATGATGTCATAATGCTCATGCTCTGCCCATGACCACTGATGGACTGTCATGTATTAGCATATTTCTGCCCCCATGGAAGAGAGGGGTGGGGTGAGCAGTTGCTCATTATCATTTAAAGAGTCATGCACTAAAACAGGTCACTGTGAACAAAGCTGTTTTTGAGGAGGTAAAAAGGTGTTGTTTTACACAACCATTGAGGAATTTTAACCAAAGTATATTGCAAACTTTACATGAACACCCTAAAGAATCATACCAACTTGTGGAAAATGGGCATCCGATGACCCCTTTAAAATCTCCTCCACTGTGCATGTGAGGCCTTTGTTTCACTGTGTGTGTGTGTGTACCTGCTTAACCCTAATTTGGTACTCCAAGTGAGCTAAACCTGACAAAACCTAATTTTGGGTATAATTGAAGGATTTCTGAGACAGAATTTGAACAGAATTTCTAACTTTCTGGTTAGGTTATAGTATTTATAACTTCTCAATATAAAAAAAAAACATTAGTCTATGGATTATCCCCATTTAGATAACGAAGTAAATATATCTGTGTGTTTAGGCTCAGGAGTTGATAAACCAGTAGGGGAAGTATCCATACAGATCGACCTCTTTACTCACCCGGGCACAGGAGAGCATAAAGTTACAGTTAAAGGTATGTCTTACTGCATTTTTATCTGTTTTAAGTGAGCTTTTTTTCTGTTCCACAAGTGTATTGTCTGATGGTGGAATCACATTTTTCTGTGTCTAGTTGTGGCTGCAAACGATCTGAAGTGGCAGACGTCTGGGATGTTTCGGCCGTTTGTGGAGGTCACCATGATCGGCCCTCATCTCAGCGACAAGAAGCGCAGGTTCACCACCAAATCAAAGAACAACAGCTGGGTGCCCAAATTCAATGAGACCTTCCATTTGTGAGTGCAAATTTCCATTTGTGAGTGCAAATTTCATTAATCTAATTTGTCATTCAGGACAAATTAGATTAATGAACAACGGTACAGTAAACGATGCGTGAGGAATTAAATAAGACTACAAAATGGATGCATCTCT
Organism: Gila orcuttii; assembly: GCA_026230005.1. Taxonomy (NCBI): domain Eukaryota; kingdom Metazoa; phylum Chordata; class Actinopteri; order Cypriniformes; family Leuciscidae; genus Gila; species Gila orcuttii. The sequence continues at coordinate 15,716,138 of JAPDVR010000024.1, read as the reverse complement.
CTCTTTCACAATTATGTATGTATGGATGGATGATAGGTGGATAGAAGTGTGGATGTATGGATGAGTGGATGTGTGGATAGGAGTGTGGATAGGAGTGTGGATAGGAGTGTGGATAGGAGTGTGGAAAGGAGTGTGGAAAGGAGTGTGGATAGGAGTGTGGATAGGATGGATGGATGGTGTGTAACAGTACACAGAAGTCACGGTTCGGTACGTACCTTGGTTTTTAGGTCACATTTCGATCGAGTTCGGTACAATATGAAAAATGGTCACCCTTTACTGTAGTTCATGTCCAAATATCACTATTAACTAACTATCAACTACAACTTTTGCCTCAATAAACTCCTAATTACTGCTTATAAGAGTTAGTAAGGTAGTTGTTAAGTTTAGGTATTGTGTAGGTTTAGGGATGTTGAATATGGTCATGCAGAATAGTTCATAGAATTGGACCCTACACTAAAATGTTACTGGAAAAAGCAACAAATCCACAATGCTAGGTTTCTTTTCATTTATTTTAAACAGACAGTAGTCCAAATGACAGTTTGTTCCACCTAGCGGCCTTTAGTCCCCCTGAGGTAGTTAGTGGGAGGCTGTACTGTACCAAGCAGTAAACAGAATGCACTCTTGCATAGATCATATTTTGTTGCAGGGCTGATCAAAAGTATTTGGTCACAATCAGCTACAAAACTGAAAAGCATGTTGTGTTATAAAAGTACAAAATAAAAAGAATAATGAAAAAATAACTTGTGCAATAGGAGTGTTACAATTTGTTCCACTTAAATTATATTTAAACATTCAAAGCTTAAGCCCAACCCTTCTATACTCAATTTTACATGCTCCACTACGTTTTACGGACAGTTGAATGGCTGAGCCTTTCAAAGTATACTCCTTTGTCCGTGAGTTCAGAAAGACGCATTCGACACAATCTACTGGACTTTGTTTTCAAGTGCTCAAGTCATTCACACATGCGTTGTTCTTCTTCTGCTCTTTTTCCTGTTGTGACTGTTAGCAAACAGCGTTGCATTACTGCTCGCATCCCCTTCTGGATGGGAGTGTGAATCGCCTGTGACTCACTGTATTTGTTGTCTGACCATATGCACTGAGCTGTGACGTCCGTATTGTGACTGTTCGTTATGAATGCATGTACCGGTACACCCCTAGTGGATAGATGGATGGGTGAGTGGATAGGTGGATAAATGGATGGACAGACTGAAGGGTGTATAGGTAGATAAATGGATATACGGATAGATGGGTTGTAAATAGTACAAGTAAATAATGAATTCCCCCCGTCTGTCTGTGCAGTATTCTTGGGAACGAGGATGGGCCGGAGTGTTATGAGCTGCAGGTGTGTGTGAAGGACTACTGCTTCGGCCGTGCGGATCGTGTGGTTGGTATCGCCGTCATACAGTTGCGTGATGTTGCACCGAGGGCCAGCTGCGCCTGCTGGTGTCCGTTGGGTCCACGGGTACACATCGATGACACAGGCCTCACCGTCATGCGCATCCTCTCCCAGCGCTCGGGTGACGAGGTGGCCAAAGAGTTCGTGAAACTCAAGTCCGAGACCCGATCGGCCGAGGAGGGGAGGTGAGAAGGTTCTTTGACAGCCAAAGACAATCCGAAACTCTTTTAGTTGTTGACAGATAAACAAAGGCTGGATTTCAACACTCTCACCTTTCTGTGTCCACATCAATGTTATTGCTGCCCACTGACACACACTTGTGTACCACAGAGAAGGGCTTTCAGCGGCCATGTGACATTTTTATAAAGGGCACTGTTACTCTGAAAGTGAATGGGGAGTCATCCTGATAAAAAGAAGAAAGACTTTATTTTTTCCAAATGTTGATATCTACAATGAGAGAAACACTCACACACCAAGCGACTAGTTAGGGTAGATGCCATATTTGATGAAAAACGAGACTGATGGATGGACATACAGTACTGGGTTGTATTGTGCCTAACTTTTGCCTAATTATGTTCGTTGGCCATTAGATATATATTTTTTTAGAAATAATGCATATTTCTAAAAAAATATATATCTAATGGCCAACAAACATAATTTGTTATTTTGGGAGCTAAGTGAATCTAATGAAAACAGACCACATTTACCGCAAAACATACAAATAAATATAATATAAAAATAAGAAATTATTACATTTGTAGAATTTTACATTTATAAAATGAATCCTGTTTAGGACTGTTTTGACATTGCCATTATTTTCTTGACTGTTAAGCTCATTTCACACCTTAAATTCTAATTTCTATTTATTAATTGTTTTACTAATAATTACAATGCTGATTTTCATTACAGGTAAAATTACAGGTATTTAAGGTGGAACAACAAATACTATGATGTATTAATATATGAATAATTTACCGATTAAAAATACAATTAATATTATAAAATAAATTAAAATAAATAATAAAAAAATATCACAATGCAAATAATCTAAAAAGTTAATAAAAATAGTTCCTTTTTTTTCTGGTTTTGGGTTGAATTTTGACCCTGACATTTATGAGATGCTTTCATTTTGTGAATCAGCCATTTTTCATGTTTTCATTAATATAATAATCAAGATCAAGGCACACAACCAGTAAAATCAGTCATTTCTCTCTCACAAATTTCTCTTTCCCTGACTTAAGTTCCTATGAGTATTCAGAATGTTTGAATCTGAGATTGACCTCCGACCATTAGATGGCGCTGTGAGTGTGTGGGGTCATTAGTTTGTAGAATACAGAGATTCCACATCCATTCATGCACTTTTTCTCTGTAACCCCTTTTTTGCATTGTGTTTATTGCCTTATTTTGTTGATGCTGTGAATGTGTCAGTTTGAAATGTTATGATTGTCATGAATGTTGTGGCTCCTGAGACACAGTGTGTTAGTTTCCAAGGGGCCAGATCTCATTCACTTGGTGTTGTGGAGTGATTCGTTGCATGAATCAGAATAAGTAATCAAAACCGACAAGTCAAAAAAAAGTGTTTGTAAAGAGATATCATGTACATTTCACATCATTCCCAAATCTGCTCGCACGTGACGCATCCGTCAGCCGAAAGTGTGCCTTTGTTACAGGCTTTGCGGCCTCTCAGATGATGGATGACCTGTTTGCGCCTCAACCCACAAATCTTCTGCCTCTTACGGTCACCATTTGTTTCAAAGTGAGTGGTACTTCAGCAATCGTCTATGACCAGTAGGTGGCAGCAATAATCTCGAGTTCACATTTACACCTGCTTTTTGTTTTTGTCCAATGAAAGACAACGCAGCATCATCGGACAGTATTGAAGCTAAAACGTGTGAATGCTTTATGGGGTGTTGTGTAATACTTTTCAATTCTATTTATATAGTGGAATGAGAGCGCTGAAAAATCAGCATCAACTGGGGAGAGAAAATACAAAAGTTAACAAATATCTGATCAAGCTCAAATACGATCACTGATCAATTAAAGATAATAGTGAGGTTTCTTTTTCGTTTCAAAGCGGCCTTATTTTATTTGCTCTGATATTTTCTATTTAAATGATTTTAACTTTTTTTTAAAGTAAATATGAGTGTCTTTTTTCTGTGAAGTCTTGTTACTCTGTTTCTTTGTTTTGCTTGACTGATTTATTTTCTTCAGTTGTTCATTTGAGAAATTTTGTACTATGTTGTGCTTTGTTTTTCCAGAAATGACTCAAAATGCAAAAACAAACAGGAAAAGGACAGTAACACTAGATTTGTCCCTTCGTTTGTTGCCTGTGCAAAAAGTCTCACCTTTTTAAACCAAATTTCAATGTAAATTATTGTATTTTTCACAAGCACTGCCAATATGTAAAATGTATGTTAATATTGCCAATCATTATTGTGACTGTTAAACCTGTTATTTATTTCTGTACATTTCTCACTTCTAACTCTGTGTCACTTTATATATTGTTACCGTTGTTTAGGCCAGCAGTGTTTGGACTGTATTTTAGAAGAGAACTGTCACTCTTTGTAATATACACATTCCTTGTGCCAACTTGTGGAAGTTCTCACCTTTTTTCAAACTCTTGAAACAATACTGACAATAATCACTGAGTTTACTCACATTTTTAAGTTATATAGGTATTGTACACAGTCACTGACATGGAAAAATGTGTTATTACAATGTTTGTGTGTGCACACTCAACAAATAAATGTATGTATAAAGTATCTTATACTAATGTTTGCTTGAAGTCATTTATGTAAAGGAAAAAAATGGTGTGATGGGCAGTTTATTTACTTTGTTAAATTATTATTCACTGAAAATTTTCATTCGCTCTCAAATATGAGTATGTGGAAGATGGGGCTGCACGATATTGGAAAAAAAATGACATTGCGATATTTTATTTTTCTGCGATTATATATTGCGATAAAACAATTTCACTCCATTACTTGAATTGCTCTATTTGGAATAAATGTATCATTCTAGAATGATTGGGGTGATTTTTGTTGGTGTGCTACATAGAAAGTAATAAACAAATTAGATAAAGCATGGATAAATACAATAAAACAAAGATACACATGAAATAAACAGTGCTTTGTTTTCCAGGTAAGTCTAACAGTATTAAGGTATGGTATAGAAATTGAATAATCAAATGTAAAGTAACTCTCCATAGTCTTCACGGTATTAAATTAAATCAAATTAATCTTTGTTAAAGTTAGAAAATATTTAGACTTTCTTTTTGTTGTTTGATTAAAGTCCCTGTAAAGTCAAAATTAATTATGTGTTCTGAGTTTGTCACACCAATGAAAAATGTGTTATTTGCCACCCAGCCAAATTTGAATGATAAAAAAAGCCGGCCCTACATAAAATAAGCTATCAAAATCTTGAAAAAATGAGCAGTATTCCCAGCTGCTCTCAAACGCTGGGGGCGTGTCCGCTGGCTGCGCTGAAACCACGTCCACTCCCGGGAAAGCTGCCATCGAGTTACTGTGGACTACCTACTATAATTATAACATAAGCACACAAGGCAACTTACACTCATTGGTGGGCACGCACTGCCGATGATGGTACCAGTTGTCGGCGCGACGGGAGGATGAAGGCCGAGGCGGGAGATAGTCGGTTCGGCCCCATTCACCAGTAACAGCGGATTATCATTGAATCCCAGTTGTCTCCGACGAAAGTTTATAAAACGTACTCGGTTACTAACGTAACCTCGGTTCTCTCTAGAAGAGGGAACGAGTACTAGGGCTGGGTATTGGCAAGGGCCTCACGATACGATACATATCACGATACATGGGTCACGATACGATAGGTCACGATACGATATATCACGATACGATACAATACGATACATTTTGTGATATATTGCTATACATTTTTTTTTAAATCCAAAATGTAAAAAAAAAAATAGAGCTGAATATACAACTTGCTATGTACCACCTGGGGTATTTAGGTATGTGTATCACATTATATTGATAACTCAGCAGACAAAAAACTTATATTCCAATTTATTCACAAAGGTATTTGCATTGTACAGTCACTGAACAGTGAACACACTGAAATGTGAAATGAAGTGCATATCACTAAAAACTAAAAATGTAGATGCCACAAAAATTATATAAAAATAAAGTGCATCAAGTAAACAAATTTATAAAACTGAAATAGTATGTTGTAACTTGTAAAAAAAAAAAAGTGCATTAAGTAAATGTACATAAACTCAGAAATTATTACATTTTAAGTATCCAATGTGAGTAACTTTACAGGTCTTGAGGAACTTTAGGACTCCCGCTAACTTCTGAGACATTGGCCGTATATGAGAGACAACTGGATGCGTCACGGAGGCCGTCACGCGCGAGAGAGACCGGTGTCTGCGCGCGAGAGAGACCGGTGTCTGCGCATTAGTATGCGTGCGCTCTTTTAGACACACTCGGATATTTTTTTTTAAAATATCGATACTAGAGGTTGAAATATCGATACACTATCGTGAAAAAAAATATCGTGATAGTTAGCTGTATCGATATTTTTGCACAGCCCTAACGAGTACTGCGTAATATCTTACGCTATGGGGAAAACCTCTTTTCCACGAGATATTGAAGCCAAAAAATTATCCTTAATTTTGAATTAATGTAAAACGCGTTGCAGCAGCATGCAGATATAGGCAAGACGGCTTGCGTACCTATTGGCTGACCTGCAGCAACAGCAGCAGCCTATCGAGAGAGGCCCTGCGTGACGCCATATCCAATGGAGGTGCTTCGCGCACACTACGTCACGTCCCGCCCGAAATAGGCGTGGCCTTGACCTATAAATATAGCTCGACAGGCTGATACAAACTGGTTTTTCATCGCCGAAGCGAACCAGAGCATGTTGTAAGCACGGCAAGATACGCAGTACTCGTGCCCTCTTCTAGAGAGAACCGAGGTTACGTTAGCAACCGAGTACGTTCTCTTACGAGAGGTTCTCTCGTACTGCGTAATATCTTACGCTATGGGGAACACAGTGTAAAACGCCGTGCGTACTGGGACCCGACACCAAAGTCCCAAGGGCAGTAGCCCGGGGCTCATATAGTGCATAATCACCATGGACTCACAGAGAGTCAGAGAAGAGAGGCTGTAAGCGTCATTCCCCATAAATAGCATCCTACGGGAGCTAACCATATTAACAGTGTACCATGCAGTCAGGGTGAAAAACGTTCAGCCTGAACTGGGTAGCAGTACGGGTCTTTCAATACCCAGTTGTTCTATCGATCAGTGAACGATGCACAAGCAAAGCTCAGCATTCTGAGCCGGCGCAACGGGGCAGATAGTGCTGATTTCTAGACCGACAGAAGCTTAGCCTGTAAGGCGGGAACCTCTAGGTTATAAAACCTTATAAATGTATACGGCGAGGTCCAGCCTGCCACCGTACAGATATCCTGCAAGGTAATCCCGCTAGACCACGCTCACGACGAGGCCACGCCTCTCATGGAGTGCGCTCTGACACCCAAAGGACACTGCAGGCCCTTAGAAGTGTAAGCCAGCGCTATGGCATCGACTATCCACCTGGATAGGCTGTTTTGATGCGGCTAGTCCCTTAGAACGCCCGCTAAACAAAACAAAGAGCTGCTCAGTCTGTCTGAAAACAGACGAGCGGGACACATAAGTTATCAGTGCCCTGACAGGGCAAAGGAGACTCGCATCCTCCTCCTCATCGTGAACCGGAAGGGCGGACAGGTATAAACCTGGGCCCTGAACGGTGTGTTGAGGGATTTAGGCACGTACCCGTGCCTTGGTTTGAGTATGACTTTCGAGTCATTAGGCCCGAATTCCATACACGTCGCGCTCACCGAAAGCGCTTGTAAATCCCCAATGCGCTTCACTGAAGTGAGAGCCATAAGAAACACTGTTTTGAAAGACAAATGTTTCATGTCTGACAAATGGATTGGCTCGAATGGGGCACCTTTCATGGCTTCCAAAACGTAGAAAGGTTCCACACGGGGACTGAAGGGGGTCTGGGAGGATTCAGCCTCCTAGCTCCTTTGAGGAATCGTACGACCAGATCGTTCCTCCCCAGTGACTGGCCAGACGCCGGTTTAGTAAATGCTGCTATGGCCGCCACATAAACTTTGAGCGTGGATGGGGTTCTGCCCTTATCCAGTAGCTCTTGAAGGAAGGAGAGAACTTCCGTAACCCCGCAGTCTAGGTGAAAAGCCCTGAGCTTGACACCAGCCAGAGAACACAGACCATTTTGAGGAATAGAGCCGTCTAGTAGACGGGGCTCTAGCCTGTGTGATCGTGTTTAACACTCCCTCCGGGAGGTTAGCGGGTGCCCGTTGATGGCCCATGCATGTAGGGACCATAGTTCCGGGCGAGGATGCCAAATCGAGCCCTTGGCCTGAGAGAGGAGGTCTTTCCTCAATCGGTATTGGCCACGGGGCAGTGCTGGTCAGCTGCATCAGGACTGGGAACCAAGCCTGGTTAGTCCAGAGCGGAGCCACAAGCAGCACTGAGCATCCGTTCTCCCTGATTCGTTCCAACACCTGAGGCAGGAGCGAGACGGGGGGGAAAAGCATAGAGAGGGCAGCGGGGCCAGACGTGGGCCAGCGCATCCCTGCTTTTGGAGAAAAACTTCGGACAGTGAGCGTTTTCTTGGGATGCGAACAGGTCCACCTGCGCTCTGCCGAATGTCTCCCACAGCAGTCGGATCGTCTGCGGGTGCAGCGACCATTCTCCTGCTGGAACATTGTTTCTGGACAGTCTGTCTGGTCCCAGATTTATGTGACCAGGCATATGCGCTGCTTTCAATGAAAGCAGATTGTGCTGAGCCCAGACCAGGAGGCATTCCGTCAGCCTGTAAAGGTTTCGGGACCTGATGCCACCCTGGTGATTTATATAGGCCACCACTGACATGTTGTCCGACCGGACCAGGACGTGGTGACCTTTTATCTGGGGACAAGAGCCATCATTTCCAGCCATCATTTCCAGACAGTTTATGTGTAGAAGCTTTTCCCGTTCTGACCACTGGCCAAACAACGGTCTGCCCTCGAGCAGCGCTCCCCATCCCGAGGTGGAGGCGTCCGTGGACACCACTTTCACACTCGAGAAAGTCCCCAGGCTCACACCTGACTGATACCAGTCGGTGGCTTTCCAAGGTTCCAGAGCTGAGATGCATTTCAGATCGACCTTGAGGCGAAACAGACCGGAGGCCCATGCCCGAGGTGGAACTCGCGCTTTCAGCCATAACTGCAGTGGGCGCATGTGAAGCAGACCCAGCTGGAGTACCGAAGATGCTAAGGCCATGAGGCCCAGCATTTTCTGAAACCTTTTGAGCGGGACTATAGTGCTGCGGCGGAAAGATTTGAAAAAAGATTTTTACAGAAACCGTGGGACATGCATCGTGTAGTGTTTGTAGGCACTGTGTCATGGGCACATTCACTACGTTTAATGCACAATCGACATGAGTCGATTTTATTTGTGCGAGCCCTGTACTGTGGCGGGCTGTGTCTGTGTGTAGGAATGAGCACTAAGTAGTGGGCATTTTTATAACACTCATAACACCATCGGCCGTGGCCGGAATACCAGAAAATACACTCTTTTTGAGATTTATCTGGGTCGCCGTAAAAACGGCGTTTGTGTGCAGGCAAGCGGGCTGTGGTACCGGCTTGTTTACTGCAAAATACACTGGAACAGTCACATTGTTTGGAACTGAACGAGCGAGAAGTTTTGGTGAAAATCCGGTCGCAGCGGGATTTGAACACCGTCGTTTTCCTAGGAAGGCTAGGAAGTTTTTGAGACCTCGGGCTTTATCTCAATCCTTGGCCGGGGCCGCGTGGAGGCGGGGGGGGCGGCCAGCAGAGCGAGAGCGCGGTCTCTGGTCTCGGGCCTGGCGGCGCCGAGAAGCGGCGGCGGGGGGCGGAGGCTGCGGCTGGGAGCTCAGAGCAGACGGCTGTTTTGAGCGACCTGCTGCGGCACTAGAGCGCTTCGGCAAGAAGTGCTTCATTGCCTGTGACATCTTCTGAACCTCGACGAATCCTGTCAGCGCAAAGATGGGCTGCTACAGCTGCTTCCACTGGAGGAAGAGAGAGGTATCCTCTGTCTTTAGCACCGTCCACCACGGAGAATGCAGCAGAGACAGAGGTACGCAATCTGGCCGAGAAGGGGGCGTTCCAGGACTTCGCGACTTCTTCGTGAAGCTCAGAAAGAAAAGGCGCGGGCCTAGACTGTGACAGGAAACATCCATCCAGCCGGTTGCACGCAGGCTGCGCGGGCGCCTCCCACTCAAAACCGAGGTTGTCGACGGCCTGTGAGAGCAAAAGCATCAGCTCTGACTCGATGCCAGCCCGTTTCCCTGAAGGCTTGCGGGTAGAGGGGGAGGTCCACAGAGCTCGCCCAATCCTCACTGTCCGATGCCAGGATAGAGCAGCAGGCCTCGGCTGTCTCGTCGATCTCAATGGTGGAAGCGGTGGCGGACGGCGGCCGTTGTGCGTCGGTAAGCGACTCGAGCGATGCTGGCGGGCGAACCGGCGAGCTTTGGCGGGCAGGAGAAGGCTCGGGGGCGCACTGAGCACGGCGCTTCTTGCGGCGCGGCACTACAGCAGGCAGAAGTGCAGGCTCCGAGAAAGATGACAGGCGAGTCCTCAGAGTCACCATAGGCATCAGCTCGCAATGAGGGCATCCGCCGTCAACGAGCGCGAGAGCCGCATGATCCTCACCCAGGCAGGAAACGCAGATGACATGGCGGTCCCCGCCGCTGAGAGCGCCTCGGCACGAGCCACAGGAATTAGGCATCTTGAAAAAGATGCTAGCTCTTTTAGAGAGAGAGAGAAAATGTGAGTCGCGGCGGCAAACACACACTCTCAGCAGAGGTAAAAGGATATAACGCCGGAAAGCGTAGCAGGTACGGCGACTGAAGGCGGCGGGGTGAAGGCCAGCGGATTCAGAGGCTCATCCCGCAGAAGGCTTGTTCTCAAACGGTGCGGCTTCTCACTCTGGATCCAGCGATGCGTGAGCTTCGCTGAAGAGATGAAAAATCAGTTTGTATCAGCCTGTCGAGCTATATTTATAGGTCAAGGCCACGCCTAGTTCGGCGGGACGTGACGTGACGTAGTGGGCGCGAAGCGCCCCCATTGGATATGGCGTCACGCAGGGCCTCTCTTGATAGGCTGCAGCTGTTGCCGCAGGTCAGCCAATAGGCACGCAAGCCGTCTTGCCTATGTCTGCATGCTGCTGCAACGCGTTTTACATTAATTCAAAATTAAGGATAATTTTTTGGCTTCAATATCTCGTGGAAAAGAGGTTTTCCCCATAGCGTAAGATATTACGCAGTACGAGAGACCCTCTCGTAAGAGAACTATCCCGTGTAAAATGATCACTACAGAGGCGGGTTTTGGCTGTGATCCTCAGCTCTCCATCAAGGTGGCTCTTCACAAAATTAATCCACTTCTTCTTGATGTGATCGTTTTTCGGAAATTTAAATAAGGACACCAATCTGTTTTGTACGTGATCACATCCAGGTAGTACGCATTTCCGTGACAAAGGCATTGCTAGCTAGCAAACTGTAGGCTGTAGTAACTAATAGTACTGACATCAACTCGCGATTGAGCGGCAAACTGATGTGAATGTGCTCTATTTATATTGATAGGGGAGGGGCCAGTCTCAGTGGCTCCAGTGCGTCATCAAGTAGGAGCTTGTCCAGGAGCTCAGGGTCTCCAGTGCATCATTGAGCCCCCGTTTTAGCCCCGCCCAAAAAATCCAGAACACCGCAATGGTGAAAAACTGTTTAACAGTCTAAATCCACGCAATACATTTCTAACATTTATGTGTTTAGAATTTTTTTTTTGAATTACCTTAACAGGGACTTTTACGTGAATGACAGAGACAGCAGCAGGAAAATTTAGGCTGCTGTCACTTTAAGACCGAATGCACGGATCTAATATAATGATACGCATCAGTTTTCTTTCTCATTTGTTTAAGTTAAGGAGAGCCATAAGCGACTGTGTTCCCATTCAGTCAGTTCACTCGGTACAACAGTTTAATGACACATGACGATATGAGCGGGGTCACCTACCCACAGCATATAAATGCAGTCGCATACGTAGGGGTGTCACGATTCTCCAAATCCTCGATTCGATTAAATTTTCGATTCTAAGGTCAGGGTTCGATTCGATTCTCGATTTTTACTTCTTTTTTTAAGCACAGGTTGCTGTTGCTCCTAAAAAGCTGACATCAGTTCATCGCAATCTCACACATCTCTGTTATTATCAATGAAGCTGACTGCACAATGAATCTCTCAATATATAGCCTACACTTTGTTTGTTATAATTAGAGGATTTGCCAGCTTACAGAATTCAGCACTGAACAAAAAGTCCGTTTTGAGCGGTGAGGAGAGTCTATCTTAAATGCTTCTGATTGGCCATTGCGTTTAAGAAATCAACACACATGTCTGTGATTGGCTAAATCGCTCAACGCTGCAAACATGTTATAAATAGAAACTCTGGCCTGTAAATCGTTTCTATTTTGTTTTAGTTGTTCTTGTTGCTTTTCTGCAACAGATAAATAAAAATGTATTAGTTTTTATATGTTTTATTCATAGATATTTCTAGTTTGCGGGAGTCCCGCGAATCGTTTTATTCTCCCGCACACACAAGCTGTGTCCCAATGTGAAGGCTCTATCCTCCGAAGCACGCGTCCTTCGAAGGACCCAGCCTACCCAGCCTTCGAAGGACGTAGCCTTCGAAGTACGTAGCCTTCGTATGATTCCCAAATTGCGCTGCAGGTGTTCCTGATTACCGCTCCTGGCGCCAAGCAACGGTGCGAGAGTAGCCTACGGCTGCCATCCTGATAAATCATTTTATATAATTGAATAAACATTATTTTGTTTATATTTTAATGGAGGACATGGTGAGGATGTTTCAGTCATGTATTTTCGGCTTTAATAGCCGGCTCATGGCCAGAGGTTTTCTGCGTCCCAATTCAGAAGCTGCTTCCTGAATTGCCAGATTACACTTTAAACTGTTCAAGTATTGGGTGTTAACTTAAGGTGATGATACACAGGGCAACATTTTAAACAATGTTGCTGGGCAATGTTGCCGTCAACGGGCAACCAGATGAGACACAGGGCCCACGACCGATCTAAATTATCCAGATAGAAATGTACAGCCCATTTTCAATGGGAAAGTGCCCAAGCAACAATCTCTCTGAAAGATTGCCCAGCAAGATTGCTCAAAAAGTTGCCCTGTGTATCATCACCTTTAGGTAAATAGTGTAATGAAAAGAAAAGAAAACATACATGGGCATATGGTTCAAATGTTCACTTATATCTTACCTTGATGCGATTTTGTAGGCTAGTGTATTCTTTTTATTATGTAGCATAAATGGACAATATAAATGATGAATATAAATATATTTTTAAACCCCGTATCATGGAGGGAAAAAACCCTCCATCTGTGGGAAAAAACAAAACCGTGGCGACAGTTGTGCAATCCGTCCCTTCAGTTTATAAACTGTAGCCTACTCACAATATTTTTTATGTGTAAATAAAAATACACAATTCTATTGGTGTAAACTCACAATAACAAGAAAACTTTGTGCTTTTGTAAAATAAAATAAAAAATCAGGCGCGCTTTCATGATCTCCGTGAACTGGAGCGCGTCTCAAAAATGAACTGAAACAAAATATAGCCAATATACAAGCTTGAAATGTCCACTTTTAAACGAACAAATTCGAATCTAATTTCCAGGTTCTAATTTGGCCTTAGAAAACCAGTAATATCGACATTTTTTTCCCTATCAATTTGTGAATATTTCAAATATTTAATAAAGGAGAAAAAAGTAATAAACAAAAATCTGAAAATACGTCAATATTTTTATCTATTTTTTTTATTTTTTTGCGCAGCATTTGGTGTGTACAGTTCAGATTCAAATTTTGGTGCTCAACTTGCGTTTTAAAAATAGCCTAACAATCGTTAATTTTTAAGTTTTTCAATTACGGGTTAAAAAAAGAAAAACGAATGCGCAAAAGTACACGGACCTTATATTATTAATTATTTCAAATAATGTAGGCTATTTGTAGAAAAAGTTAGTGTTGGGTCCGTGTACTTTTGCGTCCGTTCGTTTTTGCACAAATACAAGTAGTTGCGAATGATGTATTATTATTTTCTGTATGACCAGAAATGATAGAGTAGCCTATTTTAAGTTGTTTCCACTGTTGATAGAAAAATCCAAGTGTCCGCGCCCGTGCCTCCACACTCCACACAAACACTTGGATATGCTCAAAATCTTGTTTATTTATGATAATCTTAGCCCTGTATTATTATTGTCTAACCTGTATTATGACTGACATTTGCCGAATTGCTTTGTTCCTTTTTTTTTTATAAAAGCGGCTTCTAAATATGTAGCCTAAATGTAGCCTAGGCCTACTACTAATAATAATGATAATTAGTATTATTATTATTTGTGTTTATAATTATAACTATAAATGAGTTCACTGAAGACAGTAGGCTAATATGTTAATCATAAAATAATTTATGGATGTTTTATTTTTATATAATAAAACCTAACCTTGTGTTTGTGTTATATTTCTTTTTTATATGTGAAGTATTTTTTTGCTTATTCTATTATACTGAGCTTTTTTCTCCCAAAAATTGAGTTTTAGAAAATTGAAGAAATTATCCATTTAAAAAAATGAAGTTTAAACACAATGCAAAGCATTCCTCTTAAACAAGACTGGTTTGAATCATCGTGGGCACGATTTGTTAAACCGAGGGAACAGTTTAAGAATTCGTGAGTACAGTTTATAAACTGAGGGGACGGATTGCACAACCGTCGCCACGGGTTGTTTTTTTCCCCAACAGGAGACTTTCTGGGCTCCGTACTAGTTGAATATAAAAAAGTGCAGTTCAAATGTTACTCCCGCTCGTCATCGGTAGCTGTCACACTTGCTAGGCGACAAGAACAATCATCCGTCATTTTTTAAAATAAAAGTCCTGTCGTCACCGGCGCGCAATGACTTATGGGGTAGGATCGGGGAGGATAGACCGAGAAGGATCCATTTATGTATCCTTCCTTTCACGGGGAAACGAAGGGTGCATTTGGCGTCGCTTTTGAATCTGGGTAGCCTTCGTCGCGCCGCGATGACGCAACCGGCCTTCGAATACGGCCTTCGAAGGATGCGGAATTGAATTGGGACAGCGTTCATCGCACCGCGGTGACGCAATCGGCCTTCAAATGCGGCCTTCGAGGATGCAGCCTTTGAATTGGGACGGCCTTCGTCGCGCCGCTGTGACGCAATCGGCCTTCAAATGCGGCCTTCGGAGGACGCAGCCTTCACATTGGGACACAGCTACAGAGTGAGTGCATTACCGCCCGCGCTCGCACTCGGCCATCAAATCTAGTCCCGCGCCGCACTCTATTGCGTTGGGAGTGCACGTCTATAGATCAAGAGCCGGGACAGGAAATATCGGCCCGGGTCGGGCCAAGTTCGGGCTCGGGCATAGAATCGAAGTTAGAGGACTCACAGCCTTTCAACACGTGTGTGTTTTTTTTCCGCGCCGTGATGAGTCGTTCATGAACGATCCGTTCATTGCCTCTGTCACGCGACAAATGAACAAAAGACTCGGAAGGTCAAGTAATTATTAATGTTCCCTGTAAATTATTTTTGACTGCATTATAATGATTTCTTAATTCAGAATATGATCAAGATTGCGTAGGTGCATGTGTTCGGGGACTTTGCCTGTTAAAAGTATAACATTTAAAGCCCCTGAGATGACTAGAAAAAAGATTAGTTAATTTTGATGAACAATAGAGTCAGTAAAACGATCCGAACTTTCCATCAGGGGCGCGACATGGGGGCGTGGCAGCATCGACGATACCATTTTTTATTTCGATTTTTGAGATTGTGAATTTCGATCGATTTTGATTTAAAATCGAAATCGTGACACCCTTACGCATACGTCATTCCCTTTGTTCTCCAGCTGTTCACCATGCTGGACACCATCACGACACATTTTCGCAAGAAGAAAAGCCCACGGTGGTGATTCTTGTCGAGTTTAGCTTTGCTAACGAAGGGCTAATAAGTTTTTCTCAAACAAAATGTTAAAATACGCCATGTTCACAAGAAAACCCCCAGTGGTGACACTTGTTGAAGGAAAAGGCATAAAAGAGAAGGTTTTAAGCATGGGTTTAATACAACTAACAAATGGCTGATAAACTTTTTGATGAGAAATATCTGAACATAAATTCTAGTCCCTGTCTCTTTGGCATGTGGGTGTTAATGGTATACTCACAAGCACTTTCCAGTGTGTTTTTAATTGTCTGCGCTAGGCTGGATCTCTCCAACCCCAATGCATGTGAGCATTGCTTGTGTGCTTTATCATTCTGCACTCAAGTGGCATGTAGCGAGTGCTCGGCAGGACAAACACGGTCCGCTCCTGTTTTTGGTTGCTAATCCAGATGCGGATGAATTCAGACCCTTCAAGATTCACCATTTTTGGAGGCCACAGAGAGTTGGGACGATGGTGTGGAGGCCGAGGAGTGTCATTGTGGTGTTCACAACATGGTTTCTCTAGCTGCCCCTAGTCTGAGCGAAACTTTGACTGTCGGGGGGATGATTCTTTCTCTCTGGATGCGGGCGAGAAATGCTCTGACGACATATTTTTTAAGGTCTCCGCCGAGGGGATTGTTGGTTCTGCTGTGCCATCAGAGGTCAGACCTATTTGGGCGGCCTGCTCCTGACTGTAGACAGCAGGGAACAAGCAGTGTTACAAACACATGCACTTGTTTCACATTTACAAGCTCTGGGATTCCAGATTAATCTCAAAAGGGGCTGTTATATCTGATTTAACTTATATGGAATCCACGGCTGGATTCTCCTCTTTGTGCGTGGGTCCCGGGGGTTGGCGCTCGGTAGCTTGCAGTATGCCACACTACATTTATGCATATGTCGATAGCGCCGTTGTGCATTCAGCCCTTATCCCCTGGGAAGCCTGAATCTGTTGACCGAAGGAAATACCCTGGGCAGGGTTATGTCATGTGTAGTAGTGACGACAAATGCGTCACAAAACAGACTAGAAACTCTGTAAGAGGAGAGTGGTCGACAGCGCTGTAAGAGCGTCACATACATAGATTTTTTGGAGTAGTTCTCCTGATGCTGAAACACTTGGCCTTGCAGGGTAAACATATATAAGCAGGCGAGGGGTTACTCCCTCTCTTTCTCTGCTACAGTTGGCATGGACGCCCTTGATACGGGGCAGACCTGCAGTCTCCCCTGGAGTGGCGTGTGCTACCCTTGATGTGGATCTTCTTGCAACTACAGAAAACATGCAACATGCCCCGCTCAGGGGTGGATGCCCTGTCACATGTATAGCCCAGGACTCTGCTGTACACTGATTTTGGTGGCATCTTGCTGGCCAGCGAAGACATGGTGTGTGAGCATCATGACGTTGCTGATAAGGACACTGCGGGACTTGCTGTCCCAGGCAGGAGGCAGATTCTGCACCCTCGGCCGGAATAGTGGTATCTAGGGGTCTACCTGTTGAGCGAGGGAAAATCTAATTGTTGCAACAATACAGAAGCACTTGCATTTTGAAGTATGTTGCATTGCTTTGAAGTAGCGTGTATTTGAAGCTTGGTGCGGGTGAAGATCTGAATCGACGTATCAGTGCCCGATTGAGGGGATACTGTTCTTTTCTGAAGGAAAGTCACTCCCATTCCATGCTGGAAGTTTAATGAATGGCTGTTTCGGCTTGTCATGAGGGCATTAATGGTGCTCCGCCAAAACACGCATCTGCTTGCCTTTCGATTCCTTAAAGGCCTGAGTATACTCCTTTGGCCGCGTGGGTGGAAATACGCTTTCAGCACGTGCACTATCTAGTGAATTTTGTTTTTAAGGTGCTTTAGTTTTCAAAAAAGTCACAGAAATTGGGCTGCACACGGACGGTGTGCGCGGACATCCGTGGACTCTCCTGATGGTGATAATTACGTCACAAGGACAGTGCACGGACCATCATGGAACTTCCTTGTTCCGCTCCATCTTTCACACAGTTCACTCCTTTGGCTATAAGTGCAGAAAGACACATTCGGCACGTGCACTTGCTAGTGGACTTTGTTCCCAAGCAATCAAGTCATACATGCACTGTATGCCATGGACCCTTCTGTTGACAAAAATTACCTCATGTGGATGGTGGTACCTTTCACATTTGATTGTAAAAAAGCTATGTCTATAGCATATAAGGAGTTGGTTCCGCCTGGAGGGGTGTGTGTGTACTCTACAAGGGCATGGAAATGTCATGGGCGTGGTTTTAAGATTTTAGCGTGGATGCCAGCTGACTAGATGTCACTGCGGCGACGGTAGCTCAGTTCGTGCTCACCCAAGGGTTTTTTTAACCAGGGGCTGTCTTTCTCTTAAAAACTGGATATGTGGTCCTTTAGGTTTAGTTCAGTGACTTTCTCGGCCGTGAATATATTTCCCATAGTCATGTGTTGTACCGAGTGAACCGACTGAATGAGAACGTTGAGTTATGCATATAACTACTATTCCCAGAAGAAGGAAAACGAGGTACAACACCTCTGAGCCCCACGCAGTCGGAGGCTCGGTGAAGAGCTGGACTGAACAAATGGAATGATGCATGCGATTGCATTTATATGCTGTGAGCACGTGGCCCCGCCCACATCGTCATGCGGCATTGGCCTTTCAGCCCTGAATAAAGGTGACTGCAGCAGAAGCTGCAAAAGTGTGATATCCTGTAGTCATGTGTTGTACCTTGTTTCCCTCCTTCTAGGAACAGTAGTTAAACTTTCACTCTATGATGGTTGAACTTGGCAATTAATCACGTGCGTTTCGATAAGCTATGATCCCTGCTATACTTGACATTGCACATCCTACAATCAGAACTACAGTATGACTTAAAGATAATATAGTGAACAAAAAATATGGATTGCTTTTATGGTGTTTTTTTCTCCTCTTTTAGTTGCATTTGTCCCCATTGACCTTCATGAATTGGAAAAGAACAGCATGAACCTAACTATCTTCTTTTGTCGTCCACGGATCATACAGGTTCAAAACCTCATTGGGGTGAGTAAATACCATGGTTTTAATTTCTGGGTGATCTATTCCTTTCAATCTCATACTACTGTATATAGGTTGATGCCGTAGCCTAGTGGTTTGCGCACATGCACCAACTCGTTGAGCTATGGTGCTCATGTAGGAAATTTGAGTTTTAATCTGGCTTGCAACATTTGCTGTTCTTCTGCCCATTCTTTGTAATCTGAATCAATAAAATAGGCAATAAAACAGCTCTTTCTTGCATATATTCAGCTGACAAGTGATATAGTATGCTGTTAACATGAGCATGATCTGTTTTTGAGTGTTTGGATAGTTTTTACTGACAGGAGAGAGTTCTATGTAATATGTCAGTTGTTTGTTGTATACAACAATTAGATTAAATGGAAGAAATGTCCCCTGAGCTGTGAATGAGCAAACTCTGAGTAATAAAATGAGTTTCTTCTTGGTACGGCTGTCCAAATTTGAGCTAAACTATGTAAATAAGATTGGAAGATTTTCCATTATATAAAAATTCAGCTGTTTTCTAGCGACTGGCTCACGTCATTCCCTCATCCAACTGTTTTACCAGCTTCCCTCTTCCATCCCAGCAGAGTCCAAAGATCATCCACTGTTTGCTTTCTGTCTGTCCCTGGACAGGCTACACTGTACAATCCCTCCGTTTTCTTCAAGCATAACCAGTTGTCCAATCATTAACACTTTCCATAGGAAACAACTGCAGCCGGTGGCTCCGCTCAGCCCTGAAAACCTCTTCCTGATGTCAGGTTACACCCTTAACTTTCACCTGTACTCTAAGTAGGGGACTCGTTTGCAGTTGCATTATGGGAACTGTAGTGAGGTTCTGCGTGTCCTTTTCCACGCATGTTTATGGGGTGGTGGTTTACTCTGAAACGCTGCTGTTTCTCTAGGGATCTTGGATAGCAAACGTGTGACTCAGGTATGACACCTCTTTAGCTGGTGCAGCTTCATTATTTAATAGATGTTTAGTGAGTTTTTGAGAAAGAATGTTGATCTTGTAAGATTTTCTTTTTTAAGGAGGAAGGTTTTTCACTCTGAAAGTACAGTAAGTTACTTATTTACAGTAGCTAAAGGCACTTGCAGTGCTGTGTGCTTAGTTTAATAAATACGGAACGTTATAACGAGTATGAATACGTGTGTCAGTATAGACATAGAGAAGAATGTAGATTTGTCAAAAGCGAAGAGATAAGGTGGTGAGTTTTAAGCAGTCATTAAGGGTGTGTGATTTTCCTTGTTGACTCTTGAATATACATGGTGAAGGGTCGAGTGTTTTCCTGCTGTCGAGGGGAAACCGGTCTCTAGACCAACGCCATTTACCGCCAACATTAGTTATGGTCATTGAACTGTTCCTTGTCAATGTGGCAAAATCGAGTCACTCTAATAGAATATAACAATTGTGTGTGTGGGATTGTTTTGTGCCATCACATTTGTTTTATTTACATAGTTTTTACATATTATTTATGTGGCTTGGAGTGTTTCGTGCTACGTATACATTTTCTGTTTTTAGTGCATTTATTCACGTGTAACACTGTGTTCTTCATTGTAGTAATTTTACATGGCTTCTAAAAAGGCCTTTTTGAACTTAGTTATGTAATAATGTAGCCTTCCAATGTGTCATTATGGTGATAATTATATTTCAAAATATTAAACAAATGATTTTAGCTTAAGTCTGTTCATTACCATATCATAAATGGTACAGTCTCGCAATGCCCTTCCATAATGCCAGGAAACATTAACACTTATTAGGTTAATGTTCTAGCAACCACAGCTTCAAGTTTTTAATAACAAGTTTAACAACATATAATAATAATAATCATTTAATAATTGGGAACTTTATATTATAGTGTCATTATTTTCTAATGTATAGCGTTTAATTTGATTACATGCATTAGAAAAATTATTTTTGAGAACTTATATTTGAAAGGACTGACTTTATGTTAAACCTTTTTTGCTTGGAAATAAATTATTTTAATTTAAACGGTCGACCATTTTTGATACTTCACAGCAATTCTCTACATGGGCGTTGGCGATGTGTTGACTTTTGAGCGATCATAATAATATTAGATTAGATAAAGAGTGAGATGGTATGTGAGTTTGGTCTAATGTTCAGGGTTGTGAGTGAGTGTATACAACACTTTTCACTAGTTTCAGATTGGCCAATTTCATTTTTATTTCATACAGTATAGCCTTTTTCATATATAGTGTTTTTTTTATGTAATCATTTTCAGTCTTAGTTTTTGACATGTAGACAAAGGTATGATAGTCTAGAGGCATATAATAGTAATAACAAAAAAAATTGGGGTTGTTTCAACCCATGTTTGGGTAAAATATGGAAAAACTCAACCATTGGGTTTAAGAATTAGTTTAAAAAAATGTAAACCAATGGTTCGGTTTGTCCATATTTGACCCAACCTTGTGTTGAAACAACCCAGCATGTTAGAGTGTTATTTAAGATCAAGCTGAATGTCTCTGTGTTACATGAACAAATGCATAATCATAGGACAGGTACATAATCTATGAGATCAGGAAGCACAGCGACAGTACATGTATGTGGAGGCCTATATGTGTAAATACATGTTCCTCTCATCAATAACCTGCGCTGATAAGAAGAGAGCTGTAAAACACACTGAACTGTCTGCCAGTTTATCATTAACCACAGCTAGACACTAACAGAAAGATCATAATGCATTACGATGAGACTCTATCCAACCTGCAGTTTGATTTTAATGTAGGTTTTGTTGGATGAGCTGTAACTTAAACTGACCTCAATTCAGCTTTAAGACTAATGAACCTGAATTTTTACAGAAAACTTCTATAGACTGTTATAGAACAAACTCATAAATATGGTCACATGGTATTTATCTATTTTCAGGCAATTTTTTTTAAACCTAAATTAGGGCAAATGTTTCTTTTAACATAAAATTGTAATGTATTAATGAAATACTTCAATTGAATAAATTATTAGAATAAAATGTATTTATAATTTCCTGCATCCCATGACGCTACATAGACAAGCAGTTGGATAGATAGATAATTTTTTATAATAATAATTTAATAATAAATTAAATGAATTCAAATAAATTATCAATTCAAACAATTATGGTGTCTGTTACCTATTACATCAAATGGTAACACTTTACAACAAGGTCCCATTAGTTAATGCATTAACAATAAGCAATACATTTGTTACTATATTTGTGCATCATTGTTAATGTTAGTTATTGGTTCATTTGATAGTTCATGCTAGCACCAGTCCATTATACTAACAGAAACAACTTTTGTTTTTAGTAATATATTAGTAAATGTTGAAAATAACATTAACCAAGATTTATAAATGCTTTAGAAGTATTTTTAATTGTTCAAAGATTATGACACAGGAGATCATAGTACAAATAAACATACTCTATGCATTAGATACAACTGACCGGCCCCTATATGTGAGATTATACAGCTCTTTACTCTATATTAGAAGATTTTGAAGCAATTGATGTTTCAAGTTTTGTAGTTTTCTTCATGTTTAATGTTTTTTAAAAACTATATAATTTATTATTATTATTTTTGTGTTTTCATGGTTTGGTTTCTCTTTATCAGCGTGATGATTTGATGATAGAAACATGGGCTCTCTGCTGTCTGCGTGTGGAATTAACGTGAAGAAAAAGAAAGTAGAAGGTATATCATACCTACACTGCATGCACCATTTTAAACTTGAAATAAAACCACTTTATAGTTTCTTTTCCTAATGTTTTAATGTTATTTATGTTTTTTTTTTACCTACCTCAGAGGAGAGGCATTTGCGAGCTAATGACAGGGAATTCAACCTGTCGTTTAAGTATGCGGTGAGTAGGAATATATTTACCTTTTTTTTTTTTTTAAGTGCCCCCATTATTCTATTTTAAAGGTTCTTTTTTTAAATTGTTTTTTTTTTTTGATTGGTCAGATGGCCCAGTCTGTTGTAATTGGTCTACTCTGCTCTGATTGGTCAGATGACCTAGTCTGGAAGACTGTCCCAATTCGCCTACTTATACTACGCCCTAAAAGTATGTACTCTTTTTGTGAAGAAAAAGTACATACTTTTGAGTGTGTCAAGCTTTGGGACATACTACTTCGTCATCTTTAACGGACAGATCTTTTGCTTGCATCCTGTCACCGTAAACTGCCCTGTCAATCATCTTGTCACAGTTAAAATCCTCCATTCAATTTAATTTAATTTCCTACCGTTTCGGAGAGAAATGTAGTAGCACGTTCATCGTGGGTCTTTCATGCGGATACTCTCCTCATGTGTTTGCAATTTGAATATAATGATGCATTTAAAAGGTAATGTCTAAACGTATCTTTGCAAAAGTTCACAATGCTGCTGCAGATGCAATATAATGTAGACAACATTGAATAAATACATTTTCGTCAGGTTAGATACTGATAATTAATCACTCAAACAAACCCCTTTATCTAAACCTCTCTACATAACCGGCGGACTCGCACATCCTCCATGTCTGTAGTTTTTTTTAACACTTTTCACTCTTGTTTTTAGTTCTAACCGAATCCTCGTCCAACGCACAATGGGTTGTTGCCAATATTAGCCGTTAGGCCGTGTGTCCACCAAAGCGTTTTTTCACGCTCCTGGCGTAAAATTCTAATTGTTTTCAATGGGAGCGCCGCGTTTTTTAAATGCCATGAGCGTAACGAGGCGCTGAGCGTGTATTTAACGCTCAAGCGCTGAGCGCCCGGCGTTTTTTACTGGTCGCCGAGAGTTGAAAAATTTTCAACTTTGGGTAAAACGCTGCGCTCATCACTGTCACTTTTTACACAGCCATCCAATCACAGTGGAGGAGGGGCGGGACAAATGTCACACCGATCAACTGTCACAACATTCTTTCTGTACAAAGACATCAACCAGCAGAGCTAACCGAACAAAATGGATGAAAAATACATTTTTAGTATGAAACAAATTATCTACGAAATCAGTTACAAGTAATCTGTGCTGCGGATATTCTGTATCATAGCAACGAATCTTGTCAACTGAAAAAACGCAGCGCTGCCAAACTGCTCTCAAGCGCCCAGTGCTAGGCGTTTTCAGCAGAGCGCCTAGCGTTTTCAGCCGGTTAAAAACGCTTTGGTGGACACACGGCCTTAGG
Organism: Gila orcuttii; assembly: GCA_026230005.1. Lineage (NCBI taxonomy): Eukaryota > Metazoa > Chordata > Actinopteri > Cypriniformes > Leuciscidae > Gila > Gila orcuttii. The sequence continues at coordinate 15,692,526 of JAPDVR010000024.1, read as the reverse complement.
CCATGTGTCCACCAAAGCGTTTTTTCACGCGGCTGGCGTATTTTTCCAATTGTTTTCAATGGGAGCGCCGCGTTTTTTAAATGCCATGAGCGTAACGAGGCGCTGAGCGTGTATTTAATGCTCAAGTGCTGAGTGTTTGGCGTTTTTTACTGGTCGCGAGAGTTGAAAAATTTTCAACTTTGGGTAAAACGCAGCGCTCATCACTGTCACTTTTTACCCAACCATCCAATCACAGTGGACGGTTGGGTATCTCACGACGAACCGTCACATTCTGCTTGAACGTCAACAGATGACAACAACAAGCATAATAACGGAACAAATAATTTAAAACAAGAGCCAGAAAAAATACGTTACATTGTATCGACATTTTAATATAGAATCAACACAGAAACAAAATATGTGTGAAATGAGATACTATTAACACTTTCACGGATATTCCGTATCCTAACAAGCAAAGTGTCTCAACTGAAAAAAAAAATGCTGTGCTTCCAAAACGCTCTCAAGCGCCCACAGCTAGGCGTTTTGAGCCCTGCCAATAGTGTGTTCCCAGACCCAACAATTTGATGTGGGTCTGGCTTTTTAGGATTTAGACACTTATCGCTTATGGACTAATACAGTATAAAAAAGACCAAACTCCCACCTTATTGTGGATCTAGGAACAGGCAAGCGGACTCATAATATGAACGTAATGCGCAGTTTCACGCTGAGCGATTCCCAGTGAAATACTGGCATAAAGTTGGCTTAACATTGGATATTTTCGATATTCGAACATTTAGGGACCGTCTCTAAAGTCACATATACGACATTGGTACACACGTTTCTAATTTCTAGCATTTGAGGAGAATGAATTACAGTCACAAAACAGATATGCCTAGTTGATATTAAAATAAATATGAGATTATGCAGTAGGCCTACTGAAAAAATAGCAATATTTACACATGATTTGACAGTTTATTTCATTAACAGTGGGGATTTCTTTAAGACTGCAAGGGAAGCTTGGCTTCCCCTATAGTGTCAAAAAATTAATGGTCAAATATGTACTATTGTGTTAACATTTTATTGACTAAAAATGCGTTAGAACACGTTCATCTCGAAGACGAGTTTGTTCAGAATCAGCTACATATAGCAGGTCGGCTGACTCGATTTCCTTCTCATACATTCCCGTAGCGTCACAGTGCATTTCCCTGTTGAAGCCGAGCGTCCATTGACTTCAATGGGGCTGCTTTGAAAAGTTTTTTTCAGTGCTTCGAAACTAGACGGTCATTGGATAAATCTGCGATTATGTCCCTCCCACGGACGCTCAGCTTCTCTGAGGAGAATGGAGGAGTGGGCGGGGCTGGACTTTTTTTTTTTTAGATTGTTTGTTCATTCATTCATACAGTAGGCTAGGCTATAAATGGACAATTTTTATGATGTAGGCCGAAAATGAGCTTCCCCTCTTTGAAAGACCAGCAGTCGCCACTGTTTATTAAATATCAAAAATCTGTGCATCATGCCTGGCATGCACCTACATGAACACTTTACAGTTGGTTTTATGACTGTAAAACATTCTCTTCAAATGCTATTGAAGTTAGAAACATGTGTGGCAATGTCGCATGTGAGATTGTCCCTAAATGTGCGAATGTCGAATATCCAGTGTCAAGCCAAATTTAAGCCAGTATTTCACTGGGAATCACTCAGCGTAAACTTTGCGCGTTACGTTCATATTCTGAGTCTACTTGCCTGTTCCTATATCTGGTATAGTCTACATGGTAGTATATTCAAACTCTTGATGTTATATTCAAACTCCCACCTTATTGGGGATGTAGACTACATCCCCAATAAGGTGGGAGTTTGGTCTTTTTTATACTGTATTAGGCCATTAAGTGTTAAGTGTCCTGACCGAAGGAGAATCCTGGAGAATGACGTATTGAGGGAAACACTAGTACTGCTCAGTGTTGCCAGATGTACGATAATTATCACACATCCTACCGCTTCTCTCTCTGACCCAGAATCATTTCGCAGGTCAGAGACACACACACAGACACACATACAGGCCCCCCCTACATACCCCACAAACTGCCAGAAAGACAGTATCCCCAGCATTCCCATCTCCCAGGCACTGAGAGGCTCATTCATGCCACTGTTAAATAATGTCTTTAAGCGCTGTGTGGTTAAGGTCAAGCCCCTCCGCAGTGATGACAAACTGGTGGGCAAACTCTTTTACTGTAGACTCCCCTTGGCGAAGTGAAAAGAGCTTGCCATAGTGCTCCATCGTCTGACGAGCGGAGGGGCAGGGGCAGGGAGATGGAAATAGGAAGATGCCCATTCTCTGCTAAGTCCTCTAGTGGCTGGTTCGTTCTGTCAGGTTTTGAGTAGGTGGAAGTAGCGAGGACTCAAGTGGAGAGAACGAGGGCTTTTTTATTAATAAAACAAAATAAAACAAAATACAAACAAAAACTACCCCGAGGGGGAAAACAACACAGACTTGCCTTGACAACACACAGGAGGAACATAACTGGGTAGAATTACGACAATGAACCAGCACAGGACTAAAAAGACAAGGAGAATAAATAGGTAGAGCAAACAAGGTCACGAGGGAGGACAGAAGGGGCAAATGAATCACAGGCTTAACTATCGGTAAGCAGGGTACACGGTTGCTTACAGGCCCAGACCAATCAGGTCCCTATTGCATTTTACTACTTGTAGTCTGATCGCATTTTACTTTATCGCAAATTTATTTTAATAAATAATGACAACAACATATTTTACTGATCATTGAATACATGTGTGAAACGAACAATGATGCATTTTGGTGTAATTTGTTTCAAACTGGGACTGGGGAATCCCCGGGTCGGTAAGTGAATATGCATATTCTCACAGAGGAAAGCCCGGAAAATGCAGCTATAATGTAAGTGAGCATTTTTAATGTATTTGGACCTAGGCCTATGTGTGTGTAGTCATAGCAGTGAGTAATTACAATGTGTTATGTAATTACCGTCACCAGCAGTGTTTTTTCATGTGTTTTGGTGCAGGTGCGCCGTCACCAGCATTGTTTTTTCATGTGTTATGGTGTGCATTCACCAGTGTTTTTTTGTGCGCGTAGGCTACTCCTGATTTTGTCAGTCATCTTATCTCTTATATGCTGTGTCTCTATGATCCTATCCTGTCCTATTCATGGTAGCCTACTTGTGGACATTGCGTCATCACGTGTTGTAGTAGGGGGCCCCGCCTTTATAATCCTGCATAAGGGCCCGGTGTTGGCTCCTTATGCCAATGAAATGAATCAATAATCAGGTAACAAGATGGGAGGGGCGAGACATAACATGGCACAAGGAAACATACATGACAAGCCATGTGCTCACACCAAACATGACAAAAACACAAGCATGGCCAGCAAAACAAATCACAAGTCATTTGCTAACACAATCAATGAGAACACTCATAAGCCACGTGTTCACACAACACTTGACAACATGAAAGCACACAGCTAGTGTAAACACAAGCTGTGTGCTACACAGCACAAGACAAAACACGACATGAAAGCAAGCGGCCGATGTAAACACAAACCGCGTGCTACACAAAACACAACAACAGATGCAGACAGAAGAGCGTATGGTCCAAGCGAACTCGAAACCGCATGTTCACATGACAAGACAGAGCGCACGAGAATGAGCGAAAGCTCATCCTGTGCGCTCACGACAGAAAACAAACACGTGGAGCATGAATGTCCGAATCCCGACACAGAACCGAAACCAAACTAGACTGACGTGCCGGGATCCACCACGCCCCGCACATGTAACAAGGCATACAGACAAGAGAACGCTCAAAGCCGCGCGCACACACAAAGACATGATAAAACATGAGTGTCAGGGCTCTGTCACAAAACCAAGAAATAGACTAGACAGAAGTGACAGAACCCTGACACTTAGGTTTGAGCAGGAAGTAAGACTAGGATTACGGACAACTTGTTTCAGGCAGTTCAGAATAAGTTCTTCCCTTTAGGAGACAATTATCTGCACTTTGATCTATGAAATTTTGCAGACCTTTTACATTCACAAACAGCTATATTACACACTGCATGAAAAGTAATATCCGAAATGCATAATTGGAGCACTTTTAAAAAAAAAATCTATTGAAGTAAAAAAAAAAATCATTTTGAAGTATATTGTGAGCATTTCTTATGTGTGTCCTTACAGAACAATGCCATCAAGACCTCCAAGTACAACATCTTCACTTTCCTCCCTCTCAATCTGTTTGAGCAGTTTCAGAGACTAGCCAATGCCTACTTCGTCTTTCTTCTCATCTTACAGGTAACTAGTCAAATAGATCTTAACTAGATTACCTCATTATTATCTTAAAATTTTGCTCTGAAATTACAAAAGTATATTTAAAAAAAAAAGTTTTATAAAATGAGAGGAATTCTAACATACTTGACTGTGTTTGTGTTGGACAGCTGATTCCTCAAATCTCGTCTCTGTCCTGGTTCACTACTGTAGTTCCACTCCTGCTGGTGCTGTCTATAACTCTAGCCAAAGATCTCTCTGACGACATTGTGAGTCTACTTCCTGTCCATGTCCAATACTGACAATAATGTGACTGTCCGCTCATTTGTCTCTCTGTTGCCTTGTTTTATGTTCACCCTACAACACAGACCAGACACAAGAACGACAATCATGTGAACAACAGAAAAGTGGACGTGCTTATTGATGGAGAGTATGTGTTCAACCTCTGTGTATATGATGTTACTTTTATCATTTTTTTTTTTCAAAAAGTACTTTCCAAAATGAATTTGGTGGTGAATAAAATCTCATGTTCTCAAACAGGTTGAAAAGTGAAAAATGGATGAATGTTCAAGTGGGCGACATTATCAAGCTGGAAAACAATGAGTTTGTCACAGTAAGTTTATAGTATTGATATTAAACGCTACGTTTATTAAACACTATTAGTTTTTTTTTTTTGAGAAATTATGGTTAACAACTAGCTGGTGGGTGATATAGCCAGAACAGTGTTGTTGTTATAACTACAACTATTCAAAATAATTTTCATTGAAATACATCTGAAACAAAATTAAATATGAATATTAGATGAGAAGTTTAAAACTTAAGAAACTAAAACAAAATTTGGAAATGTTGCTTTGGCAGCTAACAAGTTGAAGTATTAAAACGACTGAAACTATAAACAATGACTAAAGCACATAACAAAATTACTAAAACTAAAATTAAAATAAAAACTGAAAATATACAAATAAAAGCAAAATATTAATAAATACTATAATAGTATATAAATAATACTAAAATAACACTGTGCCAGAACTCTTCTCCAAAGAACTTTGCAAAAAATTAATAATTATAATATAATATAATAACTATTGGATTCTTGCTATTATTTTACCACAATTTTTAATTCATAGTTTTCAGTCATGGGACTGGAGGGCAAAACATGTAAAAAACATGTTGGACATGTAAAAGTAATTAGTTATAGTTACTAGTTACTTCTCACAAATAGTGACTGAGTTACATCATTATAAAAGTAACTAATTACCAGGGAAAGTAACTATTGCGTTACTTAAAAAAAAAAAGTTGGATGCCCCCAATATTAAATATGAAAAGTGAATGAAATGGACACTAAATTGAATAAATTATTATTATAAAACTGTCAGGGTATGGGGTTGCTGAGATGAGGCGAGGACTCAAGTGCAGGAAACAAGGGCCTTTTATTATTAAAAATAAAACAAAATACGAACAAAAACTACCCCGAGGGGGAAAACAAGACAGACTTGGACTTGACTTGACTTGACTCAACTTGACTAGAATAGATCACAGGAAGAACACACAAGGATAACATACCATGTACAAATAACATACATACGATGACAAAACAGCACAGGACTGACACAAGGAGAATGAATAGGGAGAACAAACAAAGGAGGTAATGAGGGAGGACAGGTGGGGCAAATTAATCAATCAGGTAACAAGATGGGAGGGGCTGGACAATCAACAGGAGACATGGCACAAGTGCTGCGTTCCAGTCCACTTTTAGACACGCACTTGCGAACTTCCCTAAGCACTTCCCCTCGGGGGAATCCCTGCCACCATTTTGAAGTGCGTTCCACTTCATGAAGTGGACAAGGGAAGTTTATATGGACAGACCCTCGTTCCCTCGATTTTGACCGAGGGAGCGAGTCTACTTCATATGTACACTTCAGGCAGCTCCATATACAGGTCCTTCTCAAAAAATTTGCATATTGTAATAAAGTTCATTATTTTCCATAATGTAATGATAAAAATTAAACTTTCATATATTTTAGATTCATTGCACACCAACTGAAATATTTCAGGTCTTTTATTGTTTTAATACTGACTTTTGGCATACAGCTCATGAAAACCCCAAATTCCTATCTAAAAAAATTAGCATATTTCATCCGACCAATAAAAGAAGTGTTTTTAATACAAAAAAAGTCAACCTTCAAATAATTATGTTCATTTATGCACTCAATACTTGGTCGGGAATCCTTTTGCAGAAATGACTGCTTCAATGCGGCGTGGCATGGAGGCAATCAGCCTGTGGCACTGCTGAGGTGTTATGGAGGCCCAGGATGCTTCGATAGCCGCCTTAAACTCATCCAGAGTGTTGGGTCTTGCGTCTCTCAACTTTCTCTTCACAATATCCCACAGATTCTCTATGGGGTTCAGGTCAGGAGAGTTGGCAGGCCAATTGAGCACAGTAATACCATGGTCAGTAAACCATTTACCAGTGGTTTTGGCACTGTGAGCAGGTGCCAGGTCTTGCTGAAAAATGAAATCAGATGGAAGCATGAAGTGCTCCAAAATCTCCTGATAGCTAGCTGCATTGACCCTGCCCTTGATAAAACACAGTGGACCAGCACCAGCAGCTGACATGGCACCCCAGACCATCACTGACTGTGGGTACTTGACACTGGACTTCAGGCATTTTGGCATTTCCTTCTCCCCAGTCTTCCTCCAGACTCTGGCACCTTGATTTCCGAATGACATGCAAAATTTGCTTTCATCCGAAAAAAGTACTTTGGACCACTGAGCAACAGTCCAGTGCTGCTTCTCTGTAGCCCAGGTCAGGCGCTTCTGCCGCTGTTTCTGGTTCAAAAGTGGCTTGACCTGGGGAATGCGGCACCTGTAGCCCATTTCCTGCACACGCCTGTGCACGGTGGCTCTGGATGTTTCTACTCCAGACTCAGTCCACTGCTTCCGCAGGTCCCCCAAGGTCTGGAATCGGTCCTTCTCCACAATCTTCCTCAGGGTCCGGTCACCTCTTCTCGTTGTGCAGCGTTTTTTGCCACACTTTTTCCTTCGCACAGACTTCCCACTGAGGTGCCTTGATACAGCACTCTGGGAACAGCCTATTTGTTCAGAAATTTCTTTCTGTGTCTTACCCTCTTGCTTGAGGGTGTCAATGATGGCCTTCGGGACAGCAGTCAGGTCGGCAGTCTTACCCATGATTGCGGTTTTGAGTAATGAAACAGGCTGGGAGTTTTTAAAAGCCTCAGGAATCTTATGCAGGTGTTTAGAGTTAATTAGTTGATTCAGATTATTAGGTTAATAGCTCGTTTAGAGAACCTTTTCATGATATGCTAATTTTTTGAGATAGGAATTTTGGGTTTTCATGAGCAGTATGCCAAAATCATCAGTATTAAAACAATAAAAGACCTGAAATATTTCAGTTGGTGTGCAATGAATCTAAAATATATGAAAGTTTAATTTTTATCATTACATTATGGAAAATAATGAACTTTATCACAATTTGCTAATTTTTTGAGAAGGACCTGTACCACAATGCAATACGATTGTGACGTCACTGCAGATCTCGTCTAATCACCATCACCACAAACAACTCTATGATATATTAATTAGATTTTTTTATATAAAACAACACAAACACACCTATATACATTTGGATGCTGCATTAAACAAATTCTTAAAGGGAAAAAAATTGTAAATAATAAATGAACTCCATAGCTGATTCCAAGTGATCAAGGGCTTAGGACGTTCCAGTTCAGCCCATTGCAGTTTCCGCCAGAAGTGGGCACTCATGCAACGTAAGCAATGACGCACATCCGAGTGAACGAGACGGAGGGAAGTTAGCGAGTGAAGGGCATGTAAATTTTGGACTGGAACGCAGCCTAGGAAACATAACAAGCCATGTGCTCACACCAAACATGACAAAAACACAAGCACATGGCCAGTAAAACAAATCACAAACCATGTGCTCACACAAACTGAGACAAGCAGCCAATGAGAACACTCATAAGCCATGTGTTCACAGAAAACATGACAACATGAAAGCACACAGCTAGTGAAAACACAAGCTGCGTGCTACACAGCACAATAAATTTGTAATTTATTTAGAAACAAATTAGATCATTCGGACACCCTCGGTCTTTCTCGCGCACTGTCGAGCGCGCGCTCGCGGCGTTCGCTTCGCTTTACAGCGCCTCCTCTTAAACACACACACACACACACACACACACACACACACACACACACACACACACACACACACACACACACACCAGAGAAAAAAACTTTGCAGGTCCTATGGCTGAGAGAGAGCCTACTCGGTTGAAAACCGCTTCAGTGAGCTCAATTATAGTAACGCCGCATTTTAGGCTATTGTCAGTAACCTAACGGTAACGGTGTTTGTAACGGGGAAACAGTAATTGGTTTGACTACTCGTTACTGAAAAAGATAGTTTATTTATAACGCCGTTATTCCCATCACGGAGCACCGCCAGTCAGTTTCATCTCATCTCATCTTTTTATAGCCATCTTAAAAGAAGAAAAACTAAAATATCTGAACAAACTGCATGTTTTGGGCACTTGTGATCCATATACAGCATTGTATTTGGTCTTTCTTACAACGTTAGTACTTATCACAAACCTGGTAAAAATGACTTGTGGAGGAAAATGAGGAATGCCAATTGTTTTGCCCTCCAGGTGAGCGTTCCTATAAGGCTGTAATGTCCTGTGAAAACTATGAATTGCCAACATTTGTGCAGTGCAAAAAAAACATGATTAATTATTTTATAAGTCATTACATCTTTGTAAGCAACTTTAAAAAGTAACTTGCCTGTTTTTCTTGTGCTCTAGGCTGATCTGTTGTTGCTCTCTAGTAGTGAACCTCTCAACCTCATCTACATTGAGACAGCTGAGCTGGACGGGTCAGTAGCTCAGCATGTGCATGTAAACATGAACTTCATCTGTAATAACTGTGTACCGGGGCCATCATCTGTCTCTCTTTCCCTGTCTTTCACAGAGAGACAAACCTGAAGGTGAAACAAGCTCTGACAATCACAGGAGACCTGGGCAATGACATCCAGAGACTAGCAGCATTCAATGGTGAGTGACACTTATACAGTATCTGCATGATATCAGGTTGCTAGGTATTGCTAAGTGGTTTCTATGGTGTTCTGAGTGTTTGCTAGGACATTGTTAAAGTTGAATTGTACAAAAACATGTCTACTGTCTAGAATCACATTCATGTTTATAAATTCAGGGCTCAAAATTTTATTTCAGCATTACTTTGATATTTAGACTAAATGTGTCCCTGTTTGGTGTCTGCATATTAAATATATAATGCTTTATGTCTCAGGTGAGATGCGCTGTGAGCCTCCAAACAACCGTCTGGATAAGTTCACAGGAACTCTGACAGTGGGAGGAGAGACGTTTTCCGTGGATAATGAGAGGGTTCTGCTCAGAGGATGTACTCTCAGAAACACAGAGTGGTGCTTCGGCCTGGTGGTGTTTGGAGGTGCGGATTCATACTGAAAATTGACGTATTATGCTTATATTAAAAGAGCCTGTTTACTAAACAGGGCAAATTAAAGTGAAACCGCATTCCCATAAAAGTGCCAATGGGAATGGAAAGTTTTGCGGGAGATCTACTGACAATGTGCATATTAAAGAACAAAGATGCTGCCGCTCATTTCCATTATGACTAATGCAATCTACCAAGAGCAACGATAACTTCTTCCTCTGGCATGCCAAATAAATGTTCTCCCGTCTATCACGCTCTATCTGTTCTCTGCCTCCTCCTATAGCAACTATCATAGCATGTCAAGTGCAAAATTGTTTAACCCTTAAATGCATGAATATTTCACCAATTTGCCAATATTACATATTCAGGTCTTTAGCCACCCGGATCTATATCTAACACGGATGGATCTCTACCTGTAGCTGTAATATAAAACTCTCCTAATATTAGAGTAACAAATACAGAAGAATAAAATAAAGCATATTTTGTTTCCTTTTGGGCCTTGGAAGAGTTCAGTTTGAGCAGATGTTTTATACCATCATACTGTCCTCGTCAGAGCTCATTTCCCAGTACATTCAGCATCTGGCTCATATTCGTGATCTCAAACATATTCTCAAAACTATCTTTCTCAACATCTTCAAAATCAAGATTTTGATTGCTGACAGCTTCTTCACCAGATCCACCATCAAGTGACAGTGACAGTAATATTTGATTGCGTTCAGTACTTGCTCTGCAGTAAATCACAGAGCCATTTCAAGTTTTGCTGATGATACTTCCTATTCTCTTGTTTTCTGCCTGCGGTAACTATGAGTGAAATGTCACTTCATCTTTGTGTATCAGACATTGCCATTTTGTGGAATAAAGGTTTATAGCACTCAAAGATTAAATTATTGTTCTGCAGAAAAATATATACTTACACTGTTACACATCTCGGGTCATTAGTGAACCGGCAAAAAAAAAAAAAAAATGAATGGGAAACCAGGCATTCTTTTGTACATTTTTTCTTGTTATATTGTTTAAAATGAATTGATTGAGAAATACTACAAATGTTGATGTCTAACTTTAAAAAATGAATGAGGAGGAGGATGGTAGTGAATAGTCCCGGGTCACTTAAGACCCCAGGCATGCTTTTAAGGGTTGAGACATGCTTTTTTTTAATGCACAAAATACCCAGTAAATTGACTACTGCAAACCTAAATCACAATGCATGATTTATTTAAATACTCTCCTCCCATGAATTTTGGGTCTGAAAAGGAAACTCCTAAATATCCAGTAAGGTCAGCCACATGTCTGCGCCTTTTCATTGCTAATTTTTCACTGCGTGTCTTTAGTAAATCCTGACTGTAGTTTTTAAACCCCAAAACCAGGTTTGCAGTTTGCACTGGAGCAAGCTGTTAGTAAATCTGGCCCAAAGTTTCGCAGATTATAATACAGTTTAACAGCTCTGTTCAAATCTGGTTAGGTCCTGACACAAAGCTCATGCAGAACTCTGGCAAATCCATCTTCAAGAGAACCAGCATTGATCGTCTCATGAATGTCCTGGTGATATTTGTGAGTAGATTCATTTAGAACTAGTTTTGGTCTATGTTTGTGAGTGCTGTTTCATTTCAAATCTTGTTCATTTGTTTGTTAGATTTTTGGTTTTCTGGCCTTCATGTGCACCATCTTGTCTATTGGGAATGCCATTTGGGAATACCAGGAAGGGAATTCCTTCATTGCCTTCCTCCCCAGGGCTGATGGGGCGAATGCATCTCTTTCAGCATTTCTCACCTTCTGGTCCTACGTCATCATCCTCAACACTGTAGTGCCCATCTCTCTCTATGTCAGGTGAGACCTCAACTTATTTTTTTGATTATAATTTTTATTTTCAATCAATAAACAACACATATCATACAGAGAGAGCATTCGGAGCAATGTTCCCTCTAAGCTGCGCGCGTGCGCGACTTCTGATGCCGCGGTCGCGACGTCTGATGCTGCGGTCGCGCACTTCTGAAGCCGCGGCCACGCAGAAAAGAATAAAATACCACGCAGAGGACCGACGCGAAATGTGTGGGGAAATCCATTTGATTGTATTTTAAAGGGGTGGTTTACTGCTTTTTTTCTTTGCATGACTGTGTTTATGGGGTGCAATATAACATGTCTTCGTGTTTGTTTGTTTTTTAAAGCCTTATTTTTCATAAATTTCACCTTTGTTGTAGGCCGCTTTCTCCTCTGTCATTTGAACGACTGGTTGACTTCCTGATTCTATGAAACCACTCCCTCAGAAACAGGCAATGGGCTCAGATTGGTTAGTTGGGCCGGTGTGTTGCAATTGGCTAAACTGTGTAGCGCACGTAGTCCGGAAACTTCACGCCCATTACCTTTACCGGCGAAAGCTGCATGTGCAATGTAAATAATGTAAATAATGGTGTCAATACTGCGTATCAGCTTGAGCCAGAATCAGACCCAGAAAGCGGCAATGAAGAGAGTCAAGCAGAACCTCCCCAAACACGGCTCTCACAAAACGTTTCTGAATTGCTACATTTTTGAATCATTATTATTATTCTATTCTACTATTATTATATAAGAATTTCAATATGCTGTTACTAGAAAATGCTACTGCTGCTTGTTAGCTTTTGAGATACGGTTTTCTCCTGATTAAATGTTTAATATAACTGAATAAATGACTTTAATACCGTTTTTAAAGTTATTGTTTTGTCGATATAACGACTCGGTTACTAACGTAACCTCGGTTCCCTGAAAGGAGGGAACGAGTATTGCGTAAGTAGCTTACGCTATGGGAAAACTCCTTTTCTCGAGAATATTGAAGTCTTTATGTAAAACGCATTGCGGCTGCACAGCTGACAGCAATGAACGAAGGAGCTCGGTCATTGGCTGTGCTGCGGCAACTTGCTCGAACCAATGACGGGGCGACTCTGAATGCGCGACCAATGAGCGCGCTTCACGCCCGCGCGCGTCAGAGCCCGCCAAGATGGGCGTGGCCAAGAGCTATATATTGGGCGCCCGGTCATGAGAGTTCTTTAGGTTAAAACGACTGAAGCGAACTAACCAAGCACAAGCACGGCAGCTTACGCAATACTCGTTCCCTCCTCTCAGGGAACCGAGGTTACGTTAGTAACCGAGTCGTTCCCTTTCGAGAGGTCTCTCCTATTGCGTAAGTAGCTTACGCTATGGGAACACCATGCAAAACGCCGTGCGTGCTGAACTTCGCCTTATAATAGCCAGAGGCAGGTGCCTAAGCTGAAAAGCAAAGTTATCATCCAACTAGCCGGCAGAGGCAAGCTTTATATGTGGGAAAAAATACAGAGCGGCTAGAAGGCGCTCAGTGTGACACAAGCACATACATAATCTAGATACGAACTCGCAGTTCAACTAGCATTATGCTGATAGCACATTGGAATGCAATGTCGGGACCTGTAGGTTGTAGAATATGATAAATGTGGACGGTGAGGCCCAGCCTGCCGCCGCACAAATATCCTCGATCGGTATCCTGCTCGACCATGCCCAGGAAGAAGCCACACTCCTGGTGGAGTGTGCTTTGACTCCCCAGGGGCATTGAAGTCCCTTAGCTTCATAAGCCAGCGCTATAGCTTCGACTATCCAGTGAGAGATTCTCTGCTTTGAAACGGCGGAACCTTTCGTACGGCCGCCAAAGCATACAAACAGTTGTTCTGTCTGTCTGAATAGGGCAGAACGCTCCAAATACACTCTGAGAGCCCTAACGGGGCAGAGTAGATTAGCGTCGTGTTCGTCTGCTGGAGACGAAAGCGCAGTTAGGGAGATAACCTGTGCTCTGAAGGGAGTGGTGAGCACTTTAGGAATATACCCATGTTTCGGTCTAAGGACGACCCTGCAGTCGTTAGGTCCGAATTCTAGGCAGGCAGCGCTTGTTGAAAGCGCGTGCAGGTCACCCACTCTCTTGACCGAGGCGAGTGCCAGCAAGAGCGCCGTCTTGAGCGAGAGCTGTTTAAGGTGCACGGTTCGGAGTGGTTCGAACGGGGGCCCTTTAAGAGCGTCTAGGACCGTAGCTAGGTCCCAGATCGGCACTGAGGGGGGGCGTGAAGGGTTCATCCTCCTGGCGCCCCTTAGGAAACGAATAATTAGGTCGTTTCTTCCCAATGGACGTTCCATTACAAGGTCGTGTGACGCTGTGATGGCAGCCACATATACTTTGAGCGTGGAGGGGGTGCGGCCCGCCTCCAGAAGCCCTTGTAGGAAAACGAGTACACTCGTAATCTCGCATGTTACAGGGTTCAGGCCCTTGGTATTACACCAGTCACTGAACACTTTCAATTTCTGGGCATATAAGCGTCTCGTGGAGGGCGCCCGCGCCTCAGCGATGGTTTTTAGTGCTCCGCTCGCGAGGTTCCTGGGAACCCGTTGAGGGGCCATGCATGAAGGGCCCACAGATCGGGGCGGGGATGAAATATCATCCCGCTGCCCTGACTGAGGAGGTCTGGCCTCAGTGGATTCGGTCGTGGTGCAGATTGCATTTGCATCAGATCTGGAAACCATGTTTGGTTCTTCCAGAGTGGGGCTATCAGCAGCACTGCGTTTTCCTCCTCTCTGGCCCGACTGATGACCTGTGGCAGCATTGCGATCGGGGGAAAGGCATATAAGGGACGGCTCGGCCAGCTCTGGGCGAGCGCGTCCGTGCTTTTCGTGAAGAAAAGAGAGCAGTGCGCGTTCTCCTTGGAGGCGAAGAGGTCGATCTCCGCTTTGCCAAAGGTTTTCCATAACCACTGAATCGTCAGAGGGTTGAGAGCCCATTCTCCTGGGAGAATCTTGTGCGATCTCTCAGCGAGCGCAAGTTGTGCTGGGACCATAAAATGAGTCTCCTGGCCATTGAATGCATGGAGCTCGACCTGAGTCCACCCTGGCGATTTATGTACGACACTACCGTCATGTTGTCCGTTCGGACCAGGACGTGTTCGTTTTTTAGATGTGGGAGCAGGGCTCTGAGAGCCAAAGCGACCACTTTCATTTCCAGACAGTGTATGTGTAGGCTTCTCCGGGTTTGACCAAAAGCCGGAGACAGGCCTGCCCTCGTAAAGGGCCCCCCAACCTATTTTGGAGGCATCTGTCGTTATCATCTTTCTCCTTGTGTTCACACCCAGACTCACGCCTGACTGGTACCAGTCGGCGGCTTTCCAGTGCGTCAGGGCTTTTATACAGCCGTGGTTCGCTCTGATTAAAAAGTGGCCCGAACGCGACGCGTGAGTAGGGACGCGGCTCTTGAGCCAGCGTTGGAGAGGGCGCATATGCAACAATCCTAGCTGGAGTACGGCCGATGCTGAGGCCATGAGACCGAGCATCCTCTGAAACCGTTTAAATCCTTCTCCTGGCCATCCTCTGAAACCATAAAATGAGTCTCCTGGCCATTGAATGCATGGAGCTCGACCTGAGTCCACCCTGGCGATTTATGTACGACACTACCGTCATGTTGTCCGTTCGGACCAGGACGTGTTCGTTTTTTAGATGTGGGAGCAGGGCTCTGAGAGCCAAAGCGACCACTTTCATTTCCAGACAGTGTATGTGTAGGCTTCTCCGGGTTTGACCAAAAGCCGGAGACAGGCCTGCCCTCGTAAAGGGCCCCCCAACCTATTTTGGAGGCATCTGTCGTTATCATCTTTCTCCTTGTGTTCACCGGGATGCTCGGTCTCCTTGTGCTGCATCCATACACTCTGAATGATGTTGCAAGGCGCCGGATGGTGAGCGCGCGCTCCGATGAGAGACGCGCTGTCATTTGCATCGAGTCTAGAACTATTCCCAGGAAAGAAATCTTCTGGCTGGGAGATAGTATGCTTTTTGCAAAATTGATTCTTAGACCCAGGCATTCTAAATGGCTGATAATCCAAGATCTGTGTGTTATTAGCTGACTCTCTGATTGTGCTAGAACCAGCCAATCGTCGAGATAATTCAGTATTCGCACTCCCCTTCGTCTTAGGGGGGAAAGTGCTGCATCCATACATTTCGTGAATGTACGGGGAGCCAGGGACAGGCCGAACGGGAGTACTGTGTACTGGTATGACTGTCCCTCGAAAGCGAATCTCAGAAACGGCCTGTGATGAGGCGCTATTGGAATGTGAAAGTAAGCATCTTTCAGATCCACTGAGAGAAACCAATCTCCTGGGCGCACTTGCGCGAGGATATGCTTGGTTGTTAACATTCTGAACGAGCGAATCATTAGTGCTTTGTTCAGGTGTCTGAGATCTAGGATGGGGCGGAGACCGCCATCCTTTTTCGGGACGAGAAAATAGCGGCTGTAAAAACCTGTCCCGCTCAGAGAGGGGGAAACAGTTTCCACAGCGCCCTTTTCTATTAGTTTGCGCACCTCGTGCGTAGAACATGTGAACACTCTTTTCTCACTTTCGTCTTGACCACAGTCGTAAAACGTGGTGGTCTGCGAGCGAACTGGAGCGAGTATCCGTGCTTTACTATATTCAATACCCATTTCGGCATATCTGGAATGTTTTCCCATGCCGCTGCGTGTACAGATATGGGCTGAATACAGGCTAGGACCGGGCCACTGTGACGTAGGGACCCGGCTAGCGAATCGGCTCGTAGCTCTCAGAGGCGCGGGCGCGCGCTGAGCAGCTGAGTGAATGGGCGCGTGTGTGATTACAACAGCGCGCGCTGTGTATGTAAAACTCGCAGCCTGAGCTGATGTTGTGTTTGACACTGTAAGGGCAGTGTTTATAAGTGGGGGTGCATAAACAGTGGTAGGCACACGCGTCACTTTTATAATGTTTCCCGCTTTTACTGGGGATGAATTTATAACTGTGTGAACAGTGCTTGTGTGTAGTGGTGCGTACATGACCGTAGGCACGTGATCTACATTCATGGGAAGCGCAGCCTGAGCTGGGAATGAATTTGGCACTGTTTTGACAGTATCTGGGAATTCACACTTTGTGGACATGTGAACCCTTAGTGATGCAGGCAGAAAAAGACTCTTTTTGTGTTTTCTGTACGTCGCCGTAAAAACGGCGTTTGTTTGCAGGTGAGCGAGCTCTGTGACTGGCCCATTGACTGCTGTATGGACATATCCAGCCGCCTGTAAGGGGACTGGGTAATGTTTGAGCTTTTGCAGAGAGAGTGGTCCGGCTTTTGCGAGACACGCACTCTCTCTTCTCATTTCTGTGGCTAGGACGGCTTTCGAGGCTCAGGGTTCAGCACAATCTTGGGCCGAGGACCCCGTCTCTCAGGAGGCGGCTTGCGTTTGTGAGAGCGCGAGCGGCGTCGAGCGTCAGCCTGAGGCGCGGGCTGAGAGGCGGTGGGAGCTGTTTTAGCCCGCTACGGCTGTGGCGGTCTCTGTCTGGCCTCAGTGAAGCGTTCGGCGAAACCTTTAACCGCCGGTCCAAACAGCCCGCTGGTAAGGGATAGGCGCATCGAGAAATGGCGCCTTATCCGCGTCCTTCATTTCAGTCAGAGTCAGCCACAGATGGCGCTCGAGAACAGTCAAATTAGCCATAGCACGGCCGATGGACTGGGCGGTGGCCTTCGTGGCTCGCAGAGCTATATCAGTCGCGCTGCGTGAGTCCCTGAAGGCTTCGGGTTCGGGGCCAGACTCGTCCATAGAGCGGAGAAGCTTGGCTTGGAACACTTGAAGTACCGCCATTGAGTGAAGCGCTGATGCAGCTTGGCCGGCGGCGGCGTAGGCGCGACCGGCGAGAGCAGAGGTAGTGCGGCAGGGCTTCGAGGGGTGGGAAGCTTTGGCTTTCCATCCGGTGGTGGAGGGCGGGCAGAGATGATTGGCCACGGCCTCCTCGAGGGGCGGCGTTCCCTCGTAGCCTCTTTCCTTCGCGCCGTCCACTGAGGAGAGCGAAGAAGAAAAAGAAGGCTTTAGGCGCGCAGAGTGGGGGGCTTTCCACGACTTGGTGAGTTCGTCGTGAACTTCCGGGAAGAAGGGAGAAGGCCTTTGCCGAGGGGCCTGCTGGCGCCCCTGCAGAAACCACTCATCCAGTCGGCTCCGGGTTGGTTCTTCGGGAGAAGACCAATCGAGCCCGAGGTCTTCCACGGCCTTAGAGAGGACACGGATAATCTCAGTATCCATAGTGGAGCCCCCGCTCGTGCTAGCTAGCGTCGACGGGGCGGGGTCGAGAGTGGAGCCCGGCCAGTCGTCCGATGCAGCGTCGATGGACAAGCTGTCGTCCATTCCCCCGTCGTCCTCGGACGCGCCGAAAGTCACAAGGCCCACCGCTCTGCTAGAGGGGTGTGGGTCCGGCTGGGTGAACTGAACCGGCGGTGGGGAAGGCAAGAGCGGCGGTGAAGCACGCGGAGACTGGCTCGGCGTGACGTCACTGAGCTCAGGTTCAGGAAGCCTCTGTGAGCGGCGCTTTTTCTTAGTGCGCGGCTCAAACAGAGGGGTGGCGATGGGCTCGCTCACGGCGAAAGCGGCGAGGCGAGCCCGTAGTGCGGAGAGACCCAGGTCATCACATTCCGGGCATCCGCCCTTGGTCAATGCAGCTTCTGCGTGGTCACGGCCCAGGCAGCGAGCGCAGATGATGTGACGATCGCCGTCCGGGAGAAGGTCTCTGCACGACGCGCAGGAAGGCATTTGAAACAACGCCTTATTGGAAAATTGCTCTTTCACAAATGTCGCGGGGCGGACAGATGTAAAATACTTGCGTATATGGCGCGCCGGATGGCTCAGTAGGAGGTGCTTGAAGGCGGCTGAAGGTGCCGACATCCTCGTAGCAATCCCGCTGGTATGCTTTTCCACGGCGGCGAAGGCTTCCAATAATCCGGAGGATCCAGCGAAGAAGGTGTTCGCTGAAGGAGATTAAATCTAAAGAACTCTCATGACGGGGCGCCCAATATATAGCTCTTGGCCACGCCCATCTTGGCGGGCTCTGACGCGCGCGGGCGCGAAGCGCGCTCATTGGTCGCGCATTCAGAGTCGCCCCGTCGGTTCGAGCAAGTTGCCGCAGCACAGCCAATGACCGAGCTCCTTCGTTCATTGCTGTCAGCTGTGCAGCCGCAATGCGTTTTACATAAAGACTTCAATATTCTCGAGAAAAGGAGTTTTCCCATAGCGTAAGCTACTTACGCAATAGGAGAGACCTCTCAAAAGGGAACAACCGTTTATCTATTCACAAAACTTAGTTTACTCGGTGTATTGTTTTCTTTAGGTGTAGCCTACATGTGGCAACTGTGTTAAAATGCCAACAGAACGTGAAAACATCTGATAACAGCAGCTGAAGTTTGCTGTTGCGATTACATATAATTTTGGAACTTTATACACGTTTGTCTTATACACACAAAATAGCAAAGAACTAACTAGCTACAAACAGCGTTGGCATTGGTTTACGTTCTTGATCAAATCGAAAAATTACATCATAAAGTATACATGGAAAATACATTTACAAAATTGTAATTACAAATTCAGGTCCAAAATGTTTGTACGCGTTTGTCATAGACACACAAAATAGCATAACTAAGTGGCTACTAAAGCCAGCTGGCATTTGTTTACGTCCTTGATAAAAACTGAAGCATTACGTCTAAAATTATACATGCAAATACATTTAAAATGATTAAGTCTTACTTACTGGTTGTGGCCCAACAACTGCTGCCTCTGGTTTTAAAGTTGGAACTGCTTCATAACAGTTTGTTGTTGAATCCGACATTGAATTTGTGGAGATTCTGGAAGCTGTCTTCCGTAAAATGCACAGCACAGAGA
Organism: Gila orcuttii; assembly: GCA_026230005.1. NCBI lineage: Eukaryota > Metazoa > Chordata > Actinopteri > Cypriniformes > Leuciscidae > Gila > Gila orcuttii. The sequence continues at coordinate 15,673,080 of JAPDVR010000024.1, read as the reverse complement.
GCTAAATTACGATTGTAATTTTCTGGAACATAATCAAACATAAATTGTAGCCATTGTTGACGAACTACAGCGTCCGTAGGAAGCCCGAACACAGAAGACCTGACAGCTGGGTGAAAATAACACACTTTCGACGGCATGGCTACCGCTCTCCACTGTCTATAACTCTTCCTCTTCGATAAAGCCGCAGAAATATGGCCATGCCCCCTTTTTTGAATATTCCGGAGGGAGGGTTGATTATGGGTTATGTATAAAACCCGGGAAGTATCGTTGTAGTCCCATTCGAGTCGTTTTTGTAGGCATTAAACTTCCTGATTTTTAAAAGACGATATCTCTGCTTATGTTGAACTTTCAGCGCAGCAACTTTGCAGATACTGTTCATGAACCAACAGCAACATTATTACACACTATTTAAAATGAAAAAAGTGAAATGGCAATCAACCACCCCTTTAAGTGAGAAATAATTTCAGTGCTCTGGTCAACCGCTATAGAGTGAAAACTGGTGAATGCAGTTTACAGGTTTCATAGAAAGAAAATGATGTGAACACGTGTGATTGGCAGTGAGTCTTGTGTGCGGACCAAATAGCTCAATACGAGAGGCAACGAGAAACGCAAAGACATGTGAAATAAAATCACATCATAATGTTTTAAAGAAGAGTGGTTTGCTTAAAGTGGTGGAAATAACGGTTGATGGACACAGAACGGTAACAATTACACACCCACCCGCGTGCAAATTCAAAATACATCATTAGTTAATAGATGTTTTTGGGTGGGGGGAGGGGGAGAGTTTCAGGCATGGTTAGATTACTATAAAAGAGTTCACATATTCACTTTTCTTGAAAATATTTAGCTATTAGATCTATTTAAATGCTTCAGTTTGTTTTCATATTATAATAATATAATATGTAAACAAATTGAAGCATTTAATCTGATATAGTATATCACTTCAAATACTTCAATTCGTTTTTTTATATTATATTATATTTGGCCTATATTTTATTATATTATAAGCCTAAATAAAGAATCTCACAAGGGTATTGTTTATGTTATATTAGACCTATATTTTATTATATTATAAGCCTAAATAAAGAATCTCACAAGGGTATGGTTTAGGGCTCATTGCCATTAAAAAGTTTGAAACCCCCTGCTAAAGAAAATATTGGAAATTCATAAGCAATAAACAATAATTTAACTTTGATGGTTTAATGCTTCCTGTACACAATTAATTGACTGTACAAAAACACTTTATGGTTTTCCCAAACCATCTCAGTGTAACAGCTTACTTTTCTTTCATACTATATTCTATTATTGTAAAGAATTGAACTGTCCTGCAGAATATTTTGTCAATTATTTTTCATAGGATTTCTTGGTAAAGACTGTACAGTTAACAGCACTGTAAAAAAAATATCAGGTAACCTAAAATGTGCTTAATTTAGTGACTTCTTAATTAACTGCTTGTTTTTCAAAAATATGATTTAATACCAATAAGTTACATCAAGGGTCAAATAAAATAGAAATGGCACATTCAAGTTAAAAGTTACAACTGAATGTTGAAACCATTGTGTTTCTACGTATGCTGTACAGGTCAGGTATAAAGAATATTTTTGCTCAAGTGGCGAAAAATGTCCGTCCAATAGAAAAAAGTTTTGCTCAGCAAAAAAAAAAAAAATTAGAGGGAACATTGATTCGGAGTGAGACCTCAACTTATATTGAGTAAAAATTATCTGATTTTTTGCATGCATATTACATATCTTCAGGACATGAAGTTAAAACATCTGCAAATGTCCTCTACTTCATTAAAATGACATACAGTGAGGTCAAAACGTCTGAGACCTCATAAACAAATATTTTTGAAATGATACAAATTATTTTTATTTATAAATTTTTGTTAAAATTTAAAACAAAATAAGTTATGATGCAAAATGAAGAGATGTTTAATGACTACCAAGTACATTGAAAAATTCTGAAATTCATGTAAATCTTTTAGTTAAATCTTTCATGATTATGCTGATATAATTAGTAATGAAAGAAAATATGAAATTATAAAAATGTTGGTCAAACATTATATTTGGTGACCTTAACTACTATGCTTAACGATTTTACACCACATATGTATTACTATATGTCTATACATGTTAGTGCATTATACGCATATTTAAAGTACTTGCATGTAGTTATGTGTAGGATGTATCATTTGTAACTCTAACCCCTATAATCCTAAACCTAACCATATTTCATACTTATTAGCTAACAAGCATAAATTTATACTATTGATCTTTTTCCCCTGGCAATAGTGTCGAGATCCTTCGTCTAGGGAACAGCTATTTCATTGATTGGGACCGTAAGATGTATTATGTCAAGAGTGACACACCAGCCCAGGCCAGGACGACCACTCTCAATGAGGAGCTGGGTCAGATCAAATATATCTTCTCTGATAAGACGGGAACCTTGACCCAGAACATCATGACCTTCAACATGTGCTCCATCAATGGAAAATCATATGGTAAGAGCTCAAAGAGTTGTTATATTGCATGTAACAATTTCAACTACAAGGTATACAGTAATTCACCCGTTTTTACATTCCTCAGGTGAGGTTGTGGACTTTGCAGGGCAGAGGGTTGAAGTCACTGAGGTTAGTGGTTCCAAAATGGATAATGTATATTTCTCATAAATATTCACTTTGAGTAAAAAGTGATTCTAGTGATTACCCTAAGAATAAGAACAAATCTCTTTTCCTTACTTATTCTTTCCCTTTTCTTCCTTATTTATAGAAGACAGAGAAGGTTGATTTCTCCTGGAACTCTCTTGCCGACCCAAAGTTCTCTTTCTATGACCACAAGCTGGTGGAAGCGGTGAAGTTGGGCTCTCCAGAGGTCCGGGCCTTTTTCCGTCTGCTGGCGCTCTGCCACACTGTCATGCCTGAGGAAAAAACAGAAGGTGAGTGCCATCTAGTGCATGCTCTACAGCACTATTAGCTATTCACAATGGATTCTCATATTTTTATACACAGATTGCATTCATTTTTAATGCAATGTTTTAAATATACAGGGTGTAGCAAATTAGCTCTAAAGAAATATTAATAATCAATCATAACATGTTAGAATTGATTATGAATATAAATATTACAATCAATTAACCTGTTTGTCCTGTGAACACTCAGTGTTAATTCTTTATTAATTCTAAGAAATGTACATTTCCCGGGTATGGGAAATGTCTTTCTTACTTTACAGTACTACTAAGAGCAAGTAGTCAAAATCTGCATGATTAGGGACTCCAGATACAGTGTATGAGCATGAGACACGGACAACTTTATGTGTGATATGAACAAGACTTTATTAACTTGACTAAACACTTAAACTACTCTAACATATGCATACATACATGCATAAAGTTTACCAAGGGAAAAGAGAGCTGAAGCAGAATACAGGAAAGCAAGAAGTTATAGCATTGTTTGATATTCAGCAGATCAACAGCCTTGAGCAAACCATCAGTTTAGTTCTAACACGCCCTTCTTTAAAAGGGGTAAGGATACTTAATGTATCAAATAATGAGACTAAGTTTGATACTTGCATGTCTCGCCCATTTGAATTAAACTGTCCTGATGCAATTTGTTGAGGGTCCAGTTGATCTTTGCTGATGTTGTCTTGATGAGAGAGAATCAGTGTGAGTCAGAGGATCTTTGGTGAATGGAAAGACAAGACCGCAGTCTGGCACAAGCTGGGGGTTCTTAGAAAAAAAAAAGGTTGTGAGCCAATAAGAAGTTGTTCCCTTTGGAGGTAATTTCTTTACAACCTTTTGTTCAAGCAGGCCTTTGAACATGTAATTTGATTGGGTGTTTAACAAAAGAATCTTCAAGATTCTTATAATACTAATGCCAGACAAATTTAGCAAAATGTAATTTAAATTAACAAATGGGGGACGAATGGAGTTTATAGAGACTAAACATGCTACACCTATGATTTTGGTTAGTATGCAAGTCTGAAACATTAATCCAAAAGTTTAACAGAGTTTAACAGAGAGAATGAATGCATAGACCAAACCACATAAAAGGAAAATCATGAGATGGGAAAATTAGATACATGGTTTATACATTTCTCAAGTGGTTATATATAGAATATATAAGATTAACCCTCTGAGGTCTAAGGGGTTTTTGGGGTCCTTGAGGTGTTCTGACATGCTCTGACATTTGTGCTTTTTTCAGTTATTTATAAACATGTTAATGGCAAAGGTGTAAATTCACTCTGTATAGCACATACGGGGCTACCGTAATATGTGAGCAACATGTATGTACATGTTTGTATTTTTGAGAGAATATTGCTTATGCATGGTTATTGAAAAAACAAAAACTTAAAGTGTCTGAAATAAGGCCACAAAACACATACTAAATATGTGTCCACAAGACTTTTGACTAATGAGTGTTGTTGCCTAGAATTTTTGCTTCAAAATGATCTGAAAATCATCCTGCCTAATCATTTACACAAAACAATACATTGATATAAATTTTATAAGACACCTTTTGTTTGGAAAGGCAATATGCGTGGAGGCATGTTCACACCTGAGAAGACAAAGACCGGATAATGTGCCGCATAATGAGCTGCATATTAATTAGCCCTTTCACACAGGTGTGTCACAGGATCCCAAAGAATCCATTATCTATATATACATATTTTACAATTAGAAATTGTAACCAATTACAAATAGGTTACAATTACAACAATTACAATTTTAACAATATTTCAAGTGTATTTCTTTGTAAAAAGTATACATTTTATCATACGTATTAAAAAAGGTAAGGATTCATTAGTTTGAATATTGGAACAAACACTATAATAACATCTTAGTTGATAATTCAATATACCTATTTTATTTTTGACAAAACATCATACTATAGTATATTTAACTATGAGCAGAAATTGGTGAACAAAAGCGTACCTATTTAATGTGACAGTAGTCTTTTTTTACAGTCAAAACTTTATAATCTATCCAAAACTAATCACAAAATATTAGACATTCATATTTAGTCTGTAACATATTGTGTATGATATATTAGTATATACATGTGAATTTGCAGCTTGTTGCTTATACAGACATTTTTATTTCAACATATTTCAGTCTATTTTTACTCATCTTAGTAGGCTATAGCAATATAGTTTGGATGTGTTTATGTAAACATAACGTTTACTAATGTAGATGCGAGAGTGAATGAACGGCACAGACACGCGCTGTATAACTGTAGTAAACAAAGCGCGCGCGCCCCTGTGCCGTTTATTCATCATTTAGCCTACACACAGACACGCAATTCACATTTAAACAGTCTTTTTGCGGTTTACAGTCAGACACTATTCAATATCGCGATTAGAACAAAGCACTTAAGAATAAATGACTTACTACATCAGCTGGATCCGTTGCTCCTCGAAATGAAACTACCAGCACTTCTGGTACATTTTCCAGGGTTATTAGATAGTATTATTCCTCACACCGAAAGGATACGCTGTGTACACAGCTGTACAAGATACTTACTAAACACGATGTGTTTTATAGTCCAGCTGGTGGGCGTTGGCATGTTTGAATGGCTTGCCTTAGATCTTTTGCGTTTGAATACCGCGCGCTCTCTGTGGGCGTGGCACATTAACGCGTAATTAGGTATAATGAGCTGGAAAGAAAAATACTGACATCTCTCTCTTTTCATACAGATTACATAAACTGAGAATATTTGTTTTTTATATAAATTAATTCATTTAAAAGAAGAGAGTTCAAGCTTCATTATGGAAAAACACTCGTGCCTGTATGACAAGTATTCGCGGAATTACAGTTAATTTTCGGACGCGTTTCAGAATGGACTTAACTGACAGAGAGAAGGCAGAACGCGCATCATGTTTGTTTTTATTTATTTGGCGAAAAGCACAACACTTTGTTTTTATTATGAGTATCCACAAAAAAATAGACACTTATCAGGATCTAATGATGTACAACACTTAATATGTAAGATCAAAATCAACAGAGTATTTTGAGTTTCTTTGCACTGATAAGAAAAAAAGCGAGACTATCCGACCTCAGAGGGTTAAAAGGGTTTATTTCTCCTTCTCAGCAAGAAGTAAGTGAGAATCACAACTCTCTGCAAATTCCTTTTGGGGTCGTAAAAAGTCTTATCAGTCTTAATGTGTCCTGTAACAAGACTCCGGGTTCTGCCAGTGTGTTAGCTTCATTTGGGATGTTAGTTTTGGGGGAGAAGTTTCATAGACCTTTGTTGGGGGAGTGAGTTTGCTGGATTATTCATTAAATATAATGAATAATTTGTGTGTGTCTTATTGGTCCAGCTGGTATAAGGGGTTGGACAATGAAACTGAAACACCTGGTTTTAGACCACAATAATTTATTAGTATGGTGTGAAGTCTCCTTTTTGTGGCCAATACAGCATCAATTCATCTTGGGAATGACAGATAAGTCCTTCACAGAGATTTTGAGCCATTCCTCTTCCAGAACAGTGGCCAGGTCACTATGTGATGCTGTTGGAGGAAAACCTTTTTGTTCTTCCAAAATATTCCAAAGTGGCTCAAAACTATTTAGATCTGGTGACTGTGCAGGCCATGGGAGATGTTCAATTTAAATTTTTTATGTTCATCAAACCATTCTGTCACAAGTCTTGCTGTCTTTATTGGTGCATTATCATGCTGATACATGGCACCTCCTTCAGGGTACAATGTTTGAATTAGGTGCACATGGTCCACCAGAATGGTTCGGTAGGTCTTGGCAGTGTCGTGTCTATCAAGCACAGTTGGGAATCCCATGATACTGCAGCCAAAACCATCCCTGATCCATCCTGTGCTTCACTCTGAGCAGCAACAGTCCGGGTGTTAAGCTTCTCCACACCGTAACTCTCACGGATTTGGGAAAGACAGTGAAGGTGAACTCATCAGAGAACAATACATGTTTCACATTGTCCACAGCCCAAGATTTGCAATGTTGGCACCAATGAAACTGACATTTGACATTGGCACGAGTGACCAAAGGTTTGGCTATAGCAGCCCGACAGTGAATACAGTTTTGGTGGAAACAGGAGAGTCGCGGTGAGCATTTCATTCTGTGATGGGTTGGACAGCTGTGGTTTTGTTTTTTGGATACAATCTGGACTAGCTGTACTATTGCTCTACAAATTCAATCTTCACACTCTGCTCTTACTGATGGAATGTAAAATCAGCGAAAATTGGCCACAAGGCCGCGCATATACAGTGATGTGAATAAGTTAGGACACCCATGCTAAAGTTGCCTAAAAAGAGGAATAAAAAAATCATCTTTTGGAAATTGATCTTAATGCCTTAATTAAGAAAATGAGGAAAAATCCAACCTTTAAGGACACCAATTTTCTTTGTGAATGAATAATGTATCATACATAAATAAATGTTCTTCCTTAAAATACAGGGTGCATAAGTCAGGACACCCCTATGTTAAATTCCCATAGAGTCAGGCAGATTTTTATTTTTAAAGGCCAGTTAAAAAATAGGTTAAAATAGACCTACATCATCACACACCCTTCACCATACCTAGAGATTGGCATGGTTTTATTTCAGTTAGCCTAATAGCTGGTTTGATTTGCATTGAAAGATGATCTTATGGAAAGTACCCCATTCCAATCTCTAGGTATGGTGAAGGGTATGTGAGGATATGTGGCTATTTTAATTCCAAAGGTCAAGGGAACTTTATCAGGATGCATATTATCCTGGATCCATGAAATAAAAAAAAAATCTGCCTGACTCTATGGGAATTTAACATAGGGGTGTCCTGACTTATGCACCCTGTATTTTAAGGAAGAACATTTATTTATTTATGATACATTATTCATACACAAAGAAAATTGGTGTCCTTAAAGGTTGGATTTTTCCTCATTTTTCTAATTAAGGCATTAAGATCAATTTCCAAAAGATGATTTTTTATTCCTCTTTTTAGGCAACTTTAGCATGGGTGTCCTAACTTATTCACATCACTGTATAGGCATGAAACCTCCAACACTACATTGGCCAGTGTTTCAGTTTCATTGTCCAACCCTTGTATTTTCTGTATTAGTGTAGTAACAATTTATGAATGTATCTGACAATGAAAATTGTATGCATCAATTATGAAAATTAATAATCAAATATAATCGTTATAATGACTAAATGTATTGTACATTTCTTAAGAAACAATTACCGGTATTGAATTTCATATCCATCCATCCACATTCAAATGAAATTTGAATAATATATAAAATATAAAGATTGGCCTGAACTCTCTCTTTCTCCACAGGAGAGCTATTTTACCAGGCTCAGTCTCCAGATGAGGGGGCTCTGGTCACCGCAGCAAGGAATTTTGGCTTTGTGTTTCGTTCTCGTACCCCAGAGACCATCTCTGTGGTGGAGATGGGAGTCCCCACCACCTACGAGCTACTGGCAGTGCTGGACTTCAACAACATCCGCAAGAGGATGTCTGTTATAGGTGAGACTTGAGAGATTTGGAGGTACAGCAAAACATTCTGAATCTCCAGTACAATATCGTCTAGTATATGTGTGTTTCTTCAGTTCGTAATCCAGAGGGCAAGCTGACACTGTACTGTAAGGGAGCCGACACAATTATCTACGAGAGGCTGCATCCGTCGTCCTCCAAACTCATGGAGGTCACCACAGAACACCTTAATGTGAGTTACATTTGTGTTTCCATGAGACTGTGTTGAGTTTCTGTGTGAGTTGCTCCTGTTTGACTAACACAATCCCAGGAATATGCTGGAGAAGGTCTGAGGACACTGGCTTTGGCCTATAAGGACTTAGATGAAGACAAGTTTGAGGAATGGAGAGAGCGACATCATGAGGCCAGCACGGCAATGGATGACCGCGAGGAAAAACTGGATGCTATTTATGAAGAGATCGAGAAGGATTTGCTGGTAAAATCACCATCACACATATTGCTAAAGCGTTGCTAGGTTTTTTGCTTCTCTAGATGTCCCTCCTTCAATGTAAGCCAATGGGATTTCTCTTATTTCTGAGTATTTATTCTTACGTGAAGTGTGTTTATATGTGCGTTCAGCTCCTTGGTGCTTCTGCAGTTGAAGATAAACTTCAAGATGGAGTGCCTCAGACCATTGAGCAACTCGCCAAAGCTGACATCAAAATCTGGGTGCTGACAGGAGACAAACAAGGTGAGTTAACTTATTCATTTACACAAATTTAGCTTTTAATAAAGGCCTTTTAAACTTCTCAAAAGATCAGCTTATTCCACGCTGGTTTGGTGCTGGTCTAGTTGATGTTTCCATCCGCTCATTATGCAAACTATTACTATGTCTCACAGAGACCGCTGAGAACATTGGTTACTCTTGTAATATGCTCCGAGAGGAAATGAAAGAGATCTTCATAGTGGCTGCCAACACAGCAGAGGAAGTGCGAAGGGAGCTTGTGTGAGTTTCACCTCTCTATCTCTAAACCAGGGGTGTCCAATCCTGCTTCTGGAGGGCCACTGTCCTGCAGAGTTCAGCTCCAACCCCAATTAAACACACCTGAAGCAGTTAATCAAGCTCTTACTAAACATACTAGAAACTTCCAGGCATGTGTGTTGAGGCAAGTTGGAGCTAAACTCTGCAGGACATTGGCCCTCCATGACCGGGTTTGGACACCCCTGCTCTAAACCACTTCAAATGGATCACATTTGAAATTAAGTGATCTGCACTCTATGTTCAGGAATGCCAGGAAAAAGATGTCGCCAGAATCAGGGGATGAGCCACCCATTGAGAAGAGCAGATTTCTGGGTAAAAAATCTCAGGTGGTTGAAGACGAGAAGGTTGATGGGGAGTACGGACTGGTAATTAACGGCCACAGTCTGGTAAGAGAAATCTAACCTTGGTTTATTTATTGAAAAGAGGATCCATTCCTCATAAGTTCAATAAAACACAACAGTTGATTAGTAGAAACTGTTTTGATCCTTGTGTATCCCAATATTCTGTGCCCAGGCGTTTGCTCTGCAGAAGGACATGGAGTTGGAGCTCTTGAGAACTGCATGTATGTGCCAAGCGGTCATCTGTTGCAGGGTTACCCCTCTTCAGAAAGCTCAAGTGGTGGAACTTGTCAAGAAGCACAAGAAAGCTGTGACTCTAGCGATTGGAGATGGAGCCAATGACGTCAGCATGATTAAAAGTGAGTGTTTCTCACAAAGAGAGATGGGATGAGTGTGAAAGACACAAAAAGTAACCTGGCAAGAGTAAGATTATATGCGCTCATAAGAAACAATGGGTCAGTGACAAAACTGGGAACGTTACAACATAAACAGTATATGTATAAACTTAAGACTAGTATGCTAAAATCGCTTACCAACCTTGTCTGTTTTTAAAACATTTACAATCTTTCAACTCCTCATGACCTCAATAGCTGCCCATATTGGCGTTGGCATTAGTGGTCAGGAGGGCATGCAGGCGGTTCTCTCCAGTGACTTCTCCTTCGCCCAGTTCCGTTACCTCCAGCGCCTCCTGTTGGTCCACGGCCGCTGGTCCTATCTGCGCATGTGCAAGTTCCTGCGCTACTTCTTCTACAAGAACTTCACTTTCACATTCGTCCACTTCTGGTACGGCTTCTTCTGTGGCTTCTCTGCACAGGTGAGATGGAAATCTTTAAAATTATATCACATGAATTTGGTTGTACTACAGTTAGTGATACAGTAGATGATGTTTGGTCACTTTGAGATTATTGACATAGCGGTGCCGAAATGTACACTCTTCCTACCATTCGTTCCAAAATCTGCCGATTTTTTGTGAATATTGAGTTTAATTTCAGTTCAGCAAATCTGTGTACAATACTTGATAACTTTAAATTATATTGTATACAGGTCCTTCTCAAAAAATTAGCATATTGTGATAAAGTTCATTTTTTTTCCATAATGTAATGATAAAAATTAAACTTTCATATATTTTAGATTCATTGCACACCAACTGAAATATTTCAGGTCTTTTATTGTTTTAATACTGATGATTTTGGCATACAGCTCATGAAAACCCAAAATTCCTGTCTCAAAAAATTAGCATATCATGAAAAGGGTCTCTAAACGAGCTATTAACCTAATCATCTGAATCAACTAACTAACTCTAAACACCTGCAAAAGATTCCTGAGGCTTTTAAAAACTCCCAGCCTGTTTCATTACTCAAAACCGCAATCATGGGTAAGACTGCCGACCTGACTGCTGTCCAGAAGGCCATCATTGACACCCTCAAGCAAGAGGGTAATTTCTGAAATTTCTGAACAAATAGGCTGTTCCCAGAGTGCTGTATCAAGGCACCTCAGTGGGAAGTCTGTGGGAAGAAAAAAGTGTGGCAAAAAACGCTGCACAACGAGAAGAGGTGACCGGACCCTGAGGAAGATTGTGGAGAAGGACCGATTCCAGACCTTGGGGGACCTGCGGAAGCAGTGGACTGAGTCTGGAGTAGAAACATCCAGAGCCACCGTGCACAGGCGTGTGCAGGAAATGGGCTACAGGTGCCGCTTTATCAAGGGTAGGGTCAATGCAGCTAGCTATCAGGAGATTTTGGAGCACTGTATGCGTCCATCTGCTGAAAAGCTTTATGGAGATGAAGATTTCATTTTTCAGCACGACCTGGCACCTGCTCACAGTGCCAAAACCACTGGTAAATGGTTTACTGACCATGGTATTACTGTGCTCAATTGGCCTGCCAACTCTCCTGACCTGAACCCCATAGAGAATCTGTGTGATATTGTGAAGAGAAAGTTGAGAGACGCAAGACCCAACACTCTGGATGAGCTTAAGGCCGCTATCGAAGCATCCTGGGCCTCCATAACACCTCAGCAGTGCCACAGGCTGATTGCCTCCACGCCACGCCGCATTGAAGCAGTCATTTCTGCAAAAGGATTCCCGACCAAGTATTGACTATTGAGTGCATAACTGAACATAATTATTTGAAGGTTGACTTTTTTTTTTTGTATTAAAAACACTTATTTTATTGGTCGAATGAAATATGCTAATTTTTTTTGAGACAGGAATTTTGGGTTTTCATGAGCTGTATGCCAAAATCATCAGTATTAAAACAATAAAAGACCTGAAATATTTCAGTTGGTGTGCAATGAATCTAAAATATATGAAAGTTTAATTTTTATCATAACATTATGGAAAATAATGAACTTTATCACAATATGCAAATTTTTTGAGAAGGACCTGTATACTGTACAGTCCAAGTGAAATGCTTAGTTAATTTTTTTTCCCTAATTGAATAGATTAAATTACATTACATTTATATTACATTTACGTTTCTAAAATGTGTTTATTGTATAATTAAGTTAATTTAAGTTCAAATAATTATAAATGTTACATCATAATATTACATATGTATAAAATTATACATATAATAATTATGTATATTTTTAAAATAATTAATTATAATACAAATAAAATAAATTTACATTATCAGCAAAACAATTTGAGTTAAAGTGTGAATTGAAAAATTTATTCCATGAATTTCAGAATATTTTAGCATACATTCTATTATTTTGTGTGTTCTGCTCTTTCCGTAGACTGTGTATGATGAGTGGTTCATTACGCTCTACAACCTGGTGTATACGGCTTTACCTGTTATTGGACTCAGTCTCTTTGATCAAGTAAGTCATCATACAGTATATCAATATACCCCACCCCTGGATTAGCATGCTACATCAAAAGTAAATTCATTCATGAACATGTGTGCGTGTGCAGGACGTAAATGACCGCTGGAGTTTCCAGTACCCCCAGCTGTACGCTCCGGGACAGCTGAACCAGTATTTCAGTAAGATGGCCTTCGCGAGGATCCTGCTGCACAGCTGCTACAGCTCACTCATCCTCTTCTTCGTCCCCTGGGCAGCCATGTGCGACACCGTGAGAGATGATGGCAAAGACATCGCAGATTATCAGTCCTTCGCCCTGCTGGCGCAAACCTGCCTGCTTATTGCCGTCAGTGTGCAGGTAAATTTTCATTTAACACTATACAATTTTTTTTTTTAAATCACAACAGTTATTAACACATATTAATGTCTTATACTCCAAAGTTTGATCGATGAAAAAAATTAATTGTTGCACATTTTAGCAATGCATTGCATCACTCAGTTCGTATTGGACATATACTATATAGTGACCCCAAAATTATTTGCTCATTTTTGGGAATCTAACAATTACTTTTTGTGAAATGTTTTACTAAAAAAATGTGTTTGCATAGTATTTCATAAATTTTTTGTGTGGCTTGAGAGTCCAAATAGTTTTAAGGTCACTGTACTGTATACACTACCATTCAAAAGTTTGGGGTCGATTTTTAAAGAGTTCTCTATTGCTCAACAAAGCTGCATTTATATTTTAATCAAAAATACAATAAATATTATTGCAATTTAAAATAACTGTTTTTCTAATTTAATATTTTTTTAAATGTAATTTATTCCTGTGATCAAAGCTTCATTCAGTGTTCAGTGTCACATGATTCTTCAGAAATCATTCTAATATGCTGATTTGCTGCTCAAGAAACATTTCTGATTATCATCACTGTTGAACACAGTTGTGCTCCCTAATATTTTTGTGGAAACCGACCATGATACATTTTTCTTTAAAGAGTAGAAAGTGCATTTTGTGAAATGGAAATGTTTTGTAACATTATAAACATCTTTACTGTTACTTTTAATCAATTTAATGCATCCTTGATAAATAAAAGTATTAATCTTAAACTTACTGACCCCAAATGTAGAATGGTAGTGTACATGTTCTCATGTATATAAACACCATGTTTATGTGTGTTTAAGCTGGGTTTGGAAACGTACTATTGGACAGCAGTGAATCAGTTCTTCCTGTGGGGCAGTCTGTCTGTGTATTTTGCTGTCACCTTCACCATGTACAGCAACGGCATGTACTTGATCTTTACGTCTTTTGTTCCTTTCATTGGTGAGTGTCCCTCCCTCCTAAACACATCTGCTTATCCTGCTCTTTGTGTGCGTTTTAAACGGCTCCAAATGACTCAATCTTTCTCAGGCACTGCAAGAAACTCCCTAAACCAGCCGAACGTGTGGCTGACCATCTTTCTGACCACCATATTGTGCTCGCTGCCTGTGGTGGCAAAACGGTTCCTCTTCATCCAACTCAAGCCCACTATCAACGACAAGGTGGGTGATTCAACCAGTTCCTTCAGTAATACAATTTCCTTCAGTAATACAATTTATCATTGTTGTACTCTATACCATAGTGCGACACCATATTTTCATGGACTCTTAAACAATTGACGGTTCTCAAAGACCCTCTCTCTTCAGTTATTGTTGCTACGTCCGACAAGCCATGGCTCTCTCACGCCACACATTATGTTCTCACGCTGTGAAATATACATCGCGGAGCAGAGAGGACGCTGACAACACGCTGACAGACAGGACAGAGCAGGTTACTTTTGATATGAAACAAAGACTCAACTTTCAAATTTTGTCATTTTTTAAAGAAATTAATCAAATAAACATGAATGAACATCAGAAGGAATGTTGTTTCAACCGCAGAAACACATAAGTACACACCGTTTTTCAAGTTCAAGTCCACCGATGTTGATCTACTTGTCTGACAAAATGATGGATTCGGCGGGTAGCGGATTACGATTGGTCGGATCGCCGAATGGTGAATTGAACCTACGAGACATGAAATTAAATTGTTTTTTTTTACAAAAGAGTATTGTGTGATGGCTTGAATTTCGGCATGGATCGTGCATAATTTTACTAATTCCCGTAGATTTTGTGCTCACACCAAAAATGCATGCACATAAAGCCGCCTTTAAGTACTAAATTTAGTTGTTTTTTTCGCTGATTATTGCACTTAAACAGACAAATACACACAAAATAATGTCCAAATGCCCGTCTTGGTGAGTATTCACGTAAACACAGTCAGTTATCTTTTAAGTAAATGTAAACAGCTGAGAAAGAAAACACACGTGTAACAGTATAATGGATCCATGCATCAGGTCTTAAAGTGACAGCAGCCTAATTATAATAAAATAATTAATTATGCCAAATTATGAGATAATTTAAAAAATATCTGTATGGTAGTTTTCCCCCTTTGATATCACTGTCAAAATTGTGGCCAGGGAAACAGTGGCGGCTGGTGATAATTATTTTTTGGGGGGGTGCATTTTTTTATTTTTTTTTATTGAGGGGGGCAAATAAATACAAAGCAGTACCAAAAAGCATGTTGACTACTTGAACATAAATTTTTATCTCCTTTATTTACATTTCAGACCAACAAAGCAGTACAAAGCTCTACCAAAAAGCATGTTTCCTACTTGAACATAAATGTTGCTCTCCTTTATATACAATTCATACCAACAAAGCACTACCAAAACGCATGTTTCCTACTTGAACATAAATGTTGCTCTTCTTTCTTTCTGGCCAGCAAATTTCTCAATTACGCCGTCATTAGTCATCAGTCATCAGCCTTCGTCCTCTGTCACTGGCCTGCTGCTGGATTTGTAAATCTGGTTGTTCCGGTCCGAGATCCTTTATCCTTTTTTTTCTACAAGCGAAAGCCTTGTGAACGGGTTTTTTTGTAAATAATCTACAGAATTTGGATTAACTGCTGCCATTGTTTATACAAAAATGGTTGTCACTTGTCACCCTAGCAAGGTTTTGGTTGAGTCTGTCGAAGTGGTGTCATCTATCCAATTCTGATTGTCCAGGGACGCAACGACTTGGGCCCGGAGGAGAATCTTTAAGAAACCAATTAGAGACCAGCTTCAGGTCACATGCTGCCCAAAAATTTAACGTCTCACATAGACATCCATTTGTCCGGCGTCCCTCGCCCATGAAACCCATGATAAATCACCTGAAATAAGGTCTGTGGTTAACAAAGCCTCTAAATATTTTCACGTTTTGATCTATGACATAAAACCAGTTATAACCTGCTTGTGGTTTTTTTAAACTGTATTGTGTCTGCTTGTGGTTTTTTAAACTTTATATAGGCTTCAAAATGTATACATTTTGGATTAACTTGTAAAGATTATCTTGCTAGACAAAATGTGTAAGGGTCACAACTCTTTGTTGAACACAGATCTTATTTTTTGCGATTTTCCAAAAGTCTATGGGGAAAATGCATAGCTTTTCGATCGAGGGAACCCATGCGCCGCTAACTTCCGAGTTGTCCTACAAAGTGACGTCATAACTTCGGCACTCTATTGAAAGACATAGAAAATAGTTGACCTATTAAAGCCAGTTTTTATTAAATGCTGATGCTTTTCTTACTACCAGCCGGCACATCGTATCAATAAACCATTTTATTTTTGTATTTTAATATAATTTTTGTATTTTTATATTTCTGTAATCATTATGGGGGCGGCGCCCCAGCGCCCTCTATTGACAAGCCGCCACTGCAGTGAAAATGTTGAGTGGCTAGTAACCACAGTGGCTGGTGAGAAAAAATTTAATGTCAAGCCCTGATGTTTAAAATTTAAAGTAGTTCTGTTCTAAAAGGAAATTCAAACTCTCTCAAGCAATGCGCCAGTACCCATTACAGGATGACGATGTGAGATCTTCCTCTCTTTACAACAACACTTAGAAACACTTCGAATCAGATATGGTTCCTATTAAGACCAGAGGACATAAGAATATATATTTTAATCAATTTTTAGGACATTAGAACTTTGCTGTTCTTGTTATCTTGCTGTTAGTCTGTCCACACATAAAAAGGCCTAGAGATTATTCAAAAAGAGCTTTATACAAGCAGATTTCAAGTGCTATAATTGTATATGACAATTTTGTAGATGTTTTGTATGTTTCTTTATATATTGTAGTAATATATGCACAGTACTGAGCTCAATCCATTTATGGAACAAAACATTTTAAGCAATCAAGTCAAATTGTCCTGGTGAGAAAAAAGTTAATGTCAAGCCCTGATGTTTAAAATTTAAAGTAGTTCTGTTCTAAAAGGAAATTCAAACTCTCTCAGGCAATGCACCAGTACTCAGTACAGGATGACGATGTGAGATCTTCCTCCCTTTATGAGTAGAACGCATGTGTAGAGTGAGTCAGAGCTGTGGGATGCAGTGGCACGGCGGCTTCATGCTGAGGAGTAATGTCAAGGTTATTTCTGGAATCCACAATCAGTGGGGTCATAATCTCATGAGCAGGAATCATTCATTTTTTCCTTCTTTCTGCTTCTTCATTACTAATGATATTCTTTCCTTTCCACTCTCTGTATATTTTCTTCTTATATCTGTCTTCCGCTCTACAGGTGCGACATAAAGTCAGACAGGCCGAAGCTGTCCCTGCGCCACTGCCTCGCAAATTCCCCCGGAGACGAATCAGCACACGGCGATCTGGTTATGCTTTCTCTCATGCCCGTGGTTATGGAGACCTTGTCACCTCTGGACGCTTCCTGCGTATACCAGTTAAGACCAGACCGGCTCTTTTCTCCCATAGTGAGACACCAGTGGCTGACAGCATACCCCAGACGTATCGAACCATATTCGAGGAGACTCAGAGCCCCTAAAGGCCCTTATTCTATTGTTTATTTACTTGTGAGGACTTACCGTCAAGCTTCGGCAAGTTTAAATATTGCATAATAAAGGAGTATTTGGAGAAGTTTTCTTAGCAGGGCTTAAAAATATGGAATAAGAGAGATGAAGTGAAGCTGTGAAGCTTTGAATAAGTAAGATGCTCTTTTTAGCTGTGATTAGTTGCTGAAAATCATGTCATAAAACTTGCACTTACAACAACACTTAGAAACACTTCGAATCAGATATGGTTCCTATTAAGACCAGAGGACATAAGAATATATATTTTAATCAATTTTTAGGACATTAGAACTTTGCTGTTCTTGTTATCTTGCTGTTAGTCTGTCCACACATAAAAAGGCCTAGAGATTATTCAAAAAGAGCTTTATACAAGCAGATTTCAAGTGCTATAATTGTATATGACAATTTTGTAGATGTTTTGTATGTTTCTTTTTTGTTGTTTTTTAAATATTAATATTTGAAATGGTCTCCAAAATGTATTGATTTGACATTCTACTTTATCATGTTTTATACAAAGATGCAAATGTGCCTTGATTAGTGATATACAATAAACTTTAAGAAAATACTTTTGTATTTTTATTGTATTTGTCTTAGTGATTGTTTTATTTTCCAAAATCTATTTTAGTAGTATATTGTAGTAATACACTCACCTAAAGGATTATTAGGAACACCATACTAATACTGTGTTTGACCCCCTTTCGCCTTCAGAACTGCCTTAATTCTATTTGGCATTGATTCAACAAGGTGCTGAAAGCATTCTTTAGAAATGTTGGCCCATATTTAAGGATAGCATCTTGCAGTTGATGGAGATTTGTGGGATGCACATCCAGGGCACGAAGCTCCCGTTCCACCACATCCCAAAGATGCTCTATTGGGTTGAGATCTGGTGACTGTGGGGGCCATTTTAGTACAGTGAACTCATTGTCATGTTCAAGAAACCAATTTGAAATGATTCGAGCTTTGTGACATGGTGCATTATCCTGCTGGAAGTAGGGTACATGGTGGCCATAAAGGGATGGACATGGTCAGAAACAATGCTCAGGTAGGCTGTGGCATTTAAACGATGCCCAATTGGCACTAAGGGGCCTAAAGTGTGCCAAGAAAACATCCCCCACACACCACCACCACCACCAGCCTGCACAGTGGTAACAAGGCATGATGGATCCATGTTCTCATTCTGTTTACGCCAAATTCTGACTCTACCATCTGAATGCCTCAACAGAAATCGAGACTCATCAGACCAGGCAACTTTTTTCCAGTCTTCAACTGTCCAATTTTGGAGAGCTCTTGCAAATTGTAGCCTCTTTTTCCTATTTGTAGTGGAGATGAGTGGTACCCGGTGGGGTCTTCTGCTGTTGTAGCCCATCCGCCTCAAGGTTGTGCGTGTTGTGGCTTCACAAATGCTTTGCTGCATACCTCAGTTGTAACGAGTGGTATTTCAGTCAAAGTTGCTCTTCTATCAGCTTGAATCAGTCGGCCCATTCTCCTCTGACCTCTAGCGTCAACAAGGCATTTTCGCCCACAGGACTGCCGCATACTGGATGTTTTTCCCTTTTCACACCATTCTTTGTAAACCCTAGAAATGGTTGTGCGTGAAAATCCCAGTAACTGAGCAGATTGTGAAATACTCAGACCGGCCTGTCTGGCACCAACAACCATGCCACGCTCAAAATAGCTTAAATCACCTTTCTTTTCCATTCTGACATTCAGTTTGGAGTTCAGGAGATTGTCTTGACCTGGACCACACCCCTAAATGCATTGAAGCAACTGCCATGTGATTGGTTGATTAGATAATTGCATTAATGAGAAATTGAACAGGTGTTCCTAATAATCCTTTAGGTGAGTGTATATGCACATCACTGAGCTCAATCCATTTACGGAACAAAACATTTTAAGCAATCAAGTCAAATTCATTGATCATTCTACTTAATTGTATGTAAAAGTGGCATGTGAAGGCCAAGTATGGTAACCAATACTCAGAATTTGTCCTCTGGATCAAGTTAGTGCACACACATTAGGAGTAGTGAGTAGTGAACACACCGCAAACCGTGGACAAACAAACCCAGAGCAGTGGAGAGCGATTGGGGGTTAGGTGCCTCAGTCATTTCCTGCCGGTATTGAGACTAACCATCACGCCCTGACAGAAAACAATAATTGGATATTAATATTAATTTTAACTTAAAATTAAGTCTTTAACTACTGTGTAATAACATTTAAAGATTTGATACAATACACTTATTGTGTACATGTTTTTACATTGTACTTAATGCATGTAATGACATCTATAATTACACTATTGACCTCTTCCTTACACCTTAACCCATCCTTTAGCCTACTCATATCACCAAACCCATCCTAACCTTACCAGTATCCCATGTGTTTTGCAGTACAATATGAATACAATAAGTACATTGTACCAATCAATTTTTTTACATAAGTACATAGTAGTTAAAGACACATAAAAATTAACCAATAAAATAGCTGTTCTTTGTATTTTCTTATACAAGACTGACAAACATTGAGATTTGATTCAGCCCAGTGCTCTGATTATCATCATGTTGCGTTCATGTTCATATCTACACAAAATGACTACAAGACTTCCCCTGTAAAAACAAGGCTCTTTTTGTCTTTGTTTTCTGCCTGAGTGCACCGGATGAGCTTGATGAAAATATACAGGAGGTTTGAGTGACAGGCCACTTGTCCAAATGAAGCTCTGAATGATGTGTACTCGTCAACCTATGCAAAGCATTACATGCAGATCATAATCATATTTACTGTACAGTTAGTTAGTTATACTCTTTAAATGCTATTTAGAGTACGATTTTCCTTTAGCGTATTTTAGCTTCTACCATGTGAACAATAAATTTGCGTATATGGATAATTTAGTATATGCTATCTACAGCTGTTCTTGATTAGAAAAATATTTTTGAGGCATTTTATAGTTATACTGATTTAGGTCAGTAGATTAACAGAAAAGCTAGTAAGCTTTTTGATATATAATCTGATGAGCTTGTTGTTGTTTACCATGTGTATGGTGGATACAAATATGAGCTTTTCCCCAATGGGTTGTTGAACTGAGAGAGCATTCAGGCGAGGGGAATTAGCCACCTTTTCCATCAGTGCCTACACCAGATGTTTGTGAGTTTATCCATATCCATGCATCATCAAAGGCAAGTCTTTCAACTCATTAGTGACGTGGGGCCGATGAGGACAACCAGAAACAGATGATTATTGTGGCAGCCAATTTTTTCTGTAACTTACCTCAAAGATAAGTACTGTATAATATTGAACAGCTCCTTTATGTAATAGTAAAAGATTGGTTCACCCTAATTACAAAATTAATGTTTTAAGATTCATAAATAACTCCTGTCGCAGCAGTTAACAGCTCAATGGATGGGAAGATTATCAATAAATAATGACTTGTTCTTCAATTTGGAAGATAGTGCCTGAGTCTTAAGGACCACTTTTATCACATCTTTTTTGAGGCTCCAGTCGCCATTGTAATTGCATGGAAAAGAGCAACCAGCACAGTCTTCAAAACATCTCTTGAGTTCCACGGTAGAAAGTGGTTTGGAATTAAATGAAGGTGAGTAAATAATGACAGAATTTCCTTTCTAGGTGACCTATTCCTTTAAGCCTCTTGGAAAAAATAGGGTTTCAACCATCATATTTTCTATGTGAGAGATCTGCTTAATTTTAAAACATTAGTTTCTCATTGAGGATCTCAATTTTAGAAAAGTCTTCTATGAGTCAGTGTTAAATCTGAGAGCAGAGGCAAATCTGCCATCCCCTCAAAAATGATCCCTCAACAACAAAGCACTGAGCATGCTCAGTGGGGTCTGTGATGCTGTTGCTATAAGGACTGTGGGGCTCAGAACCACTGTACAGGGGGAGGAGGGGAGGTATGAGGAACAGATGAGCTGTTAGGAGTGCAGAGCGAGCAGAAAGAAGTGTGACTAAAGAGGAACTACAAGAGGGACGTTACCCGTTTTCAATCTTTTCATGTTTTATTTTTCTTTGCTTAGTCTCTGCTGAGTGGATGTAGAGCAGTATGTTGGGATCATGCAGTGTGTTTGCTCCAGTTACTGTGCAGACAGAATGAGAGTGACTATGTGCTGGCTCTCGGATTGATGGAGCTTCACGGCTGGGTGAGTTGATGCAGTTGCCCCATGCTAACAGACTGAACTCAGGGACCTAATTTACTGTTACTTAAACATAGAATTCTAGGGCTGGAATTTGAAGAAAGAGGTAAAAGAATTTATTAACTAAAAAGACAAATATATTGTTGAGTATCTTTTAAATAACAGTGTTTATTTTACTATTTGGGGACAAAAGTATCACCATAAGTTAGCAAAATATGACATTTTTCTTTTTGAGAAATTCTGACATACCTTATTCGGAAAAATGATGTATAAATCAAAAGTTACATAATGATGTTTTACAATCTCAATAGGTTTTAAGGGTTAGTCTGTAGGATTTATAATTGCAACATGAGAAATCTATACTGTCTTCGTTTAGATAGTGTAAGTAAATGTGTGTTCAGGTTTAATATGGGGTCTAGCCAACGGTTTCTGTGAGGTAACAAAAAAACATGCTTGTTTTTTTGCCATTGTTTTTATGACTGATCTGGGATATATAAGGCAATGAAGTAGTGAAGTGGTAATGAAGTGGGTGGAGTTAATCTATTGTAATTACAAATACTCTCACTAAAAAAGCTGGTTATTTGGACACACCCATTAAGATCTAAGCAAATTTGAGTGATTTATTGGCTTATATGGAAAATTGGATTTTAAAGGAATAGTTCACCCAAAAATGAAAATTCTGTCATTAATTACTCACCCTCATGTTGTTCCAAACCTGTAAGACTGTCGTTCATCTTCGGAACACAAATAAAGATCTTTTTGATAAAATATGAGTGCTTTTTGTCCCTCCATTGACAGCTACGCAACTACCACTTTTAAGCCCCAGAAAGGTAGTAAAGACATCGTTCAAGTAATCCATGTGACTCCAGTGGATTAACCTCCGTAGAAGAATGAAAGTTTTACTGGTTTGGAACGACATGGGGGTGAGTAATTAATGACAGAATTTTCATTTTTGGGTGAACTAACTCTTTAAGTTTGGTAAAGTATGGAGTCATGATTTATATAAAAGCATTACTATAGCTAATCCACTGAATGCTTATTTTCTCCATTAGATTCTTGCTTGAAAGCAATAAAAATGCAGACACTGAGCTTTGCATTCACTGTGTTTGTCACTTAACCTGCCTGCCATGCAAAGACTGATGCTTTGAAGTGCTGTGCTTAGAAAATGGACGTCTCCCCAAAGTCAGGAGAAACTCTGATTGTGTACCACATCCATGGCCAGTCTGTTGGGTGGCACCTACATAACTCGGTACAGACATCTAGGCAGCCACGCTCTCTGAATTTAACCCACAGTATATCCCTACCCGAGAGAGGAGATCTCCCGAGGGAAGCACTTGACTATGGCAGTCTAAGCCACACAAGCAAGTCAAGTTCAACAGAAATAGCAGACAAGAAGGGGACTGAAAATTCTAGAGGATATAAATCGTTCCCAATGCTTTGTGTTTTGTCAGAGAACTCTCCATCAACCAGTCCTCAACTAAATAAAGAGCCATCCCATCGCAGAGGTAATCCCAGATTGCAAAACCTCTTCATCCCTGAATCAGAAGTTAATGAGGATGAAGAGGATGAGGACTCGGAGGGAGACAACTTGCATAAGTACTATGAGGGGTCATCCCTTCAACTACAAGGAAATGTGACTCGATGTAATATGAATACTTTTAGCCAAGCCAAAGAAAACAAAGAACAAGGGAGGGAGCTTGACACATGCGGTGAAAGCAAAGGAACCCCTGTATTAATGGAATGTGATGAACAGGATTGGGGTGATGTGGAAGACTTTAGCAAGCAAACTCTAGAGGAACCTGGAAGCTGGACTCCAACTGAAAATCTTATTGAATCCTTTACTCAAAACCAAATAGACTATATCAATGACTCTTCATGTAATAGCTCAGATGGAGTACTAGTTAACTTCAGTGCCATATACAATAAAACCAACAATGCAGTTCCTGCAACTCCACTTAGCCTAGATAGTCCTGTTCATGGATCAGGTTCAATGTTACAAGACAGTTCAAACCCTTTGCCCAGCTGGTCATCACACAGCAGTGATCCAAACTGCAACATGTATCCATCCAACTCTGATGGTTTCCCATCAATGGAAATTTCTGACCTAACCATGTGTCTGCAGAGTCAGGCACGGTTAGCAGGTTCCACCCAGAATTACTATAAACTAGTGACATGTGACCTATCATCCCAGTCTTCACCCAGCCCACCCTGGTCCTCTTTGACCAGTTTCTCTGAGACTCAAAGCCATGGAAGCTGTTCACCACCTTCAGAATATTTCCTTTTTGGACATTCAGTGCGAGATGAAAAGGAGAAGCCAAAGGTTGACCAAAGTGAACACCAGGTATTTAAGCCATTATCGTACCATACCTATGGTAAATTTCTAGTTTCAGGGTTTGATTAAGGGATTAATGTGTTATAACATGTATACTGTCCTTGAATAGCCAAATTATTTGATCTTTATGTATAATTTACATCTACCAAATGATATCCACAACAGTGAAACAACCAATTTTCCAACTTTTCCAGGGTGATGAAGGGAAGAATAAGGACCAATCTAAGGGAACAAAAAAGAGGATGGCACACATAAAAACTTGTCCGTCCGCTTCAAGAGAACATGGTAGTTGTAATTATATCAAGACTCCTCAGTCTCAGAGCTGGACTGGCAGCCAGAAATGCTCTGCCTTATCGAAGCTGGGAGCCCTGCAAACCAGCTGTCCATGCCATTTAGACACAAATGTATCTTCACCTCTATCTAGGAAACACGCCACCTCTTTTGCAGAAATTGTCCGATGTAAGAAGGGAAATGGAGAATCATCTATGAAAAAGAGCATAGAGGATCCATCAGGCTCACACTTTATCCATAATCTCTCCTCCATTCAGAAACAGGATGATTTAGAGATGGCAGCCGAGTCCATGAGTGCTGACAGCAGTAATCAGTCCAATCCAGAAGGTAAAAAAAACTAGAAAGCCCTTAATATTTTGTTTATTCAGGTCTTTGTTTTATAGAAAAACCACAACAATTTTCCACAATTTTTTTCTTGTGTCTACAGGTGCATGTGCTTCATCCCCAGAAGTTGTGCGATACACAAAAGCACAAAGGCCCACCTTTCTCCCCATTCAGCCCTTTGTGTTTCAGGCACCCTCAGGAAAACAACATAGCAATACTCTTGGTTCTCTTTTCAATCAGTACATGAGCCACAAGTACACCAAGGCTGGTCCATCCAAAGCTCCTTGCAAAAGCAAGGTACATCCGCACCATGTACAACCCTCTCCTCTCGGGAGTTCCTCTAACATTCACCTGGAGGCAGCGACCAGTTCAGACAGTTGTTCCACCTGCACATCAAGTCCTATTTTGCCCCATAATCAGCCCTATTGTACCCAGCCCAGCACAATGTTAGGGCTTATTCACCAGGACTTGATGAACAGAAATCCACATATGAGTCCAAATATGAGACCAAGAAACCCTCAAAGCCCAGAGCAAACAGAAGGGAGTCCAAAGGCCTGCTCAAGTCAAAGTCAAAAACAATCCTGGTCTGGAAAACAGGCTTCTCACAACTGTTTTCTCGAGCAGGTGCCCCTTGTTCAGACTCGGACTCCACCAGTAATTATAGAGGAGACTACAGGTCCTCTGGATGCATCCCACCCTTTACATCAAAGCTCCTCCCCTGCCATTACATCAGTCATCTCCTTGACCTCTATCTCCTCCCTCATCTCTCTACCCGGCACTGGACAAAAATCCCTTTGGCCTCTTGAAGCTGCATCACAGGTTTGCACCAATGAAGAACCCAAGACCAATGCTCACTACATCTTTGGGCCAATGAAATCACCTTGTAAGTGTCATTGAATCTCAAATTATGTTATTGTTTCCATTCACTTACTGTACTGCTGTGGATGTTTGTGCGTAAAACCTTTGTGCAACTTCGCACCTAAATTTATACTAAACAATCTGGCAGAAGTTATGCATTTAAGTCAATTTTTATGCATGCTTCCTTAACTCTGCAGGTATGAGGGAGCGTCAACACAGTGACTCATTCTCTATGACTGACAGACCCCCTGACGAGTTCTGCCTTTCCCCAGAAGCTCCTTCAGATATTCTTTCAATTGATCTTCTGCACAAGAGAAGTGAGATGACAAATATTCTGCATATATTTTTTATGACTAAACACCCATCTTACATTATTACATGATTATTATTACCAATTGGCAATATATAATGTTCTGTTTTTGTTATTCAGAATAGCAATGTGCCCATGATATGTATGGATACTTATGTGAATATGAAAATTTCTACAGTAGCTTGTACTGCATAGGAATTCCAAATGCAGAAAACACGGATCTACAAGTGAAGTACAATTGACTGCCATTGAAGGCAAAAATCCTTTCTGCTACAGAAAGATTCAGAGTGGATCTCTGCAGCATTGCCTCTGCTTCCCTGAAGGGGAAAATGTGACCTACTTTTAACTCTCACTGCCTTGGATTGGCTAACACACTCGGCACGTTTGTATGTGTGTTTCAATGTGAGCAGAAATGTCTGTAGTACAATATGTTGCTTTTTTATTATGGTTCACGTATCTTCATTTACAGTTGTTCGTGTCCTTTAGAGGGATTGAGAGAAATTACCTAAAAATACAGCATTTTAAATTTGCATTGTGTAAATATTTATTGAGTCTTAAATTCCTTTACAAAGCATCAGGCTGAATGTTGAGGGATCAAAAACACTGTCTATCAGCAGAATGTGTTTTTACAGAATTAATTTGAATCTCTTACTCACTCCCATCCCTCTCATTTCTTTCTGTTTTTCTGCAGGTATGTTGAAAGCTGTGAGTTTAGCAGTGGATCTAATAATAGCTCATTTCAACTCAAGACAAGACCCAGAGGAAAAGGTACTATCAGGGCTCAAAGAAATAAAATATATATTTTTTTTTTTAAACCTAATTTGGAAAGTGGGGCAAAATATATTGGATAAATGTATCATTGAATATAACAGAAATGTGAAATATTACCCATGGTTTCTAACTAGACTGCCAGGCAAAATTTTGTATGTTGTTTAATGTACAAGACATAGAGTCCTTTTAGAAGATTAAGTCTCAATCAGATCTCTTAAATTTTGTCATTTTGTTTTTAGATCAGACTGGGAAACAGATCACTCTGCACCACAATCAGCATCCTTGTCCTTAAACAGCTCTACCCCGCAATCCAGAACATCCTTCAAGATGGTTTAAAGGCCTATAAATTTGACTTGATTATTGGCAAGCGATGCAACAAACTATGGAACATCGTGGAGGCCACGGCACAACCAGGTCTGTGGGAGTCAGTCAGATGATAATTAAATGGAACGACTTCATTCCCAAGTGGAATGCCCTCAAAAGATGATTGGACACGGTCTTTCTTATGATTGACAATGTTTCTGTCTTCATAGGCTCATCTACCAGAATGCCTGACAGCTTGGTATCTGTGGTAAAAAAATGTTCCCAGATATCAAGTCGCATGCGGCTCAGTGTCTTCATCATAGATCTGCTAAAGTAGGTCAAATGCTGAATACATCTGTTAAAGTTATGCTACAGTACAGTTAGCTAATGAACGTATTGCTCTTTAGCTTGCGTGCTTTGGAATTCTGGATCCATCATTTATACACTTGCGTAGGTAAGTATTATAATGTTTAGTGACAACTATAAAGGAATGTATTGTCCGTTGTCACAATACTTAATTCCTTACTACATTTTATACTTTTAAAATGAATGCTCATTTTATACTCAATTCATAGATGTTGTGACGGAACACTATCACCAATGGGGTTTCTTGGCTCTGGCCCAGGGGCCAATTTATGGACAACTGTTTCAAGAGCTGCTTCTTTTGCTGCAGCCACTCTCCCTGGTGCCCTTTGACCTTCATCTGCCACCCGAACCTCAAAGTATGGAAAAGCAAAAGCACAGAGCACCTCTGCCTCATCGGCTTCTTGCCCAGTCAGCTCAGTTTCTTCAGATGAGCTCTATCCAGACAAACAGCAAAAGCTCAACAGGCCACAGTGATGTTAGTGAAAGGGTAACTGACGGATCTTGGCAAAATCAGACACCCACCTCAGAGTGTGGAACAAAGAAAAAAGAAGATGAAGCAATCGGAATGGAAAACATTCAGATGCCACAATCTTCAACAAATCATCTGGAGGAGAAACACTTCAGTGAACTGCGTTGGGCCAGACTCTTTGGCTCTGGAGTTGGAACCCTAGTTGGGCCACAGACGGCACAAAAGAGCATTAGTGGATCTCTGAGAAGTAGGTCAGTAGCTGTGATTCCTCAAAACCTCTAATGAATTGACTTTGTTAACTTCGGTTGTCTTTATGACAGAACATTTGTCTTCCTCTAGGCGGCCCTCAGAATGGCTGAAGCTTGGAGCATCAAAAGTGGATCTGCTAGCACAGTCAGTGTGGACAGGGAAATGGCCAGAGGCTCATCCAAGTGGTAACCATGACAGAGACACAGCAAATAAAGCTGAAATATTAACTTTTAAGACCTCAAAAGGAGTCTGATTTCAGCAAGACAGAGTAGAAGCACAATTAATCCAAAACAATCACCTGAATGAGATTTTACCCAATGCAAGTGCACCATATCTGTTCCTGGATAGAATGTTGCTATAGTGATTTACCAATCAGGAGAATTTCTATTATAACTTGGTCTTTAAAAGGTATCAAAATATTCACTTACTTTTTAGCCATGATGTTATAAAGGTTTTTAGATTAAATTTACACAATCAAATTATTGTGCAGAGATGTATATTGTCTATCAGCAATCAAGCACAAAACTGGAACTGAGGTCCCCAGAAGTCTTTTCCAACCAATCCCTGCACTTTATCTACATCTCAGGTCATTAGCTGTCATGTCATCTAGTATATCATTTCTGCTGTTATTGAACTATGTGGCTTTAAAAAAGTATTCAAAATTGTTTCTATTACTTAGCCATTTCCATGCATGAAAGTATAAATGTATACACATGACAAACTAATACTGTAGTTTTCCTTTTTCGTATTCAGTGAATTACAACTGCTGGTTTATTGCATTTTTTGCACGATGAAATCTAGCTATTTTCTTTGATAAATATGCATGCTGAGTAGCTATATATTACTTATTTATCACTTAACAGCAGGACTAGTTAAGTAGTGATATTTGTTGATGACTACATTTGCCCAAGCGTGACTCCTGATGTTAGTGATGCAAAGATGAACAAGAGCTCATTGAAGAGGAAGATTTGATTATTAGTAAGTTTTAACAGCAGTGTTTTTTCTATTTCCTGATATTAAAGTTGTGCCTGATTGGAACCTTGTGATAATAAAGATTGGTTGTCATTAATGTTTGTATTGTGTGCTTTTTTTGTATGCATGTACAAGAAGAATTTAGGAAGTATTTGTAAAAAGCATATATTTTGTCAAAATAATTTCTTTTTGTTGGATTAAATGAAAAGCTTTTCAGTGATCACATGATTTTGTATAATAATACTAAACCATACCAATTCCACCACTTTTAAAGTTATAGTGAATCTCATTAAATATGACAACATTAACTCCACAGCTACATGTTGCTTGTTAGATGACCCACATGCCTTTAATTGTCCCTAGATGAGTTATGTGTGATCACTGATTTCAGTTGCACGGTTGGGTCTTCAGCTCAGTCTGTTTGGTCCTGTGTTCTTCCTCTGAGTACCAGTGTGACCCAAAGCATTACGGGTGAGCTTCCCAAATGTACGGCCATATTGAAATCTGTACCCTGTTGATATAAAATGACAACTTTTCATTGCTCTTCTACTGGAAAAGACACCATCACTTCTGGAAAGAAACATACAGTAATTACCATCTTCACTGACCTGGTATGTGACCTGTGTAGGAGGGCAGGAGACCTGATTTGGACGGGTATATTGTGGGTATCAGAGGCAAGCTGGTAGACTCCACCTCTTGCAGGTTGAGGGAGGTCTGACCTGCCTTCATTTCCTTGCTAAAGTGGATTAGTGCCTTGTTGGTGATGATGGGATATCCAGTACCAAATAGGAACCGAGCTTTGGGGACATAGCCAGTAAAACCTGTCAAAATGACAATTGTTAAACATTGGTGCAAAATTCATTAAAATAACTTGGTAATCTTGGTAAGCCCATCTCTGGCTCACCTGAAATGAAATACTTATGTGGACTGTTATCCTCCATGAGGTACGGGGAGCCTTGTGGCATCCAGGGGTCCGGGGCCTTGTAGGGGGCAGGATCGTTAGATATTGCAATCAGAGGGCTGTTTAATCTTCCAGGCTACAACAAAGGACAAAGATATTGCAAGCTGAAGAAGGTAGCTGATGAATATAGCTAAAACAAATAACAGCTTCTATCTATCTATCTATCTATCTATCTATCTATCTATCTATCTAATCAGGGGTGGGGACTTTCACAGCTTGTTTCATCACAATGGGGTGATAATTGCCAGAAATCATGTAGTGTCCTGATTGGAGATTGTTTAGTAACAGTTCTTCCTTTCATTCACAGGCATGTGACACTTGACCTGCTTTGATACTGGATATTTAGCATGTATAATTAAACAGGGTGACCCTACACAGGGGAGCTGTGAAAGAGGAGTAAACTGACTGTGACATCTTACTTTGAAGCCTGGGACGCTGTTGTTGACAGCAAAAGACAGGTCAGCAGAAGCTATACGAAGTCTCTTCTTTTGTTCCTGGCTGAACTCCAATATTGCATCTCGACAGGTTTCTGCATATGTTTTGCAGAAGTAGTTTTGGCGCAATGGAACAAAACCTTGGAGCACAGACAGATATGTTAACAGATTTGCAAACTTGACACCAAGTACTGCAATCCCCCAAGCTGTTAATAACCTGTGTATCCCGGTATCATTTTCTCCAGGTTCCTGTTGCTTCCATGCTGGCTCCTCCAGGTCTCATCGTAGGGCTCTGTGTCCTTCTCTGTGGATGGGAGACCGGTATGGAGCACAAGCCTCTGTGAGTGAGATACATCCGGGGAAGACAGGAGCTTTGCTGTTAACTGACCATAAGTCTTGCCCATGTGATACTTCAGCTGAGGACAGTAGCCTGCATACCTGCACACAACCATCAGCAGATGTTAGGAATGATGATTATGTTATAGATATATAATGATATGTCAACCATGTGGACATGCTGTACATAGTGGACATACACGCATTGCATACAGTCATTTTCCATCATTTCCACCACGCATTCTGTGACAGAAGTGTCATTTTAAAAAAAAAATTCTAATTTTCGACTCTTTTGTCTAATTTTGCTGCTAGCATTTTATGTATTCTAAATACATACAAGGTGCTTCCCAATTTCCGTTCTTCTGCAAGTAGTGTGTTCACACTGAAATTTCCAAAAAGAAAAAGTGCACTTAAATACCTGGATGATGCACTTAATTATCTGAAAAAACTAAGTTTGGAATGTTGGACACTTCATGCACTCAACTGTCGCAGGTTTACTTAGCCTGCGTAGCGAAAGGGAAGGGGGCTTTCAGACTCCAATGTTGAATGACAAAATAACCTTTTAAAATTCATACACTAGGATAGTATAAGTATAGTAGTGTCATTTGGGACTTTTTGCATAATTTGACAAAAAAAAATGGTGATCCATATGACCCCAGTTGACAAATCAATGTCCTCTGATGTGAAACAATAGGTGAGTGTAAGAAAAATTCAGATTTTTTTTATTTTTAAATCATCACTTTTGGCCAACTGTCAAAAAAAACAACAACACGGTTTTATGACGTAAACATCGCTAGCACATTGTGAAGCGTGATGTAGGCCTAAGCGTGTTGTGAAACTCAAGTGAGAAGTGACGGTAAGTTACTCCAAGTGATGCTTTCACTTCACTTCTCACGTGAGCTTCTGAATTCACAACATGCTGATGTAGTGCTTTACAACTTTCTCATGAACCCGTGTATGACAGTTGGGAGAAAGCGTAAAAAAAAGTTTAAAATATTAGTATTTCTCTTACACACACCTATAGTTCAGAAGACATTGATTCATCAACTGGGGTTGTAGGGATTACCATCGTGTTTGCTTTGTGTGGTTTATGAAGTGTCAGCTTTTGTGGGTCCCATAAACTTGCATTACATGGACAGAGATGGATTGTTTCCTAAAAATCTTAATTTGTGTTCATCTAAAGCAAGAAAATCAAATGCATCTAGGATAGCATTTTTATGGAGGATTTTAATGGTTTAAAATTGAAAGTCTGAGTCAAGATTAAATAAATAAAAAACAAACAATGCTAAATAAATGGAGATTGAAATTCCCTGGGGGATACAGAGTTAGTAAAGTTGGAAAATCACCTAACGTTAGTGATTTAATATTATATTAGCATTTCCAATGATATTGAAAATATGATTGATTCATTCATTTAGACAGGCAGACAGATAGAGATTACAATGACCACCAGTGAACTTATCCAGTAACGTTACAACAGTCAAGAGTGACAGCTGTCAGTATGCTTCATTTGAAGGTAACGTTACATTTAGAAATGTTTGAAACGTTAGCTTTTTGTAACGTTATAAAAATACCAACCTCTGTGAACTTCTGGAACAAAATAAGTAACAAACCATTTAATAACAATTCAGAGAAATAACTGAGAACTCACCCAGGGATGTACTGCGGGTCGGGTGTCACCAGCACTTTACTAAATTTTGGAGGAAACTGCTCCATCTTTTCAAACCCGCAGCAGTTGTTGTGAGCGTTTGTGTAATGGTTGCTAGTGAGGGAGTCAAGGTGAGCGAGCGTCCGCGTGGCATTATTATGTCAGAGAGCGCGTAATCACATGACGTATGGTGTTCTCTGGTCATCGTGATGAAAGCACTCGATAAAGTATGCAGCCACCTACATTAAATAAAATAATGATTTGATAAACGAACAGAAAAGAGGTTTTCTTACACATATAGTTCCAATTAAATTGTTTGATGATAAACTCTGCTCTATCAGCAGTTGTTCTAAACGTCGATACTGCATTGACCGGTTTAAAATCGAATGGGGAATCGCTGCATTTGGCTGGTACAGTGTGTTGACCCGTTAATAACTTAACATGACCAGTCAGTTAGTTGTGATGCTGCAGCCTCTTGTGGGTACTAGGAGAAATGCACCCGGATATATTATTTATAGCCACAAAAAGGAAATTGGCTCTAATGAAAAAGCGTTCGTTATCTATAAATAAAAATGATTCTGTTGACCCAAGAGGACAAAACCTGGCCTATTTACTGACGGGAAATTGATTTGTTTTAGACGTGATATTAAAGGGATAGTTCCCCAAAAAATGTCTTCTGTCATCGCTTACCCTCATAACGTTCCAGTCCCACCCCACATATGCTGATTGATTTTAACGAAACGAGATTTCTGAAAAATGAATCTTCACAGGCTGCCCTTTTCAAAACAGTAAATGGCCCAAACACACACGAACACGCACGCACGCACACACACACACACACACACACACAGAGAGAGAGAGAGAGAGAGAGAGAGAGAGAGAGAGAGAGAGAGAGAGAGAGAGAGAGAGAGAGAGAGAGAGAGAGAGAGAGAGAGAGAGAGAGAGAGAGAGAGAGAGCCCAGTCCATCACTGGGACATAGTGAACTGTCGCATACGGGGAGACTCTTTTGGTTGTTATACCTTAACTCTTCCCTGGGCAACAGTAGCCTACTGTAGATTATTTCATTACAGACATTGACCCAGTGCATCTCAGGGCATTCACAGTCAGTCCTCAAACACCTCTGTCAGACCACTGTAAAAT
The DNA here is from genome assembly GCA_026230005.1 of Gila orcuttii. Taxonomy (NCBI): domain Eukaryota; kingdom Metazoa; phylum Chordata; class Actinopteri; order Cypriniformes; family Leuciscidae; genus Gila; species Gila orcuttii. Next base: position 15,639,663 of record JAPDVR010000024.1, on the reverse strand, counting down.
GACACTAGCTATATTTAAGACGAACTCATAGCAATGAATCACGCAGACAGGCCTCTCATTTACTGAGGCTGCAACCACCCTACAAGTGGACAAAAAAACAGCACAGAAAATTATTGAAATGCAATAGAAAGTCAAACGGTCAAATTATTATTGGACACATTTATGATTAACACATATTCACAGAATAAATTAGGCATAAATCTGGCATTAAGTGACATTACCAACATATTCCACCAATCAGCATCCACGTGCAATTTGAAAAGAAAATCATCAAAAAGGAAACCAAAAAACACAAACGAAATGTGGTTTGACAGTGAGTGCAAACATATTCGAACAACAGTAGCCTACGAAATCTTTTAAATCAAAAGCACAGAGATCCTGACAATGAATGAAGAACTCCGCCATCAATATCATGAAGCTCTTAGACTGTACAAACAAACTCTAAGAGTAAAAAAGGAAGAACACACAGAACAATTATTTCAAGCAATGGAGGAGTCAATAAATACCAGTAACTTTTGGAACAATTGGAACACGCTCTATAGACCACACCAGGAAGAATTGGCCATTCAAATCGGGAACATATGGAGGACACACTTTGAAAATCTGTACAAAACAACTGAAACAAATCCAGCTTGAAATGAATTAAAAAACAAATTAGAAATCCTGAAAGAAAAAATTAAAGACAATCAGAACCCCCTGGATTTCCCAATCACAGTAAATGATCTTACAGATAGATTAGCCTACATGCTTTAAAACCCAAATTCAAAACCGCAATGATCAAATTATTCAACATTGTTTTGAGTGTAGGATATTTCCCAGACAACTGGAACCAAGGCCTGATTACACCAATCCTTAAACAAGGAGACAAATATGAGCCAAACAATTACAGAGGCATATGTGTCAATAGCAACCTGGGGAAAATATTCTGTTCGATTATTAAAATAAGATTGCAGAACTTTCTCAAAACCCACAAAATTCTGGACAAAAGTCAAATTGGATTTCTGCCCAAACACAGAACATCTGACCACATATACACCCTTCACACGATCATTGATAAATAAATCCAAAGTCTTCGCTTGCTTTATTGACTTTGAGAAGGCTTTTGATTCGATCTGGTACAAAGGACTCTTCATAAAACTGTTGGAAAATGGGATCGGAGGGAAAATATTTTATTTGATCAGCACCATGTATAAAAACAATACATGTGGTGTAAAAATAGGGAATAAACTAACAGAATTTTTCCCCCAACAACGAGGAGTCAGACAAGGGTGCACATTGAGCCATACTCTATTTAACATTTATTTAAACGAATTAGCCAAAGCATTATATAATTCCACTGCCTCCGGCCCAACCCTGACTGAATCAGAAATTAAATGTCTCCTCTTTGCAGATGATTTAGTCATTTTGTCAAAAACAAAAGAGGGACTACAACAGCTCCTCGACATCGTAGAGACATTCAGTCAAACGTGGGCTCTCAAAATTTACTTGGCAAAAACAAAAATAATGATTTTTCAAAATAGATCCAGGTGTAGGGAAAGTAAATACATCTTCAGAGCAGGAAACCAAGTCCTCCAACACACCCACGAATACACATATCTGGGTCTAAAGCTGAGTTCAACAGGGAACTTTAATCTGGCTGTGAATGAGCTGAAAGCAAAAGCAATGAGAGTCTTCTTCATGATTAAAAATACTATTCGACATGAAATTCCAATTCAAACCTGGCTAAAAATCCTAAAAGCAATAATTGAACCAATTGCTCTGTATGGCAGCGAGATATAACCCAAGATTTTTCAAAATGGGAAAAAGAGGAAATCGAAACTCTGCATACCCAAATTTGTAAAAGCATCCAAAAGTAAGCAGAGCGACTCCAAACAACTTGTGCAGAGCTGAATTACAGTTTTTTACAATCACTTTGTTACTATTTTCAGAACCTTGATGTCATTTTTCACAACTCTAGACACAAAACTCACAACCAATTATCAAAATGCACATTTTTCAAAACTCTAACCATTTTCTCAATTGTTTGGATACAATACACATAAAACTTAGATCATTTGTTCATTCAACAAAAATCACTTGTTCAATATGACACAACTTAACATCAAAGTACTACTATTTCAAAAGGCAATTCACACATTACATTTCAAATGAATGTCTATTCATTTCCTTACACTGATCTAACTATCAATTGATACAACTGCTCAAAATGATAAGTAACTGTTGCGTTACTCTTAATGCATAGTTGTATGGAAACAGACAAACAATCTTCCATGTTTACAGTAAATCATGAAAGTTTCAAGATAACGAGATTCATTGTCACCAATTAGCGTGGAGCATGAACCAATTAGACTACAATATCCATGGATGTAGCCTAATATTTTATATCATACTGTAATGCTTCATCAGACACTGTGTCTATGGTCCCAAATACTGTACCACCTTTTCAGACTATTTACAGTTTTTTACAATCACTTTGTTACTATTTTCAGAACCTTGATGTCATTTTTCACAACTCTAGACACAAAACTCACAACCAATTATCAAAATGCACATTTTTCAAAACTCTAACCATTTTCTCAATTGTTTGGATACAATACACATAAAACTTAGATCATTTGTTCATTCAACAAAAATCACTTGTTCAATATGACACAACTTAACATCAAAGTACTACTATTTCAAAAGGCAATTCACACATTACATTTCAAATGAATGTCTATTCATTTCCTTACACTGATCTAACTATCAATTGATACAACTGCTCAAAATGATAAGTAACTGTTGCGTTACTCTTAATGCATAGTTGTATGGAAACAGACAAACAATCTTCCATGTTTACAGTAAATCATGAAAGTTTCAAGATAACGAGATTCATTGTCACCAATTAGCGTGGAGCATGAACCAATTAGACTACAATATCCATGGATGTAGCCTAATATTTTATATCATACTGTAATGCTTCATCAGACACTGTGTCTATGGTCCCAAATACTGTACCACCTTTTCAGACTATTTAAAGTATTGACAGTACTGCACTGTAGAGATGCAGGCCCTTGGAATTGCTTGTCCAATTCTGCCAACTCGTTACTGATGATTGAGGGCACATTGTGGAATGAGTATATAAAGAGTTGATTGGGATCCAATTGCAAGAGCATAGTGATATGTAACATGGAGCCAGCAGGTGATCCAGGTCACAATGGAGGTCAAGCAGTGGTGGGAGGAAGACGAGGAAGACGTGTTGGTCAAAGGAATGGTAGGGGACAGGCAGCCCTTCTGAGAGGTGGTCGTGGGCCTCGTTTGAGAGGTGTGGGGGAACGTGGTAGAGGACAGGCACCCCTTCTGAGAGGTGGTCGTGGGCCTCGTTTGAGAGGTGTGGGGGAACGTGGTAGAGGACAGGCACCCCTTCTGAGAGGTGGTCGTGGGCCTCGTTTGAGAGGTGTGGGGGAACGTGGTAGAGGACAAGGCCACGGACCAAGACAGCGGCAGCAACAGCATAGAGTGTCCAATGAAATTCGGGCAATAGTTGTAGACCATGTCATAAATCATGGCATGACAATGACTGAGGCGGCTACAATGATACAACCAAACCTGAGAAGGTCAACCGTGGCCTCAATAATCAGAACTTTCCGCAATGAGAACCGGTAAGTTATCAGCATGCACTAAACATTATGCTACTCTCAATTGTCAAATGACTGCATACCAATGTGTATCACAGAATAGGTGATGTGACCAAGTGTCTTCTTACTCTAATGTTCCCTGTAGAATTGTGACTAGGCCAAATAGTGGAGGCAGAGGGAAAATTCTAACTGACCAGCAAGAGCAGGCTGTGGTCGATTTGGTTCGGGCCAGAAATGATATTCGCCTTACAGAAATTCGCCAGCATATCTTGGACAATGAAGACATGTTCAACAATGTGGGATCCATAAGTTTGCCGACCATTGCACGCATACTGAAAAGGCACCAGGTATCTATAAAACAACTATACCATGTGCCTTTCGAAAGAAATGCAGACAGAGTGAAACAAATGAGGACTGAGTATGTTCAGGTAAGTTCAGTTTCAAGACGGCTGTTGTAAAAACATTCCCAAAAATTCTACATTGTACGGTAATCTCTAAATCTCTTTCCAAAATGTATTTTTAGAGGGTGATGGAGCTGGATGCTGATGACGACCATCACAAATTCATATATTTGGATGAGGCAGGTTTTAATCTGGCCAAGACAAGGAGGAGAGGTCGGAATTTCATTGGCCAGCGGGCAACCATCCAAGTACCTGGACAACGTGGGGCCAACATTACCATGTGTGCGGCTATATCAGAAGATGGTGTGGTGGGACGCAGACCTCATATTGGACCATATAATGCAGCTCTCCTTGTCACCTTTCTTGATGAGCTCGAACAGGTTTGTAGAGCTGAAGGTGTGACCTATGTCATTGTCTGGGACAATGTCAGGTTCCATCATGCTCATGTGGTGCAAGCATGGTTTCAGGCCCATGCACAATTTACCACCCTGTATTTACCCCCATACTCCCCCTTCCTTAACCCGATTGAGGAATTTTTCTCCGCATGGAGATGGAAGGTTCATGATAGGCACCCTCATGAACAAGTCACTCTTCTCCAGGCCATGGATGACGCCTGCAATGACATCACAGCAGACCAGTGTCAGGCCTGGATTCGCCATGCCCGAAGGTTTTTTCCAAGATGTTTGGCTAATGAAAACATCCATTGTGATGTAGATGAGAACCTGTGGCCAAATCCACAACACAGAGTTGATGACAATGTAGAAGTACAGTAATCACTGCTGTTTTATTTCTTACAGTGCAAGCAAGTTGAGGAACACTGCATTTGATGGTTTACAGTACTGTCTTTTCTTTTCTATTTCATTGCATTTGATGGTTTACAGTACTGTCTTTTCTTTTCTATTTCATAGCTAATTACTGTATTTTTGCTTTGATTAAAATAAACCAATGTTGTGATTGTACTGTAGTGTTTTGCATCAATATATTACAAACTTTGTTCAATGATTCCACTTTGTCTGTATTCTCTCTACTACTGCAGTACTTTACAGTAACAGAGGTATTTACTGTACATGTAGTACCATAATGAAACCTGTATCACCTATTTTGTTCTACAATAGTTAATGATTGTACGAACAATGACAGAGTGAAACTATCGGTTGCTTGTGTGTGGGTGATCTATAGTTGTGTTTCAATGGTATTTCACAGTAAATTTGTTTTTTGAACCAATGATTGTGCAAGTGCAAGATTTCTTTAAAGATGTGAATGCACAATGCAATGTTTTGAACATTAGACAACCTGTGTTACAAGTGATAACCGTTTTGAGTTTTGTGTCTAGAGTTTTGAAAAATGACATCAAGGTTCTGAAAATAGTAGCAAAGTGATTGTAAAAAACTGTAGGACAATATCCCTTACTGATCACTATCCAAAAAAGAGCAGTGAAGTTCTACCAGCACCTGAAGTGCAGTGAGCCGAACTCATATCAGGCTGAAGCCCTGCGGTGTCAGGAGCGCACTCTCACAGCTGATGCTGAAACTACAGCCAGACCAGCACAGCACTATCTGCCCCAAACTAATTATACAATTACAAAAACAAAATTACATCAGCTATTGGAAAGATGCTATTTACACCTGAAAAGAGATTATAAACCAGAATACCTGAGCTGTGTGAAAGAGCATAAAGTGAGAAAGACCCTAACCAGATACAGGATGAGTGACCACAGTCTGGCTGTAGAAAGGTGTGTGCGTGTGTGTGTGTGTGTGTGTGTGTGAGTGTGTGTGTGTGTGTGTGTGTGTGTGTGTGTGTGTGTGTGTGTGATGGCAGCCGAGAGAGCAGAGACTGTGTTGAGAGAGGTGGAGACAGAAGAACACTTCCTGGTACACTGAGATCACTATCACAGGATTAGATCCTACTATTTCACTAGATTAAAAAAACTAGAACCAAATTTTATGGCATTTCCAAATTCAGAAAAATTAAATCATATTTTGGGAGAAAACTCTAGCTCAATCACAACAGCAGCAAAATATGTAACAGCCTGCCACAAACTATTGTACTTGTTCCCAATAATGTCTATTGGTGGCCCTGTGTTGGATAAATTGTGATCTTTTCAATGCTATGGAGACATTTGCTTATTCTTCTCGGGATACCAGCAGTTTCTTTGTTTAAGGGCTTTGTGAAAGTTTCAACACCCTCATACATGTCTTGACAGATCTGCCAAGAACATGAGCTCAGGATTGTAGGAACGGCACCGGAAGTGGAGCAGTTGTCAGAAGCTGATTGAGAAACATAGGAGTTGGAATGTGGGCGGCCCTTGAAAGGTGTTTTTAGTTCAATGTGACAAAAACCGACCTGCAAGTTTCTAGTCAGTTGTGAGAAAGTCAAGGTGCTGCGAGGAAGGTCACGTGTTCTGATTGACTACGAGAGCCTGAGGATAGAAACAGAATACTGGAAGAGAGAATGAACCTATATAGGAATTTTGGGAATCTTCTTGAGAGTTGGGTGACTGAAGGCAACCCGGATTTACACTATCAGTCGGGACATGGTGTGGATATATTAGACTCTGTGTCTAGGCACTCCGTCCCATTATCCAGTGTAAAATCAGAATCCGAGGACTCGGGATTTGAGACGGTTAGTACAACTCCCTGCCATTCTCATCAGTGTAGTGCACTGACATCTGATGCATCACACCCAGGTTTTGGCTCTACAGTGGATCATGTTCAACCTTCATCCCTGTCTCCTTCTATTTGCTCCTCCTCATCCTCATGTGTCTCTCTCGGCTCTGTGGCTCCAAAAACATGTCTGAAGGTGGAGCAAGCTTTGAGAAGGACAGAACCACCATCATGGAGAAAATCTTTGCACCAGATGGAAAGGGGGGCAACTGGCCCACTGTATCGCTGTAACACAGACTCTTTTCCAACCAACTGTCACCCAACCAGTTCCAGACCACATCATAAGTTTGCCCGCCCAAGGAGAGCACATTCACAACCTTCAGATCCCAAGAAAGCAGAGCTCTACAGAAAGATTCTTAAACATGACCAGCATTGCCCACCTTTAGACAGCCAGTTGGCGGTAAGCAGTCAAAATCTACTTATACATCACAGTACAATAGAAAGTGACTGCAAATCTAAAATATAAACATTTTCATATTCATTGAAACCATTTTGCTACAATAGGGAACACTGGTTAGCATATCTCTTTATTTGCCATAAAATAGTTCACTTTGATTACTAATGTAATCATGCTGTTCCACCTGTGAACACGTTCTTTGCTACCTCATTGTGAGCGGCTTCAGATGTACTTGACACGCGCATTACATGTCACACACTTAACATTAGACATTCCTCACACTCCAGAATTACTTACCTAGTATTTGCACGAGACTTCATGTACTGTATTGTTGCATGTTTTGGAAAACAGACATTAGTTATATTAGTAGTAATGTGCATCAGTAACATGATATAGGAATTAATCATTAAATAATTATATCAAATAATATATCATTAAAGTTAAATTGACAGCCCTAATATAAAAACACACTATACCATTCAAAAAATAGGGATTGGTATGATTTGACATACCGGTAAGTATTTTATGCTCACCAAGACTGCATTTGTTTAATCAAAAAATAAAATGGAATAATATAACTATTTAAAATAACTGTTTTCTATTGTGATACACTTTGAAATGTAATTTATTCCTGTAATCAAATCTGAAATTATTCTGATATACTGATTTGATGCTCAAGAAACATTTCTTATTAATGTCAAAGTTGAAATCAGTAATGCTGCTTAATATTTGGAAACCATGATACATTTTCTTTTCAGGGTTTTTGATATAATCTGAATTATGAAAAGAAAGTTCAAAAGAAAAGCATTGTAGATATGATCAAAAATGACTGTAAAAAATAAATCTGCATTGTTTATCCTTTTGATCTTTCATTCAAAAAATTCACAAAAATCTAACCTTTCATTGAAGTAAAATAATTGAAAGTGGGGGGAAAATCACATTATGAGATAAATGCTTTTCTCCAAACATATTGGCTACCTGTTATTAAATACTTTTTGCAACCTCCTTTTGCCAAGATAACAGCTCTGAGTTTTCTTCAATAATGCCTGATGAGTTTCAAGAACACTCCTTACAGAATCTCTCCAGATCCTTCAGATTCACAAGTTCATGTTGGCGCTTCTTCTCTTCAGTTCAGCCCACTCATCTTCTATAGGGTTCAGTTTAGGGGACTGGAACAGTCATGGCAGAAGCTTCATTTTGTGCTCCACGTTACCCATTTTTGTATTGATTTTGATGTTTGTTTTGGACCGCTGTCCTGATGGAAGATCCAACCACGGCCCATTTTAAGATTTCTAGCAGAGGTTTTAGATTTTTTTATCTGTTGGTATTTGCTAGAATCCATAATGCCAGGTATCTGAACAAGATGTCCAGGATCTCCAGCAAAAATATAGGCCCACAACATATAAGATCCAGCAATATATTTAATCGTAGGCATGGGGTACTTTTTATCCCTGTTTGCACCAAACACATCTGGTGGGTTTGCTGCCAAAAAGCTCTTTTTTTTTTAGTTTCATCTGACCATAGAATCCAGTCCAGTCGTGTCTGACAACTGAATATGCTGGAGTTTGTTTTTGGAGGAGTGAGGAGGATTTTTCTTGAAACCCTCCCAAACAACATGTGGTGATGTAGGGGTTGTTTGATATATTTTTTTAGGCTTTCTGATCTCCAAGACTCAAGCAATCTCTGCAGTTCTCCATCTGTGATCCTTAGAGAGTCTTTGGCCACTCAAACTTTCCTCCTTACCATACATTAAGACAATATAGACACACATCCTCTTCCTGGCAGATTCGTAACATCTTTAGTTGATTGGAATTTCTTAATTATTGCCCTGATGGTCAAAATGGGGATTTTCAATTCTTTAGCTATTTTCTTACAGCACTTTCTATTTTGTAATGCTCGACAATCTTTTGATGCACATCAGAACTATATTCTTTGGTTTTACTCATTGTGATGGATGATTAAAGGAATTTGGCTTTTGTGTTTCCTCATATTTAAACTCCTGTGAAACAAGAAGTCATAGCTAGACAATTTCATGTTCCTAGTCACCCTGGTGTGCTAAAAAAAGGTAAATATTAATGGGAATATACTTCAGAGATATTTTACTCATAAAAAATTCTAGGGGTACCAATAATTGTGGCCAACGTGTTTTGTAGAAAAACATTCATTCAAAATGTGACCCCCCCCCCCCCCCCACTTTAAATTATTTTACTTCAATGAAAGGTTAGATTTTTGAATTTTTTTTAATGAAAGATCAAAAGGATAAACAATGCAGATTTATTTTTTACAGGCATTTTTGATCATATTTACCAGGGTTGCCGTTTATTCTGAGCACCACTGTATGAATTGCTTAAAAGGCCGATTCATGTATTCATAGTTGAATGTGATTTTCAAAGCTGTTTTCGACGTATTAGACAAAAAAAGAGTTTCAAGAAATGTTCCAGTCCTTGTTCCAAGATATGATGTGATTTGATTATGATTATATGATTTGATAAGATTTTTTAAAAATAAATCTCCCCAGGAGTAACAGGTGAAATGGTCAAGGCCAAAGGCATAGAGCTCTGAATGCACTTTGCCTGTGTTATGTGAGTCTTCATGGTCAAGAAATGACAAGCAGTCTTCAAGTTGCATAATCTTTTATGACTAGCTCAGGTACATAATATATTATAATATAGTACATAATGAGCAGGTTACCCCTTACATATTCAACCACACTGAAACACGCATTTGAATCTTTCTTGAACGCACACAATGCACATGCACAGTGTAGACATCATTTCTATGTGTCTCTGGTTTGGATCTATTTCATGCGATGTTAAACAAGCGCTCTAAGACTGTGAACCGGTCGGTTCAGGTGAGAGAGGAATGACTGGAATGGTGCCAGCAGGCTGAGAGGAATGATAGAGATTTGAGCGGGACATGTCTGAACGTTATCGCTTCAACGGGAACGCTGGGGGAAGAAAACTCTATAGAACCATAACCAAAACAATCTTTTCATTCTAATAAGGAAATAACAAATGTCTTCCTTGTATCATTTTGAAAGAAATTGGGTGTTAAAAGTCACCAGAGAGTGTTTATAGTGGTTATTGCAATTTTTGAAATAGAGGAGTCTAGAGGGGCTAATTGTCACATGAGGAAGCGGTCACAAAGTTTATAGAGTGGTGCAGGGATGACGTCAAATCCTGGAAGACTAATTCGCCCCGGTTCGCTCAAAGTAAACTGCACACACTCACACACCCCAAACTGTCTTATCTAGTTACTTATTAGAAATGAGAAACACCATTATAAAACCCCATGGGAAAATCATGAGGGAACTAGAGGCGATTTAGTAACTCAGTAACTCATTATCTTAGTAACTATAAGTCTTTGACTCAAACTGTTTTTTTTTTTTTTTTGCGAAAATAATTTTTGTGAATTATGTCCTTAAAATTTAAAATAAAATTATAATTTGTTTATATTAGCTAGTGTTCTAAAACCACACTGACATACATTCAGACAAAGGTCAACTGTATTCAGGTAGAATTTAACGGAAATGTTGAACTGGTTTCGGATATAGTCAGATATAGTTATTGTATAATTCACATACTGCTCTTTTATTAAAGTGAATTGTGGGTTTTTATGTTAAAATACTTTTTTCTATCTCTGCTTTATGCAGAGTCAATCACAAGCCGTTTGTTGGTTGATTTCCCTGTAATGTTCCAACACTGTGGCATTATCCAAACATTGCTCAGTTTAATCAGCAACATTATCTCAGGCTACGTCTTAATCCGGATAGATTTGAAAACAAGAGTTTTCGTTTCAAAACACTCTCCGTACACACTAGAGTTTTCAAGCATTTTTCAAAAGTTTCTCATCCACACTGAAATGTCGGAAAGCGCCAAATTCAACTTACAGCGCATGGGTAAATCCTCATTAAAGCTCACTGAGATGATACAGACGGAACAGACATAAAAAAGTTATCACGCAATTCTTCTGGCATGATCATTTTATTTGGCAAAAATATCTCACCATTCACTGATGCGTACAGGTCGCACTCGCTCACCACTATATGTTTGTTCTAAAATGCAACTGCTCTCATGTTTTACCGCAGGACAGCAAATGTGAGTGAATATTGTGTCATCTTTGCAGGACTGTGATATGAAGAGTGTGCAAAGTAATATATTTTAGCAACTGTGCGAAAGTGAATAGCACATAACAGGCACGATACCGGTATAAACATGAATATCTATGGGTTCAATATGCGTCACATGACTAAACTTACGTCATCGTTTTCAAATACCTCCGTTTTCACAGCCGCCAAAATTCCAAAAATTCCGTCTCAGTGTGGACGGAAAGCCAAAACAGAGAGAAAAAGATGTGTTTTCAAACGAAAACGTATTAGTATGGACAACTCCTAAACCAATTGAATAAGTCTGGGGGTGGGACTATCTGTTTATTCAACCAATAGCTGAAAGGTGGCTTGTTCAGAAAACCTGATTAAAAACATTCAGTCATCATTTTAGTAAATCCGTTTCACACACTTCTGCTTTAACATTTTTTATTTGCATTCACTTCCTTTAAAGGGACTTCAGAAGCTCTGCTTCCCTATGTTGAGACTTTCCTTTGTTCAAACAGCTCAGAGCAGCACAGAATAGACGTTCATATATATAATCTGTAAACTATTTAATGATAAGATTAGCAAAATCTGAATCTAGAGCAGAGACCATGTTTTACATTTTATAGCCTACAGTACAAGTAATGTTCTTTGATTAGCTTTTGCCTTTTATATCCCACCAAATTAGTTGATAAAAAGCTGTACGTTGCCAACACCGGGAATCTTAATGAATACAGATCTTGATCTCTCTGTCTCAGCAGTTTGCAGACGGTGATCAATACAGGCTGGACAAGCTCTCTCCAGGGTTGCTGTACCTGGAGCAGGTGTGCAGGATGCTGGAGAACATCGCAAAGCTACAGCAGCAAAACCACAGCCTGCAGAAGGAGTTGGAGATCCTGAAGAGTCAGCATGCTGAAAAAGAGGTTAGAGACATTGATATACAAAAGTTGCTATTTTGCTTATAACTCTCTAAAGACTTTCCAGTTTTATCAAGTCGGTGTCATGTGGTGTCAAATGACTTCTTATTGTTTCCTGTAAACTGAAAGCTCATATTTCCAGCACATTTACTCTCTAACTTAATGTTTTCAGTGTATAAGCTTTCATAAGGAGGAAATAAGCGATCCAGCCAGTCAAAGTTTACAGATTCTGGGTCATAAAGATCCAGACAGTGGATCATCTCGCCTAAAGGAATCCATGGAGTTTCGGCACAGATCAGTGTCTGACACTCAAGCAGCCGTCAGCCGTCACAGTGAGTCTCGATTGTTTTTGACAGATGAACTCAGCATTAGTTTAAATATGTTAAAAAGAGACATTCTGGCTTTAGTGGATGTCTGTTAAAAATAAATTTCTGCCCTACAGGGAGAGCAAAGTTTGCTCAAGACGGACCTATTGCAGATATCTTAGTCGAGGAGCGTGAGGGTAAAGATCCTGTAAGTGAACAGTGATAATATCATTATAGATATTAAAGGATAGGTTGACCTAAAATGAAAGCTCTGTCATTTACTCACACCGATGTCTTTAGCAAACCTGTATGATTATGTTATTGATAACAGACTATTATAAAAAAGCTTTTTTTTTCGTACAATAAAGGAAATGTTGACCATGACAGATATTCTTATTTAACAATGTCTTTTCCTCATAAAAAGCTATAATATGGCTTCAGAAGACTTCTTCGATGGCATATTATAATGGCTTATAAAGTCATATGGACTTAAGTTACTTTTCAAGCCCCTCTTCCATATCTATATTCCTTTTTATTTTGTGTTGCACTGAAAAAAAGAAATTCATACAGGTTTGGAACAACATGAGGTGTGTAAATAATGACTGGATTTTTTTTTTTTTTTTGGTGAACTATCCCTTTAATAATATTAAATAATAATAATATTTAAGCATTAGTATTGAGCAGCATGAAAATGTGGATGTTGGAAGTTATTATAATATCACTGTTCCTCTCTTTGTTAAACTAGCTACCGGAAAATGAACACAAAAAGCTAAGTAAAATCCAAAAGCTGAAATTTACATCATTTAGAAGGCAGGGAACACAACACTCTGACAGCGAAAGTAAAAGGTAAGAATTCAAGAAAATCAAAGTCTGATTTTTTTTCTCTTGATTGGCAACATTTTTATATTATCCCTATTTTAATTAGTATGTAACATTTTACCATTTGTTAATGTAGATTTATTAAGTGTATCTTCATGAATGTACCTTTACTCAAAGCTTTCAGCCTAAGAAGAAAACAAAACTGCCAAAGATTTTCAGGAGCAGAACGATAACCACACGCCTATGACACTCAGATCACACTGATGCCTAATGATGGTGTTTCAAAGTAGTCATACACCTCCCATTTATCTGAGGATTATGGCACTATTATGTGTAACTGTGTGTGTTTTAGTCAAGTCCTTTGCACTTAAAAAAGTACTGAGTAGTACTAATAATCTTCATGTACTTCATTGTTCTGTGGAACTGCCAATGCACTTTTTATTTGTTATATTTGCTACAGAGACAGCAACATAGTGTCGGTCCAGATCTGGCCCACACCTGGTTCGTGAGGAATCCATGTGTACCAGATGTGGGCCGGATTTGGGCCGACACTATATCGCTGTCTGGGTATGGTGCATTTGCTTGCACTGGAAATTGTTGTAATTGTTTCATTTTCATTGCTGGATCCTTTCATTTTGATTTAGTATATTATCATTGATCATGGTCAATCTCAGTGCATCAACCTTTGCTGCTAAAACAATTTTTCTTTTACCTTATTTTGTACGTGTAAAGTGTTTTAATAATAATTGTTTTATGTAATAAAATATACAATATACATCTGTGTTTGCAGGTTTACATCCTGTCGCATATACAGTAAAATTACATTGCCCTAGCAAAATTTTAAATTTTGCATTTTTTGTTTTTTTGCATTGATACAGTTTTTAATATATTCCACAATACAAAATGAGTACTGAATTTATCACAATATGCACAATATGAATTAATGCACAACTATCACAAAAGGTTGCAAACAGTCATTGATGCTTGAGGAGGTAGTAAACTTTTGAACATGATCATTTGTTTTGGCTTGTGGAATATATGTAAATATGTGTATATGTATTTGTAATGTCAGTTATCTCCATCAGGTCAGTGATAAACAAAATGTACTTTTTCAGATTCGTCTTACTTTACTTATATATATATATTTTAATGATTTTAAAAAAACTTGTAAATGATTTTTGAGTTTTCTAATTCAGTGACTAAGGCTGCATCCTAAATTGCATACTTCTCTACTATATAGTAGGTCAAAAAGGTATATGTAAAGAGTACTATGTACGAATTCATAGTATAAATAGTAGCCGAAAAGTTCCAGGATGACCTGCTACTACCAAGATTCTAAAGTGCGCATGCAATGGACAGTTTACTAGGAATGTGCCCGAAGCCTAAATCCAAATTCGGAAAGGCACGGTAAATGAGTAAAGCATTCTATGGAGTCCCTTAAAGGAGGCTTGCTGCGGTAGTCGGTTACAGTACAGTACATCAGATTTCACTTATCACAAGATGATAGTAAGGAGAGATGACTCAGGATTATGGTGGAGGATTTGGTGTGCAACAGATCCTGAGCGTCATTGACAAATATCTTATCTTGTAAAATATCTGCTCAGTACTGTCACTCCCTATACACAGAGTACTCGTGATCGCTAAATCAAAAGCTAAAGTGAAAAGTGCACGCATTCAAAAGTTATAACAAACTATAAAGAACATACTTTTTTAACAGTCACAAGTAATTACCTTATTCAAAAGTAGTATCTATTCAGACAGTATGTGATTTTGAATGCAGCCCAGATTTAGAAAATGTTAGCAAAATGGCTGAATTGCTTACAGCACCTAAATAAGCTACTAAAAGTTTAGACCAAACAAAAAAGTTTGACTTTAAATTCTTTATTAGTCTTTATTATACCCAGTATGGGGGAGATAGACTTCCCTTGGCATTCCCATGTAAAGAGATGTCAATGACGAACACATCCAAACAAGAGATTGAGGGCTATAGGGAAATCATTTCATACATAAAATACATTTACTCTGATATTTCATATCTCTGTCTTTGCACACAAGTGTCCTTTTCACTTCAAGTCCACATAGCATCCTGTGCTATTAAATATACAGATACATCTGTGACCCTTCGGAGATGGTGGATGTGTGTGACTCAAGGTTTTCAGATGATGGGCACAGGTGGATAACTTTTGGGATGAGTTGTGCCGGTCATCAGCCCTCTCCGGTCTACATGATGCCACAGGAGGAAAGAGGGTTGGCAATGTGGCAAGTGCAAGCCGACTGACAGTACTGGCGGACTGTCTGATAGCAGCTGCGGTCACCGTCGGTGCCCCACTGCACGGCCCCCGCCGGGTCGGGTGGCAGCCGGCTGAGGATGCTGGTGTTGATGGCCAGCGCGGCTAGCCCGTAGTCGGTGAAGAGCACGGTTTCGCGGCGGCAAGTGGGGCAGGAGATGAACTTGTACTTGGGACAGGACTCATACAAGATCTGCAGGCACTCCTCACACACCGAGTGCAAACAGGACAGGATACGTGGCCGCTTGCCGGCAAAGTTATAGGTGTGTCCACACGTGGGGCAGTCCAGTGGTTCGCATGGCATTACTGGTCCTGAGGAGGTGGAGGAGGAGGAGGAAGAGGTGGAGGAAGAGCGGAGCACGTACTGGTTGACGATTACGTTGTCCATCTTGTAGTGGAACTGATGGTAGCAGATGTCGGACGTGCTGGTCTTGCGTTGGGCCAGATAACTGGCTTCACGGCGGAGGACAGGGGCAGGAGGAGACACTAGGGGTCTGGGTGGGACCACAGTGTTCCCATTGACCTCCATGGACAGGTCGCCACATGCCTGGTTAACAATAACCTCGCCCTCACCTCCTCCATCCCAGGCCACACGGGGAGGTGGTGCGTAGCGAGGCTGGGTCACAGGGATCGGACACTCCCGAGGGAACTTCTCCGACTGAATAATCTTGACGGTGTCCATAGGGATGGTCACAGGTTGGCGCCGGAGGCAAGACATTCACTCCTGGGCGTGGTGTTCTTGGCTAGAGGAACTGGGTGTAGCGTACGGTCCTGCAGAGAATGTCTTCAGTGCACTGGGGGAGGACACTCAGCCATTGCAGGGGACGTGAGGACGGATGGGTTTGTCCATTGCTGTCTCAAAGTCCCTCCTTGGTTACAGGCTGCGTCACCCTGAATCTTTATGCGGCACAGATGGACTAAGACTTCCAGCCAGTGCACAGTATAAAAAGCCCTGAAGGACAATAGATGACTGTGTCTTGCTTCAGATGTCACAAGAAGTTGCAGCCTGTGGCTCCAGTGGTTTACAAAGTTTTGAGGCAATGAATTACACCCTGTTCACTGATATTGCACAATTGAGAGTTCGATGTAATGTGATATTCAATTATATTATTTCTTACAAATAAAAGTCCATCACACTCAAGATCAGAAGATATGTTGGCAAATGTTTCAGTGTTTTTACTGTTACAGCACATTTATTTGGACATAAATGCAATAAGGACCAAAACACAGAGTAACTTGAAGAGAATCTTAGGATCTTACTAAAAATACTGTTTAGTTTAATACTGTTCTTAGCCAAACATCTGTAGACTTTCTCATAGGTTGCTTTATGAGTTTCAGAAAGGAACTGATGCAACCAGCGTAACAGAAACTACATCCACCTCAATGTCACAACCTTCTTCATGTTTCAGGTCTGGTATGACCATGCCCTTTTCTTGCTTCTTCTCTTGATTGACTGCACTTACACCTCCCTGACCTTTGTTTTGATAAGCAAAGTCTTTTCAGGGAGGTGCTCATGTGGCATCGAAAAGATCTGGAAGGCGTTCTCCAAGTCCTTAAAAGACCAGAATTCCTTAAGGGGTCTGTGTTGAGCTTGACAGATTGTGCGTCCACTCTTTGGTGACGTGACAGGTCTAAGAGTGTCTCAGGAGTCTTGCCAGACCATACTTGCTTCCAGTACTTTCCCCAGGGTGGCACAGATATGCAGACTCATAGGTAGTGGTGTTTCTTTTCCTGGAGAAAAAAATAAAACAGTTCAGGTGATGCTAATGCAAGGACACAGCTCAGCCTTTTCCAGGCCATTTGCATGCGTTCTTGGGAACAGTGTCTAAAAAGTGTCCTGTCATCTATAGCTAAAAAAACAGAAATGGGCAAATTTGGATGAAGAAAATTTAAGAGCTGATTCTGTGCAAAAGACTGTGATCTGCGCAACATGTCCATTCACAGCAGATATCTGGAACCCCGCAGCATCTTTTCCAGTCTAAAAAACTCCCTTGCTCTTTCTACCAGCTGCCATCTGGGGCCCTGTGGGGCATGGGCAGCGTGGAGGAAGAGACTGAGGACCTGACCACAAAACAATCTGTCCAACTGCTATAAATCTATACATGCATTACAACACAACACTTTAGAAGCCCACACCTCTAAAATGGCTGCCAGTGCTTATTTAAAGTAAATGAGAATTGCTGTTCGCAGCCCATTTTACTTTCAAAATGTGGCATATTTCCAAATGAAACAGGATGGTCAACAAGAAATAATGTAGGACGGGACTTGATTTTATTAAGCATAAATTGAATGTATGGTGAAAAGTGGGTGTGACATTCCAGATAAAAGATTATGAAGAGAAACATTTAGGCTACCAGTAAATTGCTTATCATAAGACAGTAATTTGCATTTAAGTGAAAAAAATTATATGTTTTAATTTCACATTGACTTAAAGAATGGTATGAAACACTGTGCTATATTTACATTTAGTAGACATTTTATCCAGGGTGACTTACTGTAGATTCACAAATGTATTGTGACATATTTGGGAATAGTTTGTGAATATGGTCACAGCTAAAGGGAGTTGTTAGGCATGAAACACAGCAGAGCCCCTGTAACCTCTTTATTTGTGAAATATTCACATTATACAGTAGCATGGCTTGAGTATTCTATAGCTTTTTTTATAATAATATTAATGACACTGATATACAGTGTGTTCTCAGTTTCATATGCTTTTTATATGTGTTTTCCAGTCAGCATCCAGGACCAAACAATCTGTTTTAGTTGTAGTATGTCATTAGTTGATGTATAGATGAACATGAGAAAATGTGTAACAATATTAAGAATTATCGTCTGAGAAAAACATTTTGTGGTTGGGTGTGGTTTGTGAATGTGTGTGTGCTTTATTAACAGCGGTGAGATTGACACATCTGTAAGAGTTCTCTGCACGCTGTGCAAGATATGATGATAGAGAATGTATTAGAGAGAGAAAAAAGAGAGGGAGGGAGAAAAAAGCAGAGAGAGGAAGCTGACCTACATGCAGCAGAAAAGGTAGAGAGAGAACATGCGTCCTTTTACTCCACAGCCACACTGTGCTAGCCATCTTATGTGATAAAATAGAGCACTTCCATTAAATTAACAAAGCTGCTTACACTGCATGCATGTGACAGCACTTTAATGATTATCACAGGAGCAGTTTGTCGCATAACAGTGCTCTGCTCGCTACCAAAGTCGAGGAGGGGAATGGTACGTTCATGTCTTGTTGGAATTACCATAATTACCAGCTTCCAATTAGTAAAAAACAGTCTTTGTACTCATAATTACACACCGGAAACTCAGAAATTAATGAAAGCCTGCTGTGACACCATATAAAAACAACCAACATGGGAGTGACATAAACACTTAAAGTGATATTTCACCCAAAATGAAAGATCATTCATAATTTATTGTTATTTACAGTCATTATTGACTCACCCTCTGTATGGCTATTGTTTTCTGTGAAACAAATGGAGAACTTGAAGACCAGATGTTAAGTGACAAAAAATACACCAACAATAGTATGCACTATTTTGCCACTCTTCTGAAGCTATGATAGCACTGTGTAAGGAACAACACAAAATGTAAGTAATTATTAACTGAAAATCTCTGACTATGCTGTATTCTAAAGTTTTGGAATGACATGAGGGTCAGTAAATAATGAGAGCTTAATTTAATTTTATGGATGAACACATTTAGCCTGCAATTTTTAAGTTATCTTCATGCAATGTACCTTTGTTCACACTGTCAGATCTAACAACCACAAGCCTCAAATGTCCTGCTCACACAGCTGTTTACATCAGTGGCTCGAATACTGTCTGTATGAATATATACAGCCGTTAATATCAATGATCAGTGTTGGGGGTAACGCATTACAAGTAACGCAAGTTACGTAATCAGATTACTTTTTCAAGCAACTTGAAAACTAGTACAAGTAAAGCATTACTTTTAAATTCACAACAAAATATCTGAGTTACTTTTTCAAATAAGTAACACAAGTGACTTTGTCTTGCCATTCATTGACTGACACCTCAACTGTCCACATGTTGAGACAAATCGGGAGTAATGCAGAGGAGTTGTGTGAACATGATAAACTAAATGTGAGCAGACATTTACTTATCACACTGGCACAATATCCATTAGATGGAACTGTATAAATATTGTGAAAGTTCTGATCCCATCTGACTTCCGACCTGTAATGCTGCCTAAATCATAATCATACACTGTTCGTTCGTTGGCCAAAGGAGGACTGGCCCCCTGACTGAGCATGGGTTCTCCCAAGGTTTTTTTCTCCATTCTGTCACTGATGGAGATTTGGTTCCTTGCCTCTGTCGACCTTTTTCGCCTTTCTTCGCCTTTGTCGTTGGGGACATTTAATTTTATATTTAACAATACTATTACAACATTATTTTCCTGTTATCTCTATAAAGCTGCTTTGAAACAATCTGTATTGTTAAAAGCGCTATATAAATAAAGGTGACTTGACTGGACAAAAACAGATTCAGTATTCCTCAAAATAAATAAAAACAGTGAAATGCAAACTCAGATTATTTGCAAACCTATAATAATTAAATATGTTTAATAACACAAATATACTTTATGTATTTAATCTCAATTTAAAACTAATATATTTTCTGCTGACCATTGATGGTCCAATTTAGCCATACTAATAAGAAAAAAATACTTTAGTTAAACATCACATTTGTGTTTCTTAATTTATTATTTATTAAGTAAGTGTTGAACTTTCTTCACCTGCGTCCGATTCTTCTGCGATCAAGATGCCAGCAAAGGTTTGTTTGAGCTGTGCCCGCTACTGTATAGGCGTGAATTTGCATTTCCTTCAGCCTGAATCTTATTCATTTCACTTTTGGTGTGAAAGGACCATTACATTAGCCAAAAATATTGTGTGTGTGTGTGTGTGTTTGTTTGTTTGGGACTAAAAAGGTGACTCCTTTTTAGGGAGTCACACAATATTGTATGTGCATTACTGCATTACTTTTAAAAGTAACTTTCTTTACTGAAAATACCTAGTTCTGGCATTAAACTCTAGATGGTGCAGGCTGATAGATCTAACTCATTTGGTAGCGATCACATCATTATCTACATACTGTGGCACAGCTTAATGGTTGCTGTTCCATCAGCGGCATTGAGCTGCGGCTCAACATTCAAACAAATACTGGTAGTGTTGCTGTTAGCAGTCCGCAGCACGCTTTTAGAAACCCTCCACCTTCCCCAGCTCCACCTGTACAGATCTGCTACGGGGGTTAATTCAGGTATGTTACATGTGCAGCAGCAGCATGCAGCATGTCTTACATGCTCACAGCAATGTCTGTGTATGTATTGGAAGTAGCAAGTCTCTGTACTTGCTCTGCAGCAGCAGGGTAGCAGATCTATTCCACCAAGACCAAATACATTAACATTTCCATAACCCTTACAGTACCAATCTCTATTACCATACCAATCTGTCATGACAGAACTAGAGTGACAATGACTAAAGTAAATATCAAAGATGGTGATGTAAATAACACTGAAAATACTTATCACAGTTAATACAGTGCAATCTCATCTGTCAAATCTTAATTAACAGACAGCAGCTTTTATATCTAAGTGGTGAGTGAAGCATTTGAGACAAGTGCAGACATGGTTATACAGCAGAATGCAGTTGTCACTCCCGTAAATAACCAAACTGTGTGTCAACATAACCATATTAATCATTCAAATACAGAACTGACAGCCGTATTCTGTTGCTGTGTGAACATGCCCATAATATATGTCAGTGTCAGTGTCACTGATTGGACGAACATCACTCACAAAATGTTTACATAAAGGCTTTATCATTGCGCATCCTCATATTAAACGGTATATTGCAGACTGTACTATCAAGTTTATCCTGAATGGACTTTTCGGACTATAAAGGTAAGAATAAAATAACCTTATTACATTTATACACTAGATGGTAGAGTACAAGTGCATAGTGTATAGCATAATTTAGTACAATTTAGGCCTTTCTGGGTCAAAGGATAATGCCTGCATTGCAGATGTATCTGGTCATGTATTTATATACACCTAAAAAAGTATTTTAGCAGTCGAGAAATTCAATTTAGCACAGGAATAAAACGTGAAATGACGTGAATGTGCCGTAAGCTAGATTGTCTATTCATGGCGTCTTTTCACTATCTGCATTCTTCTTTCCTCCCCCATCCTGAAGATTCACATCTGAAGACCTCCATTCACACACACACACACACACACACGCACGCACGCACGCACACAAACACCTGAACATGTGCAGGCGAGCAGACAAAAACACGCTTGTTTTGGACCTTATTCTTGACTCTGTTGTGACCAGTCAGACCTAATAACTCATCATCATAACCTGTGTTTATTCTATTTCCCATCTCTCTTATTGGTTTAGTTGTTTACAATGGCTTAATTAGGATGTGAACACAGGATGTGGCTCCAAACCGTCCTCCATTTTCTGGAGGTCACAGAGGCAGCCAGTAACTGCCAGTCACATTCATTCGAGTTGCCACGGCACCACAGAGCTGTGAGGCAGAGCCAAAAATAACCACGCGCTCTCACTGGTTCACACATGCACACACACAAAGGTGTGAATAAGCTTTCTGACATCAGCATAGTCAGCTGGTGCATGGGCGTTGGAAACCGTGAGATGTGATGAGTGAAATGATTGTCAATCCTTTCTGTTTAGAGATCCTCAAACATATATAACAGACATTATCGTCGCAAAATACACCCCAACAGGGTGATCAGGACCCCAACACAAAGCAAACTGTACATTATCCTACCAAATATATGTGAAATTTGGATTTGAGTTAGAATTATTTTAGTATGTGAAAAAATAGTCAGAAATCGGTTGAATGGTACAGTATTGAGAGCTGTGAATTTTTTTTTTTTAAATATAAAACATTTGAATAAAATGGACCCCCAAATGTCAATCGCTTCCTAAAATATTATTGTAGGTATCTACAGTATATTGTCATAAATAAAGATGCATTTCTATTGTGAGAGAAAATAATAATTGTGACGTAGGAGATTCTTTTTTTTAAGTTATATGCAGATTTGTTTTTCCTTGGTTACAAACTAGGGCTTTCAACAGAACACAATAAATAAAAAATTGGATTAAACATAAATTATTGCATTGAAATTAATTATTGCAACAACAACAACAACAAAAAACACGTTAACTTTTTTAAATTATTATTTCCTTAAATTTTTAACAGACCCTTGTGGTCTCCAGGTCCGAATTAAAAAAAAAAGATTAAAATACAATTAATATATACAATATATATACAATTAATTAATGTCAAAATTACAGCTGCTTGTTTTACTGTAAAACTACAGAGCCCCTAAAGGGACATGTTGGTGGAAAAAATATATGACGGGAGGAAATAATAATAAGTCAATGCTTTTGCATTCTCTTGCAAATGTCTAGCGTTCCTGCAAAGTTTCTCAGGGAAATGCAAATGTCGTGAATGCAAAGTTTCTTGGGGAATGCAAAAGTTTTGCGAGACATTTCATCATATCCGTTTAGGGGCTCTGTATAAACCACATTTATTCAGGGTTTTGTTTTCATTCTAACAAAGTACTATGCTACGGAGCCCCTAAAGGGCGATTATAAAATAAATAAAAATGGGATGAGGGAAAAATTATTTGTCGAGAAACTTTACATTTGCTCACAAAGTAATTATTTGTTGAGAAAATTTATGTCCGCTCACAAAAAACTCAAAAGGTTAGTTGTATTTACATGGAACCCAAAAGTACCATAGTGTACGCATTACCATTGTAAAAAAAAAAAAAAAAAAAGACATGGTACTAACTTCTAGTCTAGTGCTCTCAATACATATACATCCTACAACCCTTACGCAAAGAAGAATATATTTCTTAATATATGAATGATCAATATATTAAATTAAAAACTCAGACATACCAGAAAACCTTTTAAATTCCAAAATAATAGAAAATGAAACACTAACAAATCTCCCCCTATATTAATATTGAGCAAAACACATGAAATAACACTTATTTATAACATTTACTCTCCTTTAACAGTCAGAAGCAAAGCATGCTGAGAACTAGAAATCTGTTGAAACCACTGATTGTAACTCATTCCGTGAATGTGTGTATATGTGTGTACAATACATTCACATTTATAACGGAACATGTATGTGCAATAAATGTACACATCAAAGGATAGAACTTTATCAATATTATGTAATGCTATTTGTGTCTTAATTTCTAAAAATTTATATATGAATCAATATATAGCCATACATGGTCAATGCATATATTGCTTGCAGTGTATTGAAAAATATAAAGCAGTAGTTTCCCATATATGGAAATGTATTATGTAATATATCGCATTATATTTTGCAGTATATTCCCATATAATTTCGTTACGTAAGGGAATATCAGTAAATATAGTGTCCGAAACACTTTAGCTCTGTGAACCGATTAATTGCTATTCATTTTTTTGTTTGTGAGGAGCAAATGCAGTTCAGCCTCTCTGCTACCATTGCACACAGCCACACAGGATTTCATATTTGATAAGACAAGCTCCTCCATTATGTAAGAGGCTCATGAGAGAGAGAAAGACAGCAGAAAACATATTAAAGCAGGCCAACAGTTTGCGTCTAACCACGGCACTGCTGCGCTTAATGAAATCATGTGTGTGTTCGACCCTGTCTGCACAAAACATGATGAAGAGAGGCAGAGAGGTTGATGAAGAGACAGCGAATTATTGAGATGAGCTGGGCTGCGTTTCACAAAAGCATCGCAAGCCAATGTTCTCTACTATTTACTTTCGAGGACAGTGATGGTATCAGACTGTTATGCAATTTTTATTTATATCATTGTACTAAATGATTACTATATTCTCATTTACATGTACCATGTGACATTTTGTTGGTCACTTAATTTATATTCAGTGTTGCACTGAAGATGGGTGAAATCTCATTGCTTCTTCGCTTATTAATAATGTGGAGTACATATTTCTCTGTAGTGTTCAATGATACTCCACAGGCCTACTTACTTTTTCCTCTAAAGCACTAAATACAGAAATATGTGTTAAAAAAGAGACACATTGACAGGCTTAGTAACTGAATACATTGAGTAACAGTCAACAACATTCTTGAGTTTCTCCACTACCTCATCACATTGTCAAGACATCACATTCCAGTACGTTCTGACAAAACCATGACACAAATACACGTGTAATTTGCCTTACATTGTTTTGTTTTTTTTAGGTTAGAATACTTTCTATCCTAGTTTAATATGCAGGGATGACTATAAGTAAAGCATTTGTTGGGTAATTTTTTTCTGCAAAGTTCAAACACTATCAAAACATTGCTCTGTTTGTTTGACAATCAGCCTGACACAGCAACAGCTCAACCAATAGCGCAAGTTTAGGGGCGGGACTATATGTTTGGGTGACCAATGGCAGATAAGGGGGAGTGTTACAATTCTGTTTGTTGACTCTCGGGGTGTAAATGAAACACTTCATTTCTAAAGAGAACATGAAATCCATAGAGTCCATATTTAGGCAGCTTGTTATCGGATGGTTTTAGCAAACTCGCATTCGGTCTGGCTTCATTCTGGTAAATAACGCCTGCTTTTCATGATCCAATCAAATCCTGATGGATAAAATCAAGCCCTGCCTTCCTTTTGTCTCCTTACAGAAGTTATTTGAAAATCTCCACTAGCTTCCATCATGAACAGAATGTGATTTACAACACTGAGAGCAAGCAGACAGATGGACGCACAGTCATCAAAATATCGAGAACATTCCAGTCCTCATACCCCTCTCACTCCCACAAATACACACATACAACACACACAACAAAAATACACACAGGTACCACCCAGCACATTCCACAAGCACATCTCTCCCTACCACCCTCCTCTCTCTCTCTCTCTCTCTCTCTCTCTGGATACATTCCACCTGTGCAGTGAGACAGTCAGCAAGAGGGCATCAAGTCCTGTGCCAGCGATGCTATCAGCTGTTCACCTCTGACTCAAAGCCTGTCCTAAACCCAGCCCTTACGGCCAAAGCAAATCTCACACATAGTCACGAGGCAATCTCATTCATGTTTGGACATAAGGTGCATGATTTTGAAACACAATATCAACAATTGACAGCATCTTAAATGCAAACACAGTTATGTGCATTTATCAGTAAATGAAATCAGAGTTGACTGGTAGTCAGAGAAAGATCTTTTTAAAGGCCTTATAATTATTAAATGACATTTAATATTTAAAAAATGTTAATATTTTTAAATGTTTACATGAATTTAAACATTAAACGTAACATGAAATATAGGCCCACTATATTAAAGGGATAGTTCACCCAAAAATGAAAATTCTGTCAGTATTTACTCACCCTCATGTTGTTCCAACCTCGTAAGACCTTCGTTCATCTTCGGAACACAAATTATGATATTTTTGATTAAATCTGAGAGCTGGATCACTCCTCCATAGGCTTCTTAAGGGATTGAAACTTGCCAGCCCCTAAAAGTTATTAAAGATATCGTTAAAATAGTGTGACTCAATCTTAAGTTTATCAAACGACGAGAATACTTTTTGTGCGCAAAAAATAAATTAATAACGACTTTATTTCAACTATTCATTTCCTTCTCTGTGGGCCTCGAGTCAGTTCACTAGTGATATAGCGTAAGCTTCTGTTGTTGTACGTCACACGCATCACACACATGACCAGCGTCGGCCAATAGTGAGCCTACGTGTGACGTAGCTCTACGCTATCACACTACGTTAACTGACTAGAGGCCAACAGAGAAGGAAATTAATAGTTGAAATAAAGTCGTTATTTTGGGGTTTTTTGCGCACCAAAAAGTATTCTAGTCGCTTGATAAACTTAAGATTGAGCCACTGTAGTCACTTGGACTATTTTAACGATATCTTTAATAACTTTTCGGGGCTGGCAAGTTTCAATCCTTTAGAAGCCTATGGAGGAGTGATCCAGCTCTCAGATTTCATCAAAAATATCTTAATTCGTGTTCCGAAGATGAACGAAGGTCTTACGGGGTTGGAACAACATGAGGGTGAGTAATTACTGACTGAGTCATTTGTGGGTGAACTATCCCTTTAAGTGTAAAGTGATACTATATTGCAAATCTTAACAGCTTGATTGTAAAATGTAAAAATTATCATTGTCCAACTCTAATCTGCTAAATGTCACTATAAGGCATGAAGGTATTAAGATATACAAGCGCTATACAAATAAAATCAGAGAATTGTATGAATTATAAATATTATAAATAAAAGTTAAGTCATTTACACTCTTGAAATGCAAAAACTGTCAATGTTATGATATATACTTTCTGCTTTTAAGTAATTTGCTGATTTTAGGTGTGCATTGCTATTTTATTTATTCTTTATTTATTTTTTATGTTTTATTTTGAACAACAAAAAAGATACAAATAAAATAAAATATAAAAATACAATAAGTATGTTGCAACATATACCGAAAGAAAAAAACAATAACTATAAAGTATTATAACAATAATTACAATATGTTCGAAAAGGAGCGGGACGAAGCAGAAACTTAGCTTAGTTATGAATATTATTATAAATATTTTCACATCATGTAGGGAATTGAACTTTGCTGCTTCATAGACTCTTAAAGTTTGTTACTGACCATTTCTGCTAGAAACTTTTATATGAAGATTTGTAGAATAGTAATTTAATACTAGTCAATTTAGTACTTTTTTTTCAACAAATCTCAATAAAGAAAAAAGTGATCTGTCACTACTTCCATTACATCATAGCTTTTGTTTTCTTTGTGTTAAAGACAGATTCTGTCTGTGTGCAACTTCACACCCACAAGCCTTCATGTCAACTGTCCCCTTTTAATTAAATGAACACACATTTTAGGTGTTCTTATACAATAGTATTTTATGGAAATGTGCAATTTTATAGTTACACAATTTTATACACAAATAAATAGTGAAAATACCATTGGTTTCAAAATCCACCAATGGGATCGCAGGAATCACCAGTATGCTAAATTGAGTAGCTGAAACTGGATTTAAACTCTCTCAAGGATACTTTAAAAAGACTTCAGAAATGTTTGTCTGGTCCAAATCATTACATTTATCGCTAAATACTTGGCTTCAGATTGTAATATATTTTAAAACCCAACCATGATTGAAAATGCAAGCACGGTTTACAAAAGCTTTCAGAGACAATGTTATTGTTACATCAGTGAGGTCTATCCTTACCTGTTTTCTTAGAAATAAGAATGCAAAATATGATGATTGGATTCTATGAATGTGTGATTATAATCCCTATTTGTTAAGGGATTGCAACCCCCTTAATGAGTCCTGTCTGATTTTGAGAATATTACAATTGGTTATGAAAAAATATGTTGTGGATTTGCCAAATTATAGGGGTGGGCCATACTAAAAATTTCGATATCGATCCAATACCAAGTAAATACAGGGCCAGTATCGCCGATATCGATACCGATACCAATACTTTTTCATTTTAAAAGCAAGCACTTGAACTTGTATGCACTTTCCTGTGCTAGAGCAGTGTGTCATGATTTATGAGGTGAATGCATCATTAATATGCTAAATCTGAATACGTTTTCAAGACTACTAAATATTTTGTGATTTGTGCTCTCAACTCGCCTGTAATTAGTCAGTGACTTTTACAAAACTACCCTAATTATAGTAAATGTACTATTGGAACTAGCCTACTGTTCAAAAGTTTGGGGTCTGTAAGATTTTTAATTTGCATTTATTTGATCAAAAATACATACATAGGCTATCTGTTTTCTTTGCCATAGTGAACTGTAATTTATTCATGTGATCAAAGCTGAATTTTCGGCATCATTACTCCAGTCACGATGATAATTCATTTTAATATGCTGATTTGCTGCTCAGGAAACATTTCATATTATTATCAATGTTGAAAACAGTTTCATATTTTTGTGGAAACCATGATACATTTTATGCAGAATTATTTGATGAACAAAGTTGAAAGAACAGCATTTATATGAAGTATATATTTTTTTAACAGTGTAAAACCCTTTGATCAATTTAATGCATCGATCCTTGTTGAATAAAAATATTAATTTCATTAAAAAAATCTTACTGACGTCAACATTTTGAACCGTTATGTACACTTGTGGTTTGTTTATTGCGAAATAACTCCTGTCATCTAAGCAAGGCTTCGTTTCCCAAACGCACTGGGTCTGTGAGCTCAGTGAAGCACCAGCATCGAACGCTCTCTGTGATTGATTGGTTTCGTCTTGTAGCCTATACAGATGACTAGGAGAAAAAGTTCTACACAATTACCCACTAACATTTGCTTATTTTTCCACTTTGAAGCTTATTTTACGCACTGAATTGCGTGCTAAATTAATAAAAATTACTGGTAAAAAAAACCACATTTGGATCGATATTTTTATGTGAGGATCGATCCTTTTCGATACCACGTCAGTATCGAAGTATCGATACTTCAGGATCGATCCGCCCACCTCTACTAAATTATAATAATCAAAAACATGGTGATAGATTTTATAGAAATGTTCTATGTTGTATTTATTTTATAGTTGCACAACGTTATGCAAATAGAAGTAAAAATACCATTGGTTCCAAAATCCACCACTGGGATCAGAGGAACCACCAGTATGCTCATTTGGGAGTTGTAAGAAACTACATTTAAAATCTCTCTAGCTTACTTTAAAAAAACAAAAAATCACAAATGTTTGTCTGGTCCTGGTCATTCAATTTTTTGCAAAATTCTTGGCTTGAGATTTTAATACTTTAAATGAGTTAGAAACGCAACCATGATTGAAAATGCAAGCGTGGTTTACAAAAGCTTTCAGAGACTAATTTATTATTTCATCAGTGAGGTTTATTCTTACCTGTTATCTTAGAAATTAGATTACAGAATATGATGAATGGATTCAATGAATATGTGATTATATTCCATATCTACTTAGGGCTTACAACCCCTTTATGCGTTCTTTCTGATCTTGAGATTATTCTATATGTTCAAGAAAAACACTATTATAATTTATAGTTGTTGAGTAGGCCTATATGGTAGTAAAAAAAAGAAAGAAAAAAAAGTGCTTTCTTATATTTCTTTTAATGCTGTACAGCCTTATACACAAATAAATTGGAAAAATGCCATAGGTTCCAAAATCCACCAATGAGATGGCAGGAATCACCAGTACGCTATTTTGAGAGATGTAAGAAACTAAATTTAATCTCTCTAGCTTACTTAAAAAATATAATAAAAAAATAAACTTCACAAATGTTTGTCTGGTCCTGGTCATTAAATTTATCGCAAAATTCTTGGCAGGAGATTTAAATACTTTAAATGAGTTAGAAACACAACCATGATTGAGAATGAGAGAACGGTTTACAAAATCTATCCGAGACCAGTTCAGTAATTATATCAAAGAGGACTATCTTTACCTTAACTGTATTCATAGAAATAAGATTATAAAATTAGGGGTAGGCGATCCTGCAAAATTCGGTATCGATCCGATACCAAGTCAATACAGAGCCAGTATCGCCGATACCAATGCTTTTTTAATTTTAAAAGCATGCACTTTAACTTACACGCACTTTCCTGTGCTAGGTGTCATGATTTCTGAGGTGAATGTAAAATTAATATGCTAAATCTGAATACGTTTTCATGACCATTAAATATTTTGTGATTTGTGCTCTCAACTCGCCTGTAATTAGTCAGTGACTTTTACCAAACTACCCTAATTATAGTAAATGCACTATTGTACACTAGCCTACTGTTCAAAAGTTTTGGGGGCTGTAAGATTTTTAATTCTGTTCTGCATTTATTTGATCAAAAATACAGTAAAAACTGTAATATTATTACAATTTAACATGGGATGTTCTGTCATTTATTCCTGTGATCAAAGCTGAATTTTCAGCATCATTACTCCAGTCTTCATGATCCTTCATGATGAGAATTCATTTTAATATGCTGATTTGCTGCTCAAGAAACATTTCTTATTATTATCCATGTTGAAAACAGTTTAATGTTTTTGTGGAAACCAAATAATTTTGCAATAGATTTTTTTTTTAACAGTGTAAAACCCTTGACTGTCACTTTCGATCAATTTAATGCATCGATCCTTGTTGAATAAAAATATTAATTTCATTAAACAAATCATACTGACGTCAACATTTTGAACCGTTATGTAAACTTTTAATTTGTTTATTGCGAAATAACTCCCGATTGTTTCTCTGTCATCTAAGCAAGGCTTCGTTTCCCAAAAGCACTGAGACAGAAGCACCAGCATCGAACGCTCTCTGTGATTGATTGGTTTCGTCTTGTATCCAGATGGCTAGGAGAAATAGTTCTACCCTACACAATTATTCGCTAACATTCGCTTATTTTTAAACTTAGAAGCTTTTTTTACGCACTGAATTGCGTTCTAAATTAATAAAAATTACTGGTAAAAAACACACATTTGGATCGATATTTTTATGTGAGGATCGATTCTTTTCGATACCACGACAGTATCGAAAGTATCCATACTCCAGGATCGATCCGCCCACCCCTATACAAAATGTGATTGGATCTTTTGAATATGTGATTTTATTTCATATTTGTTTAGGGCTTGCAACTCCTTTCTGAATCTTGATTATTACACATCTGTTAAAAAAGAAACTGTTTATTTGCTGCTTTATTAATGTTAGAAACATGATGGTAGATAATGTGTATATATTAAAACATAACTTGGTAAATTAAAATCAAGCTATGTCTTCTACAAACTAAAGGGTGTGCAACATTCATGCACTTCTAAAATAGTTAATGTTAAAGGTTTGTGTTTTAAATGCTGTCAACTACTCTACATGAAAATGTGTTAGAACCACAGTTTACCTTTTAATATACTAATGAGATCAAAATAGCATTTAATAGAGTCTTTTGCCTGTATTATAAATCTACAAGAACAAGCACAGTTTTCTTTGTGAAAAAATCATGTTGCAAACATCAGATCAAGATGGAGCAGATGAAGCCATGTGATGATTCTGGAAGAAGAAAATATGGACGGATGTTTTTTTCTGGTAAGATGATCAAGTTTTTGTCAGACTTTGTTTGCATCTTCAATGAAATGGCTGTTTTGTGTGTGCCGAGCTGCTGTAGAGAACGCAGGTCATGCTAGTTTTAGCGTTGAGGAGGAACTGTTTAATAATTCAGTGGCTGTCATTCAAAGCAGGGGTCAGCAATTTTACCCACAGTTCATTCACGGGAGAGACAGTTTGTTCCCTTAACCTCTGTTGACAGATCACCTGGTCTGTTTTACAGGACATGTCGCAAATATCATTACTAACAATGTTAGAAACTGGCCGATCGTGAGAAAATTGCGTACAACACAACCAATTAGCTTTAAAAGGTTAGCATTAGCAGAGTGACAAACAAGCTAGTGAATCTTAATCATTGCAAAACATTGGCTAATGATTAAACTGAACTTTTCTTACCACTATAACATGGCTTTTTCTACATACTGTTGCAAAATAAACAATATGTCCAGAAGTCTTTGTCAAAACATCCACATCAAAAGCTAATGATATTTTGGAAGCAATCCTAATGGGATGAAACTATAATAGGATAGACTGGTAAAATTTCTTTTGTCCAATTTATTCTTTAAGACAATCAGAAATCGTAATCAATCCTAATATCAAACAAGAATCTTCTAGTATTTGATTTTATCAATCGGGGTAAACAATTTGCCGAAATCACTAAATGGTGACACTAACAATAAACACCAATAACATTTATCAATACAAAGCCATTATTTTCAGCTGATTCTGGCATGACCTCAGGTGCACAGACAGATTCCTGCTTTCCTCTTTTGAGATATTGACGGACAGTATCGATTGCTGATTCTTCATTGTGACGGGGCTGAATCTACACTCCAGGAAGCAGACAGGGACTTCTGGGTGTTTGGTTGAGTTTTTTGGTGCTTATTAGTATTCTGGGAATGTGTGCATCTGTGTTAGCAGTTTTTAGTGCAGTGTCGTGGGAGGGGTGTGCCAGCAGCAGCGGTTATGCAACCAGAGCAGCATACGCAGCACACGGACTGCAGCACCCGTGCATGCAACACACACACACACACACACACACACACTAACGCTCTCAAGCACAGGTCCTCCTCTGTCTAAACCACACATATTGGTTAGTATGTGTGTCGTGTGTAGTAGCCCCATGTGATCAGATGCCCACTCGGATAATGTGAGTCATTGATGGAATCTGTGTTTATGTGTGCATGCAATCGTGAATTGCAACCTGCCCTATTCCACAACACAGTCAATACGGCCACACAAGAACTGAAGAGCAAGTCCTGCATGAGGATGTGGGACCCAGAAATGCAGAAATATAACACACTAGTGTTGCACACAAATGCACAGAGATGCACAAGCCCACATGCTACAACAACAACAACAAAAAATCCCATTGACAAATAAAGAACAAGACTACAGAACACCTACACCTTTATAATCTTTGCACTCAAAAAAATATTTAAGGTCTTCAGCAGTTTTGTTCTTTATTTCTCAATGTGATTTTTAGATTAATATCTATTACTAGATTATGTATATGAATCTAATAATAATATATATGCATATTTTTAGATTATTTATGAATTACAATACAATATTTAACATTTACACACACACACATATGTACTGTATATATATATATATATATAGAATACATATTTATTATAATATATTATTACATATACTTTCATAAACCTATAACATCTAAAAAATGTAATATTAAATATGTATACTACCATATACATATTTAATGTTATTTAATTTTTATATAGAATATAATATAGTACACATATATAATTAAATTAAAGTCAAATGTATTTTTTAATGTTTTAACCTGGATCTATTAGGTTGCACCAATATTAGGCCAATATATTTTTATGTTGTTGAATTTTTAGGTATTAGGTAGAAATACCTCAAGGAAAAACTGCACATTCTTGTTGTACAATGTAGAACATTTAAATAACATTTATGATTATATGCTCATGCAAAGGTTCAAACTCATTTGAGCATACTAGAATAATACAGTCTTTTTAAGCATGCTTACCTGTATGTAGTTGTCTCTATTGCGCATTTAGTGGCGAGTCTCTGGATTTGGTGGTGGTGTGGTGTGTTCAATTCACAGGACCTTAACGTTTTTCTCACATGGGGACACAAAGTTCCTGTGATTCAGCTGCTGTCTCAAGCTACCTTGTCCTTCTGAGCACAGCCAATCGCATCAGATGCTCCTGTTGCATACGAGAGGACGGAGGAAAGACTTCTCTGCCTGTCTCCAAGAAGGATGGATGGAAGAGAGTAGGACGGGAAAGATGGAGGACGAGATGTCAGATGCGTCACAAAGCACCGTTCTGTTCTTCTTGTCCACGATGGGCTCTTTTTGTCCAGTGATGGTCCTGGTCCTTCACTCACTCATTCATTCATTCACCCAGTCAGTCAGTTGTGTAAGAGGATTCGTGGCTCTCTGCGTCCGCTCTCCTCCTTTTTAAAGTTCTCATGCTCTGTCCATCCTCTTCTTATTGGGAATTCTCACTTATATGCTATTTCTCTGCAATATCTTTCAGTGAAGCCGTATGTCTTTCCCTGTCTTCTTCTTGTCTCTCTCTCTCTCTCTCTCTCTCTCTCTCTCTCTCTCTCTCTCTCTCTCTCTCTCTCTCTCTCTTTCTCTCTCTCTCTTACAAACACTCATACACACCCGCACACACACTCTCTGACTCACAAGTGCATGCTTTGCCTCTGTTTCTGTGAGTATCTCGACTCTTCCTCCTCACAGACTCCCTCTCTTTCTCTATCTTTCTCTGCTGCAGTGCCTCTGCAGGCTGGATCACGTTTTCACCAGAAAAAAAAACAACAACAGCCAATCAGAGACCCCAACTCATCCCCCCTCCCTTTGCAAGCTCTCTTTCTCTCAGTCTCCATCCATCTCTTTGTTTTACTCTGACTCTGCCTCAAACAGGGTACAGATGCAACTACACACGCGGTCATAGAGCATTTGTGTTTTGTCATTGAATTTGCTCTGGATCATTCTTACGCTGTCTCAGCATTGTAAACAACCAGGTGACAGGTTGAGAGATGCAATACACAAACATACAATACAAATTATGACGCTGAAATCCTGATAGTTAGCTCATAATATTTCATTAAAAGTGGTGCGCAAACATACAGATGTAACATGTTTGAAGAGGGTAGGTCTGCGGTAGTGCATTATTTATCTATGTGGAGCTGGAACAACATGGGGATGTTGGGACTGGGGGATTGTGTTATATAACAGACTGAGATTTTCATCAGTTTTATCTTAACACATGTCCTTGTGCTGCCCTACAGATAATCCACAGCACTAAGAGGGGAATCATGTATGTATGTGCACACACAAACAACATCAACGAGATTTTGTGTCTACACAACATTTATGTCACATTAATGTCGTAAGCAGTTGCTAAGGTGCTCTGGGTGGTTGCTAGGTGGTCGCTAGGGCGTGCTGGGTCAAATTAGTCTCATTCCTCAGTCTGTGGTCTTTAGATATAACATGGGTCCTTCAGTGTAAGTCTATGAGATTTTTTTAGCATCCAAAAGGTGAAACACGTGAATAATGTGCCTCATAAGGCTGCCCATTTTGAGGTTGCATTCATATCTAATGAGTTGCACACATAAATGTGTAGTTTAAGGGCATGTGTACATGTTTCAAAGAATAAAAACATCCCCTCATACAAGCTCTTTCTGGAAGCTAGCTAGCCTTGCTCCCCCTGCAGCACATCACCGGTCATGCAGTCCAATGTTTCTGCAGACCATTCAGCTTTACACACACACACACACACACACACACACACACACACACACACACACACACACACACACACACACCACACACACACCACACACACACACACACACACACACACACACACACACACACACACGTGATTTAATATCCAGGAAGTGAGAAGAAAGAGTTGTGATCATTTTCTTTGAGATCCACTTAAAATGTAAGCAAGATTTGTTATAGCAAAAAACATCCTAATTTAGAAGAAAAAGGCTATTTTCTATCCTGCTTTTGACCCTCTAACTCAAAAAATATATATTTGTTTGCCTCTAGTTCAGTTTAATTAATTAAAATGAGCTAAAGTGAGATGATATTTTTTAAACCTTTGGTCACAACTTAATTGAATTGTGTTCAATCTACCTAATATACTTAAAACTGAAGTTTAGTTAACTTATTATTTGTGTTACAACTACATGAATCATTCTTATTAACATTGAACTGGGCAGTGGATCTGTAGGTCCTATCATGCTTTTCAAGGGACTGCGAGATTAATTGTTATTTTCTGTGTTTTTCAGTAATGGGAAAGATGTTGGTATATGTGTTTAATGTTAAGTTATGTTGGACATTTAGAGGAGTTTTTGTATTTTTTTTTTTAATTTTGTGGTTACCATTATGCAGAAGAGTAGCGCTTCTACTTACTGGGCACTCAGTAATCAACATTAATGTAAAATAGTAAACCAGACTTTACTTATTTGTTAATTATATATGTTGTATTTGAATGTAATACAATTAAGTCTCAGAAAATTAATAAAAATATTAAATTAGACAAACATAGAAACAATTTAATAATATTAAGTTAAATGTACTAGAATAAACTAATTTAACCTAAAAAAACTAAATTGTGTTGACACAACTAAACTGATTTATTTTGAATTTACTAAATTAAATTGTGTGTAAAAACTAAAATTAAATAAAAAAAGGGCCAAATTTTGACAGTAACATGGTGTTTTCCATTAACATTAACAGCAATATACCGTAGAAAACAATGCATTCTGGGTGATATTTGTCATTTTCGAGAAAGTAGCCAACTGCAGTAACTGCAAATACCGTGAATTAATACCACTCAAAGTCAACACTCAGAGGCTGTGTTCCAAATCACACCATATAACCTAATTTACTATTTTCTACATTAGTTCACCAATATAGTCCACTTGACTGAGTGAATAAAAACAAGTGAGTTAATTCAGATACTGATGAACACCTGCTGTTAACAATAAGAATCTCTGAAGGAAAGACGAAGAACAAAAAAATATGAAATCAACGGAAGATAAAAGAAGACATTAAATCTCCAAAGATCTCAGCAGAGGAGGATTAAACAACTCCACAACAGCATTACCAGCTTCACTTATTACTAACCAGATTGACTTTATTTCTGTCATCCATCTACAGAAGTTCTTATTAAAAAGTGACAGAGGTTTAAATTTTATTGTTTTATTTGATGTTACCATGATGGTGATCAGTGTTTGCTTCATTTGGGCTCTTGACCCTTGACTTTTGAACATTAGTTTTTCTGGCAAAAAAGCTAAAATGGGATTAGATGACAGTGACTGTTTATGGTCACAGTCATCATCTAGAGTGTTTATATACTTTATATTTTATATACTAGTATATATATACTTTTTAACTACAATTGTTCGGATTGAGCTGATCTGCAATGCGCCGGGAACTACCTAATCACGCTTGAAAAAAAAAACCTTTAGGCTTTAAAAGATTTAAATACAAAGGATACGCACACGTAAGGACCATTTTAAACAATAATATGACACAAAGACATAAATATGTCATTCAACATACAATACAATTTGAACTATCCTCGTTCGCACGGTGACCTTTCAACGTGATGACGTAGTTCCCGGCGCGTTGCTGTCAACTGGCTAGATGTGCCGCATCTAGATTAGGCCTATTTCACAAAATGGCAACCGAGACCGGAAGTAGGGTAGCGATACTTCCGTTCGCATCGCCGCCCGCTACGATCGCCATTCATTCTCAAAATGGACTGTGAACAGCTTGTTTTCTTTTACTGTCTATGGTTTTCTCTCTCAGTCATTCATATATCTGACAAAAGTAAGAATAGCAGATGTTGTCCGTTTTGTTGATAGTTTTCAGGGAGCTGTGAAAAGATCAAAATTGGACAAAGGTAACAAATTCTTGACGTTTGCGTACATAAACAAAAGTTCCATTCATTTAAATGGCATGACACTTGATGACTAAGCTCACACTTAAATAATTAAATAAAACTAAATAAATAAATACATTGAATTATGTCTGATTGAGTGAAATGTAGTGGCTTTTGTTAAAATCTCATGTTATTAAGTGTTAGTTTGTCCAGAAGATTGCTGCAATCTTCCACTATTATGGCTCATTTTTCATGTTACCACCATGAATGAAACTAAGAATTGTACATTATGGCTCATTTTTTATGTTACCACCATGAATGAAACTAAGAATTGTACATAAAAATTCAAAGTTAGGTCGAATTAACTGTAAGGAAAGATGTACAATTCTTAGTTTCATTCATGGTGGTAACATGAAAAATGAGCCATAATAGTGGAAGATTGCAGCAATCTTCCACTATTATGGCTCATTTTTCATGTTACCATCATGAATGTGTCATATCTTTAAGATGAACGACAGGAAGCAAATGCAAGTTAACAATTTTAATGAAAGGTCTTGGGAAAACAGTGCAAGCAGATGTGAAAAGGTGACGCAGGGACTTCGGTGGTCAGGATCCGTGATGAAGTGCAGTGAAGAGGTGACGGTGAGACGACAGTTGAAACCACACGACGAAGACGAAGAACAAGAACACAAGGCAGGAACTGGACACCAGAACACCAACACAGACGACATCAAACAACGATCTGACAAGGATGATAGAACAGCGGTAAGTATAAATAGAGTGGTGAGATTGATTGCAGCTGGTGATGTGGATGAGGATCAGCTGAAGTGGATCAGGTGATGTCATACACTCACGCCCACTACACACGTGCATTCATACCACAACATAAACACGAGACAAGAAGGAACAGAGAATGCGTCTACCGTGACAGTACCCCTACTCCTAAGAACGCCTCCTGGCGTTCCCAGACTCCTTACCCTGTCGATTGTAATCATCGATAAGGGAGTGATCCAGTATGTCTCTAGCAGGCACCCAACTTCTCTCCTCCGGACCGTAACCTTCCCAGTCCACCAAGTACTGAAATCCGCGTCCCCTCCGCCTAGAGTCCAGAATACGATTAACCGAATACGTGGTCTCCCCATCTACGAGTCGCGGTGGGGGAGGAACCGGGGCAGGCGGATTAATGTGAGAATGAAACACGGGCTTCATCTTTGATACATGAAAGGCGGAATGGACCCTCCTGTACGCGGGAGGTAACTTGAGGCGGACTGCCACCGGACTAATGATCTTGGTGACAGTAAACGGGCCAATAAATTTGGGTGCAAGTTTTTTAGAGAAGGTGCGAAGAGGAATGTTCCTGGTTGAAAGCCACACTTTTTGACCAACGACGTATACGGGAGGCTTTGACCTGTGGCGATCGGCCTTAGCCTTGGTGCGCGCCCCCACCTGGAGTAGAGTCTCACGGGCTCTAGTCCAAGTGCGGTGACACCTCTGAACAAAGGCGTGAGCGGAGGGAACCCCGACCTCGGATTCCAGACTGGGAAAAATTGGTGGCTGGTAACCTACGCTACACTCAAAGGAGATAGGTCCGTAGCAGACACTGGCAACGTGTTGTGAGCGTACTCCACCATGGACAGTTGTTGACTCCAAGAGGAAGGATTCTTGGAAACCAAACATCGCAACACTCTCTCCAAATCCTGGTTGGCTCTCTCGGTTTGGCCATTGCTCTGGGGATGAAACCCCGAGGACAAACTAACCGTCGCCCCCAGTAATTTGCAAAACTCTCGCCAAAATTTGGACACGAACTGGGGTCCCCTGTCGGAAACCACGTCAATCGGAAGGCCATGTAAACGAAAGACGTGATCTACGACCGTAACCGCTGTCTCCTTGGCTGAGGGCAATTTAGGTAAGGGAACAAAATGGGCTGCCTTCGAGAACCGGTCCACTACAGTCAAAACGACTGTGTTACCCTGAGAGGGCGGGAGGGCGGTGATGAAATCTAGAGCGATGTGGGACCAAGGTCTCGAAGGAACCGACAGCGGCTGAAGTAACCTGTCTGGAGGTCGATTGGAAGTCTTACCAGTGGCACAAACCGAGCAAGCCAAAACAAAATCGTGAATGTCGCGAGCCATAAGTGGCCACCAAAATCGTTGCTTGACTAAAAAGCTAGTATGATTAACTCCTGGATGGCAAGCCACGTTGGAGCTATGACCCCACTGGATAACGTCAGACCGTAATCCCTCCGGCACAAACAAATGATTCGGTGGGCAACCGGGCGGAGGTGTTACCCCTTCTAAGGCTTTCTTGACCCTTGATTCGACCTCCCATGTGAGTGTGGAAACGAATAGCGTTTCGGGCAAAATGCACCCGGGAGTAGACGGGCGTTCAGAAAAATCAAATATACGAGATAATGAATCGGGTTTGTTCTTGGAACCCGGACGGTATGAAAGAGAGAAATCAAAACGACCGAAAAATAATGCCCACCGAGCCTGCCTGGAGTTCAATCTCTTGGCGGTTCTAATGTATTCTAGGTTCTTGTGATCAGTCCAGACGATAAAAGGTACCCCCGACCCTTCTAACCAGTGGCGCCATTCCTCCAACGCTAACTTAACTGCCAACAACTCTCTGTTGCCAATGTCGTAATTACGCTCGGCTGGGGATAAACGATGAGATAAAAACGCGCAGGGATGCATCCTGTCGTCTATGGAAGAGCGTTGGGACAACACTGCGCCTACTCCCACCTCTGACGCGTCGACCTCCACCACGAACTGACGTGAAGAATCAGGGGCGACAAGGATGGGGGCTGAAACAAAGCGGCCTTTCAGTTTGGAGAACACAGCCTCAGCTGTGTCTGACCACCTGAACGTAGTTCTGGGGGAGGTCAAGGCAGTAGGAGGTGTGACTAGTTGGCTGAAATTGCGAATAAAACGTCGATAGAAATTGGCGAATCCCAGAAACCTCTGCAGGGCCTTGCGGGAATCTGGGCTTGGCCAATCTACCACAGCCTTGATCTTCTCAGGGTCCATCCGCATTCCCTCAGATGAAACGATGTACCCTAGGAAAGGGACTGACTGTGCATGAAAATCGCATTTCTCCGCCTTGACAAAAAGCCCATTCTCTAGCAACCTCTGAAGCACTCGTCAGACGTGTTGCACGTGTTCCTGGAGAGAAGAAGAAAAAATCAATATGTCATCCAGGTAGACATATATGAACTGATCGATCATATCTCGCAACACGTCATTGACCAGTGCCTGGAAAACTGCCGGGGAGTTGGACAGCCCGAAAGGCATGACCAAATATTCAAAATGCCCCCTGGGGGTGTTAAAAGCAGTTTCCCATTCATCCCCCTCCCTAATGCGAACCAAATGATAAGCGTTACGCAAATCCAATTTTGTGAAGATGGACGCTCCCTGCAACCTCTCGAAGGCTGAAGACATCAACGGCAAAGGATAAGTATTCTTTACCGTGATGTTATTCAGCCCTCGGTAATCAATACAAGGTCGCAGAGAACAGTCCTTCTTCCCCACAAAAAAGAACCCCGCCCCCGCTGGATAAGAGGAAGGGTGAATGAACTTGGTTGCTAGAGAATCAGAAATATATTTCTCCATAGCCTCCCTCTCTGGAATAGAAAGTGAATATAACTTGCCCTTAGGCAGAGACTTACCTGGCAGTAAATCTATAGCACAGTCATAGGGACGATGCGGAGGGAGAGAAGCAGCACGAGACTTACTGAACACCTCCTTCAGGTCCAGATACTCCACAGGCACGTTAGACAAATCCCCTGCTTCCTCCTGAAAAACAGAAACAGGCACAGACGAACAGGCAGACACGAGACAGGACTTATGACATTCCTTGCTCCACTCCAGTACTGATCTATGGTGCTAGTCCACTCGGGGGTTGTGACGGATGAGCCAGGGATGTCCAAGGACGACGGGTGCAAGAGGTGAATCCATGATATAGAATGAAATAGTCTCAGAATGGTTGCCGGAAGTGATGAGGGTAATGTCTTCAGTAGAAAGGGAAATGGTGGGAAGTTCTTGTCCATTAAGTGTGTGAACAGCAATCCTGTGTGTGAGGGGTCTGAGGGGAATCTGAAATTTCTGTGCGAAAGTGTGGTCCATAAAATTACCTTCAGCCCCAGAGTCCAGAAGTGCTTGGCAGTCGTGCTGGTGGACTGACCACCTTAGTCTTACCGGGAGGAGCGTGGAGGTAGATGTAATCGATGATGAGGTCTTCCTGGCGGAGATCCCACCCGATAGTAGCCTCAAGTTTACTATCGGGCTTGGCCTTTTACCGGGCAGTTGTATGCATAATGTCCTGCTCCTCCACAATACAGGCAAAGGCCCTGGGACCTCCGCCTCTCCCTCTCCTCCCGGGAAAGCCGAGCTCGACCCACCTGCATGGGCTCGGGATCGTAGACGGGGCTGACCACGTCCCTGCCGCTGGATCGTGGAACGTCGATCCCTCCGAAGGTACGCAGAGCTAAGTCAATCAACCCGTTCAGTGTGGTAGGTAGATCCAGGGCGTAGATCTCTTTCTGGACGTGGTCAGTCAGCCCATGCAGGAACATATCCCACTGGGCCTCCTCGTTCCAGCCGCACTCTGCCGCCAAGGTCCGAAACTCGATTGAAAAATCGGAGACTGATCTTTCTCCCTGTCGCAGTTCCCCCAGCGTTCTGGCTGCCTCTCTTCCCGAGACAGCCCGGTCGAAAACTTTCTTCATCTCGGCGGCGAGGGTCTGGAACGAGGCGCAACATGGATTCTGATTCTCCCACACCGCCGTTCCCCAAAGCG
This sequence comes from Gila orcuttii, assembly GCA_026230005.1. Taxonomy (NCBI): domain Eukaryota; kingdom Metazoa; phylum Chordata; class Actinopteri; order Cypriniformes; family Leuciscidae; genus Gila; species Gila orcuttii. The sequence continues at coordinate 15,597,354 of JAPDVR010000024.1, read as the reverse complement.
CCGCCCTCCCAGTCAGCAGGGTGAGAACAAAAGCCACTTTAGCCTGTTCGGTGTCGAACGTACGAGGCTGCAGAGCGAAATGCATCGAGCAGCGGGTCAGAAACGCTCTGCAAAAGGCTGGTTCACCGGAATAGTGCTCTGGTACAGGAAGACTGGGCTCTGACTGGGAGGGTCTCTCTGGAAGTGTGGGAGGAACGGCCGGTGTGGGCGGCGCAGTGGGACCCTGTAGGCGTTGGATCTGCTGGGTGAGCTCGGACACCTGCGTCACCAAAGCTTGCACTGCGCGACCCGTGTCGCCGATCTCTCTCTGCTGGGAATCCATTCTCCTGATGCTGTGATGGATAAACTCTTCCATGGACCTCGAAGACGCACTCGCTGCTTCCATTTCTCGGTCAGATCGTTCTGTCATATCTTTAAGATGAACGACAGGAAGCAAATGCAAGTTAACAATTTTAATGAAAGGTCTTGGGAAAACAGTGCAAGCAGATGTGAAAAGGTGACGCAGGGACTTCGGTGGTCAGGATCCGTGATGAAGTGCAGTGAAGAGGTGACGGTGAGACAACAGTTGAAACCACACGACGAAGACGAAGAACAGGAACACAAGGCAGGAACTGGACACCGGAACACCAACACGGACGACATCAAACAATGATCTGACAAGGATGATAGAACAGCGGTAAGTATAAATAGAGTGGTGAGATTGATTGCAGCTGGTGATGTGAATGAGGATCAGCTGAAGTGGATCAGGTGATGTCATACACTCACGCCCACTACACACGTGCATTCATACCACAACATAAACACGAGACAAGAAGGAACAGAGAATGCGTCTACCGTGACAGAATGAAACTAAGAATTGTTCATCTTTACAGTGAATTCGACCTAACGTTGCTAGTAGGTCTAATAATGAAATTAAAGCAAATAATAAAAAAATGGTTAGACTAAAAAATTAAGTGAGTGATATTACATGTTTTAAAAAATCATGATAAAATCACATTTTACTGTCTGGGGTCCTCTTATGAAAAGAAAATATATATTCCCTATATATGAATGGTTTCACAGCATATTTGAAAATATACAGAATAATATATGGTGTTAATATATTACAATATATTGAATAATACATAAGGAATCTTCATATATTTAAAAATGTGAGAGACATTATACTTACTAATATATAATGTATGTAATTTTATATTCAGTAATACACTTCATAATACAGGAATTAAAGTTCTCCGTCGCTACGAGAGAGTCTACGACGGAATTCCGTCAATATCAAGGTTCCCCACTGTCCTTATGTCTTAAATTCACTTTTCATAATTTTAAGGCAATAAATATGCTCACATTTCTCAAAAAGTGTAATAAATGTCTTAATTTTAGTTTGAATGGGTCTTAAATTAAGGACGAGGTGTCTGTTCACCCTGCTTAGGGGGATGTAATCAAAGCCTGGACTAGAGCAAAAGCACGTTCCTCTCTGCACTCTAAGGCCGTGTGTCCACCAAAGCGTTTTTAGCCAGCTGAAAACGCTAGACGCTCTGCTGAAAACGCCTACCTGTGGGCGCTTGAGAGCGTTTTGGCAGCGCTGCGTTTTTAGAGTTGAGACGATTCGTTGCTATGATACAGAATATCCGCAGCACAGTTTACTTGTAACTGATTTCACAAATAATTTGTTTCATACTACAAATTTATTTTTCATCCATTTTGTTCGGTTAGCTCTGCTGGTCGTTGTTCAGAAAGAATGTTGTGACAGTTGGTCAGTGTGATATTTGTCCTGCCCCTCCTCCACTGTGATTGGACGGCTGAGTAAAAAGTGACAGTGATGAGCGCAGCGTTTTACCAAAAGTTGAACATTAAAAATGTAAAATGAACAGTAAAAAACGCCGGGCGCTCAGCGCTTGAGCGTTAAATACACGCTCAGCGCCTCGTTACGCTCATGGCGTTTAAAAAACGCGGCGCTCCCATTGAAAACAATTAGAATTTTACGCCAGGTGCGTGAAAAAACGCTTTGGTGGACACACGGCCTAAGCGTTCTGTTATCACTCCGCTCCTGATCCACTCCGGGTTTTCCAGTCCCACTCACGGGAAAAACTGCTCCGTGTTCACTCAATTTTAAAAGTTTTTCTAATATGTTTTATTTTTTATATCACAAACGTCTGAATTTATAATACTATATGTAATGGTTTGGAAAGTATTCTACACGTTTAATAAATGTTCCAGCAGCCTTTGCTTGCACAAGTAGGCTAAACAGCAGGCATGGCAAAGCGCACCCAGGTAAAAAGAAAAAAGGTAAAGAAAATTACAGAAAACAACTTCTACAAACAATTTTAATTTGCTAACAGTTAATAATAATAAATAAAAGTTCATGACGTGCAAATCGGATAACAATCAAGTGCAATATAAACATGTTTTGTGTCAGGGCATCACTCCATTTCAACATCTGCTTCCTCCACACACGTCTTTCTGCCGTCTGTGTCTGGCGTGATTTAACTTCTCCCCAGTTGTTCCATGAAACCCTGCAAAACACGGAAAGCCGTGAAGTGATAAATAGGGTTGTTTCTTCTTTGGGTTGAAAAGGTACGCAATAGTCTCGGCATTATTTTGTCCTCCGACTGCAACTCCTGCTCCTAGCGCTTTCACCAGTGAAAAGTTTACCCTACTTCCGGTCTTGGCAGCCATTTTTGTGAAATAGGCCTATCTCAGCTTTTTTTCCCCCATTTAAACAGCCTAAAATAACTATCCTACATATAATAACTTTTTATAGCATATATTTTAAAAATATATCAAAACACCAACAGATGAGCATATCCAAACGAATATAAATAAGCGAAACAACAATGATATCAAATAATATATCATATATGAGTTTAAATCTCTCACTCAGCTCAGCTCCGCCCTCTGTACTGGTGCACGCAGAGATTGACTGGATAGGGCAAAGATGGAGCTAGCGTTCTCATCCCTGGCATAGCCTACGTGAAAAACAAAAAAGGCAGCGCCTGTCAGTGGAGCACGATCTACGAGTTGCACTATCCACAATCTACCCCCGTATCAAGAGGCTGTGCTCGCAAAAGCAGGCACATGTAGCCTATCCCATTGAAACGCCCGCGACACAGTTCCATGTGTAAGGATGATAAAAATGATGTAATACATTGAATGGGTTGATGCAAGAGCACATCAGAGCGGAAAAGGATCAGACTACAGCAAATGTTTGGGATCCACCTGTGGATCTGGGCCACCTCAATGAGCCACAACGAGAGGTAGTTCATAAGATGTTACGAGAGGAGTGTGCCTCCTTTTCAAGAACAGATGATGATATTGGTTGTATAGAAAAACTTCAACTCAGTATCTCCTTGAAAGACACCGAGCCTGTAGCAAAAGCATACCTCTCTGTGCCTAAGCCACTTTATCGGGAAATGAAGGACTACTTGAGTGACCTCATCGCTCAGGGTTGGGTGGAGAAGTCTAACTCGCCGTACGCATCACCAGTCGTGTGCGTTCGAAAAAAAGATGGGAGTCTCCGACTCTGTATGGATTTTCGTGAAGTGAACAGAAAGACCCTCCCTGACCGCCATGCTATCCCCAGAGTGCAAGAGATAATGGATGGCCTAGGAGGAAATTCGTGGTTCTCTCTTTTGGATCAAGGGAAAGCGTACCATCAGGGTTTTATGGCGAAGGAGAGCAGACCCATAACCGCTTTCGTCACACCATGGGGTCCTCTACGAGTGGATCAGAATCCCCTTTGGCCTGATGAACGCTCCAGCCGCCTTCCAGCGCTGTATGGAAGAATGCTTGGAGGGGCTGAGGGATGAGATCTGTATCCCATATTTAGACGACACCCTGGTCTTCGAGGATCACGTTGAGAATGTGAGGACAGTGCTACAGCGGCTACGGCAGTACGGGATAAAGTTGAAACCAAGTAAGTGTGAAGTGTTCAAGCGTGAGGTTCGCTACTTGGGGCGCATCGTGTCTGCTGAGGGCAACAAGATGGATCCAGCTGATACTGCGGCTGTTAGGGCTTTAAAGGAGAAGAGGCCACGGACTGTGGGAGAATTGAGAGCAGTGATGGGGCTACTGAGCTATTACCGGCAGTACATTAGGGACATTAGGGACTCCCGCATTGCCAACCCTCTTTATGCCCTAATGGAATTAGACCCTGGCCCAGATAAGCTGAAGGACCGGAATATAAGGAAAAAAAGAGTGAAAGGGAAGTATAAAGGGACACCATCAAACAAGCCAATCAAGTGGGCTGAAAAACATCAACACATATTGGAGGGATTGATTGACTGTCTGGTTGAACCGCCAATACTTGGATTCCCAGATTTCAACAAATCGTTCATCCTACACACAGACGCGTCACAGCAAGGCCTGGGTGCAGTGCTATATCAACAGCAGGAGGGGAAGCCTCGTGTAATAGCCTATGCATCTCGCACACTGACCAAAGCAGAAAAAAACTACCATCTGCATTCAGGGAAACTTGAATTTCTGGCTTTGAAGTGGGCCGTTACCGAGCGCTTCCGAGACTATCTAATCAGCTCATCCTGCACTGTATATACGGACAATAATCCACTGACCTACGTGTTGTCGATGGCCAAGCTGAACGCAACAGGACATAGGTGGGTTGCTGAATTAGCAGACTTCGACCTAACAATAAAATATCGCCCGGGCAGAGAGAACTGTGATGCTGATGGCCTTTCAAGAATACCCTGTGACATAGAGACCATGATTGAAGAATGTTCAGAGGAAATGTCCTCCCCTTCTGTGCAAACTACAGTACAAGCTGTGGAAATTAATGTTTCACCCACTCTGTGGTCCATTATGGCTACTGGATGTGCGGAAACGGATGAGGACATGCCTACACCCCTTTCAAGAGCAGCTCTCCGTCAAGCTCAAAAAGATGATCAAGATATTGGCCCCATCTTTACCTGTAAACAGTCAAATGAGAGACCTGTAGGACAGCAGTTAAAATCATTCGGTGCACGGAGCAGGTGTCTTCTCCGTGACTGGGAGAAGCTCAGCTTTGATGGAGATGGGATACTTCACAGAAAGACTGCAACCAGGACACAACTTGTTCTCCCTGAAATATACAAGTCAACAGTTATGAGACAGCTCCACAATGACATGGGACACCAAGGTGTGGAACGCACAACATCACTTGTTCGGGATCGCTTCTTCTGGCCACACATGCAGAGAGAGATTGAACACTATGTCACTCAGACCTGTACCTGCCTTAAACAGAAAAAACCCTGTCGAGAAACAAAAGCTCCACTTACATCGATTGTCACCACTCAGCCAATCGAGCTTGTATCCATTGACTTCCTGCATCTAGACAAGTGTAAAGGGGGATATGAATACATATTGGTAATCGTAGATCATTACACACGCTTTGCACAAGCCTACCCCACCACATCGAAATCTGCCAAAACTGTAGCTGATAAGATATTTAATGATTATGCGCACAAGGTGTTGCACACCTTGCACATATTGCACAAGGGTGACCGGGTTCTCGTCAGGAATTTGACACCCAGGGGTGGAACAGGGAAGCTCCGAAACCACTGGGAAGATTGCATTCACAAAGTTATCCGTCAGGAGGGAAAAGACATGCCCATATATGAAGTGATACCAGAACAAGGCAAAGCGAGAGGACGTAGGATACTGCATCGTAACCTGCTGTTGCCGTGTGACCATTTGCCACTGGAAATACAACTGAAATCAGCTAAACCAAAAAGACAAATCACAGCATGGACCCGCAAAGGAAAGGAGCAACAACACCAAGAAGCAGACGTTGAGGATAGTGATGAAGATGACTATGGATACTATCCGCCCAGGGATCAGCCTCTCTCTGTGATACAGCCCGAAGTAGACACAGACAGTCAGGATGCTGACAAGGAAGTTGAACACCTTTCACAGGATTCTGAGCCTCAGCAACAGGACATTTGCCAGCTCGAGCAGGATAGTGGAGACACACTGACAGAGAGGGACACATCAGGACAACAGGAGATTACTGCTCAAGAGGACACTGCTCTGGAGGAGAGAACTTTTGTAGTGCAGTCACCTGTTCAGAGTGGAACCCACGGTGGACATGAACAGCGATACCAGCGACCAGTAAGAGAGAGACAACCTCCAAGAGTCTTCACATTTGATCAGTTGGGCAATCCTGGTTGTTACAGCACTGGACTCACAAGTGACACCATGCAGTGGTACCCACCAGCACCTTATAGAGCCATGCAAGCGGCAAGTGCATGGATGGCTCCAGTACAGCGCTTTGACTACCAGCCTGTTGTTGTACCAGGGTACTGAATGTGGAACACATACACACCCACAGACTCCCTCATCACACACTCACGAATGGACTGTTGAACAATCTGTGTTAACTCACTCGCACTCACATACATCACACACTCACGAATGGACTGTTGAACAATCTGTGTTAACACACTCACACTCACATACATCACACACTCACGGATGGACTGTTGAACGTACTGAGTGTTAACAATACACAGACACATTAATTCATTACTCAATGATGGACTGATGGACAAGCCGCCTGCTAACATATACACTACACACACTCCTGGACTTTTGAATAAGCTAAGCGCTTGTATACGAACGGTTGCAGAGGTTATCTGGTGACATCATATGTACTGTTTAACTGCATTCATCATTACCCATCTGTTGGTTGGGATGTCGAGGACGACATCTGTGTTGAAGGGGAGTATGTAAGGATGATAAAAATGATGTAATACTGATACATTGAATGGGTTGATGCAAGTTAAAAGATACTTAAATACTGATACAAAGTAAAAGATACTTAAATACTGATACAAGTTAAAAGATACTTAATATGGTTCATAAAAAGGGGCAAGTTAATAATCTTTATTTTATATCTTAATTTCAAAAAGTTAAAATGCTTCAAAAGTCATTGCATTGCTGCACTGTTTGGTTAAGAAATATTTAATTCATTTCTTTATAAAACAGGAGAAAGAAAATACATTTATGGTCGGTAGATCAGTAATCCATTGCTTTTTGGGTAAAGGAGGCTAAAGAGATTAATAGGATAAAAAGACGATATGTGTTTAAAATGCTGTCTTATTTAACTTCTATAACATTTTGGGGAAATGCACCTTAAATTACAATTTGCAGTGTTTGATTGTTTATATAAGTTTCACTTTCTTTTGCCGTAAGTTTAAGTACCGGTTTGTGATCGGAGGATCTGCTAACGATTGCTAATGCCTCGTTCAGCCTGTGTACGGAACGTGCGGCTTACGTTCGTCCATTACAACATTGGACTTGACTGAAGCCACATTGTGTCCGTGTCGTACTTTCTATTTCCCTTTTTACAGGGGCGCAACACATGCACAGATATTTTAGTTTCATTTTTAAAGTTATAAGGTCAGGTTTGAACAAAGCAAATGAGAAACTAAAGAAAAAGATGAATTGGAGTTGGTTAGCCTATTATTATTTAAAGAGTTAAGTGTCAATCTTGAAATGTGTTTTGTTCCAATGATTCCTAAAAGAGCCTGCACAGCGACAGGAAATATAAATTAACACAAAAAACCTGCCTATAGTGCCTTGCTTACCTTACACAACACTGACGGTGGACTTATTAGAGCGGTAGAGCGGCTGCGGATGATTTATGACGTCACACCCTTTCCTTCACCATACCTAGAGATTGGCATGGTTTTATTTCAGTCAGGCTAATAGCTGGTTTGATTTGCATTGAGAGATGATCTTATGGAAAGTACCCCATGCCAATCTCTAGGTATGGTGAAGGGTATGTGAGGATGTGGGGCTATTTTAATTCCAAAGGCCAAGGGAACTTTATCAGGATGCATAGTATCCTGGATCCATGAAATGACCTTTAAAAATAAAAAGCTGCCTGTCTCTATGGGAATTTAACATAGGGGTGTACTGACTTATGCACTCTGTATTTTAAGGAAGAACATTTATTTAATTATGATACATTATTCATTCACAAAGAAAATTGGTGTCCTTAAAGGCTGGATTGTTCCTATTTTTTTAAATTATGGCATTAAGATCAATTTCCAAAAGATTATTTTTTATTCCTCTTTTTAGTCAACTTTACATGGGAGTTTTCACATGCTAAGCACTTTATGAGAAGGACTTTATTTTCTTATTTAATATGTAAAATAAAAAAAATCACATTTATATATTCAGACACACACAGTATAAACAGTTTATATATATATATATATATATATATATATATATATATATATATATATATATATATATATATATATGAGCAATACATTCGTTAAAGTAGCCTAGTATTTATTAATCTTTGTTAATGTTAAAGTTAATATATATATATTCTGCTATTCATTGTTAGATCACTGCCTATAATATTAACATATACAACTTTTAATTTTAATAATGTATTAGTATATGTTGATATTAACTAATATTAATAAAGGCTTTAGAAGTGTGTTAGTTCATGTTAACTAATACAGTTAACTAATGTTAACAAATAGAACCTGGTGTGAAGTGTTACTAGCTGTTACATCTATTCACAATATACATTTGGTGAATAAATTCAGTGATAACTATGTAGTCAAATAGTTATGTAGTTCGATTTATATTTTCAGACATAACTATATTATCATATATACATTTATATATTCAATGTTATAACTACATTTTCAGATGTATTGAAATGGTGAACAGATAACATGAATTACATTACATTCTACCATTTCAAATGTCTAAAGTGTGAAACTCATCAACCAAATGAATGTTTCCTTTATCTTCTTCAGGGAAATGTATCACTGAATCACACTAATAGATCACTCATTGTGTCTTGAGTTGCTGAAGGAAACCACAATGGTCCTGGACTTTGGTTTCAGATGTATCGATAGAATCTTCATGAAAATTAAATATTAACTTTCCTCCGGTGCTCAGGCATTTGATTGAGTCTACTCACATCACGTTACGCTTAGAAGTTTATATAATTATTTTCAGTGGTAATTTCGGCAATTCTGAACACGATTCTGGCTTCTTACACCTGTGCACCTCAATGAACACATAAGCACTAAAATTCATTCATTTTTATTACAATGAAGACAGAAAACATTAAATTAATATATTACAGAGTATACACTACGGCAACAATATTAATATTAAATAAAATATCTTACCTTCTCCCAGACAAAAAAAAAATATATATATATATATATATATATATTAACTTACAAGAAAATCAAATCTTACCAAATAGTAAGACCATTTATAAAACTTATTTTTGGAGTTTGGTAGATAAGAGACAGCTTAAAAATAGCACTGAAAAAGACTTTGCATTGATTTGATCATAATGTATCAGAAGACTTTACAGGAAACATACAACAGAGTGGACTAGAACTTCGTATTATTAATTGAAACTGTTACTCTGTAATATGTCAGAGATATAAAGGAAGAACGTGCGGTTTTGAACAAGTAAACATTGTTAAATGTGCAGTAAAGACTGCCGGGCATGTGTTAAATCAGATACTGTTGCAGCTAAGAATGATTTGACAAATAAACAAGGACATGATTATGATTAGTTTTTGTCTTGGGTTTACAATGGAAGTCAGTTTGGGTGCTAAAAACAATATTATATTAATTAAAAATTACAGAAAAAAATATTTTGTATTGTAGTTCCTGCCATCAAATCAAAGTAAAATAAGGATGAAAAGGGTTTTTGTTGAGGATATTATAAGGAAGTATTGAGTGTTTCAAGAGGAAGTTTGTAACCTCTTACAATCTGATTAATCACATTTAGCTTGATGTTTAGCTGATAAGGTAACATTTCTGTACACAGAATACAGGTCTAATATCCTTAACAGAGTTAGATGATACAGATGTGATCTTTAACCAAAGTAACCATGCAAAAAGACGCAGACGGTGAGGAGGATAATAGCGTTAGCGTTGACCACGTTTCTCCACAGAGGTTTTTCAGTGGTGTCGGTGAGCTTCAACTTCATCTCCGCCTCCTGTTCTTTAGTCAGTTTAGGGGCATTGCCTTGATCAAAGCCGCAGAACCAGTTGTAGGCCTTCTTACAACAGCTGGGTTCCTCACGCACCTCTGCAGGGTCAAGAGATGAACGGAAACGGTGGTTATTGGTTATTAAAAGCTAATATGTTACATGTGCAATGTGATTTACACAAATAAGACATGTCTGGATCAACATCCTTTGTTTTCCTAGAACAAACTACAATCTAATCAATTAATCATGGCCATAACTAGTCTCAGCATCAGACGTCCACCCACAGACGCCCACAGACTGTTCACTAAACCATGTGATGCACGTTGCACACAAAAACAGTGAGTGTTACCTGTGCTGCCTATCAATGATTATGAATTTTGTGGCTTGTGCAGACGTACCTTCTGTTTCCATAGAGTTGGAATCCTGTTCATCAGTCCAGTCATCTACCTCCAGATCTATCCTCTCCTCAGTGTTGTTCCTCAAGTCCCAGCAGAGCCTGTACAGCTACACAACAACAAGGGGCCACAGAATGAGGGGCCGTGAGAGAGAAGGAGCTTTTTTATAGATACAAAATACAGCAACAGTATACATCTGCTTCATGTCTGTCTGTCTGTCTATTGATCAACTTAATGCTTCTTTTCTAAATAAAAGTAATAATTTATTCAAAAAGAAAAAAATATTTTCTACACACATATAATATGTGTATTTCAAGTAAAATGAGAATATTTAATATTTGTAAAAGAAAAAAGAAAAGGAAAATATGGTGGTACCGAAGCATGCTTAAGAACAGTGTATAATACTGAAGAGTATCAGAAGTGCTTACATGTTTGTCGTCAATGGGTTTGGTCATGAGGGAGATGCCCAGTATCAATATACAGGACAGGCCGAAGAGGATCAGTGCAAAATAGAGGTAGTGCACACCACAGATGATCGTGGGACAGTTACTGGGGCTCACGCAGCTGCCCGTGCCATAGGCAAACTCGGTTATCATACGCGCCAGACCCACCAAAAGACCAATACACAACCCATAGAAAGCGCCCTGTGAGGAAATATCAACACCAGGTGTCAATAGATAAAAAATGTACAGCAAGACTTTGAGCGGTTTTGAGAGAATTTTTTTTTTTTTAAATATCAAGCTGAATTTAACAAGCAAAAAACTCACTGGTTCATTGACTCTCTTGCAGAAAATGGCGAGGGTGAAGACAGCGGCGATGGGCGGTGCCAGATAACTAGTGATGGACTGAATGTAGTCGAAGAGCTGGCCGCTCTGAGCTGACTGAACTATGGGGATCCACGCGATACTCACGCCGATCAGAAACAGCATGAACAACCTGAACAACAGGCATCTCAGAGCTTAATCACAGCATTTTCTGCTCACAAGGTCAGAAAATCAATATGCAACACATACAAACAGACACGAGAACGCACCTCCCAGCAATCATGAGCTCCTTCTCTTTGGCTTTGGGACGGATCTTGGTGTAGATGTCCATGGTGAAGAGTGTGCTAGCACTGTTAAAGATTGAAGTGAGTGAACTCATCAGAGAGGCCAGCATGACAGACAACATCAAGCCTCTGAGACCTTCAGAAACACACACAGTAGTTTAGACCCATAACACCAGACAGATCTATCAAAGCATGTAAAGAGACAGAACTAGAAATATCAGGATATTACCGTTTGGCATCAGGTCCACCACTAGTTTCGGATAAGCAATATTAGTACAGCCCACACTGGCTCCACAATAAAAGTCACACTCTTTTGGATCCACACATGCAATCTCATCTAACACAAGCAAGAGAATACACAAACAGTAGTTTCACTAATAGTCTTTGACTGTTTACTGACCTTCTGATGCACATTGCATACAAAAATGGGAGTGTATTACTTTTGGATTGACAGAATTTCTTATCACAAAATAGAATTGTTGTGGAATCACTATCTTCAGATTTACCCCCCTGAAATGACACATCAAACAATGCTATTTATTAATATTATTAACTTTTATTTTTATATGATCAGTTTAGTTGAGGTATGATATTAATAACATATTAAAGAACGTTGTCATACAAAGTTGTCGTTCAACCACATTGATTAATGATGTCATGCAGGTGGTGGAGTAATAACTTCTTTTAACTAATCGGTTTGAGATTGAATTAATGCTTGGTTTTTTGCTAAAATTACAGACAAGGCAATTTTCATTTATTTATTTTTTATTTTGCTTTGTTTCAAGTTTCAACAACTGTGCGTTCCCTATCATTCAGTCACATTCGATGTTATGTCAGAACGAGCTGACGAATTGGTATCTCGCCTAAGAGCCCAATCACCTTCAAGTGTAAACAAAACAAGCCAATGAACATTGGCAAATGAGATTTGCATCGTGAACCACTCCCCGCAAGGCGAGTATAAGGAAGCATGCAGCACTCACTCATTTAAGCTTTTGCATCAGAGCCGAATGTTTCTCTTGATTCTGCTGTAGCTACAATCAACATTCAACAGTATTCTACAAACCCGGAAGTAGCTCTCCAGAGAGTGTTGTACCACCACTACACGGCCAGGACGCCGTCTTGGCTCTGAAGCGCAAAACTTAAATGAGGGAGTACTGCACGCTTCCTTATACAGTAGCCTATAGCCGCCTTGCAGGGAGTGGTTCGCGATGCAAATCTCACTCGCCAATATCCATTGACTTGTTTTGTTTACACTCGAATGTGACAAGATCCCAATTCGTCAGCTCGTTCTGACGTAACTACTCGGTTCCCTAATTCAGGGAACTGGGTTACATTAGTAAACAAGACGATGCTGTTTGCGAATTTTCGTTGGAACCATGGTTTTGGGAAACAATGACTCATTGAACTATGCTGATAAGGACAAAACTTCCGACTATAGTTTGCTAACGGTGCTTTTGGGAAATGCTATTTAGGCGATTGTTTGCTAGAACAAGATAGTTGCTAGATTCTGTGAGAAATACATGGACCAGACTATATTCTGATGGGCAAAAATATAGTTCTGTGAGACTAACAAAACCTAGTTGGCCATATCACCTCAAACATTAAAGTTGCCATATAATATCACTCAGTCAGGATTCAGTCAATGTATATGCTAACATTTACAAAATAGTTAATCCGTTGATCACTCATCTCAGCCAGGATGCTGCCAATCGTTCTCACCTGTGTACAGCACTCTGCTGATCATGCCAGGGAAAACCATGAGGAACATGGGCAGAAGTTTGAGATAACCACACAGGATGCAGCCAGCTTTCACATGGGACAGGTTCTTGGCAGACAGACAGCGCTGCACTATCACCTAAAACAAGATGGAGTGTTTGTGTGAAATAATCCAGAGGAACATTTTAGTGCTCAGAATCGTTTAGTCCAGTTATTGGCTGTTTAAATGACTGTTTAAAAAGTTTACAAGGGCTTGCTAACTTAAACCTTTAGAGTTTGATTTTTTTTTAATAGTTGTTCAAAAAATACACACCTGTTCAAAGGTTAGAGTTCAGAAAGATTATTTGAAAGAAGGTTTTTTAAAGAAGTCAAGTCAAATATATTTATATAGCGCTTTTCACAATACAGATTGTATCAAAGCTGCTTCACAGTATCAATCAAAACAACTTAACAATGTTTGTTTATTACTGGAAAAAAGACATCCAAGTTTGGTAGAGCTGATCAATGGTATGATTGGTTAATTAATTTGAATATCCCCAAGAAGAAGTCTCTTATGTATTTATTTAAACATTATTACAGTTTAGAATAACTGTTTTCCGTTCGAATATATTTTAAAATGTTATACATTCATGTGATCAAAGCTGAATTTTCAGCATCATTACTCCAGTCTTCAGTGTCACATGATCCTTCAGAAATCATTCTTATATGATGATTTGCTGCTCAAGAAACATTTCTTATTATTTCCTATTAAGTTAAATGGTGGAAATCATATTTTTGTAAGATTTTTTTGATGAATAGAAAGGTCAAAAGAACAACAATTATTTAAAAAAAGAAATCTTTTGTAAATGTAAAAGTCTTTACTATCACTTTTTGTAAATGTAAAAGTCTTTACTATCACTTTTGATCAATTTAATGTGTCCTTGCTGAATGAAAGTATTAATGTATTAGTTTGTATTAAAAAAATGTATTAATTTCTTAAAATTCTTCTTCGCCATTCTTCTTTTTTTTGTTGTTGATTTTTTCCTGCTTGTCATTTTGTTCAAAATTGCATTATATGCTTAATATTTATACATATATATTACATATACACATACATATACAAATAATACCTAGGACATTTAAGGTATAATAATTTCCCGCCAAAACATATCAGGTACCCCGGGTTAAAATGATACAGAATCAACACTGCATAGAGAAACAAAAACAGATGCAAATAAAACAATTGTTGAGATGCAGGTATGTGCGTCATGAACTATAATAAACTTTTATGGCTGTATTTTTCTCTATAGTGCCAGAGTGCAAACAAAGAATATGTAATACTGTTTGTGAGAACATAAACATCCACCTTTATGACTGATAAGACTTTTTGTGGAAAAAATCTTCACTAAACGATAAACTCCCCTCAGAGGAAGAACATCCCCATCACAATATATTTGACATGAGTGAATCTGTTTATGTCTCCATGCATCTTTTAAAGCTAAAATATTGATCAATTTTGCTAATGTCACCTAAATCACCAAATTACCAGTACTATAGTCTGAAACAATTAAGCATTAAGTCTTGTTAATGGGCTGTTGAACTAAACTAACGGTGGTGAGTATAGCTGCTTCTCTTTGGCTGTTTGTGTATCTTATTTAGTGGGGAGTGAATCTGTTTAAATGTCTCCATGCATCTTTTAAAGCTAAAATATTTATCATTTTTTATGGAAGTAAAATAATGCCAAATGTTTTTGAAACAAAAAGCCTGTTGAATTGTTCTACTTGAAAAAAATATGCATTGCATTAACCCTGCTTGTATTTTAATGCATTGTATTTTTAGGGCTTGCATTTTTATGGGCTGAAATTTAGCATGGTTGAATATTTAAGCTGTGAATATTTAAATTCAAAACATTTCAAACACATTTTCATTAGTAAAATTTCAATAATCCATATTCACCTTTCATATTTCACTTCCAAAATATTCAAACTGATTAAAAATTCAACCTATAATATTCAACAGGCGGTTTTCGGTCCATTTTATTTCGATTTGCAAATTCGCTTCCACAAATTCAGTGGTTCAAATTCGACAGTAAATTCAACGTTGACATCCAGGAACTGCAGGAAAAGCAGTAGATTACCGAGCATAATCTCCATCTGCTGTTAGTCGACCTCACCAGCAGGGGGTGCAAGCGCGTGTTGTTGACGAAGACCAGAGCAACAGTTAGAGCAAGCCATTCATTCATAAAAACTCATTTACAACAATGTAAGTGTATCTGTGATTATTATGTTTCATGTGAAATTCAGTGTCTTCACGATTACTTTTCCTGTGTAGTCTACATGCATCTCTACCGTGAACGAGATTATAATGTTATTGCCCCGATGCGGATGTATAGGCTACAGATCCAATGTTACATTTGAGTTTGACATATCTATTGGTTGTTTAGTTGCCTCAACCTTATATTGCGGCGATGTGCTGCATGCAGTAGGCTAGGGTTTCCCTCAATAGGTCAGGATTCCCCTGCTGGACATAAAACGCTTAACGTAGCTTAATGGACTAATACAGTGATATAAAAGACCAAACTCGCAGGCAAGCAGAAGGACTCAGAATATGAACTTAACGCGCAAAGTTTAAAGCTGAGCGTTTCTCAGTGATACTGGCATAAATTGGCTTGACATTGGACATTCGCACATTTAGGGACCGTCTCTAAAGTTACATACGACATTGGTATACACGTTTCTAACTTCAATAGCATTTGAAGAGAACGACTTGCAGTCATAAAACCAACTGCAATTTATTCAAATAAAATGAAGTTTGCTATTGAAGTTAGAAACGTTTAGGCCTTTAGGACTACCAATGTTACTTTAGAGACGGTCCCTAAATGTGCGAATGTCAAGCCAATTTTACATTTAGTCATTTAGCAGACACTTTTATCCAAAGCGACTTAAGTTACAGTTAAACTAACAAAATATAGGACAACAATATGAAAGTGCTATGACCCTTCCCAGATTAATCATGTATGTAGGAATATTAACATGTATGTAGGCATACTTCCCCACCCCAATAAGGTGCGAGTTTGGTCTTTTATATCACTGTATTAGTCCATTAAGCTACGTTAAGCGTTTTGTCCTGATGGAAGGGGAATCCTTGAGTATGATGAGGTATTGAGGGAAACCAATTATAATACGTTCATGGTAGAAAAAGTTGATAACATGTAAGGCTACACAGAGAAAGTAACAATGAAGTTAATGAATGAAACATAAAAACAGCTTTTGTGCCTATATCATCTTTTCCGCATATATACTGACCCAGATAATCATCACAAAAAACTTAATGCATGCTCAATTGTTGTAAATGAGTTTTTATGAATGAATGGCTTGCTCTAACTGTTGCTCTGGTCTTCGTCAACAACACGCACTTGCACCCCCTGCTGGTGAGGTCGACTAACAGCAGATGGAGATTATGCTGGTAATCTACTGCGTTTCCTGCAGTTCCTGGACGTCAACGTTGAATTTGCTGTCGAATTTGAACCACTGAATTTGTGGAAATTGAATTTGCAAAGCGAAATAAAATGGACCGAAAACCGCCTGTTGAATATTATAGGTTGTATTTTTAATCAGTTTGAATATTTTGGAAGTGAAATATGAAATTATGATTATTGAAATTTTACTAATGAAAATGTGTTTGAAATGTTTTGAATTTAAATATTCACAGCTTAAATATTCAACCATGCTAAATTTCAGCCCATAAAAATCCAAGCCCTAAAAATACAATGCATTAAAATAGAAGCAGGGTTAATGCAATGCATATTTATTTCAAGTAGAACAATTCAACAGGCTTTTTGTTTCAAAAACATTTGGCATTATTTTACTTCCATAATTTTTTACTAATGTCACCTAAATCACCCAATTACCAAACTAGGGCAACCAAACATGGGAGTCTGAAACAGTTATGGATAATTCTTAGACTATGGGCACTTTCATGTCCTTTGATCACATTTTATAAAAAAACATTTAATTTAGAAAAATTCACACTTTCATATTTAACTTTACAATGAAAGTACTTTTGAAACTTTTTACTGATAGTCTACGATGATTTTTTCACCTTTTTAAACATCATTATAGATGCAAATATTGCTGTTTTGTGCTTGTCCCACACCCAGACTTCTGATCTTCAATAATGAAAAAGATTAAAAAAGATAAAAATGATTTATCTATTTTATTTTAACAGGACTGTATACAGTATCAGTAAAATAATCAAAGCATAATTGTGGTATTTAGGGTCAGACAACTATTAATGTGATTTTATATACAAAATGTAGTTGTCCCACAGTATTGCCGTCATTTCTACCACAACGCTGTAATGTCCCTTTTAAAAGTTTTTTTTTGAAAGATTGTTTGGGTAGTTTCTATGGAAATGAACAATGACATCACAGCACATGTCTGACATGGAGGAGATTTTTAATTTCTTCACCAACTTGGAGAAGAAAACTCAAGGTAAATATTGCTTGAAATGAAAATATTTTTATTGTATGTCATTTCCAAACATGGCGTAACATCAATTGAGTTTGTAAATAAATAGATTTTTTAACATAAATAGATGTATTTTGCATGCATATAATGCTAGCTACCAATTCATAGCTAATCTGTAATACTAGCTTGGATTTTTTTACAAAATACTGCAGGATGATCATTTCAGTAATACTATTTTTAAGATGCCGCGGAAGTCAACTGCAGAAAGGTCTCAGTCCAATACCAAAACAGAACCAAACAAACTAATGACTAATGAGATTAATGATTTGTTAAATGGAATTGTCTGTTTCAGAAAGTTTCAAATAAATGTCTTCTGTTTTTCTACATGGACGTCCATTCATTGTCATTTCCACAAAGCTCAGTCATTTCCACCCCCTCATAACTTTTTAAAAAATATTTACAAAATTCTAATCACTCATTAAAAACTTCTGCATAGTTTATGAGATAATGGTCCACTTAATGTAACGGCACAAGTAGTTATTTTTCTTAAATGTATCTAACCAATCCAATATTATATTTCAGGTTGTGGTGGATGTAAGCTTTGTGTTTGGGCCTCATGACAATTAATTGACTTAATCCACAAATCTATGGTAATTGCAATATAGGTATAAACTGGTAATACTATGTGTGAAAGTGGTCTTACACTGTTAAGAAATGATCTATATCATAATATTTTAAAATAATAATCAAATATTTACATGTGATGGAAATGACATTTGTTCAGTGCGGATCGGAAAATATGTCAAAAAACACCAATTTGTCTTATAATGTTAGTGCGTTCTCTCATGGATCATTAAACTAGACTAGTTATATTTAACTGTTAGACTTTGACAATTTTGATTTGAACACTTTTTTCCTCCTCAAGTTCACAAGGCCAAAAGTGCCGGTAGTTGAAGAACCACCCTTATGTTTTAAGTCTTCAACAGAACTAACTTAACTGTGGTAAGTCTATATCTGCTTGTTTGTGTCTCTTATCTTATTTAGTGGGGACTAATCAGGGGTCAAACTAAAAGCATGTCTGTTTAAGCTTAGACTCGCTCTGACTAAAACAAGAAACGATGTTCATCCTGAGAAACTCAAGGTAGAAGTGCAGTTTGTCGTCCAAAAGTGGACACAGAAGACATTTAATTTGTATGTGTGTGAATGTCTTAGCATGTGTATAGAATATACCTCTTATGTCCAAAAAACTAATACACACAGAATAAAGCAATACGAGAAAGTAGCCACAATCTAAAGTCTTACTCCACAAAAATGAGTCAGCAGCCTTAAAAAATAACCAGTACCTGGTCAGTGCACCAGTACCAGGCAGCCTGGATAGTAAGACCAAAGATCAGTCCGGGCCAGGGCAGATCGCCAGAAAGGGGGTCTCTGAAAATGTGAAATGAGTCCGCACGAGGGGTGTAGCACGCTTCACTGATGTTTGCACCCACCACTGACGGGATCGCATTCATATAACGGTCCTTGAAGCTCTCATAGCCTCCGACCTCATTGAACGCTGAAAGAAAATGGTTGATGTTGAAGAAGCAAGTAGTCATTAAGCAGACTTTTTTTTTTTTTTAAAAAAAGCTTAAAGTACAGGACAAAAGTGAACGGACGTACCAAAGCCCATGAGAATGAATGATCCCACAACCATGATGATGGTCTGCAGGGTGTCTGTGTAGATGACTGCAGCTAGACCACCTGTAGGAGAAACAGGGAAGGTTTTTCAAGTAAAAAAACAACAACAAAGCAACTGAAAAAATCAAGTTTTTAGAAATGTACTTTTGGCAATCATGTTAGGTGCTTTTTTATTTATATATAATTGTGGCGAGCAGGACGAGGGCCGTGGGAGAACGGCACAAGGCCGGTGCCGTGATTACTGATGAGCAACACCTGCGCGACGCACCGGTCTCATATCTCTTACGGAGGAGCGGAAGCATAAAAGGAGGAGCGACGACAGTGGAGATCGAGAGAGGCCAGGCCTGGATCTTACTTGATGTTTTGTTTTATTTATTTATTAAAGTCTTTAAATGTTCGCCGGTTTCCGCCTCCTTATTCCCGCAACATCTAACCTCGTTACAATAATATTGTAAAGAAACTTTAAATTTAATCACTTTACAAATGTCTTGTGGGGTCACCATTTAGTAAAAAGTAACCACATATTCAGTAACACTTTATTTCGATGGTCCACTTTAGAAATTTTACTGACTGCAAATAACTTTGCAATTACATGTCAGCTACCAGTTATTAGAGTATTAATAGACTGTCTGATTAATATCTGCTAACACTTTATTTTGATGGTCCACCAACAAACATTCTACTGACTAAAAGTAACTTTGCAACGACATGTCAACTTATTCTACTTGAACCCCTTGAACACCTAACCATAACCTAACAGTCTACTACAGTCTACTAATACTCTTGTGACACTGTCACATATGACACGTTTTAACCGCTCTATATACCATATATTAATGATTTTATGTATATTAGAGTTTTAATAGGTTTACATGTTGTCTTGTTTTATATGTCTGTATGTCTTTAAATGATCATAGGTCTACTCATGTGATCATGCTTTCCAGTCATGTGATCACTCACATGACAGGAAATAGGAAGTACACAGCATAAAGGAAGCAGCATGGCATGAACACCAAGAGCCTGGACTGTGGAGTTACCTTACCTTTTGAGGACTTACGTTTTGAGGACTTACCTTTCCAGAAAGCTAAAAATGTTAGCCATGACACCAAAGCTCTGAAGCGTGTGTCAAAAAAATTAAGCGATTTTCAGTTAGGTGTTGTATCGATGCTTGATTTGTTCTATCAAAATCACGTGACCAATGACGTCAGAAGCTTCGTTTCACACACACCAACGTGACTGCATCGTACTCTGATTCAAAGGTTTAAAAATGTGCGACACTGGGCACGTCCTTGTGGGTTGTTAAGGAGTATTGCGTTGCATTGAACTGTTTATTGTATTGTGAGAGTTTAATTGAGTTTATTCTATTGTGAGAATTTATTGTATTGTGAGAGTTTAGGAGTTTATCTGTATTGTTTTGAGTTACTAGGAGTATGAAATGAAATGGATTGCTGTTATGTATTTAATATATTGATTCGTTCATTTATTCTATCTATCCATTAATTCATTTTGGCTTCTAAGATTAATGCGTTGGTTGGTTGTGAAACATTTTGCGACGCAGCGCTTTCCCTCACTTTCACCAGCAGATGTCCTTGTCGTGCTCTGATTTGAAAAGCATTGAGTAATTAACCTTTTTCTGATACAATTGTGTTGAAAGCTTTGCTGGTTCAGAAAGCTTTACTTCGCCATCACTACAAAAAGAGCACTTTATTGGATTATCGCTGTGGACTGTGTATACACCGGTGGACAAGTTCACATTGGGACTATCAACACACTGGGACTCATTCGGTCTGTTTTAGGGTATACTGTTATGTAATGCTTTTAACAGACTGAGGTTTCCTGGTTTTACTGTGTTGTTTTAAGATTTATGTGAACATTGTAAATACTTTTTAAAGCACTCTCAACCTCACACAGTTTAATCTGACCCTAATTTTAACTCTTGTGACTCAACCTATTGGGATGATTGTTACACTCTAATGGGAGTTAGCTGAGATGTAGTTGTCATTTTTGTGGAGTAACACAAAATTACTTTATAGTAGTTATAGTATAGTATAGTAGTTAGTAGAATGTCTAAAGTGGACCATCAAAATAAAGTGAAACCACATATTTTCCTTACACCTTGAATACATGTAAGTGTATATATCTTAATCGGTATTTTCAAATAGTATTTTTTTCACAATTTTTCTTGCCCTAAATTGTGTTTAACTGCACTGAATGTGCACTTATAGTATACTTCTAATCTTAAAAGTGTAGGGTGAGTGGGCGGGCGTCCTGATGCTGGACATGATGGTCAGTGGGGAGCAGTGACCAGGGCCGTGCCGGCAGGATGGGTAGCTTCCTGGGTGGCACTGGCAATACAGGGAGCCAGAATGGTACCTGTAGTTGATGGGAGCCAGAGAGGCACCAGTAGCTCAGGGAGCCATGGAGGTGCCAACAGTACAAGGACCCAGGGATGTGCCGGGAGTTCAGGGAGCTTGGTTTGGCCTCTATGGCCAGGGACATATAACCTATGGGGAGCTATGAGGTTATGAACTAGAGGAGATTCTGGTGTGGGCTCATGGGCTGGAGCGGACTCTGGAGCAGTCTCATGGCCTGGAACGGACTCTGATCAGGGGCTGGAGCAATCACTAGACTCTGGTCAGTGTCTTGAGCCATCACTAGACTCTGGTCAGGGGCTGGAGCAATAACTGGACTCTGGTCAAGACTGGAGCCATAACTGGGCTCTAGTCAGGGGCTGGAGCCATCACTGGGCTCTGGTCAGGGGCTGGAACCAGGGTGTGTGTGGCCCAAATGCACATAACTGGACAGGACAACATCTTCAAACCCATCAGGGCAGACAGGAAGGGCAGGCTCTGGAAAGGACTAGGGAATTTCTCTCACTATGACAGACTGGGACATTTCTCCCAATATAATGGACTGGGAAATTTCTCACTGGACTGGACTCTTACGGGAACAGACTCAGGAATTTCTCTCACTGGAACAGACTCAGGAATTTCTCTCACTGGAACAGATTCATTACTGAATTTTAGGGCTGAAACGGGCTCAATGGCTGGTGCGGACTTCACTGGGACAGACTCGGAAATCACAGGAAGAATTAGTGGTCTTTCAGGACTAGCTGGGCTGAGTAGAAGGGCGTAAAGAATATATTGCTCTAAAGTGTACATATTCAAACCCCCTTATGGCATCTTCGAGAACAAAGGTTCATCCAAACCTCTATGAAAAATCTCCATCAGCACAACATCTTCTATGTATACTGTTAGCCAGCTCCAGGAATTCCCCAGTGTATTACTCAATGCGGAGGCTAGCTTAAGTGCTGGAGAGCAACAAGTCAATTTGGCGGAGAAATTGTTTCATGGTTGTTGTGTTAGCTGTAGGTCTGGTCTTCTGTCATGGAATAGAAGGCGGCAAACACGGGTAATATCCAAACAGTAGTTTATTGCAGGAAAGTAGTGATGGGAACAGGTGAGTATTGAATTGCTGGATCAATGCTGAAATGCAGATGGTGAATGACAAATCTTATCAGTTGTACGTGAAATAGATAGCATACTTGATGGCAGGAGAGGACGGATGACTGGAGAAGATCGCACAGGTAAGTTTCTCAAAGGTAGGTGGTCAGGTTGGTGGTTCTTGGTAGGAACGACGAGGCCAAACAAAGGTGAACTGAAGAGTGACTGCTTATATGGTGTGTGGGTGATGAGTGATTATAAGTGGCAGGTGTGATGATGGCTGAGTGAGTGCAGGTAGCGACCAGAAGGGATAATGGGAAATTTAGTTCTGTGGTGACTGGGCTGGTGACTGAGGATTTTGACACTTACTGTAAGTGCACTTAAAGAGAGCACTTAAAGTCACTTTTATGGTTGTTTCTTAACACACTTGAGTACACTTTTGAAAAATACACTGTAATAATGCCGCATTAAACATTTGCTTACTTAAGGTTTCCTTGTATACAATACTTTGTATATTAATATCACTTGTACTTATACAAATAAGTACTGAGTAATATTAAGAAACAACATGTAATTTTAATTAGAGTTAGAGGTTGGTTTAGGGTAAATTGCTTGTAGTTATGCATGATTTACTGTTATTACTATAGTAAGTACATGTAAGATGTGTAACAAGGACACTAAAATAAAGTATTACCAAAAGTTTTACTTTAAAGTACATTTTAAATTATGTTTTAATAAGCTTTTGACATACTTTCTTTTGAAGTGTTGACTAACATGGTAAAGCACATGAACTTAATTTATAACAATTTTAACTGTAGTAAATTTAAAGGTAATATATTTATAATATATTTTAAATGTATTAAGCTGCAGCTTCATTACTACTAATTACAAATATATTTAAATACATGACATTGCATTTAACGTGCAATTAAATTCCCAAAAACATTGCGTTTAGTTTGCACTTAAGTATATTCTTTTCACACTAAAGTATTTTATTTCCTTAATAAGTACTCTTTTTAAAAGGATGCTAAAGTGTACTTCTTTTTCACAAAGGTGAACTATCCTGCACATCCTGATTTTTTCGAGTTAGACGTGTTCAAGGGTCAACATATTTAGTTGATCCTTGAACAACTTTCCTGTCCGAAAATTTAATCCAAACCATATCTCATCTCCGAAACCTAAGCATATCAATAAATTATCACTAAAACCAGAGGGAAATGATAGTTAAATAATAGTGATGTAGAAGCACCTAACCCTGGTTTAAAGCTTAAACTTGACACAAACTGTAAACTTGTCCCTCAGATCTGATTGATTGATTGGAATGTTGTTCCAGGATCAACAAAGATGACCCAGGTACTTGGTGAAATCACTGTTAAGAGTAGTGTCTTAAGTTCTAGTATGACCCATTAGCAGTTAGTCACGGGCAGTCAGTCTTTTCTGTATAAAGTTAGCCTACGTTTTTATGTAACTGATTTAAAAAAGCTATGAACAGTCTTAAAGAAAACAAATATGAAACTAATCTAACTTGTAAGATTAGTCTTAGAGGTTTATGCAACTGGCCCCAGGTTCTGCAAGCTATCCTTGCCTTGTCTTAAAATATCCAATTATCTGATATTTTAAGGACATATTGACTTTCACTCATGAGGGTCTGGAGGGGTCCTCTCTATGATTTAATTTCCTGTAGCCTATTGCTTTTTAATGCACAGTTTTACATGTTGGTCAAACCATATGACTTTGATTCGGCTGATAAATGTTTCAGCCCAAAAAATATTTCTCTAAAGCCTTAGTAACAGAAGTTTAGCAGCCATAGGACCACTCTCAGCCACAGCTCATGTACACATTTACAGCTGACAGGACGATGTCTGATTTCTTACAGTTTATTGATAGGCTGGTTTGTTCCTGAGATAAACCTATTACACAACAGACCATGACAGAAGTTTAAAGTCACAATGCAGCTTGCCTTGCACAGGCTTATCATCTATTTTCAGAATGGGCAATTACTCATAACACATACATATCACGCTACAATAAGTATCCCACTGCATGGTCCTACAACCCTAGACTCTCTGTTGTGGTATAAACTTCAGGAACTATATAAAAATCAATTTCGCATCCCTGAAATTACTATTTTTTTTAAATGGAACGCAGGGAATGTGGGTATAATGCATATATATATATATATATATAAATGGGTATAATGCATATATATATATATATATATATATATATATATATATATATATATATATATATATATATATATATATATATATATATATATATATATATATATATACAGTTGTAATCAAAATTATTCAACCCCCATTGCAAATCAGGTTTATTGGCAAAATTTACAGACTTTCAGCTGTTTGCAATGAACAAATCAAACAAAAGTTTTCAAAATAGCTTAAATTCAACTGAAAATGAAACTTTTAATGACTTCAGCAGTCTCAAAATTATTCAACCCCCTGAATAGAATCCCTCACAACAGTGCAAATCTGCAAAATAGGTGTTGTCTCAAGCACATCTGATGCAACTAATCAAGGGCTTCATTAGTTTTACCAGGTGTGCTTGAGCTAGAATACATGCAATTTCTTACCTGGCTAGGTTTGTTGAGTGTCACGTTTGACTGCATGTTAGAAAAGTAAAAAGAATGGCCCAAAAAGTTAATAGGAGATAGTATTGCCCTTCATTAACAAGGAACAGGATACAAAAAGATAGCAAAGGCACTAAATGTTCCTAGATAGACCGTTGGAAGCATAAATCGCAAATTCCAAGTTAAAGGAACAGTGGTTACACTACCTGGACGGGGCAGAAAAAGGAAGCTATCAATGGCTGCAATCAGATTTCTGAGAAGGCAGGTTCCTAAAAACCCTAGAGTGACTGCAAAAGACCTGCAGCAAGACTTGGTGGCCACAGGGCACTGAGGTTTCAGCTTGCACAGTAAGGTGGATACTAAACGCATGCTACCACTACTGACCAAAAAGCACAAGAAAAGTCGGCTCCAATTTTCTCAAAATTGTATAAATAAGCCACAGAAGTTTTGGGATTCTGTTTTATGGAGTGACAAAACTGGAACTTTTCTGCCCTATGGATCAGTGGTATGTCTGGAGGAAGAAGAATGAAGCATATGCTGAAAAGAACACTCTGTCTATAGTTAAGCATGGTGGGGCTCGGTGATCCTCTGCGGCTGCTTTGGATCCTCCTGGCACTGGAAACCTGCAGCGTGTGGAAGGCAAGATGGATTCATTGAAGTATCAGGAAATCCTAGGAGAACACGTCATGCCCTCAGTGAGGAAGCTGAAGCTTGGGCGTCATTGGACCTTCCAACAGGGCAATGATCCCACGAATTCCTCAAATACCAAAGACGTCCTGGAAGATTCTACAGTGGCCATCACAGTCACCTGACTTGAACCTCATAGAAAATCTCTGGTGGGATTTGAAGAAGGCGGTTGCAGCATGCAAACCCAAGAATATTGCTGAACTGGAGGCCATTGCTCGTGAGAAATGGGCTAAGATTCCTCAGAAACGCTGCCAGAAGCTGGTGTCTGGTTATACATCTCGTTTGCAGCAGGTCATGACAGCAAATGATGTTCTACCTAGTACTAAAGATGCTTGCCATGAAGGGGTTGAATAATTTTGAGACTACAGAAGTCATGAAAAGTTGCATTTTCAGTTGAATTTGGGGAAAACACTTAAAACATTTGTTGTGTTGAGCTATTTCAATTACTTTTGTTTGATTTGTTTATTGCAAACAGCTGAAAATCTGATTACAACTGTATACTGTCATTTACTATACAGTGCAATGTGCCATGGTAAAGTTTGCACTATTTACGTCAACAGACCTGTTACTGTATAAAGAGCTGTAATCAGCAGTAGAATAATCACGGCCAGGTAAATGTTCAGTCCCAGAGCCTGGTTGATAAAAATGGCTCCTGCAAACATGTCCGCCTGAGAAATGGAAAAGGGAGAAAAATTGTTTGAACTGTCCGTTTCAAAACAACGTCTTTATCTTTATAATCTAAACCCCTTTTAGTCTTACTTCACATGGCAATAAAAGATATTTCCACATGGAAATCACCGCCATTCAGACTATAACCTGTGTTAGTGCAGACTTTATGTAACGATTATCAGCAAACTAAATACAGAGGCTGGACAGACAGCACCGTATTGTGAAAATGTTGGCAGGTTCCAACTGAATTTTCAGTTAATCATTGTCAATAGACGCATAAGGGGGAAAATGAAAATGTAAGGTAAAACTTTATATAAAAGCATACTGTAAGGGAAAGTGTATATCTTTGATCTTTTGACTGGTGCACCAACTAGTTACAATGTAGTTTACTTAAAATGTTCTTGTACTTGATACGTGCATGTAGCTATAGTCTTTCATAATTGGTCAAAAAAAGCTGCATTCAGAATTATTAACAAGAGTAGCATGTTACTTCGCTGATAGTATGTTAAAGTATCCTTAAAGTATTGCATGACAGCTACCTCTCAAAGTACTAATATATTAGTATTTGATACCTGTACTTTTCTGTAAGGGCTGAGAAAGATTTTGGACTCACAGAGATTTTGGTGAAAACGTAGAGAAACAGGGACAGCACAGAGAGATAGATACGGATACGCTGCCCACCAAAGCGTTTCTTTAGGTACTCCGGCATAGTCACGACCTGCAGATAACGTCAATAAAGACCATAAAAATTATAACACAGTGATAAAGTACACAGTCATGTTGTGTAAGTAAGCAATATTTGAAAGATTTGTTCTGTAATGCTGGTTGGAGAGGAAGAAATGTAAGCATACCCCAGCCTTTATGTAGATTGGCACGAAGAGCCATCCCAGAATAATCACAACAACAAGAGCCTGAGAGGGGAAAAAATTAAAAACAGACTGTAACTACAGATATTTGATTTGATTATCTACACATAATCCAATCAGTGTGGTTATTGTTAACTAAAACTATAGGGTAACACTTTAGTTTAGGGTCCAATTCTTATTAGCATGCATATTACTAGGATATTGTCTGTTTATTATAAACCACATATTCATGCCTTACTCTGCATGACCATATTCTACATCCCTTAATCCTACCCACCAACAACTACCTTACTAAGTACTAATTAGCTGTAATTAAAAGTATATTGAGGCAAAAGTCGTAGTTAAAAGTTAGTTAAAGGTAAAACAAAGGTTCCAAAATAGGTGTCATAGAAGAACCATTTTGGTTCCCAAAAAACCTTTTAGTGAATCATTCTAAAAAGAAAATTTTTTTGAACATATTAATAATCTAAAGAACCTTTTTCCACTATAAATAAACTTTTGTGGAACAAAATGGTTCTTTATGGAGTCAATGATGCAGATAAAGAACCACATTAAATTTAACAGAATGATTATTTATCTTACACAAACCTCTCTCAAAGTTAATAAAAAATTTACTTTTGGATTTCTGAACAGACACTATAGGTGGAATGAGCGGACAAATCATCTAAAAAAAATGGTTCTTTTTGGAACGATTCACTAAAAGTTTTTTTGGGAACCAACATGGTTCTTCTATGACACCTATTTTAGAACCTTTATTTTTAAAAGTGTAAGGTAGGCAATTTGTTTTATAAATACTTTTAGTTACACTGGTTGAAATGTAAAGTACTTAAATTACTAAAACTTTAACTGAAATAAAAATAAATTATAGCTAAATAAGAATATTAAAACTAATAAAAATTACAAAAGCACATAACAAAATGACTAAAACTTAAAATTAAATTAAAATGAAACCTGAAAATGTACAAATAAAAGCTAATTTAGAAATATTAATAAATACTATAACTGTCACGATCCTGGTTTTGTCTTGTGTTTTGAGAGGACTTTTATGTTGAACAGTTCCTATTGTTTCCTTGCTCCCTTTCTGTGTTTGGTTCCTGTTTCCTTTGTTGTCTTGCCTGACTTGTTTTTTTTGTTTGTTAGTTACCCTCATTAGTTCCCATGACTACTAATCACCAAGACCTGTCCCTAATCAGCCCCTCATTAAGATGTCTATTTGAACCTTTGTGCTTCAGTTATTGTTTGTTGGTCATTGATCCTGTATGTGTGTTCCTGTTGTTGCTCTCCTGCCTTTGATGATTGGATTATTCTGCGTTTGTGTTTCTCGAATAAACTTGTGCTCACATATGGATTCTTACTCTCTGTTACACACGTTACAATAACACTATATAAATATTATTAAAATAACACTGATGTTTAATTGGTTCCTTAATATATTATTAATATCGTACCATAATAACAATAATGATAATAATGCATGGTATACTTTTATCCTTCTAATAAATAATTATACTTTTGTTTTTATTGTGTTGAAAAGCAGACATAAAATAATAATTAAAGTTCTGCATATCTGACATTTTTATCATTTGAATGATTAATTGTATTAAAAATTATCTATTGTAAATTATTCCTTAATTATTAATAAAATATTATTTATAAACATATTGCAATAATATAGCTCACTTATATGCAAAATACTTATAAAACATTATTTTTCTTTTCTTTTTCTTAAATAGTAGGCCAAAACATAAATTAATTACACACATCGTAATTATTACATATCATAAATGTAATTATTAGGCCTTTTTTTACACATACATTCCACTCAAAGCCTCCAATGGCGATACCAGCAGCTGCTCCAGTTCCTGCTATTCCCACAAAATGCCCACTTCCAATGTTACTTGCAAAGAGAGAGGCTCCAATCTGAAAAAAAAAAAAAAATAGTTTAAATACTTCAGTTGTAGTAACAAAACAAACATTTGATATTTAGTGTGAGGGGTACCCAACAGAAATCCATATCTAAGGAATCTGCTGCCTTTTTGCATGTCAGAATGGTTAAAAAGTCATCAGCAAAGGATTGTGGGAACTGTATGTGAAGCGTCTTGCTTCAGAATATATTAACTCTGTCTACTGTTTGACTATAACTGGCAATAAACTCACCATGATGACAAGCTATAAAACTGCTTCTTGTGCACAACCTGAGGTGTAACTCAAACAATAACGATTGGAACTATTAAAGTGGTAATAACAAATAAAAAGCTTCAAACTTTCATATAAAGTGAAAACTTTAGCATGGACCAAAGCATGATTGCTCCATAAATACTGCATGCATGAGCAAAGCATATCAGCTGTAATGAATTGTGGGTTGCATCTGGCATCAGTGCATTATGGCCCAATAAAAAAGATTTCATTCACCCTATCACGATATCAAGGTTCTGAAATGGAGGGGCAGTCAAGGTCATTATCATGCCATTTCTGTAATAAAGTGAAATCACTGGTCATGCTAGTGATAGATACATTATCAGCTCCTACTTTTATGGCCGTTTCAGTCTTTTTTACGTAGTACATTATGACAGAAAATCCACCACATTTTGCACACTGATTGATTACTATTGATGTAGTAAATGATCAGAGAATGTAATTTTGTTTATGTCCATCACATCTGGCGCACAAAACAAAATACTTTTAAGGTTTAAAGCTTGGTCATCCACCATCCAGGTCCATTTCCTTACCGGCCACCACACCATACTTCTGCCAGCCAGGAAAAAGCCTCCTACTGTTGATCGATTGGTCCGTACCATTGCCTTTGAACAAAAAAAGGGAATTAAATTCAGCATATGAAGAGTTCCAGACACTAAACACTTTAGACAAAATCACATTTGACTTCATATGGTGTCATACCTGCAGACACATTTCTCAATAACATTTCACATTTGTAGTCTCAAAGTGTTGATGGATTGGCGTTCTATCGCCTTGTTTGTTGCTTGATCAAATATGTTTGAATTTTCACAAGAGGTTTTAAAATGTTCTGTATTTCCAATGTTCAAATATAGTTGAATAAAAAAGTCATGCTAGTAATATAATGCACTCAAATAAAACTGTACCAAAAATTCATGAGTTGATTTGAGAATATTGTAATGTATTGTATGAAACATTTTAAATAGCCTAATTTAGTAATTATTTAAAAATATATATATTTTTAGTGTTTAATAGATAGAAGTATCATTATTAGTATCCACATTTATAACAAAAAAAGACCATTGCAACAATTATTTTTCCTGATTTCAGCATTTTTGCAAAAAAACACCCCTGTTGTATTCCAATTATAATATTATATTATATTAGCCTATATTATATTATTAACTTTTTGCAAAATCAGTCAGAATCCTCATTCTTCAAATTTATCTCACACAGCCCTTTTGCATTCATATGTTGTTGACGCAAGGTTAACAATTCACAAGTGTGTCAATGGTAAAAATGTTGGTGGATATAAACTATTGGCCACTTACCCATACTCCCACAGCCAGAACCACCAGAAAATATATAACAATCACCGAGATGTCCGCTGGATTGTTAATATAAATGGTGATATTTCTTTTGTTCTCATTGCGGAGATAAGAGAATCCAAAATAATCTGCCCCCATTTTGATGGTGTTTGAGCAGGGCAAGTGGAGCACCACACTGCGTCCCTCTCTGAAAGGATGGTAAAGAAACCTGACTCAAACATTCACCTGCAGGTGTGTGACCGTGTGTGCACACGCTTCCACTTATACTTGTGCGTCTACAGATGGGTGTGACCTCCTCAGAGTTAATTATACAAGTGTGTTTGTGACTTACAGCTGTCAAAAGCTGAGATTGAGAATTATTAATGATCCACTTATATAGTGGGAAGTGTGAGACTGGGTTCCTGTAAAGTGTAAAAGCAATTTCCTCAACCACATCACCTGCATCTTAATTAATGGGTTTCAATGATTCAGCTAAAGATCAACTCCTGCAATTTATGGTCCAGACATTAGTGTACACACTGTAACACTGGTTATAAGGACACCCTGAGGTGCAAAGTGGCATTGCAGCTTGAAGACAAAAGAAGTGAAAATAGCTGAAGAAACATCAAACAAAATTTTCTGGGGTGCATGTTCATTTATAGATCCGTTCATGATTAATGCAGCAAAGTTTGTTTTAAAGGGTAACTAAACACTAAAACAATTTTTTTTTAGTTAATGATCTGTAAGAATGGAGCATTATAAATGCTGTTCATTGACTCAAGTACATTTTTTGACATTTGGGTTTAAAGTTTTTTAATTCTACAATATATGGTGTAAAAACGTCTGAGTACTGCCCTCTTCAGGTTGAACGGTGGCTACTGCAGTTGAATTTTCCTATTGGAAGTTGTGGTACCCTCTGACGTCTGAGGGTACCAGCTAACCACACCCTTGCCTACAGAGAGATGCGTCTCAGGTGGAGTCAGGCTCTGACCAGGGGTTTAGTTACCCTTTAAAGTCTGTTTCTGTCTTCTCTGTCTGGACCACATGATCACATTTTTAACAGCAATAAAACCAACTTATCTGATCGTAGTCATGGTAACCAAAGACCCTTCTTGCCCTTGTTGGGGGATGGGACCACAGATCCCAGAGTGAGTTTTAAATATTATTTGTTAACTATAACAAATAATTGTGTCTGATTTGTCTCAGTTGTTACATATATTGGGACACTGATGACTCTATTTCTGGCTCTTTGACAACATCCTTATTGTACAACATCACTTTACAATGAACAACATTTATAAACAACAACAGAACTGATATCTTTTTGACATTATTTTTCAATGTTATTTAAAGTACATTATGATAAATACTTTGCTTGTTACATATACGTGCAACATTTCAGCCATAAAAACATTATGCTAGCTAGTTTGTTTATTACCTGCCTAGCGATGTATGTTTATGCTGAAATATAATTAAATAATGGTTTGTATTTTAAAAAATATCTATAGCATGTCATTATGTGTAGTGAGTTGGCTCAAGTGATTTATGTTTCGCACATCAGAACTTCCGTTAAGGGAGCATAATAAGTGAGCATCCGAAATCGCATACTTCCCTACTATAAAGAAGGAGAAAAAAAGTAAGTGACAAAAGAAGTATGTCCGAAATAAAAGTAACCAGATGATATCTACTACTTACTTTTAACACTTTACAATCCCATGAGGCCACGGGAGAGAATTTGTAAATGGCAGTGAAGCGACGCAACTGACGCTGGTAGGTCACATGATAATGTAATCCATCCGGACTACATTCATACTATTTAGAACATACTTTTTTAACGGCCGCTTAGTAATTACTTATTCAAAATAAGTACCTACTCAAGATAGTAAGCGATTTCGG
The DNA here is from genome assembly GCA_026230005.1 of Gila orcuttii. Lineage (NCBI taxonomy): Eukaryota > Metazoa > Chordata > Actinopteri > Cypriniformes > Leuciscidae > Gila > Gila orcuttii. The sequence continues at coordinate 15,564,451 of JAPDVR010000024.1, read as the reverse complement.
ACGCAGCTATAGTGAGCATCGATACTCCCTTATTTTCATGGTGCATTGTGGGACTTTTTATGGAGTGTTTTAGTGCGCTGGAAGGCTTTGGCGATGTTGAGACCGCACTTAAAATGGCTAAAACCCTGAAAGTGCCCTGCCTACTGAACAAAGGAGCTGATTTAGGAGCTGGGATATGAACTTTCACGACAGCGCTATAGCATGAACCGTACATGCTATGGCTTAATTCTTAAAATGAATTTTAAGGTGTCTTTGTTACAGTGTAATTATACAGTTAAATATTATACTGAGCAGCATTAATTAACATCTGCTAGCAGAAACTGACAGGATCATGCTTAAATTAAGAGGGGCGGCAGTGGCTCAGTGGTTCATGTAGGTTGTTTACAAACCGGAAGGTTGGTGGTTCTATTCCTGGTTTCACCAGACCAAGTGTCGAGGTGTCCATGAGCAAAACATCTAGCCCCAGCTGCTCTCGACGGGCTGGATGGTGCCTTGCATGGCTCACACCGCTGTCGGTCAATGAATGGGTGAAAGTGAGGCAATATGTAAAGTGCTTTGGTGGCCATGGGTCTCTTAAAATGCTATTTAAATGCTCTTTTGGTAAGTTTCACTTTTATAAACCCTTTGCATTTATTCATAAGTTTAAATGTAAGATTGACTATAACCATTGAGCAATTACCATTGACACTGTCGAAATGTCATTCTTGGGTGTATCAACAAGGAAACTGCATTATTTTTTGCCACTATCTTTTAGTTCAGTAGATAACCACATTTTTCTTTAGAAACCCGCTACAACACTGAACGTGCGGCTAAAAGATCAATCATTAACTAATGATGCCTTGAACATTATCAGGTTCAAATAGTAGATGAATATAATGTCTTGTTGGTTATATCACGATACCATTTGTTGAGCAGCCAGATCTCAATGTTCTCTATATCCTGTTTTTTTGTTGTTGTTGTTTTTTTGGAAATCTAACAGGGAAATTCATAGTTCAGACAAAGGTGCACAGATTAAAGTTAAAAACAGATCATATGGCAAAAGGTTTGGTTGACAAAGACATCTTTGGCTTCATCAACTTCTCAACAATCCATTTGAAATACCATCATATCTCATCACAGCCATGAACATTTATCTTTAAGATGTGGTCTTATAATCATAAACATATGACCTTCTGCACGGCCTTCATCTTATTCACTATTATTATACTATTATAAATCTATCATACAATGTAACTCCTGCATATCACTATTTATGGTCTGTTAAAGGTATCTCTTGCCAGAATTTTTCAAAAACAGCAAGATTACACTGACCAAAGATCTGGTGACTAATAGGTTTCTCAGAAATGGCAACAAGATTTAGGCATTTTAATGAATTCGTTATCAAAATGTATTTAAGTTCGTAATAAACGTCTTCCATCAACATCTCCACCCCAGAAACAGCTTTCCTATGAATATGATGTTACGTAGGTCATGTAACAGGGTAATGAATAAGTTTGTTTCATATGGTTTTGAAAAACTTTCATACCATTTTAAAAATGTCATGTGGTGCAATCATCATGTATAATCAACATGTTTTCCTTGCACCTTGAGAGTACACATCTTTAAAAAGGTAAATTGAGGGACTCAAACACAACAATTAAAACTGGTTCAAACATTCACTGATGATTGAACTGATTTTGAATTTGAAGATTAAGGTAAATTGTACTCAATTTATCTTTCAGGAAACATTATTATCTTGCTTCCGAAGGGCAGCACTACATTAATATATATATATATATATATATATATATATATATATATATATATATATATATATATATATATATATTAACAAAATAAGAAACATTTGGAAATCTTCCTCCTGTTCAAAAGTTTTCACCCCCTTTTTTTATAGTTGTGTTCGAGTCCCTCAATTGTCCTCAGTGTGAAAAGATGGATCTCAAAATCATACAGTCACTCCTGGAAAGGGTTTAAATAGGCAAAATTTGCTGGAAAACTGAAGAACTTTCGGGACCTGGAGGATTTTTCTGAAGAACATTGGGAAGTTTAACCTCTCAGGACAAACAAGGGACTCAAGAACAACCATCACAAAAAATAAAATAAAATAAAACTGTCGTGGATCATCCAGGTAACAACACACATTATTAAGAATCAAGGGTATGTAAACTTTTAGATTTTTATAAATTCAGCAATTTTTATGTCTTGTGGTCAATGAAAACATCTTTTATGTAAAATATCTTATTCAGGACAGTACTAAATAAAATATAACATTTAGCACTTTGTATGATGCTCTTATTTTGTCCAAATAATTTACATTTTGCAGATTCTGCAAGGTGTATGTAGACTTTTGAGCATGACTATATATATATATACACAAATATCATGAATTATTATTAATTGATTCATTACATTTTTGGGGAGTCGCACCACATGACATTTTACACCCTGAACTAACTTTGGCTTGTCATAAAAAGGTAAAATTATATTTAAGTTTTTCAGATATTAATTAGAAGTTTTGTTAAAATTTTATTTTATTAGTAAAGATTGTAAAACTTTTTTCATTAAGGATTTCTTTCTTTTAATGAGGCTGATTTATTTATGATATCAGGACAGTTGTCCTGGACAGACTTCATATTACAGTAAAATGAATTTAAATTCAGCTTCATTTGCCAACTCTATTTCACGAGAAAATTTAAGTATTTTACAAAGCTGCAATTTCATACAAATTCCTACAAAAGGATTCATAGGAAAATGTACGTTTTGTAATAAAAGAAAGTAAGCATTAACATATTACCTCTAAACCAAACTCTCAGTGTAGGCAGGTCGTACAAAAACATATGAATGAGATCGAGTATGAATTTGAAATGTGAAATAGTAACGAATAGTCATGCGATTGTGTTGTGAATGCAGATTATTGTAGACCAAAAGCAAGAAAACCAATATTGTTCAGCCATGTGTGTGAAGGAGTTCAAAACAGTGTAGTTTATAATAAATGTGTGTAACCATAATAAAGTGCCAGAGATAAACAGCATTTTGAGAGTTCCCATGGTAAGCAATGTCTTTAATGTCATTCTGTCGTAACCTTGCATATGTAATCCTATTCAAAAGACTCTTGATCACTGCATCTCACAACAGTGTAGCCCACATTTTGGATGACCACATACTGTTTCGAGATCAGCAGGTATACACAATTCACAGGGCTAGCAAGGTGTACAAGGTGAGATTGGGGAAACGACAGACAAACACATCTAAGCAGAGATGGAGGTACAGATCAAAGACAAGTAAAGAAGAATAAGAAGAATGTAGTAAGCTGTAACATTAGCACTATACTGTGCCACATACTCAAGATGTCATCCTGTAATAAGTGTTAGAGTCTCTACGAAGATCGAGTCCTTACAAGTATACACTAAATAAATGTCATGTGGAGCCCAAGGGCTGTATTACAGTAGCACCCTACCTTACAATCCTATCTTATCTATTCTGTTTACTAACCATGGTAATTTCACTTGGGAAATGTAACTTTTTCAAATTTTTAAACCAAGAATTAAGATAGGAAGTATCTGTAATACAGCCCCAGTAGACTATCAGTGGCTCGTTCTGGGAGGAAAGAGAAGAATCATACACAGAGAAAGAGGTCAAGGACAGGAAAAGAGGAGTAGGTGGGAAAACAGAGCAAATGAGGGTAAATAAATACCCCTTTTTCACCAAAATGGTCTCAGAACCAGCTTGAGTGCAGAACAGTGAAATAACTGACAAATAAACGTGCCGCGTCTTTTTTATATGAGTTTTGAGACTATATATATTAAGCATTCAAAGTAATCTGATTCAGTGTTTTAAGGACATCATGACGAATATATTGCGAAAGAATATGTTATATACACCTTTATATGTTTTTATGTGTTTTGAGAATACAACTGAACATCCAATTTTAGCATCTTTGTATCATAAGCAATATATAACTAACAAAATTAATAGGATTCGATTTGTTCATGCATTCTAAAATCATTTTAATTTGTTATGAATCTTTTAGGAATACATCTGAACATCCGAAGTAATTTGAATCATTGTTTTTATGAGTATTATATATTAAAATTCAGTTTTCATAGTAGTCAATTTGCATGTATGATCATCGTAAATAAGCATTTCAAATAGTTTACTTTTCTTACGGGTGACAGTAAGAATTGCAATGCATTTTACATTGCAAGTAATGTATAAGGAATGAAAAGACAATATGTGTGAACTGAATGCTTTATACATTTTGTTTTGGGGGCTAATTTTATTTTTCGTCTTGTATTTGCTGCGAACATGTGACATTATCGGTTTCAGGTTCGAGACAAGCAGGTTTTAGAGGCCAACGGCATTTTTCCATCCCAGAACCACCTTTTCTGCAGTGGAACTGGTCCAGAATAGGTACCGGCATCCTGTTGGCGGAAAAGGGGTAAAACAGGTGAGAGAGCGATCAAGGGTCTGAAGTGCTGCCCTGAGGAACCAAAGAAGAGCATTGGAGTGTCTCAAAGAGACGAGGAAGATGGAATGGAGAAGAAAGAGAGAGGATGAAGGAGAAGACAGAGAGAAATAAGATATAGCATCAAAAAAGACTGCAGAAGGGACAGACGGGTGCTACTACAGCTAGAAGTGAGAGCGGACATGGCTGATCTCTCAGTTATTGGCTTCCCCTCCTTCGCTGTCCTGCTGGTCGCTGGTCCACAGGGTGAGGTTGTCCCGCAGGAGCTGCATAATGAGCGTGGAGTCCTTATAGGAGTCCTCGTTCAGATTGTCCAGGTGGCCGATGGCGTCATCGAAGGCTTCCTTGGCAAGCTGGCAGGCCTGCTCGGGTGCGTTTTGGATCTCGTAGTAGAAGACGGAAAAGTTGAGTGCCAGGCCCAGGCGGATGGGATGGGTGGCCGGCATGCCCTTGCTAATATCGAAAGCCTCTTTGTAGGCACCTTCGGACGATTCGACGGCAGAGGCCCTCTTTTCGCCGGTGGCCACCTCGGCCAGGTACCGGTAGTAGTCGCCCTTCATCTTCAGATAGAAGACCTTGCTCTCTAGCTGGGTTTCGTCACAGTTCTTGATGAGGTACTGGTCCAGCAGGGTGAGAACGTCTTGGCACACTGACTCCAGCTCCTTCTCGACGGTCTCTCGGTAGACACGCACCAGTTCCAGCTTCTTCTCATTGCCATCCGCAGCCGTCTTCTGCTCTATGCTGGATATTACACGCCAAGATGACCGCCGGGCCCCCACCACGTTCTTGTAGGCCACCGAAAGCAGGTTGCGGTCTTCATTGGACAACGGCTCATTCAACTCCGTGACCTGATGGTGCAGAAGGCCAGATGTTGGGTCAATAAAGGCAATTATGTTCGCAACGTATATTTGTTTGAAATTGGGACAATATGGTGCTGTACAAAGGTGTTCTGATCAAAATCTATCAAGACCCTGGAAAAAGGATAACGCGCAATTTCTGTTTACAAATATTTTTATAGAATAGAAAAGGTTTGTTTGAACTGGAAGAAATCTTCAAGTTATTTGCAGCCAAAATTGAGATTTAGACTGTATGATAATAATTAATAATAGTGATATTAACGAAAAAGGCTAATATTCACTGATACTCATATAGTCACTGATATATTAACATTCCTAATGCAATGTGAATAAGAAACCCAAACATTTATGATTAAATTATTTCAAATTAACATCATGTAATTTATGATCATTGAATAAGATTTAATTTTTTAATAAGATTTTACTCTTAAACAGAAATTTTGAAAGAAATATTTTTGATGGCATGACTTCCATTACTTTTCCAGGTCTGAGTATTTTCCAGGTCCACACTAACTGACTGACTTTCATCCTTTGTGCTCAGATGTCAAACCAGAACGCTGATGCTGCTCTGCCAGCTCACATTATATTGAGCTTTATTTTGACAACAAATAAACATGAGCTGTTGAGACAATGTTTTAAAGTTTTATATGACTATATAACAGCGATCATTGTTTAAAACGTAGCTATTGTTGTTTTTATCCCATTTTCGCAGACACAGATACACAATGGATGTGGATGAGGGTGTCATATATTCATCCACCATATGCGCCGCCTATGTTCATCCACCATATGCGCCGCCTATGTTCATCCACCGAACCGAAACCTACAATTTATTAGCATTATGTAGCGTCATCGCTCCCGTTTTTGTCTGTTGGTTACTTATCATATATCTTAATTTCTTAATGCACATTGGTTTTTACCCAACATTTAAAGGTTTAATTTATACAAAAATGAAAACCATTTCATTATTTTCTCACCCTCATGTCGTTTCACACCCGCATTACTTTTTTCTTTACAAAAAAACAAAAAACAAAAAAAAACGCGAGGTTAGGCAGAATGCTAGTGCTAGTAGCCTAACTGACTGTCTCAGTCACTGTTCACTTTCACTGCATCTGTTTCCCATTCAATGAAAGTGAATGGTGACTTAGACTGTCCTGCCTAACATCTCTCCCTTTTGTGTTTCAGGGAAGAAACAAAGCAATGAAGATGCAGCGATATGAAGGTGAATACATTATGACATGATTTTCATTTGAGGTGAACTATCCCTCTAAAACCGCATAATTTATATATAACAAAGAGCTGCTCGTGACAGTAGCGAAAGCTTCTTTAATTGTACAAACTAGAAATGCCCCCATATTTGAGCATTATTAAAATAATAAAAAATAAAAAAAACTCAGTGCATCTGACTGATTGTGCATGAATGCATGTAACGTTATATTAAAAATGACCCACCAGCTTCATCGCGGAGGCCATGTCATCATAGCGCTCCGCCTGCTCCGCCAGACGGGCTCTTTGGATCAGTTGTTCCCTATCTGCCATCCTCTCTGGTCAAAGGCTGTCGGTCCGCACCGGGTTCGGTCGTTGCTCGGCAGAACACACTAGTTGTGCGAGAGAGAGCGCGCGCTCCGGTCAGCACACAGGCGCGAGCAAAATCTGGAGCAGCCGCGCACGTGAGGGTGAAACGGCAAGCCAAAGGTTGAAGGTGCAGATTTATATATATATATATATATATATTTTAATGTCTATATATTTTTGTCACGCTTTTTTTCCCCTCCCAGCCCTCGATATCCTCCAAGTTTCGCCCGAATATTACTATTTTTTCTTTCGTCTTGAGGGGTGCTGCTGCTGCAAGCGTCCTGTCAATCCCAGCGAACAGGGTGGAGGGGGAGCTGGAGGGGGGGGTGCGCGCACTCGCTCTATTTCAGGATGACGTCATTTTCTAAAAATAGCCGCATGCCCTGCAGCCGCGCACATGCGCAGTGAGGTTTGCTGCATTGTTCAATGCAGCGGCACTTTTACCGCGCGTGCGCGCGAGAAGAAACTCTTCCGCATTCAAATGAAGCAATATGCTTCTGTTTGTCTAAAAACTGATGATGAAAGGATAATGGGATGCATGGACATACGTCCTTAGCAATGTTTGACCAGACAACATGAATGGACTGATGTGGACAGACAGATACGTATTTTCAATGTGAACAAAGATCACGTTTTTATCCGTGCACTGGCTGATGTCTCTGCAGTGTTACTGCTGAAAACATGCAGTTACTGCATTATAACAGTGGGGCTTAATTGGATCAATTTGACCTTGGGGATAATGTAAACCAAGTTGGATCTTATATATCTTTAATTTGGTTCAAGAATTCAACTTATGTCCCAACAGATTTTACTTTGATAACCAAAATGCAAAGGTGTTTACAGATGTGCATGACAGTTATAACATTGAACATATCTCTTAACTCCTGATCAAGACCTTTACTTAGCTCCTAATTATCAGGGTATTTAAAAACAATTTACACCAATCTAAACATAGGGGTTATGAAAATGTACATCAATGGGGCCAAGCACTAAAATAAATTTAAGACCTGATATTTAAAGGTAGGGTAGGCAATTTCAGAGTGGCTAGCAATAGCAAGCTAGCGTTGAAAGCATTAGATCCCACCCTCCAATGCCACGCCTCCTTCAAAACAAATTAACGCAGATTCAGCAAAGTGTCATAAGATACGGCGTTAAACTATCTCTTATCTCAAAGCACATTACATTACATTAGTAATGAGCGTAAAAAACGTACAGAGCTCTAGTTGTACCACCTGACTGCTGCATAAATCTGAAAACATGAAGAGCGGGTGGAACGTCATGGGTTGTCATCTCGTAATTACGGTTACAACATGACTTGAACAGCATAATCGTTGTTTTGATTCAGGAGGAACTGTAATAGGCGGATGCTGTTTGTTTTTGGCGCTTGGTGGCTGTCTGTCTACAACTCTGCATAGCCTTACGGAACGTGCTGATGATGTGTGATCCCTGCGTGAAGGTATGGAAATACATACGGTGACTGGCAGGTATGACAACGTATCATTGCATTGTAAAAACATTATTTGGTGCGGACTTACATTTTTTTAATATTTAGACCACTTCAATTATTGATGGCTATCAGGATGAGAAGAGAGTTTCAACCAGAATAACAAAAAGTGATTATGAAAAAAAAAAATTACCTACCCTACCATTAAAAGATCGTTTGATAAACCCTGTTCACCTTGGTTACTGTTGCTTGTGCAGAATCAATGCAAACTCTGCTCATTCATCCGACAAGAGAAGCCACATTTGAAAGTGACTACAAATCAAATTAGTGTGAAGTAAATGGAACGGTTTCTATAATTGCCACCTTTCAAAAACATTTTATAATGTTTCTGCAAAATGTCCATTTAAAACCATCCAAACACAAGTCTTCTATAGATTTGTATTAGAAAAGTGAAAAATCTTGTCTGATAATATGGATAGAAACAGTTACTAATGTATGATTGGTCATTAACATTTTTAAGATGGGGTTAGCAATAACAAATTGATTCTGTTATGTACAACTTACTGAAGACCTGCCGTACACTGAAACCCATTAAAAACGTCCCAAAAGCATTGCAGGTTCATGTGCAAACACTCTGAAAACATACGACTCATACATTTGAGTGTTTTATGATGAGGCTGTTTCTTTATTTTCCTCTGAATAGATGATAGGAATGATAGCAGCAGTACATTAGCTTTTAAAGTAAAGGCGAACTGTCTCGGTTTTTCTCTGAAAGTATCCATTGCCTTTCCTCTATTCTCTTTTCTCAAGGGGCACTGGCATTCATTTTCTCCACACAGCTTTCCCAGAAAGTTACCAGTCGATTATCCTTGTTGGCACAAAAGTCTGTGAAATCTCGTAGCAGGCGGCCAGCCAATTTCTCGTCCCCCAGAACGCCAGTTCTCCAGGCTTTGGTCAACATGGTATTGTAAGCCCAATTGTAGCCCACTCGCTCCTCAGAAGAACCAAACAGGCTCTGACTGGCGGAGGTGGTGGAGTTACGGCGCCGCCGCTGCCCACTGGAGTATTTCCTTTTCGAGTAAGGCAGCTGAAGAAAAACTGTACCTGGATCAAAAGTTCCCAGAGATAGCGATAGAGAGAGCAAGACAAAGAGATGGACAGAATAAAGTAACAAGAAATATTTCTATCATAGTATTTCCATCCAAAGTATATTATTCATAAAAGCATGTACCTGTTACATGGATGTACTGGGGTTTGTTCTCTGATGGAAAGTTAAAAGCTGACGCTGAGAACTTGTCTTGCACAAAGCCAAATCTTCCAAAAAAAAACAAAAACAAAGCAAAAAAGGGAAGTTGTTTCAGTATGAGAGCACACAGGACAATACCTAGGGTGACCAGACGTCCCATTTTTCCTGTGACAGTCCTATATTTCAGCTTTATTTTTAGTCCTGACGTATTATGAAAAAATCAAGCTCTTCTTGTCACGTATTTTATCTTTCTTAAAATGTCTTTATTGCTAAGCGATAGAGTGAGTCTTCTGTCACGTGGGAATAGCCTAATCAAAGGTAGCCAATCACGTCATAGTATATTTTGAAGACCAAAGTTACCATTCAAATCTCAATTAACGATAATGAAGGCAGGATCCGACGCCAGTATCAGTGATACTGTCCGTTTTTCGGTGAGCCCGTTTTTCCATTGCTGACAGAGGCAGCAATGGAAATGTTGAGGTATAATGTTGAGAATTGGGTAAGGGTAAGCTGACTTCACTGCGAAATTGATCAAGAAATTGTAGACTATGATCCGAAATTTTCTTCTGCTCACAGCAGATCTGAGTCTATAACCCACAAACACACACAGATAAATATAGGCCTACACACGTGTAGATAAGATACTTTTATGTGTGGTGGGGTAAGGGTGGAGGTGCCTGTCCCATATTCCACTCTGAGAAATCTGGTCACCCTAACAATACCTCTCTAAAAAATAAACTTAAGTTTGTTCAATTCACTAACCCAAAGACTGAGCAATAGTGATAGTGAAAAATACATTATATGCTCTCTTTACCTGGAGAGTACGGCCTCCTGAAACAACTGCATTCTGTCCCAGTATGTCTCTGGCTCAAACCCTACACATATAAAGCAGTGCCGTATTGGAGGATATCATATACTACTATGTCTACTTAACAATAAATGACATGGGTATTGTGAAGAGTTTAATCCATCCAAGATGTTAAATGATAGAAATGTTGATTATAAATATACAAAACAGAATATTACCCAGAATATCAGTGCACTATGTATTTTTGTTTATTTATTATTAGTAATGTGTCCAACATTCCATAATTTGTTTTTTCAGTTAATTAAGAGCATCATCCGGGTATTTGAAGTGCACTTTTCCTTTTAGCAATTTTCAATGTGAACACACTACTCGCACTATTTATATTATAAAATGGCATAGAATAGTGCACAAGTAAACAAATTTGAACACACATAATGTATTTGCTAGATTTGAGAGACTTTTACAAACATCACAAGAAACATCTGTTACTTTTTCTGTCCTCACCATCAAACAGGTTATCACAGCCCTCTTTTAGTAGACACTGTATGTTTAGGGGGATAAACAACTGAGCACGGAGAGGGTCGCCATATAGGTACGATGACAAAGCGAAGGGCACCTCTAACACAGGTACAAGCAGGAATCCGCAAGATGCTGCCTTTCTGTGCCAGCCTTGCACCTGAAAAAGAAGAGTGCAGTGCTTTGGGACTATGTCTCAACCTTACATGTTATGTTATGTTTCTTAATACCATCTAGTTCTAGTTATTGTCCTGATATTATAAAAATGTCATCCAGCACCTCATCACCTCACTGCCAATTATATCAATCCCATGCTCACCATTTCAAAGAGTACAGCTGCAGTGACAGCCATCCAGTGCAGCTTAATTTCAAAGGCAACATTGATGGAGAAGTTGCCATGGTAATAACAGCTGCACCATTCCGTCCGATCACTGCGATTGTTCACGTTGACGTCCAAGGTGACTGTTTTCTGCTCTGGAACTGTGGCAGCTGAGAGAGGAGGGGCAAAAACAGAGAGAGAAAGACAGGAAGAGTAGAAATGGCCAAGAGGATGAAATGACAATGAGGTCAGGCACAGAGTCATTAAGATAATAAATGGGTCAATGAAGAATAACTGTGATAGAGTTTATGACAGTAAGTGCTTAGATCATGACATCTGAGACAATAAACATTGTGAATGAATTGAAATAATGATTCTTAGACCAGGGATGATTTTCTATAATGCAAAGTATTAAAGGTAAATAAGATGTATGAAGCATCCATGGCAGGAAAACACTGAAAGCTGAGTGCATCGGCACAATAAGCAGAAAGGCAACGGGTTGGCAGAATAGCTTTGCTTAGGTTTGGGAACAATGGAGGCACACAATTCATCCAGCTGGAACAGGACAGATGGAGGAGAGCAGGAAGGACCCATACCAAGGCACTACTGGACCACAGCCACTACTTCACCGCAGCATGCACTACTGGTGTACAAGACATCAATATGACACACCTAAAACTGTGGATTAATTGGTGTACCGGGGCAATCAGTCCATGCTCTGATTTGAGGAGCTTGCAAAACAATTTGTCCCCTAATTGGGTAGAACCACAGAATTTAGAGAGTGCATGTACCGTCACACTGATTGATGGCTAATTGTGTTTGTTATAATAGCAGATTTGCAAACACGGTCTACATCAATCAGTTAGAAAAGGGAGTCATGATGTCATCAACATGATTTGGGCATGGTGGGAATAAATTGGATGAACTAAGGGACTACTTTTCTACAACAGCATGCAGTCCTAGAATGGAGAAGAGTCACACAAAGTCAGATTATTAGAACTGAATACGTTAAAAATTCTTGATGGAAGGGGCTGAATCAAAAGCTTGGCTTGGTGTTTCCTGAGAAGAATATAGCGCTGTATAGAGTTATACAGTGATGTCGTTGCAACATTCATTTTTATAAATTAGTTGAGTTGTGGAAGTTTCCGTGCATTGTTGTTTAGTCGCTAGAAGATGGCATGGGTGGTGTCTGAATGCTTTAGTAATATAAGAAGAAATGATTTGACTTTGTGGGACTCGTTCACTTCACTAGCCTTCCTGAACTTTTGGGGGAGCGAGTGTGGCATGCTGCCTTAAGGTGCAGATCATGGCTGCTCTGGGGTCAGAGCCGGCTGTGTGTACCTAGCAGTGCAGCAGCTTGGCTGCGTCCTCCGAAGCTGCGGCTGAAGGAACTATGCCTACTTGCGTACGAGGCCGGCCGGCTGGGCAACCAGGGTAGCAGGAAGGCCGGTAAGTCACAGGGCCGACGTTCCTCCATAACAAAGGCCACCTCAAACCACTTCCTCTGGAACAGGGCGAAGTCCTCCAAAGCTGCGGCAGACCATACGTTGGCTCCAGCTGGGGGCAGCTGAGTTGTAGGGGCTACAAAGAATAGAGTCTGTTTCATTGAGCGTAGAAGCACCAAGGTACAGTCATGCTTCCAACTGGATTGCAGACAGTGATATCTGCCCCTGAATCAATCCCTGTTCAACACTGACATTGATAAAAAAAATTGCTGGAGATTGCAGTATAACTGTGCTGTTGATTTTTAGAAGGCGTTCCTACTCTGCCTCGGTATCCAACTGTATCAGGTGGCAGATCACTATGGATCACTTTTCTCATGTCCCCAAAATCACCACTTTTCATTGAAAATAGACATCTAGTTGCTTTGTTGTTGCAAATCACTGTCAGTGTGAATGTCCCTTGATTCAGTTGGACACAGTAGGAACGGCTAGCAGCAACCGACTCTTGGCAACCCCTAGCGAAGTAATCATGACCGTCAAGTCGTTTCTTACCCTTCTCGCTGTCTTTGTCGACAATCCGGTAAAAGTAGAAGCCATAGACAAAGGTTCTCATAGCATCACCGGAGGCATGAGTAATTAGACCTTCATCCAACATTTTCTATAGGAGCGTCAGAGATACAGTCAAGTTTTTAAATTCAAGCACAGACTATTGTGACTTCTGCAATGTTCTCAATTTTACCTGCATGATTTCTACTGCAATGCCCTGTGTGGCGACATTCTCCACAGTGCTCACCAGCCAATGTACAACCTCAGCACTGACAAAGCAGTTGGGAGGCAGGCCCCTCTGCTCTGGCAAAAGCTGCACTCCAGTACTGCAAGCACAGGAAATCCATTTAGATCACACATGGGTGACATAATAGAAGACTGATAAATAATTAAGTATTCAAAGACTCTCACGTGGGATGCTTAATGGCTTCCAGGATCTCCATTAGTGTGGAAGATGAGGAAAGACTCAAACCACTGGACCCTGACTGCCCCCTGCAAAGCAACATGAAAGTAGAACATTTTGAGTTGAATATATGGGAAGCCATGTTATGACTGTCGGAATAAAGTGAGGTGTTCTCTTACCCAGTCTCTAAACCTGTGCATGGGGTTGGGTCTCCTGTGGCTTGGGACATAGCAGATGTTCTCTCTCCTGGTTGGTTTCCTCCTTTGTCTGATAGCCCTCCCTCAATGGAATTAGCTGGAACCTGTTCAGCGGGCAGCTGAGGAACCCATTGGGAAATGTAACAGATAAAATGTTGAAATGCAGTTTGCCTTCATCACTCCTATGTTTCCTGCACAGGAACTAGCACATCTGACATTATATATCTTCATGCAAACAAGTCTAAAACAGAACTACACAAGATTGACAAAGGTGCAAAATTATGAGAGATCTTCATGCTTATCAGTGTCCTGTGACTGGCAGGAATGCATCTTTGTGGTACTCTAGTATCAGACAGCACATCCCTTGATAGACTCTATGTAGCATATTGCACAGTATAATGTCAAGAGCTGGTTCAAACCACCAGCTCCAATCTGACTGGCTGGTTGCTTTACAATTTCCAAATGTCCGTTTTTGTCAGTCTGCCAGCGATATTGACAAGGTACTAGGTGGCTACAATGAGCACTCAAGATGAACTTGCGACTGGATTTGTGAAATTTATACATGGTTTGTGCCATTAAAACAATTCCTCAATCCCTTTTGTACATTCTGCTTTGTTTTCAGAATTACAATTACCAGATATGAAATATAATTTTGTCTTTGTAACTTCTCTCCAAAGACCACTATAACATTATTTGAACGATTTACCACTTAATTGCGTGCTTGTCTATTACCGTGACATCATAAATGTTAGATTTATGTTTTTTTTAAAAAAGCAAACTGTGATAAATGCTTTACATGTTGGTCAGATGGCCTCTCCCCATCTGCTCCTGGCCAGAATTAGCTGCAATGTGGAACAGTTACTTTATGCCGCTAGACAAAAATCTGGCTACGTGAGATTAGCAGTATTCTAAATGAAAACAGGATGTGAAGAGAGATTAAATGCAAAGTGCACATGCATTTTTCCACTGGCCAAACCGGAGTGGTGCAGTCTACAGCAGAACTCATAGAGGTTAGATGTTAAAAAAAGTAAATCTAAAGAATCATTTCTTTAGCATTTTATGTTATAATGAGAATGATGATTAGTATACATAAACAAACAGGGATGACTCTTCATGATCACTCTCACTATAAAATCACTAGATAGAAACACCAACCTTAACATTTTTAATGCCAGTGAGAGGTTTAACAAGTACACAGACATGCACACATGGTTTATACGCACGCACGCGAGTTGCAAGAGACAGACGACTTTCACAGAGCAGAGAGGGGGCAGTGACTGACCTGAGAGTGACAGATGTAGGAGGAACGTGGACTACGAATAAAGTCCAAAATGAAGGCAGCATCCTGTCAGCATATTAGGAGTAAAACACCAGAAAGAGAGAAAATGACCCCCAGAGATCAGAACAAGAACAAGGCAGGAATGAAAGAGGAAGAGGCAAAGGTCAAGAGGCAATGAAAGAGGAAGAAAACATAAACCCACTGCAAATAATATCCATAATCAAATACAGGAAGACATAAAGAACCAAATGTGGCATTTTATAATAGTTGTATTTTATACAAAACATTTTTTGTTTCAAATACTGTGATCAGTCTTCAAACCAAGCAGACAAAGGCGAAAAAGCCCAAAAAAAAAAAAAAAAAAAAAAAAAAAAAGAGAGGAAAGAGCCAGCAAGCTATACATATTGTACAAACGCAATAGGCCTCTTCCCCACTCAAAAGCATACACACACAGGAAGCCAGGAACTAGTCCGTTCGGCGGTCTGCCTCGGGCTCTCACCTTACGGGGGCTATCGACATAGGTGGTTGTCAGGGCAACGCTGGCAGCTTCACTGAAAGGTCCACATGGTTTCCCACCATGCTGAGCAGCAAGCTGCTGCTCTTCTAAACTCCTGCAGATCAAAGACATCTCACCAGTATTAGGAAAAACCTGGAATCTCTGGCATTTTATAAAACATTTACCATATGTGGCACTAAATAAAACGTGGGATGCACAAACACTTGTTTCTCATTGATTGTGCACTGCGGTATTTTATTTCCTTTGGTTTGCCAAAATCTGCCAGCACAACTCACTTCTGTGTCTGATCCAGCTCCAGAAGTGCAGAAAGGGCAGAGGTGCCCTTTTTGCCCACAGGGGGTGCTATAGGCTCTGGGTTGTAGGATGAAAGGGCCCCTGTCACCTGCAGGCCTTTAATAGTTGCTCCTTTCTATAATAAACATAATAATTGTTATTTTATTGCCCAGATGGGTGGTTTTATCCCTTTAATAAATCATTTGTGCTTATCCTGTAGCTGTGCACTCACACGGATAATACGATCAGATCGATGGCGCCGGCGAATCCTGTTCAGGCCTTCCAAAAAGCGGATAAATCCATCCAAAAGAGACCAGTCCCCATTGCCAGAGAGGCCATCCCGCCCTGCCCCCGCCCCCTCCCCATATACGTCCCAGTGACCCTCACCATCCGCCACTCGCCTGGCTCCACCCGCTGGCAGCAGCAAGAAGCGTGTGCGCCAGAACTTCAAAGAGTCAATAAGACTGTGGAAGAGAGAGGAATGGGTTCTTGTGGGGAATCTATGTACATAGGTTTTGTGTCTAGTTGTGATGCTAGTACCACTTGCCTGAAGTCCTCTGAGCCGGCAGAGCAGATGTACTGGTCCAGGTAGTTCCATTTGTACTCCTCCAGCCGCTCGTGGGTGAACTCAACCCAGAATGGCAGGAAGTGGGCGTCAGCATGCGGAGGGCACAGATTGTAGCTGTACTGAATCTGTGTGGATTCATATGGATACCTAAAGACAAACAAAAACACACTTGTAGGCATTTCTAGAAGAACATATTTCATGAACTGAATCTGAATTACTAAAAGCTTCTACTGACTTTGGGAGGTAGCGGGTAACGGTAATGATCTTATCTTTAAGGCAGACTTTATGAAAGGTTCTCCCCATACTGAGCCAGTAAAGACTCTCTTCCTCCTCTGGTTTACGCCGAGACACCAGCCCTGAAAAGCAGACCTTCAAATCTCTCACCTGAATTACATTGGAGCATGATTTATGACATGAAGGTTTCATAAACCAACTAGTATGCAGAGCTGAGGGGTGTCCAGCAGGGGATGTACCTCTGGAATAAAGGGGGCTGCTGCTGAGGGGCGGGGCTATAGCAGGCTTAGGCTTCCTGTTTGGCTGTACAATGATCTGGTAGCCTTGCATCAGTCGTTGACAGATGAACTCTTCAAACACCTGATGGGCCGTCATCACTGGAGACTCATCGTCACGTCTACATAAGATGGAGAGCACATCAATTTTGGACTGAGATATTCAATATATCAAATCTACAGTGGGGTTCAAAAGTCTAAGAATACTTGAGAATTTAGCATTTGTCAAATTTAATACAGTTTTTAATTACAAATAATGAATGAAAAGTTGAGTTCAATAGAAGCAAGAACGTGACTATTTACAAAGCAGTTCACATACAGTGTCACTGTAATGTTTATTAGAAACCTAGAAATAGTGCAAAGTTTTAAAGTGTACCTATTATGCTTTTTCGAATATTACCTTTCATGCAGTGTGTAATATAGCTGTCTATGAATGTAAACAGTCTGCAAAGTTGTAAAGTCAAAAATGCATGATAAATAAAGTTATTGTCTTCCAAAAGAAAGAATCGACTCTGAACCGCATAAACGAGTCGTCAGGAATGTCGAGAAGTCGCTGTTTTCTGCTCTGCAAAAGCAAATTCTCTTTATAAGAGTTCCAAAGGATCTGCGAAGAGTCAGTGGTTAAAATCACCACAGCAATACAACATCAGAATAACCTTTTGACGATTGCTTCTCAAATCTTCGTAAGGTCTAAATGGGATTTACAAAATGCTTATCCATTAAAGATGGGATAGTAGGCTACTCACTTTATTTGGGACAACTTTCTCGTCAGAATCACAACCTGTAAGTAAGTATGATTCATTATTGATGTATATATTTTCTACCGGGTGTTCAAAATACGTAGTTTTGTGTTTTATTTTGTGTAGGTCTCCGGCTAACTCACGTCCTACTGAAATACTTCTGCAAATCAGCTGTGGGCCCACTATTACCTGAAACTGTGTCCATTAATGCAGATTATGTCTGTTGTTATTACTACTTTTAGTAAAGATAAAGGATGGAGTGAGATTGTTTTTACAAACTTTAATGTCAGTCATTCACGTTAGTGCTCGGCTAACGCGTGCGCTGTTATCGATACAGATAATTATACAGTTCAACACGCGTGCACTTCAATAAATTAGAAATATATACATTGGTTTGTTGATGGACACAGTTGCAACATCTCATAATGTACCTCAATCTAAGTAGCATATCACTGAGAAATGTCCTGCTCAAGTCATCCTTGCGATGGAGGTTCGGGTTGAATAACTAGTTCTTCCAATGTTTCATCAACGGACTCGTGCTCGGATTAATTTCGTAAAATCGACGTCATCGTTACAGTCTTTACAGTGCGTACAATCGCTGAGGATTTAGGAAGTCTCCGGAGCTGAAGTTCAGTTATGGTAATGGCTGTTTTGTTTCCGACACGTGCTGTAAGCGGTCGACCAATCAAAACAGACCGGGCCCTCTGGCCAATCAGAGCGGAGTAGCTCGCGGAAAGGAGGAATTCAGAGAGACTGAATCCTTGGGCGAGTCGTTTGAGAATCATTGAAAAATGTGGTGATGTGCAATGTATATTATGATAAAATTAAAGTGTCTTTTGACTTTTGATGCATGTAAACCTGTTGTAGGAGACCTCCAAAACACAATTAGGAACATTTAAAACAGCATAATAGGGGCACTTTTTGGCATAACATTTAATTGTTTCATGAGCAGGGACAATGAAAAATGGAAGTATTAATTTGTCCCATTGGGATTTTTTTTTTTTAATCTACAATAAAGAGTCAAATAAACCAGGTATGAGGTGAATCGCAACATTACAAACTGATTTGAAGCAAAAAAGTATTACAATATCAGACAAAAAGACAAAAGTACAAGGCTGTGTAACAGCTTTCATGAGGGAATGAACAACAATCCAATGAAGCACTGCAAAAGATATTAATTAAAAAAATCTGGATAAGTGGGCAGGTGCTAAAGGGCTCTTTTATTGCAAATTTCTTCTTGTGATTCCCTGACTGATGGAGATTTCTCTGCAGAGTCTTGGGTAATGCTGTTTTTCCAGCAGGAATTCCAGTTAAACATGATTATTTAAAAAGTTGAAATAATAGGAATATCTGACTTTAACCAAAGCATATTGGCTAATAACCAATATAGTGCCGATATATAGTGCATCCCTTAAAATATCATTAAAAATAATATGACAGACATAATGTTTTGACCCAATGTTTGTTACCTGTCCAGATCAGTATGTGGCAGGAGGTCGTAGCAGCCCTCTGTGTAGTCGTTCTGCAGGGTTTGGCGGTCGGGAAAGTAATCGGTCGTGAGGGGGAGGCAGGCAGGAGTGGTGAGGGACTTCCAGTCCACCCCGACCGTGCAGCAAAAACTAGGCACTGTCGGAGGGGCAGACAGCAGCAGGACTTCAGGGGCACCCCCACCACACACACAAACACACAGAACAGCACACACGCAACAGACCACATCCAAAGCACATTCACACATACGGCCCGAATGAAAATTAGCAGACAGGTTGAGAGAGAAAGAGACAGAAGAAGAGAGGGTGAACAGTTTCAGGCAGACAGACACATACCAACACACAGAACGAGGATAAAGAAAGACAGAGAAAGTGGGAAAAGAAAAAGGAGTGTGTTACCATTATTGTTGTAATTGAACTGAAATTACAGTGACTACTACGTGCAAAATTAACATGCAATAAAAGGCACTGTGAGCATCGTGACATCACTGATGATGAGTAATAAGTGTGAACGGCCGTTTGTACAAACACACAATTGGCAGAAAAGATGACCAGTACTGTAGTGTTCAGGCAAGGCATGCGTGAGAATCTGAGTGGAGCAGTGTCATTCTACATACTTGTGATTGGTGATTTTATTGAGGGTTATAAAGCTTGTGAGTGGGAGAGAATTGAAGTTTCATATTTGATTAGACAGAAAGGGGAATTTAGGAAATAGAGGAATCCCCAGGAAAGGGGAGGGATGGTACAGAGAGAAAGCCAGAAATCCCAGACAAATCCGAGGTGGAATTCACTAAGAATGAATTGCAGCCACCAATATTGATGTTTAGTTGTCAGTTTTAGCACCTGTGCATTACACTCAGCAAACATATTTTCTTTTGTTTACATCCTTTTCTAATAGAATAAATGTTTAATACTTTTTTATGATTATCACTACCTGATTAACGTGCTAGCTTAACTAGACATCTCGTTCATAAACTAAATGATTTGGGTCATCGTGTTTATGAAGGAGGGTCTCACTCATAACACAAAAAGACCTACTGACATAATGATATAACCTGCAGAAAAAGTCAGTGAACAAATCAATAAATAGATTCAGAAGATTGGAGTCAATGAAATGAATCAAAATCCCCACCACAAGTCTTTGCACCAATAGATGGTTGAATACAGTTGATTTAAGAAAGAACAGACCAATCACAATTCAGTAAACAATTGTGTTGATGAGTCTGTTGCTTAATTAAGATCAAATAAAAATCTAAACAATAATGGTGCTGTACTGTGCATAGTGTGTGAATAATATTTAGGCATATTGAATGCTAAAGTGGCGCAACTATTCAGTGAATTCCCCCAGAGGTTTTGGACCAGGACCACCTTTTTCGCTCATCAAACTTCCACCCATAAACAACACAGCCACTCAGTTCCACTGATGTGATCTACCACACTGGCTTGAGATACTTAAACCACCTTATACAAAGATAAAGAACAGTGATTCCCTCACAGACAAAACTGATTTTAACTTCCAAACCTAAAAGTGCAAAGGTAAGTGCGAACCCAGCCTTAAACACCTTAAATCACTCAACCATAGATCCCAGATTTAGATAGATCCCTTTGAAATATGAATGCGTTTATGTGATTTCCAGATAATTAATATATATTTCTGAGGTTAAATATATGTGGCAAATTATCATTCATGAGGAAGTGGATGGATACTGGAGATGTGATGTGTTTTTGAGTCTCTTCACTGATGGGGAAGAACTCACTCGGCTCTAGACTGCTGGAATAATCTTCAAAGGAACCACGGTTCACTGGTGTTCCTACAAAAGCAAGAGCAGTAACAACAATTGAACTACTCAACCTCTGGCTCTTACAGAGAACATGCAAGTCATTTAATGACTCGTACCAGATCATTTAATAAAACAAATGAGAAAAAAGGACAGTGGCCGCAAAAAGCATTCGGTACTCATCCTTAAAAATGTACGAATGTTATGTAGGGGTGGAAATCGTAAGGAATTCTAATTCCTCAGGGAATTCAGGATTTTAATGGTGCATTAACAAATGCAATTCTTAAAGGGATACTCCACTTTTTTTGGAAATAGGCTAATTTTACAACTCCCCCAGAGTTAAACTGTTGAGTTTTACCGTTTTTGAATCCATTCAGCCGATCTCCGGTTCTGGCGGTACCACTTTTAGCATAGCTTAGCATACATCATTGAAGTGGACAAGACCATTAGCATTTCTCAAAAAAAAAAAGCGTTTCGATATTTTTCCTATTTAAAACTTGACTCTTCTGTAGTTACATTGTGCACTAAGGCCGACGGAAAATGTAAAGTTGCGATTTTCTAGGCTGATATGGCTAGGAACTAAACTCTCATTCCTGCGTAATAATCAAGAAACTTTACTGCCGTACCATGAGTGCAGCAGGCGTAATGATATGACGCAGCGCAGTTGACGGAAGGTAGCCTATTTTCAGGCGCTGCGTCATATCATTGCGCCTGCTGCACTCATGGTATGGCAGTAAAGTTTCTTGACCCAATCATGCCAAGGGGAAATGACGACAAGGTTCAGTGAGCTAACTACGTCTGCTGCGCTGTGCCTTCCAGTTTGCCCATCTAAGTAAAAACAGTGAGTGATGTTACAAAACACAACAGACTTTGCGTGTGTACAAATGCACGTGCTACAGCATTTTATTGTGTTTTGCAAAAAAAAAAAAAAAACTGCTCTTTTTCAGAGTACCACAGCCTCCTCGTCTCATGGTGTCATCTCATGGTCTCAGGTGCCTCGGCACATCTCACCAGACTGCATCATCTAGGCCTCAGGATGGTTCCACAAAGAATTGACTGCATATACAATATGAATGACTTCAAACTACAGATTTGACTTTACATACAGCAAAAGACACTGCATCTATTTGGGTCTCATTAGTTAATCCAGGATGGACCTAAAAAAACCTTTAACCTTACAGTTCATTAAACATTTTTAACACAGCTAACTCAACATTATTATTTTTTTAATCTTCACACTGTATAGCCAGAGGACTATCACAAAAGTATAAAAAAAATTAAAGACACTACATTATGTCTGTTTAAAGCTGCTTTGTATTGTTGTGTATTTTAAAAAGCTCTATAAATTTCCAAAAATGATGTGCATTTTGCTTGTAGTTTTGTGTTAATAAAAATTAAATCCATTGTATCTCATAATTCAGTTGTTCATTCGTATTGTGTAATTTAATCAAAATTTTATATTTTATAGCCTGTAAGTTTTGGTTCACTAATTTTATTGCATTGAATGTTATTCTATTGTATGATGTTCTGTTTTAGGGAAATAATTATGACATAAATCATATGAATTAGTACACAAAATGACATGCATGTAATTTAAAAAAATGTATATTATGCCTTAATGATTAATAACAAATAAATTAACGTCGCAAAACCTGAAAATGCTATTTCTTTCATTAATCAGGATAAAAATACAAGATTATTATATGAATTAAGGGGTTTGATAATGATTACATTAGATTTGTGATTCCGTAATTTTATTACACTGTTCTGTAATCAAGGCTAGACATCCAATTAATATTTATACTAAGTACACACAAAACATAGCTAAGTTAACTGTCATTTGTTTAAATGGATAAACAGGTGGTTTATCTTACATGGTTTTATTAATAACAAAATTTGTTCTACATATTGCGCTGATTATTACGATAAAAATAGTGACAATTATAATTGCATTTCGAATCGCTGTGAATACGGTAAGACAGTATAAGCTCAGGTAAACCTCAGCTAGCACGATCATCGGATAGCTGTATGCTATACTACTATGTAAGCTAACTAAAAAACACTAAGAACGAGAAATGTTTAAATTTACAATCAATAGGTTCGGTTATATACTAGTATATGAAACATAAGTTAAAAAACATTAATGACTCGTTATAACGTAATTCAACCGACTTCTATAATAAAGTGATTTTGTCTGATTTGTAACCAGGCACTAAAGCGATTACCCATAAAACGTGCTTTGAACCAATCGTATTGCTTGGGTCCTAAGGTGGGACCCATCTCTTCGGTGGGACTTATCTCTTCAACACAACGGCAGTAAAGTTTCTTGATTATTACGCAGGAATGAGAGTATAGTTCCTAGCCATATCAGCCTAGAAAATCGCAACTTTACATTTTCCGTCGGTCTTAGTGCACGATGTAACTACAGAAGAGTCAAGTTTTAAATAGGAAAAATATCGAAACACTTTGGTCATTTTTTTTTTTAGAAATGCTAATGGTCTTGTCCACTTCAATGATGTATGCTAAGCTATGCTAAAAGTGGTACCGCCAGAACCGGAGATTGGCTGAATGGATTCAAAAACGGTAAAACTCAACAGTTGAACTCTGGGGGAGTGGTAAAATGAGCCTATTTCCAAAAAAAGTGGAGTATCCCTTTAAAGGCACAGTATGCAAGTAAGTTTCGACGCTAGAGATGGCTTATTTAAAGGTGGCACCGTGAATGAGCGTAAAATCATGGGAGTTGTCATCTTCACCTCCTCCACAAGCCGATGGAAAGCAATCCAATGAAACTCCGGCAGAAATCATGTTCATGGATGAGCTAATGTATTAAAAGTTTTATTAACGTTACTGTGGTATGAAGCATAGGGGCTGAGAGCCTGGGAAATTTTACGTTGCTGTTTTTATTATGCTTATATGCCATAGTCGGGCTTCTGCCGCACCTTTCGTTTTGTTGTTTTTTATGTTTATTTTATGATTAAAGTTACTTTCTTTCACATTGTTTTATTAAAATTCTAATGAAATAGCTACACAGAAATAGTGTAATGTCACTAGACATTAAGAAATCATGTTCATTTCAAATACTTATATCACTGACACCAGTAGTCCGGCCAGGATATTGTCATTTAAAAAGTGAAGTTGCAGCCCTCAACTGATGTTGATGTTGTCATGTTGTGTTTTGGTCTGATGCGCCACCCTCCACCTATCTACCAATCACGAAGTCAGTAGTGTTGCGGCATCTGGATTGCCAGCTCTGCTCTAGTTACCACAGCTGCAGCTACAAACATGTCAGAATCGGATAAAAAAAAATGTCTAACGTTGCAAAACCAAAAAAAAACTTGTTATGAATCCGAAATACTTAGTGACAAAGTCCGAAATAAAACAAGGATCTGTATAGGAGATGCCTTTGAAAGATGGAGACGGCTGAAAACGGAGAAGAATTTCTGGACAAGTAAGATTCATCTATGTTTGGCTAACTTGTACTTGATGTAAATGGACATTTCATATATTCATGACAGTCAAACAAAGTTATGCATGTTTGTGCAAAGTAACGTTACGTTAGCTCATATGGAGGAGGTCTGTCATCGAATTGAAAAGGTAAGGAATTGTTTGGGTAATAAAAAGAGTAATCAGAGCCCGTTTCTCTGTCGTTATGCTGAGACGCTGAGGAAAGCAACATTAGCATGCCCATTATTGTTTATCATGCAAGTTCTACAGCCAAAAATAATAGAATGACATGTAATCTTTCACATCACATATTTTAGCATTATGGACGTGTACTGCAGGGTAAGTTAAAAAATACAGCTGGTCGCTTTCACTTATAGCGTCAGCTAAATGAATAGCTGTATCTTTGATATCGGTTACACACAGTGACAGAGGCTTGTGCTTGTACTTACGTTAATGACAGACACCTACCGTTACAAGTTAGACTAACAGTTACTGTTCTAACAATGTACTGTCACATACGAGCGTACATCTTTACGATTATATTTGGCTAATCGCCATTAGTAAATTTTTGCGATAAATAATTACTTTGCAAAAAATCTCTCATTTGAAGTATAAACATAATTAACAGAAAAAGCTTCTTGTAGCAGCCTACGTTCCTGCTGGATCGTGCAGCCTATCTGGCAACCTCGAGTCAGGGAGGAGGGAGAGGGGATACACCGCTCTACAGTAATTTGAAAGTGATTGCAGTATTAGTTTTGGCCACAATCTTACATACGGCTCCTTTAAGTCTCACGAGTGTGTTAAAAAAAATGTAAAAAAGGACTGGTTCACAAAATTCGTTCAAGAATCAGTCATTTGAGAATCCGCAGCATGTTTTTTGATTCACTGCAAAATAACAAGATTCATCTGTTTGGGACTTTGACTACACCACTCATGTAGTATATTTTTGATTTGCTACAAATAACCGACTCATGAGTAATACTTTTGGGATTCAGACTACACCAGCAACACTACATTTTTTTTTATTCACTACAAAGAACCGGCTCATAAGAGTAATTTGTCCTGGAACCAGACTACACTTGTCGTGTTATATATTTTGGATTCACTACAAAGAATCAGCTCATAAGACTCTCTCTGACATACATATCATCATAAAGTGTTTAAATATCTTTTAGGGCCACTGTATAATAAAGAGGTTAAGTAAGTGAAAATACTGCACCAGTGCTGTTGCTACTAGCTGGACTTCCAGATACATTGTCAGGAACTCCGCTGATGTACAGTCCATTCTCTCCCACGTAACGGGACGCTGTCCGCTTGCTATAACACACATTTACACCATTATTAGACTCTCACTGCATCATGCTGGCGCATTTTTCCTCTCACTCATCTGTGCGTGACTGACCTTCCCGTGGCTTCATGATAGGCCAGTTCCAGCAACTCTGCAGAGGTACGAGCCGGGTCTCTCTGCTCACTGCCCTGCAGCTCTGCCATGTTCTGTCGTGTCTGATGATGGATCTGGATTGCCTCTCCAGAAGGACCTTGAACATCCATACAACATTATATAAAACATGTAGAGAATAGACTCTAGTGACAGTTTAGTGGTCATTATTATGCATAATATTTTACCACAAATTGACCAATCGGAAGCAAGTATTGTATGTATCCCTTACCAACAGGAAACGTGTGCATCCAGCGGCGGCGGTTGGAGGTGAGTTTCATAGGCATACGTGAGGGGGCGAACGGGTTAATGAGGGCTCTCTGGGGCGTGTAACCGCCCGGCCGTACATGCAGGGTAGACTCAGCGCTGCCCACCGTGAAGCGGCCCGGAGCACTGGAGTCCCTCTGGGATTCTACCATCTTTTCCAGCAATTCTGCAAAGACAAGCGAGATGAGAACCAGTGAACATCAACCAGATGTTTCTGTCTACATCAACACATAGGTGCACACTGAATGGTTCTGTACCTCTTGTGCAGCTGGTGTACCCCAGGGAGCTGCTGACCTCATATTGGCCCTGAGACGGGCGTGGGATGAGCAGAATGTTGGAGATGTGTCCCAAACTGTCATCTGACGCCAGGCTCCTCTGTTCATCTGGTCCTGTAGGCTTGGTTGGGGGAGAGCTGCCCATTACGCCTCCACCGACATCAGATGAGCCCCAGCTTTTCCTGCTGGCTGACTCCCTCTCCCGACTCGACCTGACACACATGATCACAGGCTAAACATATAAACTGCCATATAAATGGAGGAAGTTGATGGAGGAGAGAAAAACTACAGGATTTTTATCCGTTTAATGTACCTGAAGTTGGTGGACCTCTGGACTCTTGAGGGCCCAGGAAGTCTGAAGACCTGAGCATCGTACGCATCATAATCCACCTGGATTGGAAGGCTGTTCTCAGCATCTTTTGGAGAACCAAGAGCTGAGCAAGACAAATCCAGGTCAGTCAATTCATGGCAAACCCATATACAACCTTAAATACCTACAAGTGACGCAAATTACTTACAATGTTCTTTGCTGCTTCTGGCTTTTTCAGCTTGAGCCTTAAAATGAAAAGGCATCAGAGTGACAGCAGCTTCATTAGCAGTTTTACAAGCATTAAGTCATTCTTATAATAACAACATTACAAAGTCACAAGGTGTTGTCAGTGTAAGTGTGATATTTATAACCTTCTTTCCAGCCAGCTTGATCCGTGGTGTAAAACAGCTGCATGAGTTCTGGCTCTTTGATGTGTAAAAGCTGTAAAATACATATTTATTATACTAATAAATATGGCTGGGTAATATGGACAAAAATATTAATTTAATCAAAACTAGTGTCCAATCAAATGAATTCATAAAACTTAACAACTTAATCAATCTTTTAAAATGTAATGAAAAATAAAAAATGATTTACAAAGCATTGCATTCTTATTTTTTGTCAAACAAGGTGCTGCCAAACAGAATTGTATCCTGTAAAAATTAAAGGTGCAGTGAGTGATTTCTGAGAAGCGCTATTGAAAGTGGATTGGACCGAGCAGAACAACACACTTGTAGCCAATCAGTAGTAGGGGGCGATTGAATGGACGATTCATGATTGGGGAGGATTTTTTGAAGAAAGACCATAGAAAGAGAGATGGCTGAGAGACATTACAAAAGAGAAAAGCTCATAAGAATATCACTGGAAAATTAAGGGTTATGAACAGGAAAGAGCTTTACGACCCGCATTAATATTAGAAAAGAGAGACCTAACCGGGAAGGCCGTTAGATATAGGAACAGGACGAATGTTTGTCTGGAGCTGGTATGCTGCTGGCAACAACAAACTCTTGCTTGTGTACATACTCTTGTGTACTGCGTGTTCATTGTTTGTTCTTCCTTGTCGTTTGCCATCTTTGTATTATTTTCCATGCATTATTTTACTTTGCTTCAGCTACGATAAAGAAATATACACACTTGCATTGCGCATTCATGCACTTTAGGGGTGGAGCAATGAAGATTTCAAATATTAACAGTGTTTCTCAGAAATCACTTACTGCACCATTAAAACATATGAAAAAATATTGGTTGTATGATATTCGTTAAAATAATAATAATAATCAATATAATGTTTTAATAAAAAACATTATTATTATTATTTTACTATAATATAAATATATATCACCAGCACATATCAATGACACTCAAAAGTGGGTAACTTGGGCCAGTAAGCAACCACATAGTAACCACCCAGAACACCCTAGCAACCACCTTCTAGTTTGTACTGTAGCAACAACTCTCACATCTCACCTATGGTTGATCCAGTGAGGCAGGTTGTAGTCATCGCCAATTCTGGAGTCTCCGTGCACTGTGCGGTTATGTAACTAATATAAATGATACAAAAAAAAAAATTCTCACCCTATTCACAAGTATTAAAACATTCATATCTAATTTTATGCTCAAATGCCAACCTAATATGGCGTTTGCTAACCTTGAAGAGTGGAACAGCGTGTAGAGGCTGCTCTCCCATGCATACTAGATCTACACCGATGCCTGTTAGGAAGATACCATACCATTAGCATCCGCCGCAGTTCTACAACACAAACAGCGATTGTACAATGCACTCACTGACCATTGTCGATCATGCGCTGTTTGGTGAGTATCATGAGCAAGCGGTCCACCTCGAACACGCCCACTCCTGGAGTAATGACCACCGACATCTGACCCGTACGATCGAAGTTACGGTTGATGTAGTGCTTATCAAAGACTGAAAGAGACCAATCAGGACACTGATATCAGGACAAACAGCTCTACTGAACTGCCATGGGTAAAGACAATGAACTAAATACACAACTACAAACCGTTGAAAGACAAGTTTATAGCTTCGAGATAATTTCCCTGAGCAGAAGTGGAATTATGCCCACATGGATATCCATCTGCAATATTGAGACATGAACAAAAATGTGTTTGTAAATCTGCTTGAGTTAACAGAATTGCAATAATGCCATATTCATAACACACATCTTTCCACGCTCACTGCCAAATAAGTATAATTTGCACTCAACTGTGAAAATGAAGTATACACAGGCCTTAAGAGACTTCTTTCAAAATTATAAAAAAAAATCTTTAAGACCCCAAACTTTTGAACGGTAGTGTATAAATCAGGATTGGATATACATACGCACCTGCTACTTTAAGACGCACCAGTACAGGATACTGTATGAAAAGCTTCTTAATGGTGATGAGCAAAGACGTCCACTCATCACGTCTTTCATTTTGGGCCACCACCCTGGAAGAGAATAAAAATAAGGACTGAAAAAAACAAGTCTTAAAGGGCTTAGCTTTATTATATCATTATATTATTATTACATTATATTATTATATTGCTTTATATAATGACCAGATTTAATTTGACTTTTATTCACATATAAACATTCATCAGCTCACACATCAGTTGTGGTAAACGGAAGCGTGTTCGCTTGACGTGCGAGAACTAATGAGTTTCATTCTTATGTGTTAAGCAGCACGTTTGAGCTTCAGCAAAAACCAATGAGGTTTGTTCTCACGCGTCAAGCATATTTGGATGAGCTTCCGTTTATGTTCAATGATCAATGTTTATATGTGAATAAAAATCAAAATTCAATCTGTTCATCATATAAAGCGATCGAGTCTCTTCAGAAAATTTGGACTAAACTGCTCGATTCATATGGATTACAGTGTCCTAACCAGACGTGATACGATAAGATTCCATCAACAAACCATTTGTCTGTTCACACCAGATGCGACACGACTATGAGATGCGATAAAGTCAATCAAAAATCCCAGCCAATCAGAAGAGCATGTGGGCAGGCTCTTTTTGCAAACTCCCTGCCCTCACAATGAAATGGATAAGTACATAATCAAATTGATGAATACTACACCATTTTAACATTATTAAAAATGCATATTGAGTTACTGAAACAATCTTTGTCATAGAATACACTTGTCTGTTCTCAATGAGTTGACAGTTTAAACATTCTTGTTTCCTTTTATTTATTTTGAAGATCTGTTCATTGTTGCTTTCAGTAAGGCTATAAAAGAGACACAAAATGATATTCAAACTCCCATTAGACGGTTTTAACAATGGAAAAACACAAACAGTACCATTACTCATAATTATCATTCTTTGTGATGCCGCGACGTCACAGAAAAATAGAAACAGTTTCTAAAATAGAATCATCGCATGTCACCAACTTGTCTAGTTAGGACAAAAACTCTGATTAACATGGAAAAGATACATTTCATCTTTTCATCATTTCATTGCAGCGTCACGTTTGGTTAGGACACGTTGTTAGTTTTACGATCTCTTTATGAACTTTTTGAAGCGTCAAAGTGGCAGTTACGTAGACAGTCAATGAAGAGTACAGAACTGGCTCAGAGTTTTATTAAAAATATCTTCATTTGTGTTCCGAGGATGAACAAGACAGAATTTTCATTTTTGGGTGAACTACTGCTTTAATGCTTAATGAACATCCAGACCTGTAGAAATCCTCATAATACCGCCCATCATGGTCTTGTCGGACTGATGCTCTTTGCATCTCTGGGAACTCTTCTACATGAAGAAAGATACATAATCAATTATTATTATTCAAATTATATGACCCAGGCAGTGTTTTAAATATGAAACATTTACCCAGTGATTTGGCCAAGTAGAAGGTTCGAGAGAACAGCACTACTGTAACCTCATGACTGCAGTTCTTCTCCTAAAATTAGTGGTTACATGTTAACAAAATGCCATAATGCCAATGCACTGAGTGATGCAAGCAGCTATAACATTATTACTGGTCAGTGATGGAGTTGACACTCACTTTCCATTTGGCAAACAGATCAGAGAGGAAACCATTGACAGCTTTCTCAAAGTAAAGATCACCTGTGAATTAAGACAGCAGCTTATATGATCTTATATAACAGATTTATTCTTCAAATACACATAATGGTAAAAAAAATGTCTCTTTACCATAGATATCAAAGTCCCACATCTCACAGCTCATTTGAATGAATATATAAACCATCGCAGAGGTGGATCGAAAAACAACCTAGGTTGAAAAAACAGTCACGTCATGTGAAAAAAAGTGATAATAACACTAACTGCATTTCCAAAGAGACATTCTCACCCTTGTATCTTCACTAATGTAGCCACAAGTGACCTTCTCTCCTTTAACCCATAATTCACTGGCCTGGGCCCTGAAATCATGATAAAACTTTTTTTTTTTTAAGTTAAACATATACTACCGATCAAAAGTTTGGGATTTGTAAAATGTCTTAATATTTTTAACAGTCTCATGCTCAACAAGGCTCCATTTATTTGATCAAAAATACAATAAAAACAGTAATATTGTAATATGGTGGTGGTTGAGGAGAGATCCCCTGATATGATTGTACAGCGCTTTGGGTGTACAGTAGTACATATGAAAGCACTATATAAATGCCTCTACATTTGAAAATATATGAATGAAGGAAAGAATATGTATTCCTGTGATGGTAAAGCTGAATCTTCAGCATCATTCCTCCAGTCTTCAGTCAGATGATCCTTCAGAAATCATTCTAATATGCTGGTTTGCTTAATTTCTTATTATTATCAATGTTCAAACAAAGTTTCTGCCATGATACAATTTATTTCAGGATTCTTTGATGAAAGTTCAAAAGAACAGCATTTATTTGAAATCGAAATCTTTTGAAACATTGGTAACTTTTGATCAATTTAATGTGTCCTTGCTGAATAAAAGTACTAATTTCTTTTAAAAAATCTTGCTGACAGTTGAGTATGTTATGAGATAACACTTCAGATATTGACCAATCACATTGGAATATTCCAGACAGCTTGTAATAATGGATGTTGTTACCTGATTCCTGCAAACTCTACTTTCTGTGTCACATATGCGCATGTGCTCACCTGAAAGAACATCATGGAGACATAAAGACCACTGTGAGGCATCAAAAATTAACATTTCATGCAGATCCTACTCACTAAGCTCTTCTTCAGTCTCCACATGTCTCCTCGTCCAATATACTGATCTTTGAAGGTGAGCTCCACCAGATCCAAAGTCACATCCTGTTCAATTTCAAATGGAGCATTTAGGTAAGCTGTGAAATATTGTGAATATATTCTGTAATAAATAGTAGGACATTGTGCATTAAAGAGCATTTCTGTATGAAATACCTTTGGATCTACAATATTGATGATGACGTCCTGGTAGGCGCGAAGCTTGAATGCCTGAGCCACTGTCTGATCTACACTGATAGTTTCTGTTGGTGGAAAAATCAACACTGAGATGGCAGCTGGTTAATAGTTACCAGTACAGAAAATTATGCAAATAATTTAAAATTAACCTTTTTGCAGGTCTTCTTTTAAACTCTTGACCTGCAGCAGCAGAGGACTAAGACAAAGAGATTAAAAATACAAGAATATTATCAAGAAATATACTAATGTACAAGACAATATTCAATATTGTCGAGCACAAGACAATCAACGAAATTCTTAGACAAAATAATAGATTTTTTCACAATGCAGTTACATTTCAGGTTTCAGTTTTTAGTTAACCACAATATTACTTGTTATAGTTTTTCTAATAATTTTAGGATTAAATTGGACTTTTTTGGCAGTCAAAAGTTGTGAATAATTATGATTTTTTATTTATATTTATTTAAAAATGTAATTTATTCCTGTGATGTTAAAGTTGGATTTTCAGCATCATTTCTCCAATCTTCAGTGTCACATGATCCTTCAGAAATCATTTATTATTATATATATTTTTTTTCCCAGATGAGAAATGTTTCTTGAGCATCAAATCATCATATTAGAATGATTTCGGAGGATCATGTGACAGTGAAGACTGGAGTAATGATGCTGAAAATACAGCTTTGATCACAGGAATAAATGGCATTTTAAAATATATTACAATAGAAAACAGTTATTTCAAATTGTAATTTACTGTATGTTGTTTTTACTGTATTTTTTATCAAATTAATGCAGCCTTGGTGAGCATGAGACACTTATTTTCAAAAACCTTACAAAAATCTTCACAACTCCAAACTTTGACCGCCAATGTATTTTAGTGAAATTGACCTGAAATCACCAGAAAGCTCCTCTCACCTGTACTCATCATTTGGATGTGCAATCTCAACAATATCCCCCAGTTTAACATGAGGAAAGACTTTAGGATTCATCATCAACTCATCATCTGTGGAGAAACAATGAGTGTAAAGTGATGCAAGCAAAAACACAAGCCATTAAAACTAATTCAGTATATATATATATATATATATATATATATATATATATATATATTACGTATTAAGAATATTCTCACCACTGCCTCCAAAGCCCTTCTTATGCACCACAAGCTTGTAGGACTTGTTTGCCTTCATGGTAACTGTCATTGTAGTCTTCAGTTGTACAATCACACACACACACACACACACACACACACATATATATATTTACATGCAGAAAAATGTCCAGTGGTGAAGCAGTCTGCAGAATTTCATTTTTATTGCTTAATTCTTCCAATCGACATGACATGCTTGAACAAAGTTTCAAATAACACTTAAAATGCTTGGAAATGTAGAAGCACAATCAAACTCATTACAGTATGTCATCCTGCTTTTTGTTTTCAAGTAAGTTAGCGTGACGCATTTCTTACAAACCTGAGGACGCTTTGCAAAGACGTTTTCCAATTGCAAAACAATAAGGTAGAGGGTAGATATTCATTTATAAACTGACGATGGAAAGTTTAACATACATCTTCCAAAAATAATGCAACATCTGAACTGTTTTCTGAACTAAGCGTACGGTTTCTTCTTCGGGTTTATAATATAGAGTTGGACAGCGCCACATAGCGTGCGGGAGATTCACTTTTCTCAGTCGCTTTGGTACATTTCTTGAATCATCCTTAATTTGCAAACCAGTTAGTGCAAATATATCGTTCAAACAGCACCACACAATATATTACCTGCAAAAGCCTGTAACTTGGTTAATCATTTAAATTATTTAGTCAATGAGATATCAGTGCTATCAGACAGTGCTTGAAGTGGGGGGGAAAAGGTGCCGGTACTCTCTTGCAATGGCAAATCATGACATTTGAAATTTCTACAGTGAAAAACAAAATGGAAATATTGCTGGTACAACAACAATTTATTGTTATTTATTAACAACATAATAGGCCTATTTAAACAAGTCGTGTGTGTGCGTGCGTGTGTGCGCGCATTTATTTACAAAGAAACATTCTCTTTTTAGAAGTTGGTCATTAATAAACTTGATTCTTGAAGTTTGTTAAGATGGGAGGTATACAACAATTACATGTTAATGGTAAACAACAAAAACAACCAAGAAAAGAGCTCTGATATTGTCTTTTCAGTCATATGTTTACAAGACAGCAAACATAAAAAAGTAAACTCGGGTTTGATTTGGGCATGTCTGTGTAGGCTATTACATAAGCTAAAAGAAAGCATACATTCTGACTAGTTTGCTCGTTTTGTTTATTAATAAAACATAGTTTTACGGTACCCAAACTGAATAATTAAGACAAGTTTAAATGGCTAAATCTTGTATAAATATTTTTGAGTCTTCATTTTCTTTTAGCCTACTCCAGTTATTGTTAAAACACATTAGACATGCAAATTCTGTGCATTTTGGGCACTTTTTGTGTGAAATCATATTTATTTTCTTCATCAAAAGTGCTTTGCTTTCACTTTAAATGCCGTGAGTAGCGCACAACAATAGACTGGGCACAGAACCCCCGCTTCACTGCTTACTCACGCGATGCTCCTCCTCGCGGTGTGAATGCACTCATTGATTAACCCAAGCCGAAAAAAATAAGCGCTGCTCACGCTTGCGGTGGCCGCCATCAGCTCCGGTAGCCGTTTCGCAGCCGTAACGCGCCACAGATGTGTGCAGTGTAAATAAGGGGTGCTTCTCATTTCTTATTTGTGCATCCTCGTTTCCTTTCCTCGCTTCCTTTCCTCGCGTCTTAGCTCCTCCCCCTGTAGGATGCGAGGGAAGGCTGCGAGGAAAGAAAATGAGGATGAAGGAATCGAATGAAAGCTTTTTTATACATTGGAATAGGCCTACTTGATCACTCGAGTGTCACTTAACAGCGTCATCAGCAGCGCTCAAATGATCTGCCCTTATGTTGTTGAAGTTTGGTTATTTAAGAAATTCATAATAAATAATAATAAAGCAAGATACCCTGTTGAAATATGTGTGGTGTGTGGTTTATTTAAACTGCAAAGGTAAAGTATAAATTAAAACGATTGTGATCGATGTGAAGGGGGAGGAGAATTGATACGTGCGTCACGTTTAGTCGATAAAACACTTCCGCATTGGATACACCTGTGTATCCTTGCTCATAACTCCTCAGGAAGCCTACTCACTCCTCGATCCTCGCCTCCTCGCGGTAGTGATGGGCAGATCGAGGCTTCGTGAAGCAATGAAACAGTCGAAGCAAATGTGCCATTTTGTTTCGAGGCTTCGAATCAATCCGAAACCCGTCTCCACGGTGACACCTAGTGGTCACTTGCAGGTGTTGATCTGAAACAACCTTTACAAAGAGCTAATAAAAAAATGTGTTGTTTTTTTTTTTTTTATTATTGTATTTTTGTAATATATGAAGCTTGTAACCTGTAGTCTCTTCACATTGCATAATGTGATTTTGGTCATGAAAAATGAATATTAATAAAAATAAATCAAGCCACAATGTCTCCCTTTCTTATAGATTTTTATTCAAAAATATTAATTTCTCTGCTGTTGAAGGACTCAGACTACTTTTTTTACAGATAATTTCTCCAGCCTTTGAAAAAATTCTCTCACAAGGGACACTTGTTGCTGGCATACAAAGATATTTTTTAGACATACAAATGAGGAAAGATTACTGCTCTCTCTTTCCAGTAAGTTAGAGGATCATGAGTTCTGGGCAAAAACGCATCGCTGAGGTATTTTTTCACTTCCACTGTGGCATCAGCTGTAGGATTGTGTATCATCTGGGTCTCACGGATACGATTGTCAAAATGTTCCCATAAACTGTCTTGTGTTTCAACTGGTGTTGATGATGATGGGCCTGATGTTGACATTTGTGGTTCTGAATTAAAAGAAAACGGCAATTAGTAACAAATCATAAACTGACAACACATATGAAGTATAAATTTCATGAATCACATTACATAAGATAACATAGACTGAAACTCACCAGGAGTTGTGTTTGAACGCATCAGTGAAGCACACTCCAGTGTGATGTGCTTTTCAGCATCCAGGGCTTTGGCAGGATTTCCAAAAGCCACACATTTTTAAACCTTGGGTCCAGCAGTGTAGCCAGTGCCAAGGCTCTAAAAGTCTCGTACCCTCCACATCTGGAGTGAAGACCTTCTTGTAGATGTGAGCCTATGAGCCAACACAAGAGAAAACCATATTAATTAAAATAATGACAACAATATGAGAGTTATGGCCAATTACACGTATGGTCATAGTGTCCTACCTAATTGTATTGATTCCTGCGTTGCATTTCCTTTTTTCTGTGCAAGCTTGTGCTGCAACATCCTGTACAATGGTATGAGCTTTGAAGCAGACACTCTCTGTTCCTCTGACATCTCTGTTGTTGCTAGTTTGAATGGTTGAAGAAGTGTCAATGACTGTTGAATAATGTCATACTCAAGACTTGTCAGGGGAGCAGTATCACTGTTTAAATTGGCAAGTGCAGCACCCACTGGCTCACGTTGCTCATACAAGCGTTGTAGCATGTCGAATGTGCTGTTCCATCTCGTTTCAACCTCCTGTATCATTTTCAGACTTGGTCTGCCCATCAAGCTCTGCATCTCCACAAGCTTGTCCTTTGCTTTGCAGCTGGATCTGAACAACCCCACTATCTTTCTGGCTTTCTGGCGAATTTCATTGATGACTGGGGTTTGATCCAGGGCCTTTTTCACTATCAAATTCAAATTATGAGCAAAACATGGGACATGGCGAAGGTTGAGTAGCTGGGCACTTAGGATCATGTTGGATGCATTGTCAGTCACCATGCAGTGAACTTTGGAGGTTATTCCCCACTCAGCCATTAGCAAGGCTTTATGCTGGGCTGTGAGGGTTTGGTAAAACCTCTTTACACCCAGTAAAACAGTTGCCATTGTTGCCTCTGGTGTTATGTAATGGCATGTTACACCAAGATATCCATCCATATTAATGGAAGACCACATGTCAGCCGTAAGGCTAACAAATTCCGCCTTTTGTAGGTCCTCCATTGTCTTCTCCTTGGTTGTGTTGTACCTTTCGCTGACCATTGTTTTAAGCACCTTCCGGGATGGGAGGACATAGCTTGGATCAAGCTTGTTCACAAAGGCCCTGAAACCCTCATCCTCCACGATGGTGAAGGGCTGCAGATCCTTCACCACCATGTTCAGAAGAGCCTCATCCAATTCCCTCTGTCTGCCTTTTAAAAGAGAAGATAAAGCATACTTTCAGACAAATATATTGGAAAAATAGTAGCCTACCGTTAAAGTAGTCTACTGGTTCATTTGGAAACCTTCCTAAACAAAGTTATGTTATGAATATTTATGCTCAGTGTGCAGAGAAAGATAAAGTGCATTATAGAAATACAACAATTACAAAAAAACAAAATGATGTCTTGGCTGTAGATTGGGTACTCATATGTAGACATATAAAATGTATATTCACAAAGTATAATATTATATTGACAACATTTGTTTTTAAAGTGATTGGCAGTTGTGATTGGGATGTTAGGCATGTCTTAGTCCATGGCCTTTCTAAACAATGGCCCAACACTTAGTTATTATATTTCACTTATAATTAGCCTATATTTCAAACAATGCATACCTTGCTTAGATGGCCCAGCAGTGTCAGTAGCAGGCCTTGGTACAGGGGGAACACTACCATCCTCTGCACCCTGCAGAATGGCAGGATGAATGCTCCTCAAATGGCGCATCATGGATGATGTATTGTTGCAGTAGGCTAGCTGCCGATCACAATACACACATCTCACTTTATTTGGGGTTTCCAAATGGAAATGCTCCCACACCACAGATGTACGGCATCTCTTCTGTGGAACCTCCATTTCTATCTATCTATCTATCTATCTATCTATCTATCTATCTATCTATCTATCTATCTATCTATCTATCTATCTATCTATCTATCTAATATGTAGCCTATCTATCTAATATTCTATATGTATCTGTAATATATGTATCTATCTATTAATCTATATATATATATATATATATATATATATATATATATATATATTTCTATCAATGCATCTATTAATGTGTCACTATATGTACTCTGTGTGTCTCTAAGTCAATGTGTAAATGTAAATTAAATCCTAAATATAACTAAACAAATCGCACTATAAATGTCACTATATCACCAAAAATCCGCTATCTCAAAACCAAACTCCTCTCACAAAAACCCACGATATGAAAATGCGTTGACAAAACTTTTATACTGTGTGATTGTGTGATTTGTTCCCGAACCGACCAATCAATGAAACCCTGATTCGGCGGAGCACTCCACCTGATGAAACACTTAGACGCTTCATTTAGCCGTTGTCACGTGACGTGGGTGTTTTGAATCACGCTTCGGATCAGTGTTTCGAATCATCTTTGCTTCGGGATCTCGCAAAGCTTCGGAACGTCTGTTTCGCGCCAGCCATCCTTACCTCGCGGTGCAATTAGAGAATTGAGATGTCCTTCAAGATGGCTGAGCTCGATCGGTTTCCGGGTCATAGGATGGAGGACGGAGGAGCGAGGAGACGAGGAGGGATATTGAGAAGCACCCATGGGGTTAAACGGCCGTCACGCTTTTTCTGTCAGTAGAGTACCGGCTACATGCGAGAAGTAGCGGTACGCAAGAAAAAGTGCAGGTACGCTTAAGAGTAAAATGTAGAAGGTGAGTACCGCCCCACTTCGAGCACTGCTATCAGAATGACAAGTCATTATGACAAGTCTCCCATCTAGCCTACTCACTTTAACTTTTCAAAAACCTTTAGTTATTTGTAATTGTTTTGTTATTTAAAGTGTCAAAATAATGTGGTGCGACCGTCCGGCCATAACTTCTGTTTTTGAAATTACTCTAACTTAAAGGTGCTCAAAGCGATGTCGGGTGACATCACTTCTTGTTGACGTTTAAAGTATTGTCAAACAAAACGAAGGCTAGCTAGACCCTCCCTCCTCCTCAGGTGCTTCTCAATATCCCTCCATGTCTCCTCTCTCCTCTGTCCTCCATCCTATGACCCGGAAACCAATCAAGCACAGCCATCTTGAAGGACATCTCAATTCTCTAATTGCACTGCGAGGAGTCGAGGATCGAGGAGTGAGTAGGCTTCCTGAGGAGTTATGAGCGAGGATACACAAGTGTGTCCTATGCGGAAGTGTTTTATCGACTAAACGTGACGCACGTATACATTTTCCTCCTCCTTCACATCGGTCACAATAATTTGAATTTATACTTTACCCTTGCTGTTTATATAAACTACACATCTCACATATTTCAACAGGGTATCTTGCTTTATTATTCATTATGAATTTCTTAAATAAACAAACTTCAACAACATAAGGGCAGATCCTTTGAGCGCTGCTGATGACGCTATGAAGTGACGCTGGAGTGATCAAGTATTCCAATGTATAAAAAAAGCTTTCATTCGATTCCTCCATCCTCACTTTCTTTCCTTGCGTCCTTCCCTCACAACCTACAGGGGGAGGAGCTGAGGCGCTAGGAAAGGAAGCGAGGAAAGGAAACGAGGATGCACAAATAAGAAATGAGAAGCACCCCCCATCCGCGCACTAACCCTCCAAACCCTTCTTATCGGTTATTGGCTGGAACAGTTTCTTATGTTTCGTGGTGCGGGTAAGCTCAGTTTGTTTTTGTTGCCGTTTGTGGAGCCTGAGGTGTCTGCAGAGACTGTGTTTTTTTACAGTGTGTTCAGGGGACAGGCAGCTAGCGGATAGTGAGGAGATGTTTGTTGTATGTGACAAAAAATGTTTTGGCCTAAAAAACGCGTGACATCGCTTTGAGCACCTTTAAATGTATTCAAATGTATTTTCTGCACTATTTGGCATGATTTCCAAAGTGTTTTGTAATCCTGTAAAAAAAAATTCAAAGCATTTGTATTTATATTTCCATCAAAATATACAAACAAACATTGTCCGATGATATCCATTTGATGAAATTTCATGTGGTGCGACCATAGACAGAAGACCATCAAGGAACTACCATTTTGGGACTTTTATGTTGAAAACTATACAAATACAGAAAGTTACATCAAATACCAATTTACCAAGGACCCATGGAAGCACCCTTATTGGAAGCACTAAGGAGGTTTGTAATTCTCTCAAATATATATATATATATTTTTAAACTTTGTAATGTTTGGTATGTAGTTACCACATTTGGATGTCATGTGGTATGACCTAAAAAAAATAATATTAAAGTTATTTCTACAAATATATATTTTTATTATAAATTTTATAGTCACCTTCTGTGGGAAGCTAGCTTGTTTTGTTTAGGTGGCCAATTCTGTGCCTGTAAATCTTGACTGAATTTGAAAATATCATATGGTGCGACCACTGCAGACTGTTTTCCATGATAGATATATGTCCTAGATTGGCAGTTTTTGTGCTTTTATATCCAATTGATGGTTTATATGAAAAAAGAACTCAAAGTAGTATCATTTGGAATAAATATTTATGCAATTTGGGATATTATTTTTTTAATTATTTCAGACGGTTTATGATTACTCTTTGTACAATATGAGAAAAATGCAACAACAAAAATTTAGAGCATGTAATTTCAGTTTAGTAATTATACATTTATTAGTAATGTATTTATTATTGCCTATTTATTTATTTATTTAAAACTATTTTAATATATTTTACCAGATGCCACTGCCATGCGAAGTAAAAATTCTGACCCTGCAGCAAGAGTACCTTGCTAGGAGAAGAGTGAAATATTATTACAGTTTAAAATAGCTGTTTTCTATGTGAATATATAGTAAACTGTAATTTATTCCTGTGATCAAAGCTGAATTTTCAGCATCATTACTCCAGTCTTCAGTGTTACATGATCCTTCAGAAATCAATCTAATTATTATCAGTGTTCATATTTTTGTGGAAACTGTGATACATTTTATGTCAGGATTATTTGATGAATAGAAAGTTCAAAAGAACAGCATTTATTTTAAATATAATATTTTGTAACATTATAGCCTAAATATCTTTACTGTCACTTTTTAATCGATTTAATGTGTCCTTGAATAATAAAAGTATTAATTACTTAAAAAACTATTGGCCCAAAATGTTATCTGTATACAATACTTGTATTTATATCTATAACATTATTATTTGTTAGAAATAAATTCTAAGTCAAGTTAAATGAAATGGTGCACTTATGTTTTCGATGTGATTTTTATTAAAAGTGTTCTGGAAAATTCTGTGAAATTTGTATAAAAATTTGGTTTAAATATTTATTTATTTTTGTATAAAATGTATTGTTCATTGATCTCTTTAAATATGTTTAACTATATGACGTCTTCCTGTCATTTGGAGCGACCACTCATCATGTGGTGTGACCAATAAAAGCAATCACTGTATTAAATTTCAAATAAAAGACTTATTTCTGTGGCTGAAATATGAATCACTGATACAGTATGCTTAAGTGAATGACATTTTTAAAACATTTTTATGAGTTTAATGTGATTTAAAGGGAAAATAAGTCTGTTAACTAGATTTAAGAAGGCAACTCTGAAATTATAAAACAAAAATGAGATCATTACTTACAAAAACTCAAAAGAAATGCAAATACTTTGTTTCTAAACACTTTAATTACTAAAAACTTGTAAAAAAAAAGTTAAGCATGTTAATTAATTTTAAGATAAATCACGGTCGCCACACGTGACCTTTTTTAAGGTTATGGCCAATTCATCTAGAGATGAAGAAACACTAAAATCATTTAAATTAAAATTAAAATTTTTATATGAATTTATGTGTATACAACATCCTTAATGTTTGAACAATTGCAACAGGTATTATTATTTTTTGTATTTTAAAATTGGCCTGTCGAAAATCCTTCAGAATGAAATCAAAAGAATGAGAAATTGCTTTTTATGAGGTGTACAATTGACTATAATTTCAATATATAATTATAGTTTGATAATTTCAGTTGTGATCTGAGAAATGCACCAAAGCAACTGAGAAAAACTGTAACAATATTAGTTTTCTTGCTTGTAGTCAACAATAATCTGCAATAACCAACAATAACGTTTGTTAGATCGTTGTTTGGTGTCTCCTGTGTCGGCGTTCCAGTCTTGTCTTCCTGCCTTCCTGTGTTCGTGTTTACTGTGGATTATCGTCGTCTTGGTGTGGGATTCGTCGTGTTTCGTGTCACCTTCTCACTGCACGGTTCCCGTTTCCTGACCATTGTGTCCTGCCCGTGTCCCGCATCAGTTACTTCACCTAATAAACCTGAGTAATACTTGCATTTGCTTCCTGTCTTCTATTGACGACCATGACAGAACGATCTGACCCAGCAATGGAAGCAGCAAGTGTTTCGTCGACAGCGTTGGAGGAATTCATTCATCATAGCATACGAAGAATGGATTCTCAGTAGAGGAATTTAAATGACACGGGTCGTGCAGTACAATCTTTGGTGGCGCAGGTGTCCGAGCTCACCCAACAGAACCAACTTCTACGAGCTCCCGCTGCGCCACCCACACCAGCCGTTCCCCCCACACCACCTGAGGACCTCCCCCAGTCAGAGCCCCGCCTACCTGTTCCAGGGGATTTGTCTAACGTGCCCGCGGAGTACCTCGACCTGAAGGAAGTGTCCGGTAAGTCTCGTGCTGCTTCTCTTCCTCCGCATCGTCCCTATGACTGTGCCATAGATTTACTGCCAGGTAAGTCTCCGCCTAAAGGCAAGTTATACTCGCTTTCTGTCCCAGAAAGGGAGGCTATGGAGAAATATATTTCTGATTCTCTGGCAACCAAGTTCATTCGCCCTTCCTCTTCTCCAGTGGGGGTGGGGTTCTTTTTTGTGGGGAAGAAGGACGGTTCTCTGCGACCTTGTGTTGATTACCGGGGGTTGAACAACATTACGGTAAAGAATACTTATCCTTTGCCGTTGATGTCTTCAGCCTTCAAGAGGTTGCAGGGAGCGTCCATCTTCACGAAATTGGACTTGCGTAACGCTTATCATTTGGTTCGCATTAGGGAGGGGGATGAGTGGAAGACTGCTTTTAACACCCCCAGGGGGCACTTTGAATATTTGGTCATGCCGTTCGGGCTGTCCAACTCCTCAGCAGTCTTCCAGGCACTTGTCAATGACGTGTTGCGAGACATGATAGATCAGTTCATATATGTCTACCTGGATGACATATTGATTTTTTTCTTCTCTCCAGGAACATGTGCAACACGTCCGACGAGTGCTTCAGAGGTTGCTAGAGAATGGGCTTTTTGTCAAGGCGGAGAAATGCGATTTTCATGCACAGTCTGTTCCTTTCCTAGGGTACATCATTTCGTCTAAAGGAGTGCGTATGGACCCTGAGAAAATTAAGGCTGTGGTAGAGTGGCCAAGTCCAGATTCCCGTAAGGCCCTACAGAGGTTTCTGGGGTTCGCAGTCAGAGGCACGCCAACTAGCCGTGCCTCTGACTGCCTTGACCTCCCCCAGAACTACGTTCAGGTGGTCAGACACAGCTGAGGCTGTGTTTGCCAAACTAAAAGGCCACTTCGTTTCTGCCCCCATCCTTATTGACCCTGATTCTTCACGTCAGTTTGTGGTGGAGGTCGATGCGTCAGAGGTGGGGGTAGGCGCAGTGCTGTCCCAACGCTCTTCTGCAGACGACAAGATGCATCCCTGCGCATTTTTGTCTCATCGTTTATCCCCAGCCGAACGCAATTACGACATTGGTAACAGGGAGTTGTTGGCAGTCAAGTTAGCGTTGGAGGAATGGCGCCACTGGTTAGAGGGGTCGGGGGTACCTTTTATCGTCTGGACTGATCAGAAGAACCTAGAGTACATCAGAACCGCCAAAA
Organism: Gila orcuttii; assembly: GCA_026230005.1. Classification (NCBI taxonomy): domain Eukaryota; kingdom Metazoa; phylum Chordata; class Actinopteri; order Cypriniformes; family Leuciscidae; genus Gila; species Gila orcuttii. The sequence continues at coordinate 15,520,521 of JAPDVR010000024.1, read as the reverse complement.
GATTGAACTCGAGGCAGGCTCGGTGGGCACTTTTTTTCGATCGTTTTGATTTTTCTCCTTTGTACCGCCCGGGTTCCAAGAACATCAAACCCGACTCTTTATCTTTTTGATCGTTCCGAACGCCCGTCTACTCCCGAGTGCATTTTACCCGAAACCCTATTTGTTTCCACACTCACATGGGAGGTCGAATCGACGGTCAAGACGGCCTTAGAAGGGGTAACGCCTCCGCCTGGTTGCCTACCGAATCGCTTATTTGTGCCGGAGGGATTACGATCTGACGTCATCCAGTGGGGTCATTGCTCCAATGTGGCTTGTCATCCAGGAGTTAATCGCACTAGTTTCTTAGTCAAGCAATGATTCTGGTGGCCACTTATGGCTCATGACGTTCACAGTTTTGTTTTGGCTTGCTCAGTTTGTGCCACTGGTAAGACTTCCAATCGACCCCAGATGGGTTACTTTAACCGCTGCCTGTCCCTTCAAGACCCTGGTCCCATATCGCTCTAGATTTTATCACCGCCCTCCCAGGGTAACACAGTCGTTTTGACCGTGGTGGACCGGTTCTCGAAGGCGGCTCACCTTACCCAAATTACCCTCAGCTAAGGAGACAGCGTTGACAGTCGTAGACCACGTCTTTCGCTTACATGGCCTCCCGATGGACGTGGTCTCCGACAGGGGACCCCAGTTTGTGTCCAAATTTTGGTGAGAGTTTTGTAGATTACTGGGAGCGACGGTTAGTCTGTCCTCAGGGTTTCATCCCCAGAGCAATGGCCAACCGAGAGAGCTAACCAGGATCTGGAGAGGGTGTTGCGATGTTTGGTTTCCAAGAATCCTTCCTCATGAAGCCAACAACTATCCATGGTGGAGTACGCCCACAACGCATTACCAGTGTCGGCCACGGGCCTATCTCCGTTTGAGTGTAGTTTAGGTTACCAGCCACCAATTTTTCCCAGTCTGGAATCCGAGGTCGCGGTCCCCTCCGCCCACACCTTCGTCCAGAGGTGTCACCGCACTTGGACTAGAGCCCGTAAGACTCTACTCCAGGTGGGGGAGCGCACCAAGGCCAAGGCCGATCGCCACCGGTCGAAGCCTCCCGTATACGTCGTTGGTCAAAAAGTGTGGCTTTCAACAAAGAACATTCCTCTCCGCTCCGTTTCTAATAAACTTGCTCCCAAATTCATTGGCCCGTTCACTGTCACCAAGATCATTAGTCCGGTGGCAGTCCGCCTCAATTTACTTCCAGGGTACAGGAGAATTCACCCCGTTTTTCTCCCATTAATCCGCCAGTCCCAGTCCCCCCCACCGCGACTCGTAGATGGGGAGACCACTTATTCGGTCAATCGCATTCTGGACTCTAGGCGGAGGGGGCGTGGATTTCAGTACTTGGTGGACTGGGAAAGTTACGGTCCGGAGGAGAGAAGTTGGGTACCTGCTAGATACATCCTGGATCACTCCCTTATCGATGATTACAATCGACAGGTAACGGAGTCTGAGAACGCCAGGTGGCGTTCTTAGGAGGAGGGGTACTGTCACGGTATACGAATTCATTGCTTCCTTCTCGTCTTGTGTTTATGTTGTTGTATGAAAGCGCGTGTGTTGTGGGCGTGACTGAGTGTCATTACCTGATCCGCTCCAGCTGATCATCATCTCATCTGTCTCCTGTGTCGGAGTTCCAGTCTTGTCTTCCTGCCTTCCTGTGTTCGTGTTTACTGTGGATTATCGTCGTCTTCTGTGGATTATCGTCGTCTTGGTGTGGGATTCGTCGTGTTTCGTGTCACCTCCTCACTGCACGGTTCCCGTTTCCTGACCATCGAAGTCCCTGCGCCATCCTGCCACGCCCGTGTCCCGCATCAGTTACTTCACTTAATAAACCTGAGTAATACTTGCATTTGCTTCCTGTCTTCTATTGACGACCATGACAATTTGTAACTATTTCACATTTCGACAAATTCATACTCGATCTCATTCATATGTTTTTGTACGACCTGCCTACACTGAGAGTTTGGTTTAGAGGTAATAGGTTAATACTTACATTATTTTATTACAAAATATTACATTTCCTATGAATCCCTTTGTAGGAATTTGTACAAAATTGCAACTTTGTAAAATACTTACATTGTCTCATGAAATAGAGTTAGCAAATGAAGCTGAATTAAAAATAATTTTAATATGAATTAAAACATTTAAAGGTGACACAACTGTCCTGATATCATAATAAATAAATCAGCCTAATTAAAGGAAATCTTGATGAGAAAATCTTAAGTAGTTTGACAATCTTTACTATTTATAATAATAATACAATAATATTTTAACAAAACTTTTTATCAATATCTGAAAAACTTGCTGAAAAGTCAAGTGGTTCAACCAACATGCAGGGGAAAAAAACAGGAAATGAAATCATATAAGACCTCTGAGGAGCCTCGTGACTGCGTCAAGGTCAAGAAGTCTTTTAAGGTGTCAGATAAATTTACCTTTTTATGACAAGCCTTTTACACCCTGAACTAACTTTGGTTTGTCATAAAACGGTCAAATTATCTGATACTTTAAAAGACTTATTGCCTTTGATGCACAGTATTTGTTTTTTAGACATTACACTTTATTAGACATTAATTGCATTAGTATTAATTGTTCCTCAAATATATACTGTACATATACATACATACATGTAAAGAAACTTTGAACACGTTACATTTTTTAAATGGTATGAACGTTTTTCAAACCGCATGTAACAAACTTATTCATTAGCCTGTACTGCCTACGCGGCATCATCTTCATAGGAAAGCTGTTTCTTGGGTGGAGATGTTTATGGGAGACGTGTATTATGAAGTTAAATTGCGTCTGATTACATTAGCGTTCATTAAAATGCCTAAATATTGGTGGCATTTCTGAGAAACACCTGCTCTTTGGTCAGTGTAATCTTGCTGTTTTTGATTGTGTAAAAATTCTGGCAAGAGATGCCTTTAACAGACCATAAGTAGTGATATGCGGGAGTTACATTGTATGATAGATTTATAACAGTATAATAATAGTGAATAAGATGAAGGCCGTGCGGTGTTTATGATTATAAGACCACATCTTAAAGATAAATGTTCATGGCTGTGATGAGACATGATGGTATTCTTAAAGGCATTGTTGAGAAGTTGATTACATTTACATTTACATTACATTTACATTTATTCATTTACCTGACGCTTTTATCCAAAGCGACTTACAACTGCTATATTTCAGAGGTCGCACGCCTCTGGAGCAACTAGGGGTTAAGTGTCTTGCTCAGGGACACATTGGTGTCTTACAGTGGATTCGAACCCGGGTCTCTCACACCAAAGGCATGTGTCTTATCCACTGCGCCATCACCACCCATATGGTGGTTGATTATGCCAAAAATGTCTTTGTCAACCAGACCTTATGCCATATGATCTGTTTTTAACTTTAATCTGTGCACCTTTAAAACTAATCCATCAGTGTCTGGACCAAAAGAGAGCAGACTATGAATTTCCCCATTAGATTTCCAAAACAAAGAGGATAGGTCATAGACATTGAGACTTGGCTGCTCATGGTATCGTGATATAACCAACAAGATATTCATTTACTATCTGAACCTGAAAATGTTCAAGGCATCCTTGGTTAATGATTGATCCTTTAGCCGCACATTCAGAGTGTTGCACATTTCTAAAGAAAAATATGGTTATCTAATGAACTAAAAGAATTTCAGTATTCATAAAACCTGGATACCTGGTACCTGGATGACTGACTACTTCTGGCTAGATTCTGAAGTGCACATCCTATGAACACTTTACTATCCCATGTGGCCTCGGGTTAGGATAAATGAATGGCAGTGAAGGGACACAATTGATGCTGTAGATCACAAGACAGTGACAACATGGCTAGTGTAGTACATCATAGAGTAGCATTCATACTACACACATTCATACTATACAGATAGTACTTTTTAACAGTCACAAAGCAAGTTTCAAACCAAATGTAATGCTGTACCTGTGATTTTGGACAACGTGTCTTTCTTAACTTGTTAATGCTATGCTAAGATAGTAGCTTGTCATGATTCTGCCCTCGTGTCCTTGATTTTCTCGTCTTGTGGCAGGATCATGACAGACCCATGTTTTGTGTGCAAGCACATGGCCTTTTGTTTGGGCCATGTGCTTGTGTTGTCTCGTTACATACCCTGCCCCCTTGTTATCCTCGTCTTGTCATTATTGTCTAGTCAGCTTCACCTGTTCTTGTCAGTGTCTCCCTATATCATCCCCTTGTGTTTGCTGCCCTTGGTCGGTTCATTGTGATTCTTACCTGCGTGTTACCTCACCTGTATTATTCCTTGTGAGTATCCTGTCGAGTGTATTGTCTAGAGAAAGTTCTACTGTTTGTTTTTTGTCAAGTAATCAGTCAAGTCTTAGTCTAAGTTTAGTCTCTCCTAGTCTTGTCTGTTTTGCCCCCCCCGTGGGTTTTGTTTTCCTGTTTTTGTTCCAATAAACCTTGTGTTCATTGTACACTGTCTGCATTTGGGTTCATCTCCTTGCATCATCATAAGAGAATGAACCGACCAGAGTCGAACCCAGCAGACAGAATGTCCTCCTATGTCAAGCATAACCCAAATTACCTTATAGATTGGTGGCACAGGACCATCGCTAACTCGAAGAGGGGCAAACTCCCGATTCCCTCCCAGGGAGAGCTATCAATGAGGGAATATGCCCGGGTCGCGAACGAGAGGAGGTTTTTCCTGCCTGATGTCCTCCTTAACCACTACCTCATTGCGGGTCTCAACTCTCCTCCACCCCTGGCTGAACGGGAGAAGCTGGTTTGCCGTTCGTTCACTGATATGGTGGATTGCTCATCTCGGGGAGAGTCACAGGCACCCACGAGCTTATCATCTGCCAAGCTGCCCGTGATCCCGGAGGGTCGTATATGCCTCTCACGCCTGGGGACCAGGCTCACGCTGCTTCGACTCCTGAGGCGTCATCTCCACCCATTAGTCTCTGCGGTAAACGGGGAAGACGTCCCTCGTGGGAGTCCGCTTCGGAGTCCTCCGCTACGGAGTCAATCCTTCCAGAGGCTGCTCTTTCGCTACCTGCAAAGGATTCTGTTGAACTTCCCCAACCGGCTGCGAACCTGGCAGAGGCTTCTGCTCCGTGACCTAGAAAGAAGAGGAGGAGGAGGGGAGTCTCTTGTCCTTTGTCATCCCCTGTGTCTGCAAGCAATGTCCCAGAGCCTACTACGGATAGCGCTGTCCCAGAGCCTACTACGGATGGCGCTGTCCCTGAGCCCGCTGCAACTGAAAGCGCTGTCTCAGGGCCCGTTGCAACCGAAGGTACTGTTTCTGAATTGGCTGCTGAGGGCGCGGCTCCAGAGTCAGCAGCAGTAAGGGCTGTTCCCGAGCTTGCAGTCGTGAGTGCTGCAGAGAGGGAAGCGGCCGATTCAGCTGCTGAGGCTGTTTTGCGCTCAGTTTCAGCTAATCAAGAGATGCCGGTCGTCATTGCTGCAAGAACCCTGTCAGAGTACTTGTCCCGTCTTGTCAAGATCCTTGAAGTCCCTGTCTGTCCTGTCTCGTCCCCAGCTCCCACGCCTGCCGCCGAGAGCGCAGCACCCACGCCAGCCGCCGAGAGCGCAGCACCCACGCCAGTCGCAGAGAGCGCTGATCCCAAGCCAGTCGCAGAGAGCGCAGATCCCAAGCCAGCCGCAGAGAGCACTGATCCCGAGTCAGCTACTTTCAACGCCACTACAGAATCAGAGATGAGGAGTGTCGATTCCGCTTGGGGAAGCGCTGATTCCGGGTCTGATTCTGAGAACTCATTTCCTCTCTTCACTCCTCGGCCGCCTACTACACCCCCTGTCATGTATCCTATTCCGTTACCTGCTGTTCCCCCGGTCACCCCCGCCACTTCTCAGCCCCGGAGTGTTTCCCCCAAGACTTTTACTCATGTGTCCCCATCCAAGTCTGCCCGGATTCCTCGTCCTCAGCCCTCGTCCTGAAAACCCAAGACCCCCAGTCCACCCTGGACTATCCCCCATGAACTCTCTTGTTCCAAAGCCCCCCCTACCGTGTTTGTTATTTTTATTGTTGCATCCCAACCCTGTTGCCATGTTTTCGTGTATGCCTTTGTTATTATTTGTCATGTTTTGTTGGTTTGTGTCTATGTCTCAGTCTGTCATGTCCCGTGTTTGATGTCCCCTTGAGGAGCGTCTGGAAGCCGCTCCTTAAGGTGGGGGTTCTGTCATGATTCTGCCCTTGTGTCCTTGATTTTCTCTAGTCTTGTGGCAGGATCATGACAAACCCATGTTTTGTGTGCAAGCACATGGCCTTTTGTTTGGGCAATGTGCTTGTGTTGTCTCGTTACATACCCCGCCCCCTTGTTATCCTCGTCTTGTCATTATTGTCTAGTCAGCTTCACCTGTTCTTGTCAGTGTCTCCCTATATCATCCCCTTGTGTTTGCTGTCCTTGGTCGGTTCATTGTGATTCTTACCTGCGTGTTACCTTACCTGTATCATTCCTTGTGAGTATCCTGTCGAGTGTATTGTCTAGAGAAAGATCTACTGTTTGTTTTTCGTCAAGTAATCAGTCAAGTCTAAGTCTAGTCTCTCCTAGTCTTGTCTGTTTTGCCCCCTTGTGGGTTTTGTTTTCCTATTTTTGTTTCAATAAACCTTGTGTTCATTGTACACTGTCTGCATTTGGGTTCATCTCCTTGCATCATCATAACAGTAGCTTAACTGTTAGCTTGCAAATGAAAGGTTAACTGAAAACACATAGGGAAATGTTTAATTGCACAATTTTTTATCTCTGGTAATTTAATCTAGTATGTAATTAGATTATACAAATGATAAATTATATAAATGTACATATTTTCATGATTAATAAATACACTGTAAATCAGTTTTCAGTCATTTTTAATCAGGCACTGAGCAGAGTAGCCTAACCTTTACAATGTTCTCAGTAGAACAGAATAGATTTTGCCAATTGTATCGCTTCAGGGTGGAAGGGTGATTCATATCCATTAAATTATCCATCTGTAGTGGTGGAGCCCAGTATGCAAAATTTAGTTTGATGTTTCATCAGCTATTTTCACTTTTTTTTTGTCATCGAGCTGCATTGCCACTTTGCACTTCAGGGTGTCCTTATAACGTACTCGGTTACATAACGTAACCTTGGTTCTCTCTAGAAGAGGGAACGAGTATTGCGTAAGTTGTTTACGCTACGGGTAAAGTCATCTTTTCTCGAGACATGAAGCCAAAAAATTATCCTTAATTTTGTATTTATTATCAACGCAGTGCAGCAGCTAGCAGACCTAGAGCAGGCTGTCTAGTGTGCTCATTGGCTGCCCTGCGGCTTCTGCAGCAGCCTACCACTGAGCCTCGCTTGACGTCGCGCCCTCTACGCATCACAGCCTGCAAAAATGGGTATGGCTTAGCGTATAAAAGAGAGACTCGGAGGCTGCTTCCCTGGTTTTCATCGACTGAAGCGAAAGTCGCTCGTGGCGCGAGCACGGCAGGTTACGCAATACTCGTTCCCTCTTCTAGAGAGAACCGAGGTTATGTTAGGTAACCGAGTTGCTTACGCTACAGGAACCCCTTGTCAATGCCATGCGCGCCAAGCATCCACTTCATGAGTCCCAGGGAATCCAGGGGAACACAAATAAGCGGAAAACAGGCGACCAGCAACGTGGGCCGACACATGTACATAAGCACTCATAGGGAATACAGAGCGGCGTTGCCGGTCTATATAAAGCATATCAACCTGTATATTGCAGCTCAACCAGGAGAGCTAACGTTGCATGAGAGTAGCCTGTGTACGATAACATCTGGGCAGAACGTACATCCCATTTCTGCTGACAACAGTCTAGCCTGCAAGGCGGGAACTTCCAGGTTATAAAACCTAACAAATTTGGACGGGGAGGCCCAGCCTGCCGCCACACAAATGTCATGAATTGAAATCCCGCTGGACCAGACACCACGACGAGGCCATGCCTCTAGTGGAATGAGCCTTGACGCCCAAAGGGCATTGCAAACTTTTAGACACGTAAGCAGCTGCGATAGCGTCCACTATCCATCTGGACAGGCTTTGTTTCGAGGCGGCGAGACCCTTGGTGCGCCCACCAAACGAAACGAAGTGCTGCTCCAAGCACCTGAAAGGGGCAGAGCGCGTAATGTAAACCCTCAGCGCCCTGACAGGGCAGAGGAGATTAACATTGCTCTCGCTATCGGATGCTGGCAGAGCTGATAGTGAAATGACCTGCGCTCTGAAGGGAGTGCCAATCATAGACATAGCCATGTCTTGGCTTGAGGATGACTTTAGAGTCATTTGGTCCAAACTCAAGACACGCAGCGCTAACGGACAGCGCGTGTAAGTCCCCCACACGTTTGATTGATGACAGAGCTATCAGAAAAACAGTTTTGAGCGAGAGGTATTTTAGATCCACAGAATCTAACGGTTCAAAGGGATATGTTTTCAGGGCCTCCAGGACCAAAGAAAGATCCCACATAGGAACCAACGGGGGCCGCTGGGGATTCATCCTCCTGGCTCCTCTAAGGAAGCGGATGACAAGCTCGTTCCTTCCTACTGACTGGCCGCGCGTCGACTCAGCTAACGCTGCTACGGCCGCCACATAAACTTTGAGCGTGGAGGGGGATCTGCCCTTATCCAACAGCTCTTGAAGGAAGCTAAGCAACCGTGAGACCTCACACGTTCGTGGGTCCAGATTCCTGTCTGTGCACCATTTGGAGAACTCAGACCATTTAGACGCGTAAAGCCTTCTCGTAGAGGGAGCTCTAGACTGCGTGATCGTGTTCATAACCCCTTCTGGCAGGACAACGGGTATCCGTTGATCAGCCATACATGCAGAGACCAGCGCTCTGGATGGGGATGCCAGATTGAACCACGGGGTTGAGAGAGGAGATCCCTCCTCACCGGAATCGGCCAAGGGGCTGTGCGTGACAGCCGCATCAGCTCCGGGAACCAGATTTGGTTCTCCCACCACGGGGCTATAAGGAGCACCGAGTGGCGCGTTTCCCTGATTCTCTTGATAACCTGTGGCAATAGTGAGATCGGAGGGAAAGCATACAGCGGGCGGCTGGGCCATATTTGGGCCAGCGCGTCCTCGTTCTTTGAAAAGAACATCGGGCAATGAGCGTTGTCTTTTGACCAAAAGACAAAGCAAAAAGGTCGACTTCCGCTTTGCCGAAAAGGCGCCATAGCAACTGGACTGTTTGTATGGAAGCAGAATACTCTCAAATATAATTCACGCAAAAAACATGATTCACACGTGCGTAGACAATTTCACATGCATGAAACCTAATTCACATACACACCAAAAAAATTCACGTGCGTGAAAAAAAAATATATTCACAAAAAGCAATTCACATGCGCAAAATAAAATTATATATTTATAAAATACATTTCACAAATGCAAAACACAATTCGTAGATTTAAAATGTACGAGTGTGTCCTTGAATTTGAATGTGCAAATCGTCATTCACTTACGAATCGCCTTCGATGTGTGAGTGTGTGTTTTTGAGACTTTCCTGGCAGCGCTTTACTCGTAACACAGAGCAGTCGTCCTCTTTAGCCAATCAGATTTAAGCTTATCAATCGACCAATCAGTATCACGTCGGGGCGGGCCATACCTGCATTACGTCATCAGCTTTCGACCAGTTCATGGCTGAGCAGAGGTAAGTGCAGTTAATTGTTCATTTCTGTGTTAACTGAAGTTAAAGAAGTTTGAGATCAGTTGAAGCAATAGTTTATGAACTATTAACTGATGTAAGGAAGTGCTGTTGTAATCAGATGTCCCATATTGTGTCAAAAATGAGGAAGAATGATGCTTGTTTTGTTGTATTTTAGCTGCAGGTACAGACAGCTCTCACAGCTACAACAATCACGCTAATGATTGCAAAACAATCATCTGTGGTCAATACCCACCCTAGCTCTCTTAGCACTGGCCTCATCGAGATTGTTCTTTAAATGGTGAATAGACCTATTTTAATGAGCACACAGTGTTTATTTGCCATTTGTGTATGTTGTTAAATTATTATTAACACTTGTTTCCCTGTATTTTTCAGGATTACTCACCTTTGGTGTGACATCTGGATAGCAGTCACAAACATCTTAATTCATGTTATTTATTTATTCTCTTTTATTGGTAACACTTTACAATAACGTTTCATTAGTTAACATTAGTTAACATGAACTAATAATGAACTGCACGTAAACAGCCTTTATTATTTTTTGTTAATGTTAATTTCAACATTTACTAATACTTCATTAAAATCTTGTTAACATTAGTTAATGCACTGTAAACTAACAATAAACAGCTGTATTTTTAACTAACGTTAAAGAAGATTAACAAACACCGCATCAAATGTATTGTTCATGGTTAGTTAATATATTAACTAATGTTATCTTAGTTATTGTACCATATTGTAGACTGTTACCAATATATTCAACAAGCATTTCCTTATGTTTTGTGCTGTATTGTCATCTCAAGGTTTTTAAATAAGGTTTTTTATTGTCATCTTAAGGTCTCACAGGACAATATTGTGAAGCATTAATTTTACTTTGCCTAGTAAAAGGCAAATCTGATTTTATGCTGATAAGACAAAGGTACTTATCATAGAGAGGCAATTAAGATTATGCGACTAAGATTACTCAGTAAACTCTATTCAAATACCATCACTTAATCTCCCACGTCCTCTGTCTGCACCTCTCGTACTATAGGTTTTTACTATTTTAAATATCAGGACAAAATCTAATATGTCCTAACAGAGAGGTCTACTGATGACTGGATTGAACACAATTCATTTGTTCACTTTTCACTTGATGTATTGCACTTATATTTATATACTTTAAAAGCAAAGTAGACTCTGACTGGATCTCACAACTCTGGAAGAGAGGTATATTTCTCTGTACTGAATGTTGTGCTTCATACTTAAGACTGTCAGTTCATGATCTTCATATGTAACAGGAACATTAATCATGATCAAGTCATTTTATATATATTTTATTCCCAAAGGATTTCGGAAACTTTCAAATGAATAAAACGTGTACATCAAATTGAACTATGTCTTTGAAACTTATAATTCTGACAAGAACATTTAACAATGCATGCATAGCAGGGCTGTATTCCTACAGCATGTACATATACACCGCAGGTGACAAATGGATACAGTATCAATGCATCACTTTAAACCTCTTGTTGAAACAACTGTCAAAATGGATGGCTTGCAACATGACTGTTTTCAAAGAATTACAGTAGGAATGGTAAGATCACAGTACTGGTTGTCTGCAACTTCATACATCATCTGTCTCGGAAATCTGAAACAATAAAACTACATAATGTATGCATGCAGTTTAAAACAAAACATGTCTCCTATATAATTACATACATTATCATCAGTTGAATGTGTGGTGGACAGGACATGAAAATCCATCAATACTAATAATAAATGTTTATGTTCACATGTGGACTAAACAGCAGTTAATAAACTATTGCTTCAACTGATCTCTAACTTCAGTTAACACAGAAATGAACGATTAACTGCACTTACCTCTGCTCAGCCATGAACTGGTCGAAAGCTGATGACGTAATGCAGGTATGGCCCGCCCTCACGTGATACTGATTGGTCGATTGATAAGCTTAAATCTGATTGGCTAAAGAGTACGACTGCTCTGTGTTACGAGTAAAGTGCTGCCAGGAAAGTCTCAAAAACACACACACACACACATGCAAGGTGATTCGTACGTGAATGAGATTTGCACATTCAAATTCAAGGACACACTCGTACATTTTAAACATTCAAAGGTTTTAGTGCACAGTTGTATATCTACAAATTGTGTTTTGCATTTGTGAAATGTATTTTATGAATATATAATTTTATTTTGCGCATGTGAATTGCTTTTTGTGAAATTTTTTTTTAAGCAAAATTGAATTTTTTAGTGTGTACGTGAATTAGGTTTTATGCATGTGAAATTGTCTACGCACGTGTGAATCATGTTTTTTGCGTGAATTATATTTGAGACTATTCTGCTTCCATATTTGGGGGTGCAGGGACCATTCCCCTTGGGGAACGTTGTCCCTGGACAGTCTGTCTGGTCCATCGTTCAAATGGCCCGGCACATGCGCGGCTCTCATCGAGCGCAGTGAGTGCTAAGACCAAACGAGGTGTTCTGTTAGATCGCAGAGGGTCCTGGACCTGACGCCGCCCTGACTGATGGTTCACGTAGGACACCACAGACATGTTGTCCGAGCGGACTAGAACATGGTGGTCCGTATGAACGGGAGGATGCGCCTCAGCGCATTCTCAACCGCTGACATCTCCAGACAGTTTATATGAAGGCATTTCTCTCGGTCTGACCACAAGCTAAAGACCGGTCTGCCTTCGAAGACCGCGCCTCAACCCAAGTTTGAGGCATCCGCCGAGATGACCTTTCGATAAGAGACTGCTCCCATCGTCACCCCCCGCTGGTACCAGTCGGCCGCTAACCAGGGCTGCAGAACTGAAACTCATGCTCGGTGAGGCACCCGAGCGTTCAGCCAGCATTGCAGCGGGGGTTTACACAGTAAGCCCAGCTGGAGCACTGCTGCAGCTGAGGCCATACAGCCCAGCATCCTCTGAAATGATTTCAGAGAAGCGATGCTGCCCTTCTGGAAAGATGCGGCCAGGTGTCGAACACGGCGCTGGCGCTGTGTCGATAAACGAGCCGTCATAGCCACAGAGTCCAGTTCTATTCCCAGAAAGGAAACTAACTGACTGGGCAGTAATGAGCTTAGCGAAATAAAATAACGGCTGTAGAAGCCTGACTCGCTCAGAGAAGGAGGTACCGGTTCTATGGCCCCTTTGCACAAAAGTTTCGCTATTTCTGCGCGGAGTAGATGTGCTACTTCCGCATTCACTTTCGTCGCGGTCCGTGCTCGAAAGCACGGGGGACGGCGAGCGAACTGTAGTGAATAGCCCTGTCTTATTGTGCTCAGCACCCAATCTGATATCCCTGGAATCGCTTCCCATGCTTTTACATGTACAGCTAGGGACAGAATGGCCTCCGGGTTCCGATCGCCGCACATTGTGGGCTCTGGAAACTGAACCAGAGGTGTGCTCGATGCTTGCACACGGCGGCTCGCTGACAGTGGTGGCTGGCTGTTTCATATGTTCATATGTTTTCATATCCCGATTGCTCTGAATGGGGAGCGTTTTGTGATAACTTTGTGATGCGCGAGCGGAGCCTGGGGCGAAGCGTTTGTTAGTAGGCGTGAGCACTCAAGAGTGGGCACGTAACTTACATTCATATGTGACGTCCCGATTGCTTTGAATGGGGAGCGTTTTGTGATAACTTTGTGATGCGCGAGCGGCGCCTGGGGCGAAGCATTTGTTAGTAGGCATGAGCGCTCGAGAGCGGGCACGTAACTTACATTCATATGTGACATCCCGAATGCTTTGAATGGGAAACGTTTTGTGATAACTCTCTGGCGCGTGAGTGGCGCCTGGGGCGAGGAGTTTGTTAGTAAGCGTGAGCGCTCGAGAGCGGGCACGTAGCTTACATTCACATGTGACGTCCCGATTGCTTTGAATGGGGAACGTTTTGTGATAACTTTCTGACATGCGAGCGGCGCCTGGGGTGAGGTGTTTGTTAGTAAGCGTGAGTGCTCGAGAGCGGGCACATATCTTACACTCATAACCTGACCGATATGAGGCTGTTTTGGTTGTGTAATAGAGCGGGCAGAGAGTAGGCGTGGGCACATAGTTGTGGGCACATTTCCTACATCTAACACTGGAGTGGCATTTGCCCGCTTTATGAGAGTGGGCTCTGTGAGAGTGAGAGAGACGGGGGGTGCAGGGATGCTTGTGTGTAGGGGTGAACACTGAGATGTGGGCACATTTTCTACACATATGACACCATTGGCCTGAGCTGGATAACCAGACATTATACTCTTTTTGAGATCTCTTTGTCGCCGTAAAAACGGCGGTTTTGTGCAGGCGAGCGGGTTGTATCACCGGCTTGTTGGCTGCCAAATACATCGCTGCAGTAGCCTTTACTAAGGGGACTGACAGAGCAAAAAGCTTTGACGGTGGTCCGGCCTCGGCGGGACCCAGCCGTCTTTTCCCCCTTGCTGTCGCTAGGAGGATTTTGCATGCTCAGGCTTTAGCGCAATCTTTGGTCGAGGTCCCCGTAGGGGAGGCGGCCTGTGATGGCTGGACGAGCGCGATCTAGGGTGGCCGGCCTGTCATCGCTGCTGGGGTCGAGGCTGAGCTGGACACTGTGCGGAGCTTCGTGCAGGAGGCTTGTCACGTGGGCGGCCTGCAGCTGAGCTGGAGAGTCAAGGCAGGAAAAGATTCATGGCCTGCGAGGTCTTTTGTACTGCGGAGAAGCAGTCGACGATCCGGTTCACCGCTGGGCCGAAGAGGCCAGTGGGGGAGAGCGGCACGTTGAGAAATGCGGCGCGCTCGGACTCCCTTATGTCGGTGAGCGTCAGCCAGAGGTGCCTCTCTGTGACGGTGAGCGAGGCCATGCATCTCCCGATAGCTTGGGCTGCGGATTTTGTGGCACAAAGGGAAAGGTCCGTTGCACTCCTCAAATCCGTGACGGCAGCCGGATCCGAGCCCTTCTCATCCCACTCGCAGAGGAGATCGGCCTGAAGGATCTGTAGAACAGCCATAGAGTGCAGGGCGGACGCGGCCTGTCCGGCGGCTGAAAAAGCGCGGCCGAAAAGAGCTGACGTGGTCTTGCAGGCTTTGGACGGGAGGGCAGACTTTGAACGCCATCTCGCAGAGGGCGGACAAAGGTGCGCTGCTACCGCCTCCTCCACTGGGGGAATGGAATTATATCCCTACTCGGCGGCGCCGTCCACCTGGGAGAGCGTCGAAGAGACATTAGAATGGAGTCTCGCGGAGAATGGTGCATTCCACAACTTAGAAAGCTCCGTGTGGAGCTCCGGCAGAAAAGGTGCAGACCGGTGACCACTCAAGACCGAGCTGGTCGATGGCCTTAGATAGGAGGCGCACAAACTCCGTGTCGACGCCAGCCCGAGTCCGGCAAGATTCCTGGATCGAGGAGGAGGCGGATTGCGACCAGTCCTCACTGTCCAAGGCCAGGATGGAAAAGCTGTCACCTGCGTCGTCTCCTTCCGCTTCATCACCTGAATCCACGGCAGTGAGGGTCGAAGCCAGCAGCTGCGTGTCCGGGAGGGGCAGAGAAGGAGAGAGAGAAGCTCGAGGGAGGGGCTCCGGCGAGTGTTTCACTGTGACTTCAGGCTCCGGTGGTCTCTGCGAACGGCGCTTCTTCTTGCGTGGTCCAGAAGAGGGCGGAGTGACAGCTCCAACATTGAAGGCTTCGAGTCAAGCCCGCAGGGTTGACATCGGAAGCTCCTCGCAATGGACGCAGCCTCTCGAAGAAGGAGCGAAGGCTGCGTGGTCTGGGGCCAGGCAGAGAGTGCAGATCACATGGCGGTCTCCGGCACTGAGTGGGGCTCGGCACGAGCCCCAGGAAGTGCGATGCATTTTGACAAAAACGCCTTGTGCTCTTTTAGAGGAATGTGAGTGTCGTGGCGGTGAACACGCACAGCAAAGCAAAGAGCAAAAGGATACTCGTCGCCGGATAGCGTAACAGGCACGGAAGGCTGAAGGCGGCGAAGACGACCGGCTTCCTCAGACGCTTTCCTCTGCTTGCTGGTCGCTGGTTTCAACGGCGGCGGCTTCTCTCAGGATCCAGCGATGCAAAGAGCTTCGCTGAAGAGATGAAAAATCAGGGAAGCAGCCTCCGAGCCGCTCTTTTATACGCTAAGCCACACCCATTCTAGCGGGCTGTGACGCGTAGAGGACGCGAGGCTCAGTGGTAGGCTGCTGCAGTAGCCGCAGGGCAGCCAATGAGCATGCTAGACAGCCTACTCTAGGTCTGCTAGCTGCTGCACTGCGTTGACAATAAATACAAAATTAAGGATAATTTTTTGGCTTCATATCTCGAGAAAAGATGACTTTACCCGTAGCGTAAGCAACTTACGCAATACGAGAGAACCTCTCGTAAGAGAACCAGTGTTACAGTGTGTACACTAATGTCTGGACCATAAATTGCAGGAGTTGATCTTTAGCTGAATCAATGAAACCCATTAATTAAGATGCAGGTGATGTGGTTGAGGAAATTGCTTTTACACTTTACAGGAACCCAGTCTCACACTTCCCACTATATAAGTGGATCATTAATGATTCTCAGTCTCAGCTTTTGACAGCTGTAAGTCACAAACACACTTGTATAATTAACTCTGAGGAGGTCACACCCATCTGTAGACGCACAAGTATAAGTGGAAGCGTGTGCACACACGGTCACACACCTGCAGGTGAATGTTTGAGTCAGGTTTCTTTACCATCCTTTCAGAGAGGGACGCAGTGTGGTGCTCCACTTGCCCTGCTCAAACACCATCAAAATGGGGGCAGATTATTTTGGATTCTCTTATCTCCGCAATGAGAACAAAAGAAATATCACCATTTATATAAACAATCCAGCGGACATCTCAGTGATTGTTATATATTTTCTGGTGGTTCTGGCTGTGGGAGTATGGGTAAGTGGCCAATAGTTTATATCCACCAACATTTTTACCATTGAAAGACTTGTGAATTTTTAACCTTGCGTCAACAACATATGAATGTAAAAGGGCTGTGTGAGATAAATCTAAAGAAAGAATGAGGATTCTGACTGATTTCGCAAAAACTTTATAATATAATATAATATAATAATTGGAATACAACAGGGGTGTTTTTTTGCAAAAATGATGAAATCTATCAGGAAAATTAATTGTTGCAATGGTCCTTTTTTGTTATAAATGTACTAATAGATAACGATACTTCTATCTATTAATAACAACAAAACAACAACAACAAACAAGGCGATAGAACGCCAATCCATCAACACTTTGAGACTACAAATGTGAAATGTTATTGAGAAATGTGTCTGCAGGTATGACACCATATGAAGTCAAATGTGATTTTGTCTAAGGTGTTTAGTGTCTGGAACTCTTCATATGTTGAATTGAATGCCTCTTTTTGTTCAAAGGCAATGGTACGGACCAATCGATCAACAGTAGGAGGCTTTTTCCTGGCTGGCAGAAGTATGGTGTGGTGGCCGGTAAGGAAATGGACCTGGATGGTGGATGTCCAAGCTTTAAACCTTAAAAGCATTTTGTTTTGTGCGCCAGATGTGATGGACATAAACAAAATGACAATGCCTATCTGTTGCTATTTGATTCTATTATGCCATGTCCCGTAACACACAAGATGTACAGGACCTCTGGTAGAAAAATAGGCCCACAACTTTAAAGATCCAGCAGTAAATTTAATTGTACACATAGGGTACTTCTTTATCCCTATGCACACCAAACTCCATCTTGAGTGAGAATAATTTTTTCTGACCCAAAGACAAAAATTCTCCTGCTGTGATCCTTGGAGAGTCTTTGGCCACTCAAACTATCCTCCTTGCCTTACATTAAGACAATATAGACAATATAGACAAACAAATCCTCTTCGTAACATTTCCTGTTAACTTCTTGATTATTGCCCTGATTATTGCCTTGAAATTTTAATTTTCACACTATTTCTACCAGAAAGACTCGGAAGGCAAGATAATATCACAATGACATTTATTAATTAATAGACCAACAGAAAGTGATGCCACTTTCTCTGATCATTTGTCTGTTTTATTTGAGATGCTGTACGTATTCTTGCGATTTTAAAGTGACTGTTCCAAACCATCTATGTCGGACGATTAGTCCTGATGCTTCTAATGGCATTGATGGTGATTATTCAATGTTCTCATATGGCCTTAACACAGATGAGTTAACCTCATTGTTCTTTTTAACCTGTCAAAGTATTTTGGATACAGTGGCCCCTTTTATGACGGTTTGAGAAAAAATAGAGTTCAACCGTGGCTGAATGCTACTACTCGAGCTATAAGGCTTGAGTGCAGAAGGGCGGAACGCCGCTGGAAGAAGGATAAATTACAGATCTCTTTTGGTTTTAAAGGAGAATTTGTCTAAATATAAAAAAATCAAAGTATCTCTGTAATGTCATCTGTAATAATTATCATAAGCCAGCTGTTCTGTTCAGTACTATTAATGCTGTTTTGAACACTCCTCAAGCTACTTGATTAGAGCCTTCTGCCGAAATGTGTGAAAAAATTCTATCACTTTGACACAAAACTAGACTATTAGAGCTAATATTTCTTTTCCGTCTACTTTTTTATCCATTTTTACTGAGTGCTCTGGTGTTTTTAATCAATTTGAGCTAGTAATTAGTCTGTGTATTTAAGCCCTCATGTTTGCCCTGTCTCTTTGTCTAGTATTGAATGTTTCTTGTCCAGGTTCTTGTTTTCAGTTACCAGTTCCCAGCCTTTGTTTTAGAGGTGTCAATAATAATCGATTCGGCGGTGCATCGCAATGTGGGAAATGTACGATTCAGCATCGATGCGGCAAAGTGCCATAATCGATTATGCCACTGTTTATTTTCTGGCCTTGGACAATAAAGTTTTGAAGTTTCAATTACTTCCGGGGGCATAATAACAACAATAAAGATGGCTGAGTCGGAGAGAGATGACCGCGATAGACGGGTAATCAAAAACGCACCCAAAGCTTGGAAAGCAGACATCTGGGCACATTTCGGTTTCTACGAAGTTAATGGGAAACTAGATAAGACTTACGCGGTGTGTAAAACCTGCCACACTAAAATCAAGCATGTTGGCAATACAACTAACTTATGGTCACTGCTGGGAAAAGTTGTCTGTTAGTGCTCTATTTAATTTCAAATAGTTCTAAAGCAGAGAGAAGAGAAACATTCGTCAAGCACTGAAAGCAGTGATTTATGTTTTCTTTTTCAGGTTTGAAAATGCCATATCCAATACCCTGTACCATCCAATTTTATTTTATTTAATGACATTTATGTCAAAGATACAGGACAGTTATAATACACACATAGCAGCCAATAAAATCTGTTGTTCAGTATCTGACTGCTTGTATTGCCTCATGACTGATGAAAAATTTGCCTTGTGTGCAGTAGAATTTTGATGCATCGCAATGCATCGTAGAATCGAATCGAATCGTTACCTGGTGAATCGTAAACGAATCGAATTGCGAGTGCAGTGCCAATGCACACCCGTACTTTGTTTTATGTTTGATCAAGTGTTGACAATTAAAGTTGCATTTGGGTTCTCAACCAGCTTGCCTCCAGGACCATTCATTACACTATATAGGTATTAGTCAGACTGTCTCCTCTCCAGACTGTAGATGGTCCAGAATATAGCAGCTCGTCTGTTGACGGCTACACGAAAGCGGAAACACATTACCCCTATTCTCGTCTCCCTTCACTGGCTACCTGTCCATTTCATGATTCATTTTAAGATTTTGGTGTTTGTTTTTAAATCTCTTAATGGTTTAGCACCTAAATATCTTCATGACCTGATCAAGCTGTATGCTCTGCTAAGATCACTTAGGTCTGCTGACCTTGCTTTTAATTGTCCCACGGGTAAAGTTGAAGACCAGGGGTGACCGAGCATTTGCAGTGGCGGCCCCGAAGCGCTGGAATAGGGTGCCCGGTTTAACTTTATTTCGATAGTCCACTTTAGACATTCTACTGACTATAAGTAAGTTTGCAACTACATGTCAACTAGCAGTCATTAGTGTATAAGTAGACTGTCTGCTTAATATCTGCTAACACTTTATTTTGATGGTCTGCCAACAGACATTATACTGACTATAAGTAACTTGGCAACTACATGTCAACTGTAACGAGTTAGCTCGAAGGGGAAATATTAATAATAACTCATAACTTATTCTGATTAATTATGAATGTTTGGGTCAGTTAATTGGATTAACTTGAGGTAGCTAAATTAACATTACAATTAATTAATCAGTTCTTCCAACGAACTCTTTTGATCATTCATTTATTCTAAGAAAAGGGTATCTTTCATGGCAACAGAAAAATAATTCTTTCTTATGATGTACTTAGAGCATGTAACAGGGTCAAGATCGTAAAATAAATTTTGTATGCAAGCAGAGAATCAGAACCAAATACATATTGTGCACAAGTTTTATTAACAAAAACAGGAAAACATAACTAACATACAAACAATTACACATACAGGGGTAAATGGTAAATGACAGAATGAAATCGGAAAATTAAATGAAGCTACGGAAAAGATTCATTGAACATGAAAAGAACCATCAGCTTATCAATTTCAGAGCACCTCATTAAATGTATAATTGCATGGCCTTTGCAGTGGACACAATTCTTAAAGTTGTTGAAAATTGAAATTGTTGATGGTTTTGCGAGTGTCTAATATTGAAGTTGCAATCGTTTTCTTCTCTGTTGGATGAAGAAGATATGATGAACTTGCATGGTTAGTTCGACTCTGTTCTCATGGCTGGAGTGCAGATTGTGGCCTGCCGGCCTTGGGCCTGAGAGGACACGCAGAGCAAATGGTGGGAGTTGCGATGGACTTCTTCTGTATTGAATGAAGACGTTTTGCCAAACTCCTGAGGTTGTCCTTGATTCTGTTGTGGTTGAGAGAGTCCTCTCTCTCCTGAACGAGCGCATGGCTGGTTGTGAGTCAAGGCCTGCTACCCTGGGACCTGCTGAGGCCACACAGGACAGCACATCACTTCGAATGTACCGAGAAGAAGCCAAAAAGAAGTCGGAAGAATTGGTTGCTCATTCAGTGATGGTAAAGTTGCAGTTTTCATCTGAGTTAGATTGAAGAAAATACAGTCTGACTCTGTTGGGAGAGTGAAGGCATAGCAGGCTGTGGTCACAGCCTGCTGGGGCCCATGGGCCACGGTGGGGTGGGTCCCCACAGACATCAACCCGAAGAAGCAGCAGTGAAGGCCAAAGGAAGAGAGGACTAAGAGAGGGAAGGGCTTGTGGAGGTGCAATTTAAAGCCTGAGAAAGGTCCCACCTCTCTGGGTTGGCTCGACCGATAAGAGAGTTGGAGTTTCTAAGCGGGAGAATATGATTTATGGATCTTAGTTTCAAGCGTTCTCATTTGCATGTGCAGCTGGATTGGTTGCTGATGAAGAAACAATGAAAGATTCTTGTAATACTAATATGTTGTTGTTATGGACATATCATGTACACAGTCATTTCGATCTTCAAAGTACCAATTTAAAGAGACTAAACATGGTATAGGTGAGGTTACATTGACCGTTGGTTCTATCAAAATCCAGTATCAAAAATAAAAATTAATAGAATTAAAAGACACTACACAAAACAGTAAATCATTCACACAATTTTCTGGGGTGCATGTTCATTTATAGATCCGTTCGTCTATGATTAATGCAGCAAAGTTTGTTTTAAAGTCTGTTTCTGTCTTCTCTGTCTGGACCACATGATCACATTTTTAACAGCAATAAAACCAACTTATCTGATCGTAGTCATTGTAACCATAGACCCTTCTTACCCTTGTTGGGGGATGGGACCACAGATCCCAGAGTGAGTTTTAAATATTATTTGTTAACTATAACAAATAATTGTGTCTGATTTGTCTCAGCCATTACACAACTTATTTTACTAACCCAAACCCCTAACCATAACATAACAGTCTACTGACAGTCTTCTACAGTCTACTTCAATTCTAATGAAAGTTTGTTGACATGTAGTTGCAAAGTTACTTATAGTTGTCATGAACCAGGAGGTTTCTTCATATTTTTTCTGTTATTTATCTCTCGCACACACCCTCACCCACTTACTCTCTGTCATTCGCGCACACACTCTCTCTCTCTCTCTCTCAGCTGTCTCTTGTTACTACCAGCAATCACGTTAATTTTCTACTCACCTGTTTCTCTATCCCGCTGATTAGGTTTGCTATTTCATGCTTTCCCTTTTCTCACCTCTTTGCCAGATTATTTTGTTATTCTCTCATGCAAGAGTTCTCTCTGTTCGTCTCATGCAAGAATTCTCTCTGTTCGTCTCGTTCCTGTCTTGTCTGAGTCTGATCGGGGTTTCAGCCAGTCTCTCATCTGGTTTTCACCCACAGACTAATGGTCAAGCTGAACGGGCCAATCAGATTGTTGGTCGTATGTTACGTTGTCTCGCTTTCCGTTAACCCCGCGTCCTGGTCCGAACAACTCCCCTGGGCTGAATATGCCCATAATTCTCTTCCATCTTCCGCCACCGGTCTTTCTCCCTTCCATTGTTGCCTGGGGTACCAGCCTCCCCTGTTTCCGTCGCAGGTTTCTGAATCAAGCATCCCATCAGCTCAGGCTTTTATTCAACGCTGCAAGAACACTTGGGGAAGGGTGAGGTCAGCTCTCTACTGCTCTAGAACTCGAACTAGATTAGCAGCTAATAGATGTCGTGTCAAGAGCCCTAGATACACTTGTGGTCAAAGGGTTTGGCTTTCCACCCTTAACTTGCCTCTCCAATCTGTTTCCCGCAAGTTGGCTCCTTGATTTTTTGGACCGTTCCGTATCACCAAGGTCATCAGTTCTGTCGCCGTCTGTTTTATATGTCTCTTGCATCAAGCCTGTCGTCCGTGCGCCTTCTTGTCCCTCCTCCCCTCCCGTTCTTGTTGAGGGTTCTCCCATTTACAGGGTTCGCAAACTATTGGACGTCCTCCCTCGGGGTCCTGGCCACCAGTTCCTGGTAGATTGGGAGGGGTATGGTCCTGAGGAGAGAAGCTGGATTCCTTCCCGGGACGTCCTGGACCGCTCGCTCACGATGATTTCCTCCGCACTCGCCAGACTTCACCCTTGGGAGCGCCAGGAGGTGCTCGTTGAGGGAGGGGTACTGTCATGAACCAGGAGGTTTATTCCCTTTTTTTCTCTCTCTCTTCTGTTAATTATCTGTCTCACACACCCTCACCCACTTACTCTCTGTCCTTCACGCTCTCTCTCTCTCTCTCTCTCTCTCAGCTGTCTCTTGTTACTACCAGCAATCACAATGATTTTATTCACCTGTTTCTATATCCCGCTGATTAGGTTTGCTATTTCATGCTTTCCCTTTTCTCACCTCTTTGCCAGATTATTTTGTTATTCTCTCATGCAAGAGTTCTCTCTGTTCGTCTCGTTCCTGTCTTGTCTGAGTCTCGTCTGAGTCTCGTCTGGGCCTCGCCCCGTACAGGTATTGCTTTATGTTTAGTGAGAAAACGTTCGCCCTGTACTCTGCCCAGTTACCCTACTGCTGAAGGCTGGCCTGCTCCGTATCCCGCTATCTGTCTTCCTATGCTTCTCTGAGAGACCCGCAGCCAGTCGCCACCTGGTCCCGGATCAACGTGCTGTTTCGGTTCGGTGATAATTCAAGGAGAGGATTTCTGTTATATTGCCCCGACTACCGGCTGTTTCTGTTCTGTTATTATTAAGTGTTTTTGTTATTCTACATTTTGCCTGCATTGGTGGCTCTCGCCTTGTTTTCTTTAAAGACATTGATATCTGCAATTCGCTCTTGGGTCCTCTCTCACATCCCTGACAATAGTCAGTAGAATCTCTAAAGTGGACTATCAAAATAAAGTGGAACCGTTTGCCCCTCTACATTAGACAGGCTTAAACACTTGCTGTTTTTAAAGGTCCCATATAGGACACCTTTCTGGAGTTTTATTTTAGGTTTTGGTGTCCTTAAGAATATATATTTGCAGTATACGGAACAAAAACCATCTCAATATATTTTTTCAGCTCCTTTCTCTGGAGCTCTGCTAAGAACAGGTTGATTTTATCATGTCTAATTAATATTCATGAGCCTCTCTTCTGATTGGCCTGTTGTTTTCTGAGTGACGCATGGCCAGGCCAACCACAGGTAAGTAGGGTCATGTATGCTGTAGCCTGCTGTGGCTTGGTGATGCTCACAAGTAAGGTAAGTAAAACACCTGTAATCATATGCGGAGGGTGAACCAACTCCAGGGTAAGGCTAAGATGTGCGCTTCCCCTTGATGCATTTAAATACATTTCCTACCACCTATAACCATGTAGTTTTAACCGACGTGTTGCCTAGCAACAACTTAAACATCCCAGTATAAACGCTTCCGTTAACTAATTTGTTATTAACGCAACTGCACGTTTACAAACTGTTAATTTTAGCAAAAAAGCAAGCAGCACTGTATGCCTGGCAGCTAAAATAAATAAACACTCTCTTACCTAATGCACCAAAATCCTGCGTTTAGACCTGGCATCATATGCGTTGATGATGTCCTCATTGTTTTGTTTTGTGGTTATGTCTCTCTCAATATACAGCAGACTCAAGGATGAAAGTCTCTCCTGGCACATTGTTGAACGCATCCTCTTTACGTGTCGAATAGCTGAAAAATATCTCCCGCATGTTACAGTCCCCAACAGTAATGTAAGAGCCAACTTGAAAAGTTTTTCAAAGTTTGGATAAAATCCAGTTGAGAGTGCCTCCTTAACGAAGTCAGGAGATGTGTGACGTGAGTTCAGTTTCAGTAAATTCATCTCAGTACATGCCAATTTAGGGTTGATAGAGAGGGTGCTCGCATATGTATTTAAAAGAAACTGCGCGCCTTCTGGGTCACATTTTAGCACTGCATCCACACTCTTTGCTATTCCCATGGTCTGGGTCATGGTCCTTTGTGCCCAAATCCACAGGTGTGCTGCTTTTATTTAACACACTCAAAGCTCTTTTCACAAGGCCTGATGCAGCCAGACATTTACATTACATTTACATTTATTCATTTAGCTGACGCTTTTATCCAAAGCGACTTACAATTGAAGTCGGACTCACCGGCTGTATCTGTTGATATCTGTGAAGACGAGCTTTCTTCTATGTTTTTTCAGATATTTGCACACTTGAATTGGATGGGTAAGGGCTGTTGTTTAGATCGTTGCAGCTTGAAGTCTTTGTCTTGAAAAATGTTCGTATGTCCATTATGTCAACTAAATTGGCTGCCAGCTCAAAATTAGGCTAATAGCCTAAATCACTTTTTTTTCTCTAGAGCACATAAACCCTCGTTTTTAGGTGAGTGCTGGATATGGGTGTCATAAACTATTTTTTAAAATGAATGAATTTGTATTTAAAGTGATCACAATTTAATAAAAACATTGTAATTTATGAATTATATTGCTTTCATTTATTTAAAAATTGTTTATCGAAAAAAAAATCCTGCATAAATGAACTATCTCTGCGTGTGCGCACGGCATGCAATTTACGTTTTCCACAGACGTTAACCAGCCCAGTCGCGCTTATCATTTGGTTTTGGAGTGGAGGAAACTGATCCTAGACCAACAATGATATGCAGCTTTTCTTTATAAAAGCAACTAGTAGTAGCAGGCAGGCTGCTTTTGAGGGAGAAAATTTCACTTGAATTGTATATTGCTAGTCTCAAGTCCGTGGCCAGGGGAAGGCTCAGCCTTATGGCCGTATATGTTCGAGCCGGACTCAGACCCCAAATCGGCGATTTGTGTTTCAGAATGGTAATTAATGTTTTTTTTTTTATTTTTTTTTTACTGTTTATATTAGTGTAGAGTATCTGGACCGTGTCAGCGTGACTCATGCAGTCCAACATGTGAAAATGCTTTTAACATTTGACTCCTATCCGGAACTCAGGCCTGGTACCACACACACGCACACACACACACACACACACACACACACACACACACACACACACACACACACACACACACACACACACACACACAGCCGGGGGTCAGGCCTCAAAGAGATTGCTGTCTCCTCAAAGGAATGCCAGATGCGCAAATGGACATACACAAACATACACACACACATATCCAAGGACTTTCACTAATTTCCTCATTTAGTAGACTTTACTGAGATGTATTTGATATGTTGTTATGTTCGTCCGATTGCCCAGGTCCTATGGAGGGATCTGTGAGTGTATAGTAGTTGTAGCGTCTGGACCAATCACACACACACAGATTGTTGGTTTTGTCTAGTGAATAGTCCGGCAAACTCACTCTCCCAGCAAGGGTCTGTCTAACTTCCCCCGAAGCTAAATCCACTGGCAGAACTCGGACACTCACAGAATCCTGTTACAATAGATAAGGATTTTAACGACCTCTAAAAGGGAATTCCTGAGAGATGTGACACTCACTTAATTCTCCTGAGGAGGAGAAATAAACCCTGTTAATCTTATATATATTATATATATATATATATATATAAAACCACTTGAGAAATGTATAAACATGTATCTAATTTTCACATCTCATGATTTTCCTTCGGATGTTGTTTTGGCCTTTGTTTTCTTGTAAACTCTAATGGGTTAATGTTTTAGACTTTGCATACAAATATGTAAACCATATTTGGTCTCTAAAAATTCCAATCTTCGTTCCCCATTTGTTAATTTACATTACATTTTGTTAACTTTGTGACACATGGGTATTATAAGAATCTTGAAGATTCTTTCTCTTAAACACCCAATGAAATTACAGATTCAAATGTGCTGTCTGAACACAAAGAGTCATAAAAATCCCTCCAAAGGGACCACTTCGGATTGGCTCACATACCCCGAGAGGGTGTGACATCTTCACCCTTTTAATCATCAAGATCAGTCTCTCTCTCTCTTCTTCGTCCACCTCCTCCTCGCACCATGTAACGGCTTCGCGATCCCCCTCCGGGGATCTTTTCCTTTGTTTGTTTAGGTTTTATTTTTCCTTTCTACTTTGTTCATTTCCTTAGACAAGTAAGTGAATTTAGCCTGAATTGTTTCTTTGGTAATTTAAGACTGTTAAACCTTCGTTTGAAAGTGCGTGCTCCGGACCCATCCGCAGGCCACGTGACTCTTCCACGGAACACATCCACATGCCTTCGAAACAGCCACACAACGAGCCAGTGCATGTATACATTCGTATCGAGCTATTCAGAGCATTAAGATGTGTTTCTCCGTGTTGTTTCTCAAAGGTTTTAAGGTCTGTATTTGCCACTGATCCTTCCAGATTCTCTCTCTCTCTCTCATTCTCTCGCTCTCTTTATTGATGCATTTCCTTTCATTGTCGATGTATTTTGTTGTAAATACATTTTATTCCTTGTAACGTTAGTAACCGTATACGTAGTTTTCCTTTATTAAATTCATTATATTCATTTATTGATTCTGTCTCTATGCTCATATACAAGTCCCTTTAATGTTACGATCCAAAGCTACATGCTTTACAAATTTATTGATAAGAGGTATCGTTATAGAACAGGAAAGTTGTTTCTTGTGGCCAGAGGAATAACCTCTCTTGAAAGTCTATAAAGTAGGATAATTTTATGAGGTTTAATGAGATCGAATCATCAGGTTTGCTGGACAAACATTCGATCATAAATTAATCCCCTTAAAGATTATCCTGACGATCGATCTATGATAGACATAATTGATATTTTAAATATTTAATTATTATCCTTTTTTGGGAGATTTAACATGTATGATTATCTGGGTCAACCCATATGAATAATTATTAATTGAAAAATTACTAATTTTTGAATACATATCCCCAAAGCCTGACCCAGGTTCCTTACACGGTCTTGCAAGAAATCAAGAACTGTACCAACAGGGCAGTTAACAGGCTCTAAGTGACGTCCACCACAACAGGTGGAGAATAATTTCCATTTCATTGCATATAGTTTTCTCATGGAAGGCGCTCTGGATTGGAGAATGGTCTCAATGACCTCAGTCGAGAGACCGGATTCTATGAGCCGGGCCCCCTCAGAGGCCAGGCCCACAGTTTCCACAACTCCGGATGAGGGTGAAATATCGTGCCCCTTGCTTGGGACAACAGGTCCCTCCTGACCGGAATCTCCAGAGGAGAGCTGTCTAGAAGGGACACTAGGTCCGAGAACCATACTCGGGCCGGCCAGTAAGGGGCTACTAACAATAGACGGGCCCCTTCCCGGCGAACCCTCTCCAGAACACCTGGAAGCATGGATATCGGGGGGAATGCGTACAGGTGCAGCCTCGGCCACACCTGCACCATCGCATCCAGTCCTAGAGGAGCTGGGTGCATAAGGGAGAACCACATGGGACAATGGGTTGTATCTGATGATGCGAAAAGGTCGACTTGCAGAATCGCAGAAATACATGCAGGAGACATACGTGCTTGCATTGTTGTCGAATCCAATATTACACCTAGAAAAGTGGTCCTCTGAGCTGCATCCACGCATTTTGTAAAGGTAAACCTAGGCCGAAGGGAAGAACCCGATACTGGTATGCTTCGCCCCCGAAAGCGAACCTCAGGAACCTCCTGTGATGAGGATGGATGGATACATGGAAGTACGTGTCCTTCAAGTCTATTGTGACAAACCAGCCCTCGGACTGAATCTGTGACACAATCTGTTTGAGTGTAAGCATTCTGAACTTGAGTTTCTGAACTCTGCTGTTTAAATAGCGCAGATCTAGAATAGGACGCAGCCCTCCATCCTTCTTTGGTACAATGAAGTAACGGCTGTAAAACCCTGACTCTCTGTTGGGAGGAGAAACCCTTTCTATAGCCCCTTTTTTGCAGAAGTGTCAGTACTTCCCGCTCCATAACCAGAGCCTGCTGGGAGTCCACCACTGTGGGAAGGACCCCTTGAAATCTGGGCGGACGAGAACCGAACTGAATTCTGTAACCCTTTTCTATTAAATGCAGGACCCATTGAGAAATATTTGGTAGAAGTTTCCACGCTGCCAGAAATTCTGCTAAGGGAACCAGTCTCTTGAGACTGGCCTCTGGATTTGGTTGAACAATCATTTCGGTGCCCTGAAGCGGCGAACAGGCAGGGAACAACCGAACTGATCGCTCTATGACCCTCCTCGGAGGATCGTATGGGGACGCTGACGTATGGGATTCTCTCCTCTGAGAATCGCCCCCAGAGGGCACCAAGGAGGAACAATTTCTCGTAACCATCCCTCCCTGGAGGGGACCACCCTGAGAAGTCTGACGGACTGGGCGTCAGGACTTCTTAGTCCAAGCTCTCTTGGTGATGACAGTCCTCAGATCTTGTCTTCCCTTAGCAGGCTTGGACTGTGACCGCCACCCAGGATCCCCAGATTGAGGGGGAGCCCGAGCGGCGACGCTCTGTCTTAACCATTTATTTCCTCAGAATTAAAGGACTCCTCAAAGATCAGATGAGTAGCTACATATTTAATTTTCTCAATTAAATACAGCCAAATATCAACCAGACAAGTAATACTGTCTGGATGAAAGGCTGAGTAGTATATTAGTACAGACATCTAACTCCAAGGATAAAATGAGTACATATTTAATTTTCTCAAAAATTAAATGCAGCCAAATATTAACCGGACAAATAAACACAGTCTGGATGAAAAAGCTGATTAGTATATTAATACAGATATTTAACTCCTCAAAGATTAGATGAGTATATATTTAATTTTCTCAAAAATTAAATGCAGCCAAATAACCAGACAAGTAGAAACAGTCTAGTTGAAAGGCTGAATATAGTGTATTAATATAGACCTCATCTCAAACAAAAAAGAATACAAGTTAGTTTGCATACAATCGTAAGAGAACGAGAGAAAGGGAAAATCCCGTCTGCTCAGTTCCCTGCACATATTATACATTGCAGATCATTATCTACACGTTGCCTCGGCAAACGTGAGAAGAGCCACTTGTTATTGCAGATATGCAGACCCATAATCTACGCGCTGCCTCGGCAAGCGCGCGATCTGAGCCATTTATTCTTATTGTAGAGATGCAGACCCATAATCTATGCGTTGCCTCAGCAAACGCGAGATCTGAGCCAATAGATTCTTATTGCAAACCCGTAATCTACGCGCTGCCTCGGCAAACGCGAGATCCGAGCCACGACTATTATGCAGCCCCGTAATCTACGCGCTGCCTCGGCACATGCAAGATCCTAGAAATGAGTCACAGAATCTTAATTGCAGAACCGTCTTTATCGGCTTTCTTCCCTCGAGAAGAAAGCCAACAAGAGCAGAGCTAAAACTCTTGATAGTGCATAATGTTACACGTCAGGAATTTATGAATGAACACTGTCAGCCCCAATTTACTAGACCTGACCGTGCATGCTCCACTCCCAAACAAACAACACATGAATCGCGTGTGTCCTCACTCGTAATGAAGTGAGGGCAGGGACAAACACACGATCCAAAGCTGTTTGCTATTATACTCCTGTCTAATATAATAGATATGCTTGTGGACAAACAACAATAAATAGACAAAGACAGATCACACAGAGCACTTGCTGAAGGCACAGAAGTTTTCAGGGGTGCTTTATAGCTTCCTGGTCTATGACGTCATCTATGACGTCTCGTCTTTCCATTGGACTGATTATACACGTGCTTCACGACGCAATCCCTTGAAAGGGAACCCTTTTAAGAACGGGAAAAAAAGTTCCCGGGCCAGAAAGACTGCAGTCAACTCTATAAGATTTATGTGAAGTTTGTGACGCTTGGGCTACCGTTTACCAATCTGCCATTACACAGGGTTCCTCCACTGATGAAAAGCCATCACACCCTACCTGTGCGTGAGGTGACGACAAGGACACAGGTGCCTCACAGCTACCCATAGTTGGAAGTCTCTTATAGCTCTTATTGCCCTGCGGCACTACAGACAGCGGCGAAGCTATCATGCCTATATGAACGATGGGCCAGGCACTAATAAAACGCTATTATCCTTCTCTCCTAGACCTTTGCGCGGGATGCCACAGAGTCTGTTTGTAAACCTAGATTCTATCTCCTGGAATGAAATCAGCTGGCTTTTTGCATAGTTGATTCTGAATCCCAGATTCATGAGATGAGACATGAGCATCTCTGTGTCCCCTTCTGTGTGCTCCTGTGAATGAGCACAAATCAGATAACTGTCCAAATAAGCAGATATTCTGAGACCCTTGTGACTCAGCTGTGATAACACTGTCTCTATGCACCTGTTGAACACACCCGGAGCTAGGCTAAGCCTGAATTGAAGAGTAACAAATTCATACACTTTTCAAAAGGAAAACCTGAGATAGGCTACTTCCTGCGTGCAGGATAGATGCTTATGTGAAAGTAAGCATCTGTGAGATCCAAACGAGTGAGAGCCCCGACTTTGTGCATCTTAAATTTGTACTTCCTTAAGTGTTTGTTTAGAGCACATAGGTCCATATTTATCTTTCTTTGAAATTGAAAATGATGGGAGTATAGCCCTTCTGAGTTTCCCCCACTGGAACTTGTCTTATAGCTCTTTTCTCTCAGAGGGAGGATATGTCTGTTGTAAATTAGCTCAAAAGGTGTATATATATATATATATATATATATATATATATTAGGGCTGGGCAAGTTAACGCGTTATTATCGCGTTAACGCATTTATTAATTAATGCCGACAATTTTTTTATCGCACGTTAACGCAGTTTTTTTTATTATTATTATTATTATTTTGAAAGTCCGTTGCTCACTGGCTCTGAATACACATAGGCCTACAGTCAAACCATGATCACAGGAGGGGTGGGATGTTGGTCAGCCAGCAAATAACCCACCCAAACAAGCAGTGGAGAGAGGCAGGTTCTGCGCTCCGCGAGTGAATGACAGGCGCTCTATGGATAGTAGTACCTATAAAACCTATAGATAATAACTATTTAGATTCTGGAAACTCACTAACAGCGAGCCGAGGATCAGTCTCTCTTCTAATGATTTGTGCTGCGCGTCCTTTATAAAAAGTTATAGACAATTCAACTTCGGCAACGAGCGGGCGCGTGCTTGAGGCGAGCATGACCGCAACAGTTTCACAGGAACGCACCCGCTTGTCGCTGCACCTTGTGCTCGACCACTTCACCTCACTCTTGGCTGATTTATACTTCTGCGTCGGACTTACGCCGAAGACAATACGCTATAGACTACGCGTTGGTTTTCATTTATATCTCTGCGTCGTTGTCCGCGTTGACGCGCAATTACACATGCAGAGGGAGCATGTGAAACCCGGGGAGCGGTTGTAGCAATCACAGCGCTTGCGGTACGCGTAGAATTGACGTTACATTTTTGGAGAGGTGCACGTCAGGATACGCCGAAGTGTACGCGCGCTACACAGCCACGGCGTGAGTATAAAGTATAAATTGTTTTTTTTACTCTGTTTGATGTAATCTTACGTGGGAAACCATGGCATGACGAAACCTAAGCTACTATAAGTAACGTTGGTCGACTTATATAGTAGTGATCATGACCTCTGACTACTACATAGACTGTTTCTGCTGCTCCCTGATAAAAGATACCTGTTGATACCTGTTCAGAAAAAAAACAAGAAAACTGGACTCGTTTTAACAAACTAGATAAAAGGTAATGCCCTGGCAGTGGCAAATAGCTTTGTTTAAATATTTGATTTGATTACATTAATGTTTAAGTTGAGATTTGAGATTACTGTGTAAAGGGAATACTGCTGGTATAAAAGCACCTTATTTGTTTAAAGTTATTGCACTTTTGTGTATATAGCAATACATTTAAATCAAAAGTGCGCAATACACTACTTTAGAAGTCATTATTCAATTTTTTTGCATAACAATGCGATTAATCGCGATTAATCGCAAGAAAACCATGCGATTAATCGCGATTAAAAATTTTAATCGTTGCCCAGCACTAATATATATATATATATATATATATATATATATATATATATATATATATATATATATATATATATATATACATATATATACATTTATTTTAACGGATTATAATATATATTATTTTTAGAATTTACTGTAGACGAAGTAATTGTACAATTATTTAATCAGTTCATCCAATGAACAGAAAGCATAATTAATTATCATAATCAATTACAAGAAAAAATAACCTTTTCCAACTAAAGTAAATAAAGTACTAGCAGGATAATAGCATAGGTATCGCTAGATCAAGATGTTTACGTGACTTAGATATTTTTGTGAGTGGCAAACACAGAAACCGTTGATATAATGGTTTAATAAACGCAACTACGATAGACTACACACACAACTAAACTAAGAAAAGATTGTATACAGAATCAAGAAAGTGAAGAAAGAGAGAGAGAAGGAAAGAGAATGGCAAGATTACAATCAGTTAACTACAACCTACGAGAAACATCAGAGAATCAGGGTCACCTTAAAGGAACACTCCACCTTTTTTGAAATAGGGCTTATTCACATTCTTTCCTACATTTAGATATGTGTGCAAATGCATTTTTGTCTCAGTGCATGCATTGTTTTAGTTTGACAAGGTCGCGCTAGCTTAGCTTAGCACAATGAATGGAATCCTTTGTTGCCAGCTAGCATGTCCTGAGTAAAAGTGATAAAAAAAATAAAAAAACCCACGTAATTACTTCTTGTGGCCTGCGTATTCACAACGAGTACAAATAGCGATGCAGATTAACACTAGGTGATTTCCTAGGCAGATATTGACTTG
This sequence comes from Gila orcuttii, assembly GCA_026230005.1. Taxonomy (NCBI): domain Eukaryota; kingdom Metazoa; phylum Chordata; class Actinopteri; order Cypriniformes; family Leuciscidae; genus Gila; species Gila orcuttii. Next base: position 15,487,240 of record JAPDVR010000024.1, on the reverse strand, counting down.
GGACTACTATATTAGGGGGAAGCACAGGCGAAGCACTGCTGCTTAGGCGAAGCACTGCTACTTGGGCGCAGAGATATCACGCAACACATGAAATCCCATGACTTCCGTAAACATACCGGCGTGAATAGTAGCTGCCTGACTATTTTCCTCAAGTACATGACTGGAGATGAACATGGCTGATTTTGTGAGAGACGAAGAGGGTGACTTCTCAGACAGTCAAGAGCCAGAGCCATACCTATTTGAACCAGAGTTTACAGAAGAGGAGCTGCGTGCTTTAGAAATAGACCGACAGGAGGAGGAGGTTGAGATTGCTCAACAGCCTGAGGACATGAGGATATGAGAGCCAACACAAACTGGTGGTGTGAATGTGGGGGAATATGCCAACCTATGCCGACTGAAATAGAGTGTCTGTGCTGTGGAGAGTGGGACCAGTTACTGCCATCGATGACCAGGCTCAACGCGTTAGATCAAGATGAGCGTGCCAGCAGTTGTGTCACAGCTACCGAGGATTTCACAGCGCTGATCCATCCTGCAGTACTCGATTTTTTTATTTATAAAATAAAATATAATTTATAATATAAAAAAATATATAAATATATATTTATATGTGTGTGTGTGTGTGTGTGTGTGTTACATAAACAATGAAGACTGTTCTGCTACCTCCTTTGGTCAAAATGTTGTAGTTATACTAAACCTCCTGAGTGTTACTCTGTGAGAGAAATATAGCTAACTTAGCCCTCAGTCATTTCAATTTATAGGTAACGATAAAAGGTTGTTCATGCTAAACAGGTGGAATTCAACATGAGGTTCGTAGTCTAGATACAGCTTCTCAGCATCACAGATAAACATAAGGAAGAGAGTAATAAAAGACAACTTACATATGCACTTTTGTTCTGCCTGTGATTTGAAAATAGATGGGACGGCCGTATCTTTCAGACGTAGTACCGTCTTTCTGTATGTTCTTCTTCTTCTGTTTTTTTGACGCGTTGAACGCCGGTTTGTTTATGGAAGTCGTGGGATTTCATGTGTTGCGTGATATCTCTGTGCCCAAGTAGCAGTGCTTCGCCTAAGCAGCAGTGCTTCGCCTGTGCTTCCCCCTAATATAGTAGTCCCAAGTCAATATCTGCCTAGGAAATCACCTAGTGTTAATATGCATCGCTATTTGTACTCGTTGTGAATACGCAGGCCACAAGAAGTAATTACGTGGGTTTGTTTATTTTCTTTTAATCATTTTTATTTAGGACATGCTAGCTGGCAACAAAGGATTCCATTCATTGTGCTAAGCTAAGCTAGCGCTGACCCTGTCAAACTAAAACAATGCATGCACTGAAACACAAATGCATTTGCACACATATCTAAATGTAGGAAAGAATGTGAATAAGCCCTATTTCAAAAAACGGTGGAGTGTTCCTTTAAAGGGGAACAATGACTTAAAAACACATCTATGTCACGGAATGGGTGAACGGAGACGAGGACACAAAAGCAGGTTGAGGTGATGTTTATTAAATAATACAAAATAAACAACCCCGAGGGGGAAAACAAGAAAGGCTTCAGGCAAAAACAGGAAACATGAGGAAACAAGAAACATTGACAACGAACCAGCACAGGACTACAAACACAGGGAGGCTAAATAGAGGAACAAACAAAGGAGGGTAACGAGCAGGACAGGTGGGACAAATTAACCAATAATCAGATAACAAGATGGGAGGGGCTAGACAATAGACAGGAGAGCACATGGCACAAGGGAAACACATGACAAGCCATGTGCTCACAATAAACAGAATTAGAACACAAGCACATGACAAACCGGGAAATGTCAGAGCTCTGTCACCCACCAAGGCTGCGTTTACACTTGGCATTAACATGCGATCACCGTGATCCGATCGAGCAGATCGGATCATTAGCCAATCAGGACATTGTGTGTTTACATTTGTTCACATTAAGTAGCCTCTGTATCTGGATAACCGATCGGATTTCTGTTTCCTGCATAAATTAGGTCTGTGGCACGACACCAGATTAAGAGTAAAGATGATACAAATTAAACAATGTCCCAAATGCTTTCACTCACTCACTTTACTTTCAATCTCCAGTAATTAGATCAAATTAATTTTTTTGAATGAAGGAATACTTCCAGAGTTGATCATACAAAAATAACTGGGTTGATCATGTTAAAGTCACATCGATCATCTGGGTTTAAGTTTATAGCGTGCAATGACTATATTGACAGAAATGGGAGATTGATAAACATTAAACAAAAAAATTCCGATTATTCCTCTGGCAAAGCAGCGTGCAGCTCTTCAAAGGCATAACTGATTATATACAGGCGATCGCCTCGTTCAGATAATGTTGCAAAATTAAATTGAAAAATGACACACATAGTATCATGTAAGTCTAAATAAACTGTTTTAAAGATTGACGTTTATTGTAAGGTTCAAATAAGTTTAATTTCGTGTCTAAACTGCGCCTGGCCATTACTTTCTGACAGCCACGCGGGGAGACTGGGCGGGGATTTAAATTACGTCCACCTGTGAATGCAGACACGATGGCTGGATTGCGTTTACATTACACTGAGATCCGATCACAATGCGTCCTCGACTACCTCCGATCCTGGACACGCTGATCGGATAACATTCCGATCAGAAGTGCGTTTAAACTTGTCTTTTCAATGTGTATGTGGACAACATCCGGATACAGGTCGCATGTTAATGCCAAGTGTAAACGCAGCCTAAGACAAAACCAGACAGAAGTGACAGAATCCTGACAATCTAAAGGCTGGGATAGCGTCATCCTCATCTCCTCATCCTCTTCCTCATCTCCCTCCCATATATATATATATATATATATATATATATATATATATATATATATATATATATATATATATATATATATATATATATATATATACAGTGATGTGAATAAGTTAGGACACCCATGCTAAAGTTGCCTAAAAAGAGGAATAAAAAATCATCTTTTGGAAATTGATCTTAATGCCTTAATTAGAAAAATGAGGAAAAATCCAACCTTTAAGGACACCCATTTTCTTTGTGAATGAATAATGTATCATAAATAAATAAATGTTCTTCCTTAAAATACAGGGTGCATAAGTCAGGACACCCCTATGTTAAATTCCCATAGAGTCAGGCAGATTTTTATTTTTAAAGGACAGTTATTTCATGGATCCAGGATACTATGCATCCTGATAAAGTTCCCTTGGCCTTTGGAATTAAAATAGACCCACATCATCACATACCCTTCACTATCCCTAGAGATTGGCATGGTTCTATTTCAGTTAGCCTAATAGCTGGTTTTATTTGCATTGAAAGATGATCTTATGGAAAGTACCCCATGCCAATATCTATGTATGGTAAAGGGTGTGTGAAGATGTGGGGATATTTTAATTCCAAAGGCCAAGGGAACTTCATCAGGATGCATACTATCCTGGATCCAGCCTTTAAAAAAAAAATCTGCCTGCCTCTATGGGAATTTAACATAGGGGTGTACTGACTTATGCACCCTGTATTTTAAGGAAGAACATTTATTTATTTATGATACATTATTCATTCACAAAGAAAATGGGTGTCCTTAAAGGTTGGATTTTTCCTAATTTTTCTAATTAAGACATTAAGATCAATTTCCAAAAGATGATTTTTTATTCCTCTTTTTAGGCAACTTTAGCATGGGTGTCCTAACTTATTCACATCACTGTATATATATATATATATATATATATATATATATATATATATATATATATATATATAAAGCCAGCATACTGAAATGCTATTTAAACTTAATTCTGAGACTAAATTTGTTAAACTCAACTCCTCCTAAAGCTTTAATGCTACATGCACCAAACTAGCCACAAACCTTTGGACTGTTCTGAAGTTTTATGCTATATCTTTTCTAATTGATTCAACTTACGTTTCAAAAAATGTAAAACATCCTATAGACTTACTTTGGCAGACCAAAATTGCCATAAGAAATCCTCTCCTTTACTTTCATTTTCCATCCGTTGAAAATGACAAGTAAATGCCTACTCTGTGAGCGCTTCACAAGTTTGTTTATACAATCTGGATACTCAGTACTGACTTGGTGATTGCCTGTTTTACGCAGTTTATTGTACAGGTAATTTAATTTGCATTCTAAACTAATGCGCTGCTAAATTGTAGCACACAAACACACATACAGCCAGTATCTTGCACATCATGTGCAGATCGCAGGCACAGAAAAATTCAGGAGCAGTTATCTTTTTGTTTATATCATCTGGATACTCAGTACTGATCCTATGAATGCACGTTTAAAAGAGTGTAATGTACAGGTAAAGTAGGTTTATCGTCATTCTAAACTAATGCACTAGTACACTGTGATACACACACTCATACAGACAGCGCACGAGCCCCGAGGCACGTTCTGATTTTGTCTCTTCTTGTGCTTAAACAGACTTATACACCTTACCAATTTGAACATTCAAGCGATTTTAAATCATTCAAGCATAAGAAGACAGGAGATCATAAGAGATCCGAGTTTGAGACCCGGTTCAGTCTTTATCAAGCCAACATCAAAGTTTGTTCACAAACTTCAGCCTTGTTACTGATATGATAATGACCCTAACTGCCCCTCCATTTCAGAACCTTGATATTATGATAGGGTGAAGGAAATCTTTTGTGGGTCCATAATGCACTGATGCCCGATGCGACACACAATTCATTACAGCTGATATGCTTTTCTCATGCAGTATTTATGGAGCAATCATGCTTTGGTCCATGATATAAAGTTATCACTTTGTACGAAAGTTTGAAGCTTTTTATTTGTTATTACAAAGTTCATTGTTCCAATCGTTATTATTTGAGTTACACCTCAGGTTGTGCACAAGAAGCAGTTTTATAGCTTGTCATCATGGTGATTGTATTGCCAGATATAGTCAAACAATAGACAGATATATTCGGAAGCAAGACGCTTCACATACAGTTCCCACGATCCTTTGCTTTTGTAACCATTTTTGCATGCAAAAAGGTAGCAGATAACTTAGATATGGATTTCTGTTGAGTTTACCCCTCACACTGAATATCAAATATTTTTTAATAATACATATAATATGAAGGAAAAATAAAGTATCTTAAACTTTTTTCAGATTGGAGCCTCTCTCTTTGCTAGTAACATTGGAAGTGGGCATTTTGTGGGACTAGCAGGAAGTGGAGCAGCTGCTGGTATCGCCATTGGAGGCTTTGAGTGGAATGTATGTTTAAAAAAGACTAATAATTACATTTATGATATTTAATAATTATGATGTGTGTCATAAAATATGTTTTATCCTACTATCTATGACTATATGGATCATTAAAAAATAATTATAAGTTTTATAAGTATTTTACATATATATAGCCTATTGAACTATCTTATTGCAATTTTTTATAAATAATATTTTATTAATACTTAAGGAATAATAACACTTCATAATAAGGTCTCATTTGTTAACATTAGTCAATGCATTAGTTAACATGAACTAACTATGAGCAGTATACTTTTACAGCATTTATTAATCTTTGTTAAGTTTAGTTTGTTCATTAGTTAATGTTAGTTTACATTGCAAAACTAATGTTAACAGATACAAATTTTGATTTTAAAAATACATTAGTCAATAAGCAAACACCATCGCATAGGTGCGATGGTGCGTGGGGAAAAAAGACCAAATAAGTATGTCAAAAAATCTGCAAGCCTGATGAAGGTCGTGAGACTGAAACGTTGCTAATAAAATTGACACTCATTTGCAAGTACTGATAGTGTGCGGGAGTTCCTTGGTTTATGTAAAAATGTATTAGTAAAAGTAGAAATTAACAACTTTATTTATTTAGCATTTATTAACATTAATAAATTCTGTAGTATGTTTCATTGTTAGTTTGTTAACTAATGTAGTAAACTAATGTTAAGAAATGAAACCCTATTGTAAAGTGTTACCCTTTTATTTTTAGTAAACAATTACAACACTGATGGGATTATGTGTAGAAAATATCTAATCAAATATCTGTAATTACAATCTCTTTTTAATTTTCCCCTATCAGGCTCTTGTTGTTGTGATTATTCTGGGATGGCTCTTCGTGCCAATCTACATAAAGGCTGGGGTATGCTTACATTTCTTCCTCTCCAACCAGCATTACAGAACAAATCTTTCAAATATTGATTACTTACACAACATGACTGTGTACTTTATCTCTGTGTTATAATTTTTATGGTCCTTTATTGACGTTATCTGCAGGTCGTGACTATGCCGGAGTACCTAAAGAAACGCTTTGGTGGGCAGCGTATCCGTATCTATCTCTCTGTGCTGTCCCTGTTTCTCTACGTTTTCACCAAAATCTCTGTGAGTCCAAAATCTGTCTCAGCCCTTACAGAAAAATACAGGTATCAAATGGTAATAACATGGTACTTTGAGAGGTAGTTGTCATGCAATACTTCTAGAAAAACTTTAACATACTATCAGTGGTGTAACATGCTACACCCAATTGAAAACTATTTTAAAAGCATTTTGTCATTTCGTTAATTGTTATGAATGCAGATTTTTTTTTAACAATTATGAGAGACTACATGCACACATCAAGTACAAGAACATTTTAAATAAACTACTGAAGGCGTAAAATAAATTGTAACCAGTTTGTGTATCAGTTAAAAGACCAAAAATATACACTTTCCCTTATGCTTTTATAACTTAGCAAGTTTTACTGTACATTTGCTTTTTCCCCTTATGTGTATATTGACAATAATTAACTGAAAAATGAGTTGGAACTTGCCAACATTTTTACAATATGGTGCTGTCTTTCCAGCCTCTGTATTTAGTTTGCTGATAATCTTACATCTTACATCTTCACTAACACAGGTTATAGTCTGAAATGGCGGTGATTTCCTTGTAGAAATAAATTTTATTGCCATGTGAATTCAGACTAAAATGGGTTTAGATTATAAAGATGAAGACTTTGTTTTGAAACGGACAGTTCAAACTATTTTTCTCCCTTTTCCACTTCTCAGGGGGACATGTTTGCAGGGGGCATTTTCATTAACCAGGCTCTGGGACTGAACATTTACCTGGCCGTGATTATTCTACTGCTGATTACAGCTCTTTATACAGTAACAGGTCTGTTGACGTAAATTCTGCAAACTTGCACTGCATTGCATTGTATTGTATTTATATATGTATATATATATATATATATATATATATATATATATATATTTAACGCATACAGTATATTTGGATTATACTCAAATTCCATGCATTACATTTTTTTTTTATCATTTAGGGATGCAAAAACATTTTTTATATGGTCCCTAAAGTTTATACTACAACAGAGAGTAAAGTCCAAGGTTGTAGGACCATGCGGTGGGATGCTTATTGTAGCGTGATATGTATGTGTTATGAGAAATTGTCTATTCTAACAATAGATGATAAGCCTGCAGTGCAAGGCAAGCTGCATAGTGACTTTAAACTTCTGTCAACCCCATGTTCTGTTGTGTAATAGGTTTATCTCAGGAACAAACCAGCCCACCAATAAACTATAAGAAATCAGACATCATCCTGCCAGCTGTAAACATTTACATGAGCTGTGGCTGCGAGTGTTTGTATGCTCCTGCAGCTGCTAAACTGCTGTTGCTGAAGCTTTAGAGAAATATTTTTTTTTAGAAACATTTATCAGCCAAACCAAAGACATGTGGTTCGACCAACATGTAAAAATGTGCATTAACCCTCTGGGGTCTGAGGTGTTTTCTGGGCTCTGCCGGTGTTCTGACATGCTCTGACATTTGTGCTTATTTCTGTTACTTGTAACATTTTCATGGCTAAAGTCTGATTACACTATTCAGCACAAACTCTGCTACAATAATATGTGAGCAGCATGTATGTAAAAGTTTTTAGTTTTGAGAAAATGGCTTTTTGATTATTTGGATTTATTTACAACACAACATAATCCAAAGATACATAACAAAGGACAAAAAGGCACATTATTGAGCACACTGATCTAAACAGAGACGTGAACAGTCACACACCTTTGTGTCATTCCTGAAACAGTTCCTGTTCAACATACCTGTCATTTCCAAGGTGTTTGCTTTTTCATTTTACCATGTTCATGTACAGAGACTTGTGTGAAAGTTTAAGTCGGCAGGACTCATCAGTGGCATCTGGTCCCTGTAAAAATAAACAAAACAAAAACTGTGAACATGCTGATATCAGAAGCAGCTGCACGATTTGGGAAAGAAAATCTAATTGTGACACCTTTACATGTGTCTCCTGCCATTCCCTCACAGGAACCGTAGAGCCAGACAAGTGTTGCACCGCACACTCAGACCCCACTCACGATGCTCCTCACTGGTGGACTCCCCTGAGAAAGGACCTGCTTTTGCAGGGATGGGGCACCATATGGTACCCGCCATAGGACTTAAGTGGCCTACCCCCAGCGGTAGTAGACACTATCACTTCATCACACTATCACTGCTGGCCTGTGTCCGCAGTGCATCCTGGTGCCATAGCCTCTGTTGGTAATAGATGTGATGCACTAGGAATCTTTTTTCATCAGACCAGGCCATGCACTTTCTTCCAATCATCCACGTCCAATCCCGATGATCTTGGGCCCATTTCATGTGTTGTTGGCGATGTCGTGCAGTTGGCATGAGGACCCGGCTGGTTCGTCGGCTACGCAGGCCCATATGCAGAAGGCTGTGATGAACTGTGTGCACATTGCCTTGGTCACCACTGTTGTAGCTGCTGGTGATTTGTCGCACTGTGGAACAATGCACAACAGTCTCCGCTCCCCTCTGGCATCAATGAGCCATGGACGACACATGGCTGGATGACTGTTCGTCGTTTGGCCATTCGTGCACCACTTTTTTCATATGTACTCACTACAGCAGCATGTGAACAACCCACAAGGCACGCCGTTTCCGAGATCGAAGTTCAGAGGCGCTGTGCCATCACAATTTGTCCTTTCTCTGAAACAATAAAACTACATATAGCCTACACGCAGCTTAAAACAAAACATGGATGAAACGTAAATGGTCTCCATTGTATGCACGTCAAACATTATCATCATCATTTGAATGCGTGGTGACATGACATGACATGCAGTACAGGTATAAAAACTGCTGTGACCGTTTTTTTTTAACATCCACATATAAAACTACAAGAGACAAAAATATTATATATTTTCTTATTCTATTTATATACAACATCTCTCAACACCAAAAACATTGTTGTGGTTTCTATGAGTTTATGAATCTAAAATATTAACGTTTTATGGTATGGACATGAATAATAATTCTTTATGATGTAAAATAAGAATCCATCAACACCTAAAATAAATGTTGATGTTCACACGTGGACTAAATAGCGGTTAATAAACTATTGCTTTAACTGATCTCTAACTTCTTTAACTGAAGCAAATACTGAAATAAACCGATCCACTTTCCTCTGCGTGCCATGATTTCTTATTTTGAGATTTTATTGGTGGTAGTCAAACAAGAAAATGGTCTATTACCGCCACCGACTGGTATGAAGTGTGGATCAGAATGACATATTTTCCCTCCCTTTTTATATTCTCTCCCACAAATTAGTTATTTTAAGATACTGAAAAAGATTGATTTGAGTTATTTTCTAGAATATCTCCTAGTATAGTATCCATTTTTATCTTTGCTAGATTTTTTTATTAAAATCCTTCTTTCATTCTCATATTTCTGACAATATATTTTTGACAGCACATGTTCCGTTTCTCCTTGCCCACAAAATTCACACCTTTCCGTATTATGTTCACTCATTTTGTAAAGTGTACTGTTAAGTCTTGTGTGTCCAAATCTTATCCCTGATATTATCTCATCTCTCGTTTTTTCCTGCACTTCTCATCTCTCCTACTTTCCTTTGTATTCTTTAAAACCATTCGCCCTTTTTCTCCTTATTCCCATTGTTTTTGCAACCTTTCCTTCAACCTTTTTTTAAATAATACTCTTCATTTCATTCTGACTTAGACTAACTGATAAATTGATGTCATTGTTTTTTATGGCTTCTTTTGCTGCCTTATCTGCTATTTCGTTTCCTTAGATACCAATATGTGCAGTACCCATACAAATAGTACTCTGTTTGCTGTATTTCTATTCAAATATCCAGAGAAACTAGCCAATGATGAACTTGAGTCTGAACAAATAATTAAAATAAATGGGGGGGGGGGGGGGGGTTGACTGACCCGGGTGGGAGGAGAGCACTGCCAGGAAAGTCTAAAAAATACACACATACAAATCCAAGGCCATATGAATGATGCCTTGCACATTCAGATTTAAGGATAAATTCGTACATTTTAAACATTCCAAATTTTGTATATCTATGAATTGTGCTTTGCATTTGTGAAATGTATATGTTAAGAAGGATTCATCCAATCAGAGCGCTGTTTTCTGAATGACGTTAGTCAGTGCCTCGCACTGATCTATATAGAATAGGCTTGTTTGAGATGCGCCTTGCCTCGCCTGAAATGTTGGTGAGAGTAGGCGGCTGCAGTGAGGGGAGGAGTGAAAAAAGCGCAGGCAAGACGGACAGATCTCTCTTCTCGCAGTGGATCAGACACCTGTGAGATCAAAGGCGGATATCGCGGGATTCACGCTCGTGCACGGTGTTGCTAATAAACTGCATGTAATTTAAGTTCTGTTGCTTTTATGAAAATAAATATAATGAACAAGACACCCAAAGTACTTGTTATTTAATTCCATTCCAAATATGTGTTTATCAATATTTTTTTCTTTAATACAGACATATGTTTATATATTTTTTTTTATTTATAAAAATGACATCACATAACCCATATCGCACTGTCAGAGAGTTTATTCACACATAACGTGCGTATACACATAAAACATGATACCAGAGTTTTAAAATCAAACATTTTAAAAAAGAACAATACATCACGGTTGTTTAAACCAATGAGCATTAAGCTGTGTTGTAAGCAAGTCGTTTCCCATCATGCTTTTGTTCAGCGCAGTCGGTGGAGAGCAACTGCGCGCGGCTGCAGAATCCGACACGTGCGCCTTGCGGTCGCGAGAGTTTTTTGACATACGTCAGCATGACATCAGAGCTAGGCGGACCGCTCTCGGACACATTTCTAACCGGCATGCATCTCGCGTTGATCACCGGTGATCGATTCTGCGCAGATTTTGCTCATCTCAAACAAGCCTAATGACTGGATAGCTCATGACGTCATAAACAGTGAAGCCACCGCGCCGCCATATTGGTTTTCCCTTTGAGCTCACGCGTTCTATTGAATCAATAGGAAATTTTATGACTTGACTGAAAAAACATTGCCTAACGAGACACAGTTTTTAAATCTAAAGTGTCCCTGTACATTCTCACAACGCAAACATCCTAAGCATTTAAATGGGTATTTGTTTAAAGTCAGAAATTTTTCCAGCTTATTAAAAAACGGCAATTTCTTTGCAAAAGTAATAAAAAGCTGTATGAGAACACTAGTCGGCTTTCACTGAAGAGCTATCTTCACAGGTAAGAAAAACAGTTTGATACTATTAATTATATAGTGAATGCTAAAGACCTATATTTTTGTGAATTGGTGAATATTCAGGTGAACATTGTTTAGTGGCCACAAATTAATAATACCTCAGCTGCACGTTAATTTGTTCTCTCGTTTTACTAACGTTATATTGTGGCCCACGTTGTAATTCGTTAAATCAAAACGAGGGAGGGAATTAGTTCAACGTGTCCACGATTTATGAAAACGAGGGAACTAAATAATTCGTAACAACGAATTATTTAGATCAGTGGACAGGGCGCATAAAGCCTTGTTTATACTCGACGCGTCCGCAAGAGCGCGAAGGTGCGCGCGGCAAAAATGACGTCATTGCGGTGTGGGCGGTCGTGCGCGTTGGGTGCGCAAGACCCCATTTCGCCTGGCGGTGTGCACGGCACTTTTTGTAACATCGCGCGCGGCGCCGCATCCGAAGATGAACGACTTCGAGCCGAATCTGGCCGAACTGGTACGTCTGTACCAGCATGTTTATGATCCTTCTATACACAGAGACATTTGCATTGATGGGCGACCATAAAAGCCTCTCATTTTGTGAATAGGAACAAATTTGCATTAAGCACCCAGTTTGCACTTGTCTAAAGTAACTGCTTACATTTACAAAATAAGCCTACAATAGCAGAAGTAAGCCCTGCTGATGAAATTAAGATTTAAACACTCTTCAATAAGGCTTCAGTTGTTTAACTAGTTTACATGCAGTGAAAGTACAATAAACCTACTGCATTTATTACTCTTTAAATATGAATCAGCAATTAATAAACTACTAATAAACGGGAAACTACTTCTTCACTGCTGATTCCTGGTGGTTTAGAGAAGAATTACTCCGAGTCGCCCCCTGTCGTTTCACAGAATAGCACAACGGCGAGCGCGTCAAGTATAAACGCCTCGTCCGTTTGGAGAGGTGCGCGCGCAGTCAGCGGAGACTCGCGCTTGTGCGGACGCGTCGAGTATAAACAAGGCTTAAGAACGAGCAGAGAAAGAGAGCCCCGGCCGCGCGCGCGCGCTCTCTCACCGCCTTCAACAAGGTCGGAAGACCGATTGTGTTTTATAGATTAGTAGTTTGTTAATATAAAGTGTTTGCTTAGCAAGTACATGTTCAGGAAATGCATAATACAAATTGTATGGGTTAATGTAACGGTAAACTTACAGGGCGTGCACCTGAGACCATAGACAGTCTGAGACCCGCAGTGACAGCTGCTGTCAAACTAGCTAAAAATGGAGTGACGCAAGTAGCTTTGCAACAGAGCGGTCATTTGAAGTCGAGAACTTTTCTCCCCCACCTTCACCTGAAGTGGAGGAGGGTGAATTGTCTGTGGACACCAGCTAAAACTGCGGTCTTAACTCCCGCATCGCGATCGGCATCCGATTATTTTTATATTCAGTCATTTTGAGGTAATTTTTTCCAGGATTATTATTACTATTACGTTCATTATATTTCGCTGCTATGTGAAAAAAATAATCAGCAAATCGCGCCGGCGCGTTTGTCGACACCAGAGGATTAACTTTAGCCTAATAAGAAGGAACATAAATTGTGATTAAAAATATACGCTCACTCACATCATGACGCCGCTGCGGTGGTGGAGTTCATGCAGGAAGAGCAGCGTTTGGCAGCGCGAGCTGTGTGGAGAAGCCCATTTCCACCTCCATTGCGTTGGAGAAGCAATCCCATGTAAAATGCAGGTTGCACACTGATGCGATAGGCGAGATTAACTACCTAGGCTACACGAACTATATAAATGCTATGCTAACTAGATGCTAATATATATCTATCCTGATCGTTTTCAATACTGGTAATTCCAACTCCTGACTCGCTACAGTAATTTTGACGGAACCAGATGCTTTTATACCAGGGGCTGCCAAGGGCGTGGTGAGCTCGCACCAAGGGCGTGACAGAGTGACGTCAGAGAGTATTCTACGTCAGAGAGTACCCCTACTGCAGGAGCTTTCCGTTTAACCTGAAGAGGGCAGCACTCAGACGTTTTTACACCATATATTTGAAAATTAAAACACTTTATACCCAAATGTCAAAAAATGTACTCGAGTCAATGAACAGCATTTATGAAGCTCCATTCTTACAGATAATTAACTAAAAAAAGTTGTTTTAGTGTTTAGTTACCCTTTAAAGTGCCTACCAATCTCTGTATAACGGCCGTTGGAGCTGGTAGGGAATCGTAAGATGGCCGCTCGAACACTTCCGGTGGCTTCACTGCCTGATGGCAGTTTTGAACGTCATGAGCTATCCAGTCATTATATAGATCAGTGGTGCCTCGCAGTCAGCAAGATATGAACTATGAATGCTCAAATGCAGAATTTATATCTCCTTTTTCCTTTGGTAGTAGTATTATGTGAGCGAGTTAATGACAAGAATTTAAGTTCTTTATTTCCTATTATCCTGTGACCTTTCCGATGTTTGGAAAGTAGATTTGTGTACTTTATTGACGTACACACCACAAGCTCATTTGGGTTTCCATCGCGGCAATCCGCGTTAGCGCCTGAGCGCCAAAGTTCACTATTTACGATATGTAGAACTAATGCCTGAGTACCATTATAGTATGAGTAATATCTCTGGATGGTGATTTATATTGTTATTCCCTTATATTTGTATATATATTTCGTTATGTGAAGTTTCTTTATCTGCCATTAATGCCTATAAGGACACGTTAAAATGGCGTTTCCCTTTCGAGAGGTCTCTCCTATTGCGTAAGTAGCTTACGCTATGGGAAAACTCCTTTTCTCGAGAATATTGAAGTCTTTATGTAAAACGCATTGCAGCTGCACAGCTGACAGCAATGAACGAAGGAGCTCGGTCATTGGCTGCGCTGCGGCAACTTGCTCGAACCAATGACGGGGCGACTCTGAATGCGCGACCAATGAGCCCGCTTCGCGCCCGCGTGCGTCAGACCCCGCCAAGATGGGCGTGGCCAAGAGCTATAAACTGGGCGCCCCGTCATGAGAGTTCTTTAGATTTAATCTCCTTCAGCGAACACCTTCTTCGCTGGATCCTCCGGATTATTGAAGCTTCGCCGCCGTCGAAAAGCACACCAGCGGGATTGCTACGAGGACGTCGGCACCTTCAGCCGCCTTCGAACGCCATCCTACTGAGCCATCCGGCGCGCTACACACGCAAGTATTTTACATCTGTTCGCCCCGCGACACTTGTAAAAGAGCAATTTTCTGAGGCGTTGTTTCAAATGCCTTCCTGCGCGTCGTGCAGAGACCTTCTCCCGGACGGGGATCAACACATCATCTGCGCTTGCTGCCTGGGCCGGGACCACGCAGAAGCTGCTTTGACCAAGGGCGGATGCCCGGAATGTGATGACCTGGGTCTCTCCACACTACGGGCTCGCCTCGCCGCTTTCGCCGTGAGCGAGCCCATCGCCGCCACCCCTCTGTTTGAGCCGCGCACTAAGAAAAAGCGCCGCTCACAGAGGCTTCCTGAACCTGAGCTCAGTGACTTCACGCCGAGCCAGTCTCCGCGTGCTTCACCGCCGCTCTTGCCTTCCCCACCGCCGGTTGACTTCACCCAGTCGGACCCACACCCCTCTAGCAGAGCGGTGGGCCTTGTGACTTTCGGCGCGTCCGAGGACGACGGGGGAATGGATGACAGCTTGTCCATCGACGCTGCATCGGACGACTGGCCGGGCTCCACTCTCGACCCCGCCCCGTCGACGCTAGCTAGCACGAGCGGGGGCTCCACCATGGATACCGAGATTATCCGTGTCCTCTCTAAGGCCGTGGAAGACCTCGGGCTCGATTGGTCTTCTCCCGAAGAACCAACCCGGAGCCGACTGGATGAGTGGTTTCTGCAGGGGCGCCAGCAGGCCCCTCGGCAAAGGCCTTCTCCCTTCTTCCTGGAAGTTCACGACGAACTCACCAAGTCGTGGAAAGCTCCCCACTCTGCGCGCCTAAAGCCCTCTTTTTCTTCTTCGCTCTCCTCTGTGGACGGTGCGAAGGAAAGAGGCTACGAGGGAACGCCGCCCCTCGAGGAGGCCGTGGCCAATCATCTCTGCCCGCCCTCCACCACCGGATGGAAAGCAAAAGCTTCCCACCCCTCGAAGCCCTGCCGCACTACTTCTGCTCTCAAGCTGCATCAGCGCTTCACTCAATGGCGGTACTTCAAGTGTTCCAAGCCAAGCTTCTCCGCTCTATGGACGAGTCTGGCCCCGAACCCGAAGCCTTTAGGGAGCTTTAGGGAGCTACGCAACTGATATAGCTCTACGAGCCACGAAGGCCACCGCCCAGTCTATTGGCCGTGCTATGGCTAATTTGACTGTTCTCGAGCGCCATCTGTGGTTAACTCTGACTGAGATGAAGGATGCGGATAAGGCGCCATTTCCTGACGCGCCTATCTCCACCAGCGGGCTGTTTGGACCGGCGGTTAAGGGTTTCGCCGAACGCTTCACAGAGGCCCAGAACGCTTCACAAGCTATGCGTCATTTCCTGCCCAAGCGCTCCAGCTCATCGCAGGCAGACACAGCCGCAGCGGGCTAGAACAGCTCCCACCGCCTCTCAGCCCGCGCCTCAGGCTGACGCTCGACGCCGCTCGCGCTCTCACAACCGCAAGCCGCCTTCTGAGCGACGGGGTCCTCGGCCCAAGATTGTGCTGAACCCTGAGCCTCGAAAGCTGTCCTAGCCACAAGAATGAGAAGAGAGAGTGCGTGTCTCGCAAAAGCCGGACCTTACCCAGTCCCCTTACAGGCGGCTGAATATGTCCATACAGCAGTCAATGGGCCAGTCACAGAGCTCGCTCACCTGCAAACAAATGCCGTTTTTACGGCGACGTACAGAAAACATAAAAATAGTCTTTTTCTGCCTGTGTCACTAAGGGTTCACATGTCCACAAAGTGTGCATTCCCAGATACTGACAAAACAGTGCCAAATTCATTCCCAGCTCAGGCTGCGCTCCCTATGAACGTAGATCACGTGCCTACGGTCATGTACGCACCACTACACACAAGCACTGT
This sequence comes from Gila orcuttii, assembly GCA_026230005.1. NCBI lineage: Eukaryota > Metazoa > Chordata > Actinopteri > Cypriniformes > Leuciscidae > Gila > Gila orcuttii. The sequence goes on along the minus strand of JAPDVR010000024.1, from coordinate 15,470,715 downwards.
TCACACAGTTATAAATTCATCCCCAGTAAAAGCGGGAAACATTATAAAAGTGACGCGTGTGCCTACCACTGTTTATGCACCCCCCACTTATAAACACTGTCCTTACAGTGTCAAACACAACCCCAGCTCAGGCTGCGAGTTTTACAGACACAGCGCGCGCTGTTGTAATCACACACGCGCCCATTCACTCAGCTGCTCAGCGCGCGCCCGCGCCTCTGAGAGCTACAAGCTCAGGCGATTCGCTGGCCGGGTCCCTACGTCACAGCGGGCCGCCCCTAGCCTGTATTCAGCCCATATCTGTACACGCAGCGGCATGGGAAAACATTACAGATATGCCGAAATGGGTATTGAATATAGTAAAGCACGGATACTCGCTCCAGTTCGCTCGCAGACCACCACTTTTTACGACTGTGGTCGAGACGAAAGTGAGAAAGGAGTGTTCACATGTTCTACGCACCGAGGTGCGCAAACTAATAGAAAAGGGCGCTGTGGAAACTGTTTCCCCCTCTCTGAGCGAGGCAGGTTTTTACAGCCGCTATTTTCTCGTCCCGAAAAAGGATGGCGGTCTCCGCCCCATCCTAGATCTCAGACACCTCAGCATGTCCTCGCGCAAGTACGCCCAGGAGATTGGTTTCTCTCAGTGGATCTGAAAGATGCTTACTTTCACATTCCAATAGCGCCTCATCACAGGCCGTTTCTGAGATTCGCTTTTGAGGGACAGTCATACCAGTACACAGTACTTCCGTTCGGCCTGTCCCTGGCTCCCCGTACATTTACGAAATGTATGGATGCAGCACTTTCCCCCCTAAGGCGAAGGGGAGTGCGAATACTGAATTATCTCGACGATTGGCTGGTTCTAGCTCAATCAGAAAGTCAGTTAATAACACACAGATCTTGGATTATCAGCCATTTAGAATGCCTGGGTCTAAGAATCAATTTTGCAAAAAGCATACTATCTCCCAGCCAGAGGATTTCTTTCCTGGGAATAGTTCTAGACTCGATGCAAATGACAGCGCGTCTCTCATCAGAGCGCACGCTCACCATCCGGCGCCTTGCAACATCATTCAGGGCGGGCGCACGCGCCCCCGTCAAGCGGTTTCAGAGGATGCTCGGTCTCATGGCCTCAGCATCGGCCGTACTCCAGCTAGGATTGTTGCATATGCGCCCTCTCCAACGCTGGCTCAAGAGCCGCGTCCCTACTCACGCGTGGCGTTCGGGCCACTTTTTAATCAGAGCGAACCACGGCTGTATAAAAGCCCTGACGCACTGGAAAGCCGCCGACTGGTACCAGTCAGGTGTGAGTCTGGGTGTGAACACAAGGAGAAAGATGATAACGACAGATGCCTCCAAAATAGGTTGGGGGGCCCTTTACGAGGGCAGGCCTGTCTCCTGCTTTTGGTCAAACCCGGAGAAGCGCCTACACATAAACTGTCTGGAAATGAAAGCGGTCGCTTTGGCTCTCAGAGCCCTGCTCCCACATCTAGAAAACGAACACGTCCTGGTCCGAACGGACAACATGAAGGTAGTGTCGTACATAAATCGCCAGGGTGGACTCAGGTCGAGCTCCATGCATTCAATGGCCAGGAGACTCATTTTATGGTCCCAGCACAACTTGCGCTTGCTGAGAGCAGCGCATGTGCCAGGCGCCCTGAACCAGGGCGCAGACATGCTATCCAGAGACAAGATTCTCCCAGGAGAATGGGCTCTCAACCCGCTGACGATTCAGTGGTTATGGAAAACCTTTGGCAAAGCGGAGATCGACCTCTTCGCCTCCAAGGAGAACGCGCACTGCTCTCTTTTCTTCACAAAAAGCACGGACGCGCTCGCCCAGAGCTGGCCGAGCTGCCCCTTATATGCCTTTCCCCCGATCGCGATGCTGCCACAGGTCATCAGTCGGGTCAGAGAGGAGAAAAACGCAGTGCTGCTGATAGCCCCACTCTAGAAGAACCAAACATGGTTTCAAGATCTGATGCAAATGCAATCTACACCACGGCCGATTCCACTGAGGCCAGACCTCCTCAGTCAGGCCAGCGGGATGATATTTCATCCCCGCCCCGATCTGTGGGCCCTTCATGCATGGCCCCTCAACGGGTTCCCAGGAACCTCACGAGCGGAGCACTAAATACCATCGCTGAGGCGCGGGCGCCCTCCACGAGACGCTTATATGCCCAGAAATGGAAAGTGTTCAGTGACTGGTGTAATGCCAAGGGCCTGAACCCTGAAACATGCGAGATTTCGAACGTACTCGCTTTTCTACAAGGGCTTCTGGAGGCGGGCCGCACCCCCTCCACGCTCAAAGTATATGTGGCGGCCATCACAGCGTCACACGACCCTGTAATGAAACGTCCATTGGGAAGAAACGACCTAATTATTCGTTTCCTAAGGGGCGCTAGGAGGATGAACTCTTCACGCCCCCCCTCAGTGCCGATCTGGGACCTAGCTACTGTCCTAGACGCTCTTAAAGGGCCCCCGTTCGAACCACTCCGAACCGTGCACCTTAAACAGCTCTCGCTCAAGACTGCGCTCTTGCTGGCACTCGCCTCGGTCAAGAGAGTGGGCGACCTGCACGCGCTTTCGACAAGCGCTGCCTGCCTAGAATTCGGACCTAACGACTGCAGGGTCGTCCTTAGACCGAAACATGGGTATATTCCTAAAGTGCTCACCACTCCCTTCAGAGCACAGGTTATCTCCCTAACTGCGCTATCGTCTCAAGCAGACGAACACGACGCTAATCTACTCTGCCCCGTTAGGGCTCTCAGAGTGTATTTGGAGCGTTCTGCCCTATTCAGACAGACAGAACAACTGTTTGTATGCTTTGGCGGCCGTACGAAAGGTTCCGCCGTTTCAAAGCAGAGAATCTCTCACTGGATAGTTGAAGCTATAGCGCTGGCTTATGAAGCTAAGGGGCTTCAATGCCCCTGGGGAGTCAAAGCACACTCCACCAGGAGTGTGGCTTCTTCCTGGGCATGGTCGAGCGGGATACCGATCGAGGATATTTGTGCGGCGGCAGGCTGGGCCTCACCGTCCACATTTATCAGGTTCTACAACCTACAGGTCCCGACATTGCATTCCAATGTACTATCAGCATGATGCTAGTTGAACTACGAGTTCGTATCTAGATTATGTATGTGCTTGTGTCACACTGAGCGCCTTCTAGCCGCTCTGTATTTTTTTCCCACATATAAAGCTCGCCTCTGCCGGCTAGTTGGATGATAACTTTGCTTTTCAGCTCAGGCACCTGCCTCTGGCTATCATAAGGCGAAGTTCAGCACGCACGGCGTTTTGAAAAGGAGTTTTCCCATAGCCTAAGCTACTTACGCAATACTCGTTCCCTCCTCTCAGGGAACCGAGGTTACGTCAGTAACCGAGTCGTTTTCATATCTAATGTCATGTTTGAGCTCTCAATGCCATCTTGTGGACAAACTAAGTACTGCAAAAACTTTAATAATGTAACCTAGATTATTGCCTATGTTAAAGGAGAACTCCGGGCAATTTTTAAGTTAATCTTGATCGTTATACCTTTGTGAGTAATGTCTATAGAAAAAAAAACGAACTGGATTGGTGCTTGCAACACGGAGCTGTTCCCGCAAATGCCCAGATCTCCCACTCAGCTAAAACGGCAGTTATGGGGGCATATACATAAAAAAGTGTCTTTGACAGCGGGGCCGGTTGAAGAAAAAAGCCATTCGTGGACGAAGACGGGTGCAATCACTGTGGAGGTAATGTAAACTTTATTTATCCTTCCATTTGGGCACACACGGCTTGAGGAGAGATGTGCAGTAATATGTTTTTGTAGTCTTATTTGCAAAACTTTAATTATTTCACTAGCTTCTATGTCTTCAATTATATTTATATATATGATATACTCCCACCTGCACACTGCTATTTACCTTTTTCCGGCTACAACTGAGTTCCCACGGGACTTCAGCGCGAGACTACAGCTAGCCGTCTAAAACACTATTTAGGTGAATTTAAACAATGGCTAAGTTGCTAAACGCATCTTGTTCACATGTAAGGGGCCTGTTCATGTTGGACAGACATTTTAATTGCATTTCGTGTCTGTTATGAGGCGCAAAGACTCTCTTTATGTATATGCCCCCATAACTGCCGTTTTAGCTGAGTGGGAGCTCTGGGCATTTGCGGGAACAGCTCTGTGTTGCAAGCACCAATCCGGTTCGTTTTTTTTCTATAGACATTACTCACAAAGGTGTAACGATCAAGATTAACTTAAAAATTGCCCGAGTTCTCCTTTGATGTTATTGATTGATTTGTAGTCTAATATTTATGGTTATTATTTGATATTTCAGACCACTCACTGTTACCATTCAACTGAATCATCAGTAAACTTCAAACTCTGGTTCAACTGAGTCTTATGTGTTCTTGCCGACACACCAGTGCGGATACAAATCCACCTTTTCCAGCATAAATACAGTCCTTACCTAAATCTCCAAAACAGTAAATTATGAATGTATAATTTTTAGATTGTGCACATGATTTGCTTTTTTGTGAATACCAGTATAGATATTTTTTTCGTGCACGTGAATTAAGTTTCATGCATTTGAAATTGGCTATCCATGTGTGAATCATGTTTTTTGCTGAAATATTAATAAGACTGATCTGGCTCCATAATATACATTATTGATCGGGTGAATGCACGTTTTAACAGTTTAATGTACAGGTTAGTCAATCGCTGTTTTAAACTAATGAGCTGCTGCATTGTCACACACACACATACACACACACACACACACGTGTGTGTGTTCCCATACGTTATGGGAACATAAAAGAAGCAGATCAAGGCCTCCTCTGTCTAACTCTGACCACAATACTGTGTACTTAATTCCAACATATAAGACTCTGTTGAAAAGACACAAACCTGTGATTAAGAGCGTTAATGTGTGGTCGAATGACATTGTTGAATCCTTGAAAGGTTGTTTTCTTTGTACTGACTGGGAAGTTTTTCATAGCGATGATATTGATGAAACTACCATGGTAACGACAGATTATATTAAATTTTGCACTGATAATGTAGTAGGCGTACCCAAAAAAGAGGTGATCACTTACGCTAACAATAAGCCCTACATAACTAAGGAAATTAAAAGCTGTATTAATAAAAATAAACTAGCCTTTCGTAACCAAGATCGTTCCGCAGTAAGTTTGGCACAAAAGGAATTGAATGGACTATTGAGTGAGGCCAGGAATAAACATAAAGAACTTCTGGAGAACAAGCTAAATACAGGTCCTTCTCAAAAAATTAGCATATTGTGATAAAGTTCATTATTTTCCATAATGTAATGATAAAAATGTAACTTTCATATATTTTAGATTCATTGCACACCAACTGAAATATTTCAGGTCTTTTATTGTTTTAATACTGATGATTTTGGCATACAGCTCATGAAAACCCAAAATTCCTATCTCAAAAAATTAGCATATTTCATCTGACCAATTAAAGAAGTGTTTTTAATACAAAAAAAGTCAACCTTCAAATAATTATGTTCAGTTATGCACTCAATACTTGGTCGGGAATCCTTTTGCAGTAATGACTGCTTCAATGAGCCTGTGGCACTGCTGAGGTGTTATGGAGGCCCAGGATGCTTCGATAGCGGCCTTAAGCTCATCCAGAGTGTTGGGTCTTGCGTCTCTCAACTTTCTCTTCACAATATCCCACAGATTCTCTATGGGGTTCAGGTCAGGAGAGTTGGCAGGCCAATTGAGCACATTAATACCATGGTCAGTAAACCATTTACCAGTGGTTTTAGCACTGTGAGCAGGTGCCAGGTCGTGCTGAAAAATGAAATCTTCATCTCCATAAAGCTTTTCAGCAGATGGAAGCATGAAGTGCTCCAAAATCTCCTGATAGCTAGCTGCATTGACCCTGCCCTTGATAAAACACAGTGGACCAACACCAGCAGCTGACATGGCACCCCAGACCATCACTGACTGTGGGTACTTGACACTGGACTTCAGGCATTTTGGCATTTCCTTCTCCCCAGCCTTCCTCCAGACTCTGGCACCTTGATTTCCGAATGTCATGCAAAACTGAGCAACTGTCCAGTGCTGCTTCTCTGTAGCCCAGGTCAGGCGCTTCTGCCGCTGTTTCTGGTTCAAAAGTGGCTTGACCTGGGGAATGCGGCACCTGTAGCCCATTTCCTGCACACGCCTGTGCACGGTGGCTCTGGATGTTTCTACTCCAGACTCAGTCTACTGCTTCCGCAGGTCCCCCAAGGTCTGGAATTGGTCCTTCTCCACAATCTTCCTCAGGGTCCGGTCACCTCTTCTCGTTGCGCAGCGTTTTTTGCCACACTTTTTCCTTCCCACAGACTTCCCACTGAGGTGCCTTGATACAGCACTCTGGGAACAGCCTATTTGTTCAGAAATTTCTTTCTGTGTCTTACCCTCTTGCTTGAGGGTGTCAATGATGGCCTTCTGGACAGCAGTCAGGTCGGCAGTCTTACCCATGATTGCGGTTTTGAGTAATGAAACAGGCTGGGAGTTTTTAAAAGCCTCAGGAATCTTTTGCAGGTGTTTAGAGTTAATTAGTTGATTCAGATGATTAGGTTAATAGCTCGTTTAGAGAACCTTTTCATGATATGCTAATTTTTTTAGATGGTTTGAGGTTTTCATGAGCTGTATGCCAAAATCATCAGTATTAAAACAATAAAAGACCTGAAATATTTCAGTTGGTGTGCAATGAATCTAAAATATATGAAAGTTTAATTTTTATCATTACATTATGGAAAATAATTAACTTTATCACAATATGCTAATTTTTTTAGAAGGACCTGTATGTCTAACCCTAAACAGCTTTGGGATTCTATGAAATCCTTAACTAATATGCAGCCTTCAAGGAAATGTGCATCTACTCCTGATGATTTACAGAAGGCCAATGATTTAAATAATTTTTATTTAAGATTTGAGAAGAGCAGCCATACTCCTGTAAATAGCATTAGTGATATGGAGCCTTCTGGTGTTTTTAAAGAAATGTTGCTGATTGTTGCTAATCAGATCAACTACTATTTTAAACACATTTGTCCTAAGAAATCGGCAGGCCCTGATGCAAAACTTTGCAGATGAACTGACTCCAGTATGGCTTCCTATATTCCAACAATCTTTGGATACCGGTATTGTTCCTAGTCCCTGGAAAAAGGCTGTGATCATATCGGCTCCGAAGATAGTCAAGCCCGTAGAAAATAATGATTTTAGACCAATCGCGTTAACGTCTGTGATTATGAAATGTTTTGAAAAGTGTATTGTGTCAATGTTAAAAGCAGAGGTTGCTAACAATTTAGATGCTTTACAGTTTGCCTATAGACAGCGGAGGGGAACTGAGGATGCTATTAGCAGCATTATGCACCTAATTCTGAAGCATTTAGAGAATCACAAAGCCTATGCCCGTTTACTTTTTGTCGATTTTAGTTCTGCTTTTAACACCATTAAACCACCCTTGTTAATCTCAAAGATGGAGCAGCTGAGTGTAAACCCAGCTATCATAAAGTGGTACTTATCTTTTTTAACTGATAGAACTCAGTGTGTTAAAGTAAACAATTGTTTTTCACAACAAACAATCAATAGCACAGGTGTTCCACAAGGCTGTGTCAGCTCACCAATTCTTTTTACTCTTTTTACAAATTAATGTTCAAGTAAGCATTCAAAAAACTATATCTTTAAATATTCAGATGACACAGCCATCTTAAGTCTTCTCTATGGAGACGATAATATAGGAAACATCTACCAGCCAGAAATAAGCCGGTTCGTCGATTGGTGTGATAAAAATGACCTAATAATAAATATAAAGAAAACGGAGGAGATTATATTCGATCCAAAATGTATAGGTGACCATCATCAAGTGGTCATACATGACCAAAACATCACCCAAACGCAAACTTACAAGTATTTGGGTGTTTATATAGACAGCTCACTTACTTGGAAAACTCACACGGAATGGGTTTGCACCCGGCTGCACCAGAGAATGTATTTCTTACGTAGATTATGTTTTTATGGGGTTAATAAGAAAATGATGATGTTGTTTTACAAAGCTGTTTTAGAAAGCATAGTTAAGTATGGTGTTACAGTATGGTTTGGGAACCTATCCATACAGCTTAAATCTAAATTGGCACACCTGGTGTTGACAGCATTAAAAACTGTTGGACATGAGGAATATTTGAATCTTAAACATCTATATGAGAATTGCATTCTGAATCAGGTACAGAAAATTGTGGGGGACCAAACTCACTTTTTGTATTCGCAGTATGAAATGCTCCCCTCCGGTAGAAGATATAGAGTCCCATTGTGCAAACTAAATCGGTATAAGAATTCCTTTGTTCCAGTATCTGTTCTGTACGAATGCTGAATAACAGTTTATCTTATTAATTTTAAATTAGTAAAATCAACTGTCTCTCCTCTTTTTATATTGATATATGCAGCAACATGTAGTCCAAAACAAATTTCTTTTCGAGGACAATAAAGTATACTACTACTACACACACACAGTAGCTCGCACATCACGTGCAGATTGCGCACACAGAGAAACATTCAGGATTGCAGAAACTCATTGTCAACTGTCCAGTGATGAATTAGCCTACACATAAAGTAGCTTAGAAATTGATCAGTTACAGCATAGATTTCTTTCTACTTTCGAAGTAGCTACAACTTGCAGCTTTACAGTTAATAGAAAGATGGTAAAACTAATTCACACACGCAATCGCAATCTCATTAATCAATCAAATAAATTTACTCTTACTGTGCTAATGTCTATATCTTATTTAGAAAGAGTAGAAATCTGTAAGAAATGGTACAACCCATAGTAAAATAGCTAATGAAAGTTAGCTGTTATGTTGGAGCAATATCACTGTCTTAATTAGCCCACATGGCTCTGTGGAATGCTTGATTCTGATTGGTCGATCGCGCCATCCAGCGGTATGTTATTCCCAGATAACAACAGCTGAAAACAGATAACGCAGGCTCATCCGGGATACTGAAGTCAGCAGTGCCATACGCTTGCTAGGAACGTTTTTGTTTTGTTTTTTCGTGTAAGTTTTGCATTTGGTGAGCTAATAAAATATTAAAACTCAGTCAAATACATATTTTGTGTACAGTTATTTAATTATGCCATCCAGTATCTTGGACTCACTCTCTCTTGTTTCATACAAACGCAGCTGCTGCCGTTTTGTGACTATTATTTTGTAAACTGTTGGATTATAAGAGACAAACAGGTACGATTTTAAAACAGTTTAATCTAAAATCAATGTCTCTTATCTAAAATTATCTATGTGGCGAAATGCTGTGTAATAAGTGGTATGACTGTATACCGTATCTCTTAAATGTCCGTCTAGTTTGAACTTGCCGCACTAGCAACTGCTCTCTCCTTGGAAGCTTTGCCTTTAAAGACCTATTAAAATATTTCAACTCAGATCAATATTTTGTGTCTAATTATTTATTTATGTGGCAAGTAGCGTAATTAGTGTAATAAGTGGGATAATGGGCATCCAGCCAGTTGTTATCACAGAATAAACGCCCTACAGGGTGATGAGGACCCCGACGCGAAGCGAAGATGTACATTATCAACAACCGGCTGGATGTACAGTATCCCTTTCGTATGGAATTCCAAAGCTGCCAAAATAATACATTTGTCGCAGCTGTGCACAAGGCGATCCGTGATTAAAAATCCTTGTTCAAGATTCGGGCTCTCTCAAGCCAGCATCAAAGTTTGTTCACAAACTTTAGCTTCTAGTAACTTTTTACTTGATGGTGACACCAACATTTGTAAAATCAAGCAATTTAAAGTTTCTTTACAATTTTATATAAAAAAAGCAACCAACATGAATACCAAAAGTACATTTCTAAGAACTTGATTTTTTCAGTTGCTCAGTTGATTTCCTTTGAAAAACCTTCACTGTTTCTCCTACAGGTGGTCTAGCTGCAGTCATCTACACAGACACCCTGCAGACCGTCATCATGGTTGTGGGATCATTCATTCTTATGGGCTTTGGTACGTTCATTTACTTTTTTCTGTACTTTAAACGTTTTGGATTAAAAAAGTCTGCTAAACAACTACTTGCTTCAACATGTTCCGTTTTCTTCCAGCGTTCAATGAGGTCGGAGGCTATGAGAACTTCAAAGACCGATACATGAATGCGATCCCGTCAGTGGTGGGTGCAAACATCAGTGAAGCGTGCTACACCCCTCGTGCGGACTCATTTCACATTTTCAGAGACCCCATTACCGGCAATCTGCCCTGGCCTGGAATGGTCTTTGGTCTTACTATCCAGGCTACCTGGTACTTTTGTACTGACCAGGTACTGATCCATTTATCAAGGTTGCTGACTAATTTTTGTGCAGTAACACTTTCTAAACTGTGGCTACCTTCTTGTATTGCTTTATTCTGTGTGTAGAAAAATTTTATTAGGACATAAGAAGCATTGTTTGAGAAAATAAGAGGTCTATATGTCCTACGTGTTAAGACATTCACACATCATTCATACAACTGACAAATGTCTTCCGTGTCCAATTTTTGACAAACTGCACTTGAGTTTCTCTGGATGAACAGTGTGCTTCTTGTTTTAGTCAGAGCGAGTCTAAGCTTAAACAGACATGCTTTTAGTTTGACCCCTGATTAGTCCCCACTAAATAAGATAAGAGACACAAAGAAGCAGATATAGACTTACCACAGTTAAGTTAGTTCAACCGCCAAAACTTAAAACATAAATGTTTCAGACTCCCATGTTTGGTTGCCCTAGTTTGGTAATTGGGTGATTTAGGTGACATTAGTAAAAAATTATCTTATTTTTTTACAATATGATTGTTTCAAAGCAGCTTTACAGAGATAACAGGAAAATAATGCAACAAAGTTTGTTTCCAGAAGAAAATAGCGTCACAGTACAGTTAAGTTCAGTGATGTTTAATTTTTGCTGTAAAAAAGTTATTAATTTAGTTAATTTATATATATATATATGTATATAGCTACTCCGGAGAAAACCGTGATGTCATTGTCCAGAAGACAGTTCAGTTTTCGTAATGGTGTCAATGCAGGCAGATCAATAATATTGTTGAATATTACATTAAATGTCCCCAACTAAGCAAGCCAAAAGCCAATGGCAACAAAGGCGAAAAAGGCGACAGTGGCAAGGAACCAAAACTCCATCAGGTGACAGAATGGAGAAAAAAACCTTGGGAGAAACCAGGCTCAGTCGGGGAGCCAGTTCTCCTCTGGCCAATGACCGAACAGTGTATGATTATGATTCAGGCAGCATTATGATTATGATGCAGGTCAGAAGACAGATAGTATTGGAACAATCAGAATATTATCCAGTTCCATCTGGTTGCAGATCGGTGTTGAGGATTAGTGGCAGTACGTTTTTTTTTAGTTTTTTTTTTAAGAAATTAATACCTTCTTTCAGCAAAGACACATTAAATTTATCAAAAGTGACAGTAAAGACTTACATTGTTGCAAAAGATTTCTATTTCAAATATATGATATTCTTGTTTTAAATTTTCTATTAATCAAAGAATGTAAAAAAAAAAAAAGAATTTCCACAAAAATATTAAGCGCGACAACTGTTTTCAACATTGTTAATAATAAGAAGAGTTTCTTAAGGATCAAATTCATCATATTAGAATGATTTCTGAAGGATCATGTGACACTGAAGACTGGAGTAATGATGCTGAAAATTAAATTTATAAAATTATATTAAGATGGAAAACAGTTATTGTAAACTATTAATATTTCATAACATTACTGTTTTTACTGTATTTTTGATAAAATAAATGGTGAGCATAAGAGACTTATTTCAAAAACATTAAAAAATATTTTGAACCTTTGAACAGTAGTGAATTCAATGAACAACAAACTGATTTTTTAATCAGCAAGCCCTTGTAAACTTTTTAAACAGTTGTTTAAACATTCAATAACTGGACTAAATGATTCCAGTGCAGGATTTTGTGAAACTGTGGTGGGTAGACCTCGGTCACTCTAGGGTCCCTCATATGAAAATTGTGTGCATTTTAATGTTAAATTCATAAATCTGGTGAGATTTTTACAATTTTTTTAAAAATAATCTTTGAGAGTTTAAGAGCTCCAACCCATATTCAGTGTGCAAAATGAACAAAGAAAAAGTCTGTGCCTGAACTTTAAAAGGGACTCAAACCTCTTTTAGTGATGAAGTAACTCAGTCTACATTACACTACATAATACTAATAAATAATAAAAATAATAATATTCCTATTTTTTTTGCGTTAGCATGAAGCTGCAGTTTCAAAATACATGAATTACATTTACGAATAACAGTTAAATGCTGCAAATATTTTTTTCTTACACTTGAAGGGCGATTTACACCTTTACAAATCTTCTCTTGCACATGCAAATTTAATTTACGCTTGCAATCTTATGTACACTTTCACAAATCTTACCCTGCGCATGCGATTCTTTATGTCATCATTTTACCTTCATAGAACTGCAGTCGAGCTTTAATTTTGGCGGAAAACAAGTTTACAAAAGCGTCTCTTTACAAATTTAGTGAAATGCTGTAATCGTCCTCTTTGCAAATGTGAAAATAATGCATGCTAAACTCAGCACATGCACATATGGAGTTCTCTGCATTAATTCACTGTGGACTGAGACGCTGAGCTGATCATGTAGCCTACTGATCGCGTGAGCGAAGCGCACACTTCTCTTTGCGCAGCGCAAACAGACAGTCTTTTGAAAAGGATACAAAGCCTTATCGAGCTTTCGATTTTAATTTATTTGAGAGCAATGGCACAAAACACGACATTAAAGACCTGTTATATTATTATGATAAGTTGATATATATTTTCGGGCCGCCACATTCTAGTTAATGAATGTTAAGCACTGAAATATATTTGTTGTGGTCAATGCTCATATTGTGGTGGGCCGCTACAAATAAATCAATGTATGGAGAAACACTGGATTCTGAGCACTAAAATGTTCCTCTGGGTTATTCACACAAACACTCCATCTTGTTTTAGGTGATAGTGCAGCGCTGTCTGTCTGCCAAGAACCTGTCCCATGTGAAAGCTGGCTGCATCCTGTGTGGTTATCTCAAACTTCTGCCCATGTTCCTCATGGTTTTCCCTGGCATGATCAGCAGAGTGCTGTACACAGGTGAGAACGATTGGCAGCATCCTGGCTGAGATGAGTGATCAACGGATTAACTATTTTGTACATGTTAGCAAATATGTTGACTGAATCCTGACTAAGTGATATTATATGGCGACTTTAATGTTAATATATGGCCAACTAGGTTTTGTTAGTCTCACCGAACTAGACTTTTGCCCATTAGAATAAAGTCTGGTCCATGTATTTCTCACAGAACAAGCAACTTACTAGCATCTTATTCTAGCAAACAATTAGACAGGGGTGCGTTTCCAAAAAGCATCGTTAGCTAACTAGGTATGGTTGCAAGTTCTGTCATTATTAGCATCGTTAAATTAGTCTGTGTTTCCCAAAACCATGGTTACAGTGAACATTCGCAAACAGCATCGCAAAGTTGTGTGGTCTGAACGACAGCTATAGTTTATTGTTTGCATGACATGTGGGCTTAATAAATCCTTATCTTGAGCTATGGGTGGGCGATACTGCAAAATTCGGTATTGATCCGATACCAAGTAAATACAGGGCCAGTATCGCCGATATCAATACCGATACCAATACTTTTTCATTTTAAAAGCATGCACTTTAACTTACACGCACTTTCCTGTGCTAGGTGTCATGATTTCTGAGGTGAATGCATCCTTAATATGCTAAATCTGAATACGTTTTCATGACCATTAAATATTTTGTGATTTGTGCTCTCAACTCGCCTGTAATTAGTCAGTGACTTTTACCAAACTACCCTAATTATAGTAGATGCACTATTGTACACTAGCCTACTGTTCAAAAGTTTTGGGGGCTGTAAGATTTTTAATTCTCTTCTGCATTTATTTGATCAAAAATACAGTAAAAACTGTAATATTATTACAATTTAACATGGGATGTTCTGTCATTCATTCCTGTGATCAAAGCTGAATTTTCAGCATCATTACTCCAGTCTTCATGATCCTTCATGATGAGAATTCATTTTAATATGCTGATTTGCTGCTCAAGAAACATTTCTTATTATTATCAATGTTGAAAACAGTTTAATGTTTTTGTGGAAACCAAATAATTTTGCATAAAATGTATCATGATGAACAAAGTTGAAAGAACAGCATTTATATGAAATAGATTTTTTTTAACAGCGTAAAACCCTTGACTGTCACTTTCGATCAATTTAATGCATCGATCCTTGTTGAATAAAAATATTAATTTCATTAAACAAATCATACTGATGTCAACATTTTGAACCGTTATGTAAACTTTTAATTTGTTTATTGCGAAATAACTCCCGATTGTTTCTCTGTCATCTAAGCAAGGCTTCGTTTCCCAAACGCACTGAGACAGAAGCACCAGCATCGAACACTCTCTGTGATTGATTGGTTTCGCCTTGTATCCAGATGGCTAGGAGAAATAGTTCTACCCTACACAATTATTCGCTAACATTCGCTTATTTTTAAACTTAGAAGCTTTTTTTACGCACTGAATTGCGTTCTAAATTAATAAAAATTGCTGGTAAAAAAAACACTGGAACATTTGGATCGATATTTTTATGTGAGGATCGATCCTTTTCGATACCACGTCAGTATCGAAAGTATCGATACTCCAGGATCGATCCGCCCACCCCTATCTTGAGCACCCCAGGTCGAGTATCCGACAATCAGTTTGTTTTGTTTGACGCAGTGTTGTTAACTAAAACTACACAAATGTTGTTAATTGAAGTAAAACTGAAATAAATTAAAATTAGATGAAAAACTTTTTAAACTAAATGAAAATGAAAAATGTTGTAGTAACTGAAATAAAATAAGTTTAAGGTGAAATACTAAAATTACTAAAAATGGAAATAAAAAATTAAAGATAAATAGAAATATAAAAAATAATGAAAATGACAAAAGCACATAACAAAAAGACAAATTTTAAAAATGTCAGTAAAAGGTTTCAAAATATTCAAAATATTAATAAATACTGTTACGATATAAATAATACAAAATAATATGCATGTTTTAATTGGTTCTTTAAACTCTTATATCGTACCTTAATAATAATGCATAGTATGTTTTTATCCTTCTTATAAATAATTATAGTTTTGTTTTAATTCTTTTGAAAAGCAGACATGAAATAATAATTAAAAACCAGTTCTGCATATCTGACAAACATTACATAATGTCTAAAGCTTAAACAAAAATTACAATGAAAATTGACAATAAAAGTCAATTTATAATTACATTTATAATTAAAAATTAATTAATTAATTCAAATAGCATCGTGTTACATTTCACGGGGTAAATCTGAATTAATGATTCCACAACCGTTTGATTTGTGGAAATGGTACTTTGTGATAAGAAATTATGTCAGTCCAAAAGTAATGCACACCCATTTTTGTGACGTTTTTGTATGCAATGTGAAACTACTGTTTGTGTATATTCTCTTGTTTGTGTTAGATGAGATTGCATGTGTGGATCCAAAAGAGTGTGACTTGTACTGTGGAACCAGTGTGGGCTGTAGTAATATTGCTTATCCGAAACTAGTGGTGGACCTGATGCCAAACGGTAATATCCAGATATTTCTAGTTCCCATTCAGCCGGTCACGTTCGATGGTACATCGGACTGATGTCATGGGGTCTCGCCTGGGAGCCTCCAAGTGGTAACAGAACAAGCAAATGAACATTGGCCAGTGAGATTTGCATGCTGTGTTACACCCACCCGGACATACGGGTATAAATAGGACTGGCATTACTCACTTAATTTATATTTTGCTTTGGAGCCGAGCGGTTGCACAGCGATCGTTCTTCCAATTCCCCTCTACTGAAAAGAGAGTAAATTTCTGAAGAGCAAATAACAGCAATTTTAATTGCTATCAGGGGAACACTCTGTAAACAGCAATTTGAATCACTATTTTGCTTGCAGCTCATCGTGGGATCTCTCTGCCGTGTGACGGGGCATTCCAGTGGTGTTTGCATCCAGCTTACTGTGCAAACAGTGCAGCATTGCCCCTGGGCGTTTCGGCTAAAAGAGCAGTTCCCTAAAAGACCAAGCACGGGTGGTCAGCTTCTTTTTCAAGATGTGTTTCCGTCCGTGTGTTTCTGGATGCGGTCGTTCCTGACTTCATCTGACGGCCACGTACGCTCACTGTGAGAGTATGTCCATGTTGGCATTGCGGTTGCGACTCCCCTTCTTCAATACGGAGGCACGAGGATACGTGCCCAAAGTTCCCATCACTCCCTTTCGGGACCAGGTAGTAGGAGACCCAGCCCTCACGCTGCTCTGTCCAGTTCGCGTGTTGCATGTTTATGTGGACCGCACACAGAGCTTTAGAACCTCAGAGCAGCTCTTTGTCTGCTTTGGAGGCCAGCAGAAGGGAAAGGCTGTCTCTAAAGAGGTTGGCCCACTGGATAGTGGATGCCATCGCCTTGGCGTAGCAGTGCCCCCTTGGGGTGAGAGCTCAATCCACTTGGAGTTGCTTCCTCCTAGGCATTGGTCTCTTCCTCTCTGGGAGACATCTGCAGAGCTGCTGGCTGGGCGACACCTAACACATTTGCGAGATTCTATAATTTCCGAGTGTAGCCACTCTCATCCGTGTTGGGTACAAACAGGTAATGTGCGGGAAGACTGGCTCGGTGTCTTGTCTTTTCCTGGGCGGTTCTGCTCTGCCCTGTCTCTGCACCAGTTAGTAGCACCTTCCGCAGAGATCTTCCATATGTATAACTGACCCACGGTTCAGTCCATATGTGTACCTCAACACGTTACCTCCCTTCGGACAGGGTGTGGTCTCTGTAGCATTCCTCTCTGTTGGGACAGGGCACGCTTCCCAAACATCATGGTTGAGAAACGTTGGGAATTGAGTTCCAAAGCACTCTTCCCTGGGGTAGGACCACCAGCTTCGACCGTCCCCAGAATAAGACCCTGTCCCTTCCATCCTCTTCGGTAAGACTACTTTCTCGGGCTTACATGGGGCGCTGGGTAGGTTACGAAATTGTGAGAGCAGTTGCCAAAAGGGCACATTGTAGCTTGCCATCATCTGCATCTCCAACTCTCGTAATACAGTTCAGTGGCTGTGGAACTTTCCATAGGGATGTAATGCCGAACGTGACTGACTGAATGGGAACATCTAGGTTACTAATGTAAACCCCGTTCCCCGAAGGAGAATGCCACCGATCCTGTCTCGGCTCCTCAGCAAAACATGAATGAAGTGAGTAATGCTGGTCTTATTTATACTCGTACGTCCGGGTGGGTGTGACTCATCATGCAAATCTCACTGGCCAATGTTCATTGGCTCATTCTGTTACCACTTGGAGGTGATTGGGCTCCCAGGCTAGACCCCATGATGTCAGTCTGACGTAACGTTACATTAGTAACCTAGATGTTCTGTCTCTTTACATGCTTTGATAGATCTGTCTGGTGTTATGGGTCTAAACTGCTGTGTGTGTTTCTGAAGGTCTCAGAGGCTTGATGTTGTCTGTCATGCTGGCCTCTCTGATGAGTTCACTCACTTCAATCTTTAACAGTGCTAGCACACTCTTCACCATGGACATCTACACCAAGATCCGTCCCAAAGCCAAAGAGAAGGAGCTCATGATTGCTGGGAGGTGCGTTTTTGTGTCTGTTTGTATGTGTTGCATATTGATTTCTGACCTTGTGAGCAGAAAATGATGTGAAAAGGCTCTTGAGATGCCTGTGTTCATGCGTACAGGTTGTTCATGCTAATTCTGATTGCTGTGAGTATCGCGTGGATCCCCATAGTTCAGTCAGCTCAGAGCGGCCAGCTCTTCGACTACATGCAGTCCATCACTAGTTATCTGGCACCGCCCATCGCCGCTGTCTTCACCCTCGCCATTTTCTGCAAAAGAGTAAATGAAGCAGTGAGTCAGTCCTTCACATTTTACAGTTTATTTATTTTGCTTAGTATCCATTTATTTATTTTGGTTTATATCCATTTTGCTTGTTAAATTCAGCTTGATATTAATTATATTGATAATATTTTTTCTCTCAAAACCGCTCAAGATTTTTTCCAGAAAGTCTTGCTGTACATTTTTTATCTATTGACACCTGGTGTTGATATTTCCTCACAGGGCGCTTTTTATGGGTTGTGTATTGGTCTTTTGGTGGGTCTGGCGCGTATGATAACCGAGTTTGCCTATGGCACGGGCAGCTGCGTGAGCCCCAGTAACTGTCCCACGATCATCTGTGGTGTGCACTACCTCTATTTTGCACTGATCCTCTTCGGCCTGTCCTGTATATTGATACTGGGAATCTCCCTCATGACCAAACCCATTGATGACAAACATGTAAGCTCTTCTTGTAACAAAACTACTACAATTCAGTATTATACAGTGTTCTTAATCATGCTTCTGTACCACCATTTTTTCCATTTACAGTTTTTTGTATACACTTTAGTACTATTTTCACAAGTAAGGTGTACTTTTTCAAAACTCTTAGTGCTAATATCACAACAGATCATCAAAAGGGCACTTTTTTCAAATATTTTGGCATGTTTTCAATTGTTTCAATTGTGTTTTTATATCTTGTGTTTTGTGACTGATCATTTTCACAACATAAAATAGGTGTTTCAGCTACATAAATGTTTAATTCACAGTAACTGCCTTTCATAAACCTGCTCTTACTATCAAACTTTTGATTTGTATCTCTTCTTGTTCAGTTTAATACATTTGTCTATTATTTAATCCAACTGAACTTAATGGTTAATCAATTAAACATTTGATTTCTGTAGATATTGATTCTATAGATAGTTTCTAAATAACTTGTTTGCAATTTCTGATATGTATAACCAAATGTAATGAATTCTTTTTACATTGATTTATAGATAATTACATTGGTAACAGATTATCATGGTAGAGGCTGTCACATTACTGTAACTCAGCCACCCTTTATCTGTAAAGGTCAACTACAGTATAGATTCAGTCATGTGGTATACAGTGAGAACATTTACTGTATTGCCAGCAAAATCTGTTCTAGCACGAAACCTCATGGCAGTTTCATAACTTCATCACACCTTTTGATAACACACTAGATACTATTACAAACATTATGGATTCAATTACATAAGTTAGGTAATGTAAGTGTATTTTCTAATGTGGCAACTGTAGCCTGTATTACTGTAATTATTTTAGCAACAAGGGTGATTCGAAACTTGTTTGTTGCATTGTTTGCTGTTGAATGAACTGATTGTTAAAAGTATTACATTGAAAGAAGATCATACTGTTGTGTTTCGGTGATTAAACCAAATGTTCTCATTACATATTACAATAATCTTGTGTTTGAAACAATGATTATGTGGAATGAAATGTGTATAACTGTAATGAAAGCATGGGATCAGGTTTTGAGAGAATGACCAGCTGCGTTACAAGTGTGATCAGTTTGAATTTTTGTACAAAGAGTTTTGAAAATGTACACCTTATTTGTGAAAATGGTACCAAAACGAATATATATATTTTTTTACAAATATTTAATATTATTATTTTACTTGAAATACACATATTATACGTATAACATTATACACTAAAGTTCAAAAATTTTGGTTGAAAAGTTTTTTTTTGTATATAA
This sequence comes from Gila orcuttii, assembly GCA_026230005.1. Lineage (NCBI taxonomy): Eukaryota > Metazoa > Chordata > Actinopteri > Cypriniformes > Leuciscidae > Gila > Gila orcuttii. The sequence goes on along the minus strand of JAPDVR010000024.1, from coordinate 15,451,064 downwards.
ATTATTACTTTTATTAAGAAAGGATGCATTAAGTTGATCAACAGACAGTTGGTTGATAGATCTTTGGAAATTGATCTTAATGCCTTAATTTAAAAAAATAGGGAAAATCCAGGGCTTTTTAAAAAATTAAGGACTCCAATTTTCTTTGTGAATGAATAATGTATCGTAAATAAATAAATGTTCTTCCTTAAATTAAAATAGCCCCACATCATCACATACCCTTCACCATACCTAGAAATTGGCATGGTTTTATTTCAGTTAGCATAATAGCTGGTTTGATTTGCATTGAGAGATGATATTATAGAAAGTACCCCATGCCAATCTCTAGGTATGGTGAAGGGTATGTGAGGATGTGTGGCTATTTTAATTCCAAAGGCCAAGGGAACTTTATCAGGATGCATAGTATCCTGGATCCATGAAATAACTGGCCTTTAAAATTAAAAATCTGCCTGTCTCTATGGGAATTTAACATAGGGGTGTACTGACTTATGCACCCTGTATTTTAAGGAAGAACATTTCTTTATTTACGATACATTATTCATTCACAAAGAAAACTGGAGTCCTTAAAGGTTGGCTTTTTCCTCATTTTTTTTTAATTAAGGCATTAAGATCAATTTCCATAACATGATTTTTTATTCCTCTTTTTAGTCAACTTTAGCATGGGTGTATTCACTTATGCTAAGCACGATAGATAGATAGATAGATAGATAGATAGATAGATAGATAGATAGATAGATAGATAGATAGATAGATAGATAGATAGATAGATAGATAGATAGATAGATAGATAGATAGATAGATAGATAGATAGATAGATAGATAGATAGATGCTATGACAGTTATGCATTTGCAATGGAAATCTATGAAGCGTATAACTATTTTGTAGGGATGGCCTGATACCATTTTTTTTCAAACCGATACGAGTACGAGTATTTACATTTGTGTACTTGCCGATACCGAGTACCGATACCGATATTTCTACCGCAAAAGTAACTATAGGCTCCCAGAAAAGAAGACAGAAGACTATTTTAGAACACAGGTTAGAAGACTGTTTTTATTTTCTTCTCTGCTTGTTTTAACAAGTCTAAAAATAAATAATAATGAGTAAAATAATAAATGTATAAACACACAAACCACTGTTAATTTAACATAAAAGCAAGCAGGCTACTGCGTGCATGGTCTGGAATGACTGAATGCGCGCAAAGTGCGCTCCCTTAATAGCCTAATTCCTAAAAAGCTGAAAGTTCATAGCGATCTCACACATCTCTGTTATTATCAATGAAGCTGAATGCACAATGAATCTTTCATAATATCCACACACTGTTATAATTAGAGGATTTGCCAGCATACAGAATTCAGCACTGAACAAAAAAGTTTTGAGCGGTGAGGGGAGTCTATCTTAAATGCTTCTGATTGGCCATTGCGTTCAAGAAATCAACACATATGTCTGTGATTGGCTACATTGCTCAACGCTGCAAACATGTTATGAATAGAAACTCTGGCCTGTAAATCGTTTCTATTTTTTTTAGTTGTTATTCTTGCTTTTCTGCAACAGATGAATAAAAATCTATTAGTTTCAATATGTTTTATTCATAGATATTTCTAGTTTGCGGGAGTCCCGCGAATCGTTTTATTCTCCCGCAACCCGCACACACAGAGTGGGTGCATTACCGCCCGTGCCGCACTCTATTGCGTTGGGAGTGCACGTCCCTATGCCTCAGTTCACCTCGACAAAGCACTCGCGGCGGCCAGTTTCGTTTCGCAAAATGTACGTGGTATCGGGGGCGTGGTATCGGCGAATTTTTATGAGTACGAGTACGAGTATATGAGGACAGTATCGACCCGATGCCAGTATCGGTATCGGGCCATCCCTACTATTTTGTATCTATAAAAAAGCTCCTTCTCTCTCACGGCCCCTCATTCTGTGGCCCCTTGTTGTTGTGTAGCTGTACAGGCTCTGCTGGGACTTGAGGAACAACACTGAGGAGAGGATAGATCTGGAGGTAGATGACTGGACTGATGAACAGGATTCCAACTCTATGGAAACAGAAGGTACGTCTGCACAAGCCACAAAATTCATAATCATTGATAGGCAGCACAGGTAACACTCACTGTTTTTGTGTGCAACGTGCATCACATGGTTTAGTGAACAGTCTGTGGGCGTCTGTGGGTGGACGTCTGATACTGAAACTATGGCCATGATTAATTGACTAGATTGTAGTTTGTTCTAGGAAAACAAAGGATGTTGATCCAGATATGTCTTATTTGTGTAAATCACATTGCATATGTAACATTAGCTTTTAATAACCAATAACAACCGTTTCCGTTCATCTCTTGACCCTGCAGAGGTGCGTGAGGAATCCAGCTGTTGTAAGAAGGCCTACAACTGGTTCTGCGGCTTTGATCAAGGCAATGCCCCTAAACTGACTAAAGAACAGGAGGCGGAGATGAAGTTGAAGCTCACCGACACCACTGAAAAACCTCTGTGGAGAAACGTGGTCAACGCTAACGCTATTATCCTCCTCACCGTCTGCGTCTTTTTGCATGGTTACTTTGGTTAAAGATCACATCTGTATCATCTAACTCTGTTAAGGATATTAGACCTGTATTCTGTGGATGTTACCTTATCAGTAACATCAAGCTAAATGTGATTAATCAGATTGTAAGAGGTTACAAATTTCCTGTTGAAACATTTAATACTTTCTTATAATATCCTCAACAAAAACCCATGTCTTCCTTATAGCTGCTTACTGTACTTTGTTTGATGCCATTTTTTTTTGTAATTTTTAATTTATATACATTGTTTTTAGCACCTAAGCTAACTTAACTTAAATTAAGTAACCTGGTTGCCTTAAAATTTAGTTTATTGAAATTAAAATGAAATATTTTATTTAATAAAATGGAGATTGGTTTAATCAACAGAAACTCAAAATATTATGTTATCTGAAACACATTAGTCATCTAAGTTGATTTGACAAAAGAAAAAAAGTTGTCATAACAAATCATGAATATATTTTTTATTGTGTTGAGGTGTAGGTTTTCTGATTCGGGATCAGACTCGGGCTTAATGGCAAACATCTGACGAATTCAAAACAATTCCACACGTGTTGCAGATATTTTGAAAATTATTTTAATAAGCAAGACAGTTACCCAATCATAGCAGTGTGCATTTACTTCCAAGTCTTGGATGTCACTCTGGAATAAAGGGGGCTGCTGCTGAGGGGCGGGGCTATGGCAGGCTTAGGCTTCCTGTTTGGCTGTACAATGATCTGGTAGCCTTGCATCAGTCGTTGACAGATGAACTCTTCAAACACCTGATGGGCCGTCATCACTGGAGACTCATCGTCACGTAAGATGGAGAGCACATACATTTTGGACTGAGTTCTTCAAAATATATCAAATTTACAGTGGGGTTCAAAAGTCTAAGGATACTTGAGTTTTTATAATCTTTTTTCTAATTTAATACAATTTTTTATTACAAATAAGGAATACAAATTTGAGTTCGATAGAAGCAAGAACATGTAACTATTTACAAAGCATTTCACATGCTCAGTGTCACTGTAATGTTTATTAGAGACCTAGAAATAGGGCAAAGTTTTAAATATTTCCCAATCCCTTTTTTGTCATGTTTAATTGTTTCATGAGAAGGAACAATGTAATATCCAATATCAACTGACACCAGTAATTGTAAAAAGCCCACCCACTTTTTCAGCAGAGCTGGATCTGGAATTATACATTTTCCCTATTGGGAGCCAAATCAACCAGGTACTGTCACCATTATGTTCAGTTTAGTTTTGTTTTAATGGACTTTTAGTTTGTTGTCATTCGTCATGTGTCTTTGTTCAGATTCCTGCCACTCAACTGTCTCCTTTGTTAGTCTTTTGTCGTTTGCTTTATAAGTTCATCCCTCACATTTATTCTCTGTTCGGTCTGTTACCTTTCGTGTGTGTTGCCCAGCCTGTCTTTGCGTTATTTGTATTACCCTCATTAAACTTCATATTTGAACTTTATTCATCATCTTCGTCTGCCTTCCTGCAACCACCCGTGACATTTACAAGGTGAATAGCAAAATTACAAACTGATTTGAAGCAAAAAAGTATTGCAAAAGGCTGTATACCAGCTTTCATGAGGGAATGAACGACAATCCCATGAAGCATTGTGAAAGACATGAATTAAAAAAATGTTGGATAAGTGGGTAGGTGCTAAGTGTTCTTTTAGTGCAATTTGCTTATTGCAATTTGCTCCCTGACTGATAGAGATTTCTCTGCAGTCTTGGGTAATGCTGTTTTTCCAGCAGGAATTCCAGTTAAACATGATTAAAAAGTTTAAATAATTGGAACTTATGACTTTAACTAAAATAGTGCTGATACACTGTATGGGTCATTATACGAAAATGTGCCATTTCCCACTTTAAATGTTTGATTTTCAAAGTACTGTTTTGAAAATCTTTAAGCCCATTTTTGTATAAAGTAGATCCTTACCTCTCAGGAAAATGTGCCGTGCACATATTTTTTCATATATTTTTTTTTCATATAACCAACGTAAATGTGTGTTTGGTCAACCCTGTTACCGACATATTAATTACTTTTTGAAAAGGTTTTAAATACATATATAGAACAAATCTGATATACTGTGAAAGATACCCCCCCCCCCCCACTTTATTTTTTTTTAGTGGATGAATATGTTCATTTGCAAATGACACTCTCCCAGCATGTTCTGTTTTAAGAAAAATGTGTGGAAACAAAAATAAAACACCTCAATTCAACTTTGAGTGGATTATTAGCCTCTCTTACTAAACATACACAATTAGTTGATTACATTTTTATTTTTTAAATGATATTAGAATATTATACAAGTAACAGGGTTGACACATCAGTAACAGGGTTAACAGTTACCGTATTGGTTATACTGCTTGTTTGAGTTACAGTTATGGGTGTAATGGAGTCTTAATTGGACATTCATATACCTTTAATTCAACATTACTAATCAGCCTATTTTGGAGCCAGCTCTATTGAGATATTTTAGCATAAAAATTATGAAAAATTATGATGATTCTGTGGATGAAAATGTAAACCAATTGTTTTATTAAAACATTAAAATTACATTGCAATTAAATTATCAATTGAACATGTTTGGCCTTAACAGAATAAGCAAAAACCACTAACAATCACTTACTAAAGGCCACTATAAAAAAGTATAAAAAAACAAAATGCAGATCATATAATGATTATGTAGGCATTTGGTGAGTGCACTGTAAAACCTAACACTGAAAGTCACTAAACGAAATGAGTTCATTTAACTTATTTTTTAAAAAAAGTTCATTTCACTCAATAAAAAATGTGATATTAACTCATAAACTCAGAACTTAACTCAGAACTTAAACTGAATAAGTTATGAATAACCTATTTGCTATTTTATCTCTAAAGATTTAAGTTGAATTTAATTAATTTAATCTAGTTTATGTTAATGGTTGAAAATAAAAATAATGTGAAAAGTAAATTAGAAACCAGTGGGTGGGTTTACTTCTTCCTAATTTTAAATAATGTTTTTCAAGAAACTACTTTTGTATAAGGCCTATACTTTTATACTTTTCATAGCTAATGAAAAACACGTAAGTAAATACTTTTAAAGTTTTCAGCTTCATTCAAAGCCTACATTGATTTTACTCAGCACCGCGTTCTCCCTCGGAAAAACCCGCGCATTTATTTCAACAGGCGTAATCTGCCCATCCCCCACAGCTTCATGGAACTCAGTCACAAAATCAAAATCAGGATGGCGGCATGAAGATAATTAACAGGTAAGTTAAGCACGGAAAACTGCTTCATCCTTTTTATAGCACTCTTAAACGTTTTAACGTTGTATTGTAGTGACTCTTCATCTTAAGAAGACCGAATAGCGATGTTAGGGTATTTATCATATGTGCGACATTGCAGAGATAGGCCTATTATTTATTTTTTGGATCAGCGGCAGTAGTTAATGTGCTGTGAGTACACGACAGTTTTGTCAGTGGAAAAGTAATTTATATTTTCGTGTGTCTTCTCACATTTTGGCATAGACGTGTCCCGCGCAATTTTGGATATTTTTCAGTGAGGAGACTGATCGAACGTTATACTCCACCCACCGTGTAGATTCACACTGCAAAAACTAAATAAACAGGCAATACAAGTTGACCGATTCTTTTATTTATTATGCTGTGAGTAAACCACAGATTTGTAAGTGGAAAAATGATATTTTTGTATTTAACGTTAACTGTTACTCACATTTTGCATAGACAAACGTGTTCCTCGGGCATGAATATCCGTGAGGAGACAACCACAGGCCGTCTTTCACGCGGCAAAAACTAAAGAAAAAGGTACTATAAGCTGACCCATTCTATTGTTTTTTATGCTATGAGTGAACTACAGTTTTATCTGGGAAAAATTAATCATTTTGTGTTTTTTTCTTCTTCACAGTTCGGCATAAACTAACTAACGTATGCTGAACAATTTGCATAAGTTGACACAAGGGAGATGACGTTCATTTACATGGTACGAACTAAAGAGAAAGCTATACATATTCCTTCCGAAGCTTGAATTCAAATGGAAGAGTCACATAATTACTAATACTATTGCATGGAAGGTTGCAATGCTTGAAAGTTTTCTTAACATTTATGGATTAATTATTTTCATAACTCATGATGTTTAATTGTGAATTAAATTATGCTATGTTTTGTCTTTAAGGACAAGAATGACATTCATGTCACGAACTAACGTTACCGCTCTGCTGGCAGGTTTACCAGTTTATCTAAAAGAAGACTCTGCAGATGTTTTCAAGACACACAAGGTATGAAATATTATATTGCAACAATTTAACCTTTTAGTTAAAATGAGTTTAAAATCTATCTGAGCATTCAGGTTGTCTTAAACCGGGTGCTTTGCGATTTTGGAAACGATTTGGCTGTCTGAAGCAAATTTAGCAAATCCTAAAAGATTCCTCTGATCCTAGGCTAAAATCTGAAGAAAAAAAAGGACAAAATTCTGAAGTCTTTGATCATTAGTTTGACATGTTCACCGACAGCCGATTAATGACAATTGAACAGCCTGCATGTCCATTTTTCCAGGCTTGTTGTCATTCATGAAAATGTAGTTATGGTGTCTGCCCTGACTATGGCCTGTTTGTTTCGTTGATTTTGTAAAGACATGCATTAACAAAGATTTATTTCAATCCATTTAGAGTGAGGATCTTGACCAGGCGCAAAAGGCAGCAGTTGCCATCATTGCTGTCGAGGAAGAGGTTGAAAAGTTGCCCACAGGATTTTCTGATTGTCCTTGAAGATGAGGTGGTAATGTCTGCAAAGTCCTGGGTTAGTGCACTGGTGCTGATTTTTGGGCTACGCCATGCCCTTCACATAAGCTACCCAAAGAAGCTGACCGTTTTTTTTTTTTTTTTGAGTTCTTACAGAAAGTGCTGCTAAATCTCGAAGATTGTAAGGCCAGGCCGAAGTTGCTTACACTTAAAAATGAACTTCTGATTGACTTTTTAAAAGTTCTCAATTTGTGCAAACTGTTAAAGTTTTAATAGTTGATCCTAAATATTTCATGTGTGATGAAATTGTTTTAATGTTATTTGGACTGATTTTGCACACTGATTTAGTTTTAAAATGTCCCTGTTTGGGCAGTCTGAAACGGTTAGTTCACCCAAAAATGAAAATTCTGTCTGACATTACAAAAGTCTTACGGGGTTGGAACAACATGAGAGTGAGTAATTACTGACAGAATTTAAATTTTTGGGTTAACTATCCCTTTAATGGTTAAACTGTATGTTTGATGAAATTGTTTTACTGTTATTTGGACTGAACAGCACACTTCTGTTTTATGCCTGATGACCTTTTGTGGAAAATATTTTTTTTTTCAATAAATACTGTCATTGCATCATTTTCTTTCATCATTTCTTTATACTAATATTTCCCCCTTGTCTGAAATTAACTTTATTAATTTGAGTTTAATTAACTTAAATCATTCACGGCAATCGGTTTCCTAAAACCATTTGAGTAGCTATGTAGTTGTTTAAACTTGATTCAATTTATTAAATGAACTCAAACCAGTTAGTTTAAATTAATGGAATGAACTTAAAATATTTAAGTTACCTATACTCAAAATGATTGACTAAACCAACACTAAATTATGAGTAAATATGACTCAATATATTTAAGTTCACAATACTCAATTGTATTTGTTTTAAACTTAAACGGTTTGTAGCAATCAGTTTCCTCAATCAGTTTGAGTTGAGTTAACTTATTGGGTTTTACAGTGTGTGGTGTGTGTTGTAACATGGAGGAAGTATCTTAAGGAAGTATCATAAGAAAAATCTTATGTCTAGAGAAATTGGGTTTAAAGATTAGACACATTTCGACATTTCAGAGTGGCCATTCCCTGCTTCTATCCTGAAGGTGAATGGTGATGCAGCGATTTCTTTTGTCGTTAGTCCTCAACTACGTCCACAACAACGTCCACAACAAGGTTTTAAGTACTGGCGCTCAGGACCGGAGCAAAAGGACTCGGTAAAGGAAAAGTTAACTGTTGAACATGTTTGGTCTTAACAGAATAAACAAAAGCCACTAATGATCACTTAATGTAACATTCCTGTCTGCCTACCCAACAAGTTTTGACCAGATGTCTTTCCGTATTTCTACGTGCCGTGCTGTCACATTAAGAGGAGCAGGAATCATTCTTAAAATGTCATCAAGTATGTACCAGATGCTGTCCTCACGGGCTGGCCAGAAATATCTATCCGGGCCAACACAGTGCATGCACTTCACTTGGGCATATCCTTCATCTTTTGCCACGATGATTCCTGGGTAGATCTTCTTGTCATACTGTATGTCAAGACACACCATTTTCCGATAATCTGGTCGTCATTCCAGTCGATCTCCTGGGGTCCCTGAAGTTCTTCTGTCAGGTGCTCCTCTGACTGGATTGGTTGAGGTCTGACTAGTGTGTTTTAGGTAGCTGACAGTGGAGGGAAGGTGAAGTGGTGAGTGTTGAAACATGTGCAGGACAGGTTATTCAGTGTAGCACAGACAGAGGTGTGAACCTACACTGGTCTCACGGTTCGGTTCGATTACGATTATGTCATTGATTCGGTTCAATTCGATATTGCGATGCACCACATCCTCAATTTTCAATTTGACTTCAAAAGTGATGTGTGCGTGCGCGCGCGCGCGTGTGTGTTCGCCTGTTCGGCATAGCTGTCAACCCTCCCGTTTTTTCCGGGTTTCTCACGTATTTTAGCTCTTTTCCCGCTGTCTTCCCGTTTTGGTATTTTCCCGTAAAATATCCCGTATTTTTACGCTCTGATTGTGTGAGTCGTACAAGCTCGGGCAGATTCGGCTTGAAGTCGTTCATCCTCGGATGCGGCGCCGCGCGCGCTGTTACAAAAAAAGCCGTGCACACAGCAAAGCGAAATGGGGTCTTGCCGGTCTTGCGCAACCAACTCGTCATTTTTGCCGCGCGCACCTTCGCGCTCGTGCGGACGCGTCGAGTATAAACCATGGTATAAACAAAGCTTAACCCTAACTCCGTGTCAGCGTGCGCTCTGATCTGTAAAGGGGCACAGACCTCTCCCGAATCATCTCCTGCAGCAGCCACCGAACTTCCGAAGCACCACTAACCATGGACGCGGGAAGTAGGGGTGCTGGGGGTGCTGCAGCACCCCCTGTTGGCAAACTGATGACAATAAAATGATAGCTTATAAATATATCTCTGGTTGTTGTTTCTGTTCCACAACATTTTGTATGTCATGTTTGGGGTGTGGGATGAAGAGAGGGATATTTTTTGTAATTATTTAATTAAAAATTATTTAATTTATCTTCAGTGTGTAGTATTAGCCAATCAGGTGTCTTGACGCGAATCACGCGATTACGATTCAGCTTACGCAGCACAAAAACACACAAAAAAAACCTAGTCTAAAAACTGCTGCTAGTGATATAACGTTAGTCTATCAATATCAGCGCTATAGCAAGATAATTAGTTAGCTCATGGCAGAGTTTATCAGCCGAACTCCAGAGCGCATATCAACCTTTGGTGTACCAAAATCATCGTAAGGTAGAGACACGGTGTCTTACATCTCTGCGTCTTTTTCCTGCCGCCGTGCAGGCCTAGATGGTAGCCTATATGATTGTGATTAGCATGCCTATTATAAAGAAACGAACCTTTTACTATGTCCATTGATTTTGATTAATATGCGCGAGGGAGAGAGAGAGAGAGAGAGCAAGACAGGCTTGTGTTGTGTGAAGACGTGAGAGTGCGCGCGCGCGGCCGTCTCTCTCTCTCTCTCTCTCTCTCTCTCTCTCTCTCTCGCGCGCGCGCCCATAGTTGCCAAGTCTCTCTCTCTCTCTCTCTCTCTCTCTCTCTCTCGCGCGCGCCCATAGTTGCCAAGTCCGCTTATTAGAGATGCGCGGTTGGCGGTTACAGGCGCGGATAAACCGCGGATCGGGCGGATGACATGACGAAAAAAAATATTTTAATTAAATTCGGGCGGGTGGCGGGCGGTTGAACCAATCAAATGAAAAATATATACACATTGTTAAATATTGTTATCTTTGTCCCTGCGTGCCGATCGGAGACGGAGTTCACTGCTGATATTCTGAGAGCTTTCTAGTCTCGCGGCTGTCATCAGCAGCGCCTTGTATCGCCCAATCAGCGGATGGCGGGCGGGTGCGGTTTTGAAAATTGGTCAAAAACGTTGGTGCGGATGGATGTCGGACGGATGATGAGTTTTGTGATGCGGTTGCGGATGAAATAATAGCCCATCCGCGCATCTCTACCGCTTATAATACGCGACTTTGGGCTTTTTTTTTTGTAAGTCGCGTTAAAAAAGCACGGGTTGCGTTTTTTTGGGCTTATTAAAAAAATATGGTTGCTTGTTAGGAAAATCTGACAAGCAACTTTGTTTTCTTTACATCTATGGTCACGGTTGCCGTTTTCTGAAGCTCCAATACATTGATTGACACTGTCTGCTCACAGCTATAGCCAATCAGTGCAATTGTATAAGTGCTGTGGCGTAATTCGTCAAAACATTCCGCCGAATCCGCCCCCTTATTGGAGATAAATCCCGTTCAATGTGCAGGCAGCCGCGCGCGCGACACTGTAATCCAATGATAGACGTTGGGGAGATGATGGACCGTGCAGGGGAGAAGAGGGATGACCTTCTTTTGTAAGGTAAATTTGTAATTTTTACAATGTTTTTGTAATATATTAATTATCACAGGCTTTAATAAAAAAAAAAAAACTAGTCTATATACTAACATAAGATACATATGGGTCAAATTTATTTTATTAAGATAAATATATATATATATATATATATATATATATATATATATATATATATATATATATTATATATATATATTATATAATGTGTGTGTGTGTGTTACATATCCCCGTCTTTTCCTGATTGTCTTTTTGTCCTTTTCCATCTCTCCAAACCTTTTTTAAATCCTTTTTTTCCTAATCCGTTTATCCTTTTCTAATAAAGGAGTGGTTTCAGTTTAATATGTTGCAGGCTCATTTATTGGTAATAAAAAATAAATGATAATGCTGAAACTAAATAATCTAATAATATTGGGCTTGTTTTGGGCTTGTTTTTGAAGCTACATTTGGTGGCAACTGTGCTCACCGATCAAAAAAGGCTTTGGCATTTTTTGATCGGTGAGCACAGTTGCCACCAACTGTAGTTGCCGCCAAAAAGCGGACTATCCGACGGGTTTTAGAAGATTACGGGACATTCTACCAGAAACGTACATTTCCACTTCTAAAAAATCTTGGGGGAAAAAATATTTTATTCTTAAATCTGAACACTGAGTCATATAGAGGACATGTTAAACCAGTGGCGCAGATAGGATTTTTTAACTGGGGGGGACCAAGCTGTCAGCAAATGATTTAAAGCCATTGGGGGATTATTATTTGAAAACATGGATAAACAACAATGAACAAAGGTAAACAAAGGCCTACCTCATCACCACTAGCAATGCATGATCAGACTGTTATTTGACTAGTATGCCAATCACCCACCAAAACTTCATGTCTTCAGCAAAGTATTTTTTGTGGCTGCCCTCCTGCAGATCCTCACTTGACTGACTAGGGCAGAGGTCTTCAGTCCTGCTCCTGGAGGGCCATTGTCCTGCAGAGTTTAGTTCCAACCCTAATCAAACACCTGAAACACACAGCTCATCAAGCTCTTCAGGATCGCTTGAATATACAAAGGCAGGTGTGCTGAAGCAGGTTGGAACTAAACTCTGCAGGACAGTGGCCCTCCAGGAGCAGGATTGAAGACCTCTGGACTAGGGCCTGCCTTACTGTCATCAGAGATTGCCTGCAGCCCAGGAGGACAACATTTTAAATCTTATAATTTCAGTTAACCCTCTATACCTCTATAGAATTTCATAACAATGTGAAATACAACATATTCCTGAGAATTAATGGCTAAAACTACTATTTCAAAAATGTCGAAGAATAACTCAATTTTAAATGTAAGTGTTAATTGCACGTTTGTTGCAATTTATAGATTAGAAATATCTTTCAAATGATGTATGACATATTAAGAAATGTTTTTCATAGCCCGTCCGTACAATAAAAAAAACATGATTTCCTGCTATAAGAGGTTGTCAAAAGTTTATGTAGGCCTTTATTTGTTGTTTGCTTAAACCTTGCACCACACAAATTTATTTATTATAATTATTTTATAGTGGCTTACACAACAGTGAACATACCTCAGTCAATTTATACAGTACAATGGGTTAAATGAGAAGATAAAACATTATTTCCTGACGACGATAAATTGTTTGATTTATCCAACCATTCTTTTTGTGTTCATTCATTATTTGCCTCTGTCCACTCACCTAACTGCATAGTTATGGTCTCCACATTTTGCTGTGTTTACTAAGTGCAAAAGCCTTCCTGCCATTATTGTCAGACTAGCTATTCCCCTTAACAAATCTAATCTGCCACATCTGGGAAAGTCAACAGGCATAGGATACTTACATTGTTTGGTTTTTGAAAAAACGAGGTGATTGTTTTTTGTCTCTTCGTTGCCTTTATGTGGCATTTATACAGTAGATTTTTTTCAGTTCAGAAAATCACCGACTCAGCTCAGTCATAGATTGTATTTGATCACTATGGTTACCGGTCCGCTCCTACAGGCATGATTGAGGCAGCTACCAGCTCCTCATTGGACCCCAGCGAGATCACTCACTCAGGAGTCGTAGCACGCACACACACACACACACACACACAGAGAGAGTGTGTAAACGTAGGTGGCATGATGGCATCGTGTGTTTATCGACAACAGAACAGCGTGTAGTGAGAACGTGGGTATAAACAAAGTAATGGCGACCGGTGTAGATTATTATTGTGTCAGCCTGCGTCTGCCCCGACCCGATTCTGAAGCAGCGGCGGGCTGGGACACTACTTTGGCTAATGTACATAGCGAAAACACTGGTTAATCCTCTGTTTTACCGATTTTTGTCGCCTTTCGTAGGAATAGTGAGGGCGGGGGACGGATCGGGTCACTATGAATCTGGGGGGGTCATGTCCCCCCCGTCCCCAGTGCCATCTGCGCCCCTGTGTTAAACTATGAGAAACACATAGCATGCCATCTCAGCATGTTTTTATGATTGAATAAAATACATTTTAATACGCATTTCACCCCTAAAATGTCAGGCCCTGTCACAGACAAATCTGTATATGTTAGAATGGTTTCCCAATGAATTTCTTTGATACAAATAGCATTTTCTTCATGTCCCTGATTGTATCTAACATGGTTTTGTAATTCCTTTAAGAAATATTTAGCAACTTTTCGGTCAACTGTAGTACTCAAAATCACAGAATACCTGCCAGGCACTCATATAGTTGTAAAAAACTAGCTTTAAATAGGAGATTTTTACAAAAACATAGTGGTGGATTTATTCCCCCACCTTCATCTACACAATTAAAGAGATTAATTCATCGATATTACCTCAAATAGTACATTTTTATATCATAATTTCCTGTGTGACAGGACTGACCATGGCGTGACAGGAGTGACGGTGCTGTGACAGGACTGACTTTATGGATTTCGTTGATGCAGAAAAAGTTATGTTTTGTGTTCTTTATTTGTACATTTCCTGAAGAAAATGTGAAGTGATGCTTGCAGTGGCAAAACTCACCACTCGGTTGCTAGGGTGTGGTACATGATTGCATACGAGCCAACAAACATGTCTGTACGATGTTCTGGTGCTGAGATATGGCTTATTCATGTGTTCAGGTGGTTGCTAGGACGTTGCTAGGGTGTTCTGGGTGGTTGCTATGGTGTTGCTAGGGTGTTCTGGGTGGTTGCTATGGTGTTGCTAGGGTATTCTGGGTGGTTGCTAGGGTGTTCCGGGTGGTTGCTATGGTGTTGCTAGGGTATTCTGGATGGTTGTTAGGGCGTTGCTAGGGTGTTCTTGGTGGTTGCTAGGGTATTTTGGGTGGTTGCTATGGTAAAGATAAACTCTTTAGACTGTTAATGATTAGTGCTTTTTTTAAGTTTGTGGGTAAGAATCGTGTAAAAAAAATCCCTTATCTTGGGGATGAATTCCGGGAAATTTCCCTTATTTTCAATGTTCAATGTTGACTATGCTGTTCGGGAAGTCGCAGTGACAAAAACAGAGACATTCCAGTTTAAGTTTCATGGGACTAAAGCCTGATTATGCCATTAAGAAAATGAAATTCTGTCAAATCAATTTTGTTTTAAAGAAATGTTCATTTAAAAGCAGCGCTCATTCATCAGTGTATAATGTTACCCAGGAGACGCGCGCATCAACCGTCACCGAGTCCGCTGTTGAAGACGATCATCCATTTATAATCACGCGTAACAACACAATTGTAATTTGACCATCGGGTGCGGAAGGGTTGCCATCTGTCTCGGTTTGTCCCGATTTATCTTTTAATAACCTGTCCCGGGAAATGTATCCACTCTCCCAAAAGGCTACGTGAATGTATGTTCAAACCGTGTAGCGCGCGCACAGCAGAGTGGGAGAGAGCGAGACCTTGCGTGTGTGTGCCTCAAGAAGCGCATAGGCTACTTGCATGCGCATGTAATGTATGTATGTAAATGTATGTAAGAAAGAATGTTTAATTCGCACTCGCGTCTCGCCTCCCACTGCCAGTGTATGCTACCGGCTACCGCGACAAAGCACATGCGCGATAAATGACGTCAGAAAAGCGTCAGTACATTATAACCGGTTGGTCTATTACTGAACCGATACCGAATCGTCCTCGTCTGCATCGCGGTGCACCGTAGAAACGATTAATTTCGACACCCCTAACAGACAGCTGACGTGTATTTGAGTTGTCCCAGGGACCGATGGGATGTTTGCTGGTATGTTACGGTATGCATACACAATATTCTAGGTTTTCACATAAAAGAGCTTCACTGTGGTGCCAGTGGTCAGTAGCGCTCGGTAGAGTGTGATGGCCATACCTGTCAAGTATCCCGTTTTGGCCGGGAAAGTCCCGTATTTAACCCTTCTTTCCCGCCGTCCTCCCGTATTAGTATTTTCCCGTAAATCTCCCGTATTTTAACCTGCGTTATTAAAAAATAATAATACCCCGGGCGGATTAAAAAAACACGGAGACGGATGATGGACGCTACGACAGAGACGGAAGGCACCGATCAATGGGACAGCGAATTTACTTTTCTGAAGAGGAGCAGGGTAGGGGACAGTCACGCGTTTTGTAACTGCGACTTTAGCATCTTAAAACCTGTTAACCGTTGCCAGTGCGCCGACGCACTGAAGCGTTTTTTGTTTTGTTTTAAAATAGTTCAAAGTTACTATCAGATTTAATGTTATTACCTTGACAAACTATACATAATTAAAAAGATATAACACTCAAGTTTCAGTATTTGACCACTATTGTATTCTCAGAAACGTATAGTGACAGTTATGTCTTAATTTGTGTCAGGAGTTATGTGATCAAAAAATGAGTCGATACCTTTAATATGAATTATGAGTGTCAGCCGGTCTCATAGAGAAAAAAATCCTATGAGGTCGTCATGACAGCGCTTAACAAAACAACGTCCCTCAGGGCTTTTAGCTAAAAAATGTACAGATTTGGAGAAATATTGATAGATTCTCATAGGTTTATATAGACAGGAATAATATTTATTGAGTGTACCCAAATGTGCCGATGTAATCATGAGCGCTGGATACTCTGATGCAGGGACGTGCACAGGAATTTTGAGAGGCAGTTGCTCTGACCAGAAAAAAAGGGCGCCCCAACCCCAAGCAATACATTGCTTTCTATCTTGCATAATTAGTGCAGTTGTTTAGAGTTTTTAACTACACTGAGACTAGATAATCAGTGTCTTGTTTTATAATGTGTACTTTGATTGGGAGTGCCATCATTCACGTGCATGTATTGTACAGTATGTCTGGTCTCCACATATTTCTGCTTGAAAAATGCGAGTTTCATTTCATGCACGCGCATATGAACGCACGATAACACAAGCGACGCGGTTATGTTTTCCGAGCTGCAGTAGGCTAAACAAACACCGTTGCACTTTGTCGTTTAACAAAAAAAAAAACGTAATAAATAATTGTATTTTACTCTCACTTTTGTCAGGCACAAAGTGATGCAAGAGATGCACTGCCTGCCCAGCTAGGTTAGCAAGACCGAAAAACATCAAACTTTACTGACATCAAACTTAGAGAGGAGAGAACACAAGTTTACCTGATTGTTGTTCCCGCAATTCACTCTCATGGTTTTTTTCTTCTTCCTCTTTTCGTGACCAGAAGGATAGTTTCGCTTCATTTTGTCATGGATGTTGTACACATTAATTGAAGCGCTATGACACGAGATGGAGGCGGGGCCTTAAGTAATTTGCGGGGCCTTACGCACCGGTCGCGTGCAGCGCTGCAGCCACATAAACAGTTTGCCCTTCCCTTACTGACTTTCACTTTCGGTGCCCGAATGGAAGTGAATAAAGCTTTGGGATTTTTTTGATTTTTTTGATCTAGGCCTACGTGAAATTTTGCATCCACTGTACGATTTTTATTTTTTTCCTCGGAAGGGCAACCTGAGTCGAGAAGGGCATATGGGCAGTTGCCCGGGCAACCTGAGCAACCCCCCTGTGCACGTCCCTGCTCTGATGTATTGTTTTTTCAATCCATACTGGCAGCCTGAGGGCGCCCTGTGCACATGCAGTCCATATATGGAACACATGAAGAAGAGCCATATCATGTGACATTCAGGAAGTTCCTCAATACTAAATACAGAGTTTTAGACTTGTCATCTTCAGAATATAGATATAACATGGTCAGACATGTGGCTTTAGCTGCAGTGCATTCTTAGATGGATACAATGCCAACTTAAATTTTATTTTATTTTCAAGATGTTTCATAAAAAATACATTTCTAATAACTTTACAAAAATTTGTAGCTATTAATAACTATTTTTTCATTATGACAATAATTCTACATTTACAATAAACTGCCAGGTGTCAGCTTTCAAATGAGATCATACTTGTGTTTGTAGTGCAAAGGGTTTATGAACTGTATCTGTTTCAGTTTGGGTATGCCATTTCTGGGGATTTTTCAAAAGTGGGGTTGGAGCCTAACAGGTAAAAGAATGCAAAGTCTGCAACAAATTTGAACAATAACTCACTAAAAGAGTAAAGAAAAGTTATGTGACATGTAAAGAAAAACTGTAAAAGAAAAGCAATATGAAACGAAAAGAATATGTGGAATGAAAATAAAATGTAAATGTAGAGACAAGCAATGTTAAATGAACTATAGCACTTGTCTTAAAATGTAAGGGATAACGTTACTGGAGCTTGGTTGGGGTGGTGGGACTGCTCGCGGTGGGCGCCGGGAAAATTTCCCTTATTTTCAAATCCAAAACTTGACAGGTATGACTTATTGTAGAGTTAACAAATGTTATCATGAGTATTGTAATGTTTATCAAGCATTGTAAAGCAGATTTCTTAACAAATGTCGACCGGGACATTTTTTACGAGCAGTTCATTCATACCTATGCAAGATCGCTGTCAAAATACAGACCGAAAGTCAAAAGACAACGAGCGCAGCGCTGAAAAGAGGCGGGGCTACATAAGGTCTATAAATGAAGATGACTTGACTTGACACTGTGGCAGTAGTAATGCAATATTTAGAAAATTTACTCTTGTACTCTTGATACTCAAGTACTTTTAAAAACAAGTACTTCAGTACTTTTACTTAAGTAGACATCTGACCGTAGTACTTTTACTTGTACTTGAGTAAAATTTAGCAAGGGGTATCTTTACTTTTACTCAAGTAACAAAGCTGTGTACTCTGTCCGCCTCTGGAAATGTACTTGAGTTGTCTTTGCCTCTTTTGTGTTTGTTCTGTGATTTTGTGACCTAATTTGTTCTGCTATCTTGGCCAGGTCTCTCTTGAAAAAGAGATTTTATATCTCAATGAGACAAACCTGGTTAAATAAAGGTTAAAAAAAAAAAAGAAGAATATTCTCACCACTGCCTCCAAAGCCCTTCTTATGCACCACAAGCTTGTAGGACTTGTTTGCCTTCATGGTAACTGTCATTGTAGTCTTCAGTTGTACAATCACACACACATTTACATGCAGAAAAATGTCCAGTGGTGAAGCAGTCTGCAGAATTTCATTTTCATTGCTGCTTTCTTCCAATCGACATGATATGCTTGAACAAAAGTTTCAAATAACACTTAAAATGCTTGGAAATGAAGATGCACAATCAAACTCATGACAGTATTTTTTGTTTACAACATCCTGCTTTATGTTTATAAGTCACGTGACACATTTCTTGGGGATGCTCTGCAAAGACCTTTTCCAATTGTAAGACAATAAGGTAGAGGGTTGATATTTATTTATAAACTGACGATGCATAGTTTAACATGTATCTTCCAAAAATAATGCAACATTTGTACTGTTTTCTGAACTGTTTTCCCTTCACGTGCTATAAGTATTATCGTAAATACTAGTTTCGTAGTTCAAAATTGCACATGAACACCCATCAAAGTTATCCACTTGAATGCGACAAGCTCATAATAAGGACTTCAGAAGTGGGAATTATGAATATGAAATTTCTGATAGCATGTGAAGGCACCATAAGTGGACGGTGGCTTCTTCTGGTTTATAATAGAGATGGACAGCGCCACGTGCTGGATATTCGTATTCATGACTAAATACAGACTGCCTCAATAATTTAATATAGACATTTTTTTCTCTTTATCACGAATACCATTTCAAAGTGAAAATCTTACTATTTTAGAAGATAAATGTGTCATTTTGCTTTATTTGGTTTCTCAAGCTTTGGTAATGTAAAGACAGATAATGATTAAAAAATGTATAAGCTGTGTTCCATTATAATGTATGTTTATTTCATTTGCCAAAGGAAAATAAAAAAGTACAAAAGTTGCAATATAACATACAATATAATCATTAAATGGCAGTTTATTGAGCAGTGTGAAATACTGACGTTAATACTACAGTATACATCGTCTCAGTTACTAATGTAACCCTCAGTCCCTGAAGGAGGGAACAGGAGACGTAACGTCGACGTGACGTCGTAATTGGGATCACTTCAGGCAGCACTATCATCTTCAAGTGTCTACAGAACGAGCCAATGAGCGTTGGCGTGCATGAATCGCATCAAGCGTCCCGCCCCGCAGCGCGGGTGTAAACAGGAAGCGGGGCGCACACACTCATTGTTTTTCGCTGAGGAGCCCAGATTGTAGCGGCCGTACAGCGATGGTCAGCAAAGTTCCCATGGAAAACGTCACGGTTGCTGCCACATCCAGCGCCCTACGCAAGACTCTCAGACCCCCAACTGGCTGGGGCGGAAGGCCTGCGTAGAGGGAGTTCGAACTGCTGTTCCGTTATACCCCACACAGTGGAACTCTTTGGATAACACTGGGAAAGCGTGCCTTTCCCGGGGAGAGGGACGCTGCGGAAGCCACATCCTGCCCGAAGGGAGGTAACATGTGGAGGATACACATATGGACTGGCCGGAGGGGGCAGTAGGGGCCGGAGGGGGCCTGAGAAGGGGGAGACTACACCAGACAGTGACGGCAGAGCGGACTCTGCCAAGGGAAAGACATGGGCTCAACCCCAGGGAGCTGATCATGGAAGAATACGCATATGGGATCGCCGCAGGGATCACCACATATGGAACCCAGCCTAGCACAAGTTACACAAGCATACGAGCAATAGGCCTGGCGGTGGACGCTCCGCAACATCCGACTGCCGAAGGGGTGCGGAGGAACTCTACAGGGTTCGCCTGAGTGGGGCACTCAACTGGAGCAAAGAAGCGCATGTATCCGCACCATGTGGAGGGGAGTGGCGCAGCAAGCCGACACTAGAACGGGAACTTCGGTGTTACCGGCTGGTTAAAGCGAGCATACAGGAAGAAACCGGCTCAACACGTAAGCTATAAAACCTAGCGAACGTATTAGGTGTCGCCCAGCCTGCATCTCTACAGATATCTGTCAGCGAGGCGCCATGTGTAAGCGCCCAAGAAGAAGCGACACTCCTAGTGGAGTGAGCTCTCAACACGGGCGGGCAAGGCACGCCTTGGGCTTTGTAAGCCAAAGCGATGGCATCCACTATCCAGTGGGCCATCCTCTGCTTGGAGACAGCCTTTCCCTTCTGCTGGCCTCCGTAACAGACGAAGAGCTGATCTGAGGTCCTGAGGCTTTGCGTTCTGTCCATGTACAGGCACAAATCGCGAACAGGGAAAAGCCAGGGCTGGGCCTGCCTCCTCTGAAGGCAGCGCTTGCAGGTTCACCACCTGGTCCCGGAAGGGACTGGTGGGAACTTTGGGCACGTATCCGGGCCGGGGTCTCAGGATCAAGTGAGATTTAGCCGGGCCGAATTCCAGACACGATTTGTCGACCGAAAATGCATGCAGGTCCCGTACCTTCTTGATGGAGGCCAATGCAACCAGGAGTACTGTTTTACAAGACAGAATTTTTAACTCAGCTGATTGCAGAGGCTCTAAGGGTGGTCTCTCAAGAGCCGAAAGGACCAGAGACATGTCCCAAGAGGGTATAGAGAGCGGGCGAGGAGGATTTTGTCTCCTTGCCCCCCTCAGGAAACAAACGATCAGGTCGTTATTTCCCAGCGACTTACCCTCAACTGCATCGTGATGTGCGCCGATAGAGGCAACTACACTTTAAGGGTGGAGGGAGACAGCCTTCGCTCCAACCCATCTTGCAGGAATGAAAGCGCAGCTCTGATCAAGCAAGTTCAGGGGTTCTCCTCATGAGAAGAACACCAGTCAATGAACAGGTTCTACTTCAACGAATAGAGGCGCCCCGTAGAGGGGGCTCTAGCGGAAGTGATGGTGTCAACTACCGCTGGGGGTAGGTCACCTAGAACCTCCGCGTCCTGACCCTGGGACCAAACATGGAGTTTCCAGAGGTCTGGACGCGGGTGCCATAGGGTGCCCCATCACTGAGAGAGCAGGTCCTGTCTCAGAGGAATGGGCCAGGGAGGGGCTGTCGCGAGGAGCACTAGTTCCCGGGAACCAGGTCCGGTTGGGCCAATACGGCGCAACTAACAAGACCTGCTCCTCGTCCTCCCTGAACATGCACAAGATCGGTGCAAGAAGGCTCACTGGGGGAAACGCATACTTACATAGGCCCGGGGGCCAGCTGTGTGCCAGAGCATCCGTGCCGAGGGACTCCTCGGCCAGAGAATAGAACAACTGGCAGTGAGATGTGTCCGGGGCGAATGGCACTAAGCGACCTCAGATGCTTCTGACTCCAAAGGAGGAGATGGCGGGCGAGTTGTGACATGCAGCGGGAGCGTAGACCACCCTGACGGTTGATGTACGCAATGGTCACAGTGCTGTCCGTATGGACCAGTACATGCTTGCCTAGTAGCGCCGTTTTGAAGCGGCCCAGCGCAAGATGTACTGCTAACAACTCGAGGCAGTTGATGTGCCAATGCAGTTGAGGCCCCGTCCACAGACCTGAAGCTGCATATCCGTTGTACATGGCCCCCCAGCCAGTGGCAGAGGCATCCGTGGTGACTACAGAGTGCCTGGACACTTGTTCTAGGGGAACACCTGCCCGCAGGAACAAAGGGTCCGACCACAAGCTTAGAGTTTGGCGACAGTCCGGGGTTACTTGGAACCGGCACGAGCTGGAACACACTACTTGGAACACACATCTCGTGACTCGATCGTGGAACCAGTGTTGGAGCGGCCTAATATGAAGAAATCCGAGCTGCGTTACTGCGGCTGCAGATGCCATATGCCCTAGGAGCCTCTGAAACAGTTTCAGTGGTGCCGCTGTTCTTGTTCAGCCCTAGGTGGCTGAGGTGACTGAGCACCATGCCCCTGTGTTCGCACAAATGTTCTCTCGACTGGGCGAGGATAAGCCAGTCGTCGAGGTAGTTGAGAATGCGAACACCACGCTCGCACATGGGAGCAATAGCCGCCTCCGCGACTTTCGTGAAGACACGGGGCGACAGGGCCAGTCCGAAGGGTAAAACTTTGTACTGATATGCCCGTCCCTCGAACGCAAAGCGAAGAAACGGTCTGTGTCGAGGGAGAATCAAGACATGAAAGTACACGGCCTTCAAGTCGATCGCTGCAAACCAATATTGGGGACGAGTGCATTTCAAAATGTGTTTCTGCGTAAACATCTTGAACGGCAGCCTGTGAAGGGACCGGTTCAGGACGCGCAGGTCCAAGACTGGTCGTAACCCACTGGCTTTCTTGGGTACAAAGAAGTATGGGCTGGGATCGGCTCGTTCGCGTCCTTTGCCAGTAGGACTGCGATCTCTGCCCTGAGCACAGGGGCACTGTCCGCCAGAACACGGGTGAACAGAATGCCTTTGAACACAGAGGGACGCCGGGCAAACTGAATCACATAGCCGAGTCTTATAGTACAGATGAGCCAGCGAGACGGGCTGGGATGCACTAGCCAGGCTCCCAGACACTCAGACACTGCGCAAGCGGGACCAACAGGAACGTACTCACAGACGTACCCGGGGAGGGGCACTGCGGTGGACAGCATAGCGGCCCGGAGTGGGGTCTGAGTGTGTGGTGCAACACGTACCTGCTTCCGTCGAAGGGCAGAGTGAGTGTTTGGAGGCGTCAGTGCGTCCGGAACACAGCCACTGCTGCTCGCTGGCGATGAAAGAGGGGCTTGAGGGTGACAAGGGATAGGGTTGTCGACCACCAAGCGCGCCCTCTTGGGACCCAGAGGTTTCAGAAGTTGCTCTTTTGTTGAAATTGTGGGTGCCACTGGCCCGTGGGTCAGTGGCGGAACACAAAGAAAAGGAATAAAAAGATTCTCCGCCCGGCCCTCCACCGGGGGAAGGAGCGGCGTGTTCACCATCTCCTGAAGAGCAACTTGATCCACCTCTGGGTCGCCCACCTCAGGGTCGTTTGCACCTCCGCTTGCCACCTGGTTTGGCAGCGGCCTGGATGGGCATGGTCGACTTCCTGCGGCTTGCTCCATGCTGAGGCCTGGATGGTGGCTGCTGCTGAGGCTTCGTGGGAGTGGCGACGAGCAGACGGAGGGTCTGCGGCCGGGTGGGGGCAGCAGCGGTCCGCCGGGGCAGGATGTCTGCTTCTGGGCGGCTGAGAACTGTTGGGCGAAGCTCTCGACCGCGTCGGCGAATAACCCAACCTGGGAGAGACCTATCGCCCAACCTATCGTCCAACCGGGAAGGTTTGGGACATGGTGGAGGGTTCCACGCAAGCCCGACCTTCTCGGCGGCCCGGGAAAGCATAGCCGCCCATTCTGGATCAGACTCGGGCAATGCTACACTCCCCAGAGGGGGTAACGCAGAGGACTGAAGCTCCCCCACCGATGCTGCGATAGATATCTGGTCGTCAAGAGGAGCCCCAAAGGACACGGCTGGTCGTCCATGAGAAGGTCCAGCGTGTTGCTTTGGAGGCGTGAGGGACCCACGGAGATTGCCTCGGTGGGGAAGCCCTCACGGTAATCCTCAGGTCACCCTGACCATGTGCAGAAGTAGGACTATTCTGAGGTCCAGAATAGATGCTAGATCGGGGCATAGGCGAGGGAACTGCACCTCCCTTGAGGTAAGCAAGTCTCGATCTCAGTGCTGTCATAGTCATATTCCCGCAATGGGAACATGAACTATTCACAAAAGCTGCCTCAGCGTGCTGAATGCCCAAACACGAGAGGCAACAATTGTGGCCGTCTGCTGGCGCCAGGGAACGACCGCACCAAGAAACGCACAAGCGGAATGACATCCTGAAAAAGACGCACCTGAAAAGGTCACGCTTGTGTTGCTCTTTTAGTTGAAAACAAAAAATAGAGAAAAGAAAAAATAATTGGTTACCCGCGGTGTAATCGGGGTACACACTCAAAGAGGAACGCCCACCGAGACCAACACACACACACACACACACACACACACACACACACACACACACACAAGCAATGCTGTGAAAACAGCAGTTGTGAGCTGTAATGCTCGCGGCCACCGCTGATCGCGCCTTCACACCAGCACTGGATACAGAGTTCTTCTTTTCTTTGAAGTCTCAACCTAGCAGCAGTCTGCAGAACTCAGGGTCAACGATAGATCGGCTCCGAAGTGAAAGACAATGTGTGCGTGTGCCCGCTTCCTGTTTATGCCTGCGCTGCGGGGCGGGGCGCGTGACGCGATTCACGCACGCCAACGTTCATTGGCTCGTTCTGTAGACACTCGAAGATGATAGGGCTCCCTGAAGTGATCCCAATTACGTTGACGTTACGTCGAACGTGAGCGACTGAAAGAGAACAAACTCATACGGGATATCTGTCCCTTATTTTTGTTAGTGTTCTGATAAGGTGGTCCCTCTCAGAGAGTACATTAGTGATGCACCAACTCCGAAGTTGGTTATGTCAGGGAGAAACACTTCTTTTTTTTAAGCATGTTAAATATTTATTCTGTTCTGTAATACAAATTGGTTCTTTATCGTCTTGAACCATCCGATCAACAACAGGACTTCTTCTTCGGCTTTTCTTGTGCATTTTTCAGTGCTGTATCATCTGAAATAACAAAGCCACATCATCTTACACCTCACAACATTTACATTTGTGAACATCTCTGTTTTATGATTTTAGAGCGGAATCTCTTACTGAGAATACTTCCATCTCCAATCTGAGCGGTACTGGGTTCTGTCTCCAGGTCCTTCAGAATGGCATCTTCAAAGGCCAGAGCTGCCACGCGAAAGAAAAACTCCTGGACGTTCTCCCCTTCAAATCAATATTAGTAACAGTTACATGTTGTAACCATCTTATAATCCTTATAATGGACATTGCAACCAATAGATGAAGTACATATGTATTCTTATCCTTTTAGAATGTACCTGTTTTTGAGGACACCGACCAGAACTCAGCGTTCATTTCTGCTGCAATGTTTATAGCATCCCTCTCTGTTCTCTCGCACTCTTCTGCAGACTTCACATAAAGACAATGTTGTGTGAATGTTTAAAAAACACATTATTTTTCACGTATTGTACTCTCTGCCCAGTCTGTCAGTAATTCTGTTTAGTTCCACTATGAAGCCCCTCCTTCTGAAAAGCACTCTGTGCTCTGATTGGTCAGCTGGGCCAGTGTGTTGTGATTGGTCAACTGCTTTGAGCGTGTTTGGGAAATGTCACACCCCTTACCATAACCGTGAGTTTCAATGCACTACTAACGCAACTCAACTAGGCCTTGGCACTTTATTTTCCCTATGCCTTAGGTGGGGATTATTTAAATGAGGAATATTGTGATGTGTTTGTTTCTGGAAGTAAACTCAAGACTACAATTGAAGTGTTTCAGGAAGTTCATAAACAGTGTGCACTGATGTAGACAATAACTTTGTGACTAACTTTTCAGACATTTTCATGTTCAAACAGCAACATTAAACACTAAAGAAAGATGAAAATGGAAAAAACGCATAATAGGACCCCTTTAGTAATAGCTTTTACATGTTGTATGTGTACATATGCAATTATGCATGCGTGTGTGTTACTATTCTCACCAGGAGGTCTCTTTTTGTGCCAACCAAGAAAACAAAACAGGAGTTTGGTTCATTTTCTCTCAGTGCCTCCGATAACCACTGTCTGAGAAACAAATAAACAATAAATAAATAAATAAATAAACTGACATATTCCAAATCTAGGGATGCTCCGATTGATCGGACGCCGATCATGATCGGCCGATATTGGCTAAAAATAGATTGATCGGCGAACCCCAAAAGCGCCGATCAAAAAAGCCGATCACGTTACGTAAATTACTCGCGCGACTTTTTCCCACCTGCATGCGTGGCGCACGGGCACACAACAGCAGAGTGGAGCTTGGCAGTGGCAACATGAGTTCTCCTTCACTGGAACGAATAGGGAGTCTCCCAACGGATTGAAGCGCGCGTCCGAGTGAAGACCGTGCACCGCGCGAGCCACAACAGAACGCGGTATCTGCGCCACTGATCGCTGCGGCAACGAGCACTTTGATCACTTGATAAAAAAAACCCATTTCAGCGCTAGATCGCGTCTTATTTAACAAATGAACAAAATGAATGCTCTGAGTTAACTGGAGATGTTTTTATTTATTTGTATTGTTACATTCGTGCCGCGAGATGTTTCAAAAGTGGTGGTAGTATTTTATTTTTTTTGATCTGACGTAGTTGGTTCCTCAACTACATCAGATTCAGATTCAGATTATTTTGTCATGTCAGCATTCAAAGCTATTTTCATGGCAAAAATTCAATTATAAAAATACAAATATCATATAAATACAATAAAACAAAACAAATACAAACAAGAAATCATTTTATACAATATATTTTTTTAAATGAACATATGATAAAAAATCAAAAACCTTTTCAGGCATAATCTCATTAAATATGTCCTTTAATGAAGTAACTTCATAAAAGAGCATTCTGCTCAACTACATCAGACGTTCATAATAATAACAGAAAAAAACTTGCCATAGTTTTGTCCTTTTATCAGTAGCCAGTTTTGGTGTAACAAGTTGTACATTTTGTTGCCAATTAGTAAATGTAGTGGGTGTATTAAGAGGCTACAATTTCCAAATATGCCTAAGTGTAACTTGATCCCCTCCCATTAGGCTGATCTGATGTGTGTTGGTCTGCCTGACCCCTCTTTGTTTGGAATAATTTAATGTTACTCTGCCTTATTTGGGAAAGCTGGCCTACAGTAGCCTTAAGACATCTCATTTTCTAAATACAATTAAATAAACACATTTTTTACAAATGGTGCAAACTCTGCTAGATTATAGATAAAAGATTCCCATTCCCCTGCCATTCTGTGATCGGCAGTGATCGGCAATCGGCAGATCATGATTTTGGTGATCGGTAATCGGCCCCAAAAATGCTGATCGGAGCATCTCTATCCAAATCTAAAAAAAAAAAAAACTTACTGTGTGTTTTCCAAGGTCTTGATATCCGCCATGTCGAAGACAGTAATAATAACTTTCAAAGTAGAAACAGAAAAGATTATATTAGGGTTTAAACAGACTCGTATCTAGAGAATTAAATGAGAATCTATATTTTACCTTGAGCTCCTCTGTAATATGCTGATGCAATGCATTTGAACTTTTCTTGGCCAGCAGTGTCCCATCTACAAATATTGGAATGGGCAAAAATGAATATAAAACACATTACATTTTCAAATGAACAGATGTGTTATTTAAATTGTTCAGAAAATAACTACTTACATTTGAAGAGAATAGGGCAGCCCAGATAGCTCAAATCTCTCGATCTCAAAGTCAACACCTATAGTAGCCTTGTAGTCTCTCTCAAACACATCTTTACAGAACCTATGATATACAAGAACATAATGGACCTTCATGTCTCTGAAAAATACAACATGTATCATTTAAAGGTGCTCTAAGCGATGTCACACGTTTTTTAGGACAAAACATTTTTTGTCACATACAGCAAACATCTCCTCACTATCCGCTAGCTGCCTGTCCCCTGAACACACTGTAAAAAAACGCGGTCTCTGCAGACACCCCAGGCTCCACAAACAGCAACAAAAACAAACTGGGTTTACCCGCTCCACGAAACATAAGAAACTGTTCCAGCCAATAACCGACAAGAAGGGTTTGGGGGGTTAGTGCGCGGATGAGGAGGAGGGAGGGTCAAGCTAGCCTCCGTTTTGTTTGACAATACTTTAAACGTCAACAAAAAGTGACGTCACCCGACAGCGCTTAGAGCACCTTTAAAGTAAACCTGTACACTCTACCTGTTTATTAAGCATGTCTTCCCCACATTCAGATCTCCAACCACTACTGCTTTTGACATTTTAAGCCTGTCAAACCTGGAAGATAATGTTAAAACAAATGATTATATTGTTTAAGTAATAAATAAACTAATATATACATACAGTATATATATATATATATATATATATATATATATATATATATATATATATATATATCATGTGACACTGAAGACTGGTGTAATGGCTACTGAAAATAAATTACATTTTATAGATAGCTAGATAGATAGATAGATAGATAGATAGATAGATAGATAGATAGATAGATAGATAGATAGATAGATAGATAGATAGATAGATAGATAGATAGATACCCTTGCAGACGGGCCGCCCGGTCTTGGCAAGCCATCTTGGCTTTTGGATCCCAGTCATCCTTCATCTGTAGGCAGGCTTCTGAATTATAACACTACAGAATAATAACAGGACAGAACTAATAAATGCTGCCGGCACACTCTTCTTGTCATAATCAACATCAAATACCTGATACTTTTGGTAATTTAGTGTGTAAGAACAGTAGTTTTGTCCAGTCTGTTGAAACCGTACCCGTTTCATTACTTTGCATTTTGGAATCATTCACAATAAGGCCAGATATGTGAATAAAGAAAGTAAATAGGTGACATTTTCCTTTAATATGACCCCACTACTGAGAAAAGTAGTACACAACGCAGCTATGGTAAGCTTTTTTATTTCAGCAGAATTGGCTGCAGTCCTGTGATCCTGACGGATTCGTCTGCAGTGAGGCCCCTCTATATGGAAGTCACATTTTCTCAATATACTAATCTGATGTGCTCGCTACAGCTTACAAAACACTTGCTGGATTTCCCGGAGTACGACTTGCAGTATAAATCAGACTGGATGATTTAATCCTGAATGATCTCTTCAATTAAAGTACCTGCAAATATTTAACATAATGTAGCTTTGGACAGTGTACCTTTGGAAATGTAGATATGATCCTGTCTCTGCTGACAGGAGGGCTGAAATGCATTGTCTTGTCAGCAGGTTGTCTGGGGAAACTCGCCTGTGAAAGACACACATTGTTAGCACTATAAGATCAGACCTACTGTATGTGTTTACTCTGTACTTTTAAATCAACTTGAATGACTTAACATAGCATACTTCATTCAATAAGTATACTAGATATAGTATTATATCAAGCAAAGTCATAATGTTAATCACTTTAATACACTGCAGTCAGATGTGGAGAAATGCTGTAATGTCTTTTAGCGTAGTTCTTTACCTAATACAGAAGACCGTGGTTTTGGTCTTTATCGTTAAATCAGTTAACGTTAAACACTAACAGAGGTGCATTTGTTGAACGAGAATGGGCAACACAACATAGCGCTATGACGGCGCAGTTAATATTACATTGCCTATAGAAAATCATTTAAATACACTGCTAATCTCGTTTTAGCGCATTAGGGCCTGCTAAAACGGTACAAAAAATGAATAGTTTGTCGTGTAACGTACTCACGGATATTCCTGCAGCGCAGTCTAATTCCTGCCGAATGCCCACTGACTCTCCGCATCAAATCTTCAAGTCGTCGTCATGGCAACCACGAGCCGGAACCTGCTGTCACGTCACGTGGTACGTTTTTTTACGTGGTGCAGAAGATTCAACAAGCGCTAAACCAGGAAATATTTAATGGAGGCACTTGGAGAAAAAGTCTCTGCGTCTTGTCAGAAGTCATCACAGAATTAATCTGAAAGGTAAAAAAACTTACATGTGTACAACTTACATTACTTCTAAATATATGTTCCCAGGGGCGTCGCTAGGCCCTTTTTAGGGGGGCTTCAGCCCCCCCTAAACTTCTGCCTAGCTCCCCTAAAAATGTGTGATTTAGTGTAGGCTACACAAATTCGTGTTCGCTTCAGTCTTGTTATAATCAGATTCAGCGCGTTCATCTTCAATCCGCAGCGGCGCCGAGCAGAGAGCACGTCAGAAACAGAGGACAGTGTGTGTGTGTGTGTGTGTGTGTGTGTGTGTGTTCATCTGAGCCTCATTGGTCTGTCACTGCTCGTCAATGTCAGAATATTTCAGATGACCAATCAAATCAAAGTAGGCGGGCTTTATGTTCACAGACGATGCTGCGCGCGAATTTTAACAGTGCGACTTGACGCGTACGGTCAAGTGCGAGATAAGATGTAAGTAGCTAAACTTAACATTTTATATTTGACATTTTTTTTAGGTCATAAATGTTAAACGAATGACAAAAAATAATCAGGCAAACTAATATGGTTTTGTCTATTTTTGCCATTTTGAACTGAAAATACTAGGCCTATGTAACGTGTAATGTACGCTAATAATTAGTTTTGTGAGGGGAAAAGAAACATTAACAAAGCCGTTTTCATCATGTTAGGCACAAAATTAATAATGAATGTGAACATATTGAGAATATAATACAAACTGTAGCCTATAGTAAATTAAAAAAGCTCGAGCTTTAGGAGGGGAAGAGAAAGGGACGAAGAGACTGAGAAAAAAAGAAAGTGATGGAGATGAGGAGAGAGCAGGTATTGACAAATAATCTACTGCTCACTGACATGGTTTTAAAGCTATTTCTCATCCTTTTTTTTTGGTCTTAAAAACGTCTTGAAATGCACATATCAGAGAAATAAAAAATTTTAACCCCCTACCAACCTCAAATTTAGGACCTCTTTGATTATAAAGCCCTGTCTACGGCCCTGTATTAGGCATAAGATCAATAATGAATGTGTAGCCTACGTATTGTGAATGCAACCTATCAGTTGACCTATGTTTACTTTCTTCACTGACAGACATAAAATGAAAAGCCTATATCAGTCAAAGCTCAGCTTTTGGAGGGGAAGAGACAGGGCAAGATAAAAACAAAGAGAAAAAGAGTGCTGCTGATGAGGAGAGAAAAATAATCAGCTGCCCACTGACATGGTTTTAAAGCTGTTATCCAATTTTTTTTTGGCCTTCAAAACATCTTAAAATGCACATATGTAGATCCGAGAAATCAAAAATTTGGTTTTGATCCCCCCCATATGATTATGAATTATAAAACCCTGCCTTTGCATGGTAATGAAATTAATAGTGAGCATTAGATCCTAAACTAAAGTGTTAACTTTTTTATTATTAAAAAAATAAATAATCATACCCTCATTGGGGGCTTAGCCCCCCTTAAATGAAAATCCTAGTGACGCCCCTGTGTGTTCCTCAGTGTTAAGTAAAACAATAATGTGCGTGCACAGTTTTATCTCAAATGTCTGCTTCTAATCTCTGCTCAAATAATTGTTTACCGCCTTCAAGAAATTATTAAGTCATAGGTACTTTAAATTAAGAATGAATAGTTGTAAAACCACTATTTCCGTGCAGGGAAATCGTGGGAGGATGTCTTTCAAATTACAAAAGGAGAAAAGAAGACAAAATATTGCTTTAGTGTTTTAGGAAAGTCTTGACTTTCGAAAAATACCATAAAGGACGTGGATTTAGGGATCGTTGAATTAATGACATTGAATGCACTCCCTGAGGTAATAATGCGCACATGCAAATGTTACGTGAATGTTAATTTATTTAAAAAAAAAATGTTGTCCCTAGTGTTCTGAATTTCTTACACAGATTTTTAGGTTTCTACAAAGAATGCTAATCGCTTATCAGCAGCAGTTAATGCTTCAGCACATTTTAAGTCCCCTGCTAATATTTATGTGTATTTGTGTGTGTCATAATAGCATAGCTTCAGAAAAAAAAACTATCTTGTACAAACAACCATGACATTAATTGATGGTTTCAAGACTCACAATTTCATCAAAATCTTTAACCTATACTTTAGTAGAGGTCATAACAACAATGTTTAATACATAAGAGAAATCCAAATGATTAGTGTTTTTAACTTTATCTTTAGGTCCGAGGCGTTGAAAGGTGGCGGCGATTCCCAGTTTCTCCCCCGGGGGCTGTCAGATTAAGATACGGCAGATCAGATCGTCTCAGAAATCATCAGGATGGTAAATACAATCATTGCGAGTACTTACAGCATTATTTAAGCTTGAAAGCGACCCATTTCTGATCTTATTACTTCTTTGAACCCGAATTGAATGTGTAAATTTCCCTGTGAGCCAGTGACACGCTCTGTCGCGAGACTGCCATTGCAATGCCACCATCTAGCGCGCGGCCTGCGTACTGCACGCGTAAACACTGTTTCCTCACTAGTTACAGTACTACAGAATATGAAAAATTACAGTAAATTAAGCATTAATAATTCATAATTAATAAAAATGAGGAACGCTTCACGAATTTGCCTGTCATTTTTTAGCTTAATAATGACACTAATGTCTTTTTAGAGCTGCTTCGAAGTAGAATGTGAATGATCATATCTGATAAAGTTTGCATCATTGATTCTGTTATTTCCCTGTTTATTACTGTTAAGCTGCTTTGAAACAATAATCTATATTGTATAAAGTACTTTATAAACAAAGGTGAGTTGACTTGTAATTATTAACACTATTCATCCTGATATTAACAGTGGTCGCCTCTAGCTCAGCTTCTGTAGCAGCATAGATATATACACTAGATGTCGCCTTGGGGTTCTAAGCATGCGCCAAAACCGCTGTCATCTTGGAACAGGGGTCTTGTCATAAGAAGTAGCTAGGTAACGCTGAATTCATGGATGATGCCGGACTTTTGTGCTGCGTATGGATGTTCACACTAACGAAATCTAAAAACCAGACAGCAAGCGATTACATTTCACAAGAATGTGGAATTTTTTACATTTTTTAAAATTTCTCTGGACTCAATGATAAATACATGTCTGACCGTTGGAATGAACCAAAACAACTAGAAAATCACATTCATGACGATTTATGGTGATTTTATTTCCGTTAGACCTTTTCCTACATTGACGCTGATGCATTAAAGAGGAGTTGCTCCCCTGTTCCATGATGGCGGCTCTATTGACGCATTCGTTCCAATGAACTGCCGTAGCCAAGGCTGTAGCAGTTGAACTGTCTGATGAAGATCTACTTGCAGCAGCTGCTCATGTAGGTGTTCCAGGTGAGCATTACCTATTTTTTTGTGGGTTTAAATTTGTGGTTTAATTTACAGAATACTGTTCTTCTGTATGTTACATAACCTGTTTTGTTATTATGTATTATCTGCCTTCAGATGGATGGTTTTGGAAACAGTAACTGTGAACTGTGAACAGTAACTGTAAAAGGGCACTGTGTGCTCAATGTGGCGCTGGGGGGCACAGGGGCCCACAGAGAAGATCCATCAGGTTCTTAAAAGGCCCCGAGACCAGGAAACTCTCCTTTCAGTACAACCGAGGCTGTCCAAACACTGTGAAACGCTTGAAGTCTAAGAATCACACAAGACTCGAAGTTTAACGCAGAACAGCCACTAGAAACATTTGATCTGACGTCAAGATCAATGCCGGCCTCTACTCCACAGTCATGTGCAATTTAACACCTTCATGTATAATCTAGTTGCAAAATATCAGCTATTTGAACTATACAAAGTGTTTTAAAAAGTCTTTATCTGCACTGAGATGTGTTACAATAGATATCTATATATCGTTCTAGAATTTCTTTAATTTTTTTCCTAAATTTTTTTTTAATCTGCAGAGCTTAATATAGCCAGTTGTACAGGCCATATGTTTTGTAAATAAAGCCATCAGCGTGATGCCAATGATGGTTAAATCAAAGGGGAGAAAGTATGTAGATGTATAGTTCTTAGTTTAATGTTCTTAGTTTAAAGTTATGTAGAATATGACCAACAATGAGCAGCAGGGCCTGCCTATCCCTGTCTAAACTTATTTGAATAAGTAAAGGGCCCATATAGGCCTAATAGTTAGGGTGACCTGAAAGGGAATAAATGAACCATTTAAGAGAGTTATTCTATATCAGACATGTATTTCAGGTCCTGAATATATATATATATATATATATATATATATATATATATATATATATATATATATATATATATATATATATATATATACATGCTAATGTAAAATGTTCTATTAATCAGAATTCTGGAAAAAGAGGGCATGACAGTGTGACACTGAAGACTGGAGTAATGATGTTGTAAATTTAGCTTTGATCACAGGAATAAATTACATTTTAAAATATATTACAATATTAAACAGTTACTTTAAATTGTAATAATATTTCACAGTATTATTGTTTTTACTGTGTTTTTGATCAAACAAATGCAGCCTTGGTGTGTATTTTTATAAAATAACATTCAAAAGACACTCACTTATCGCCATCTAGTGGCGTAATGGTTTTCCACTTTTTTTGTCGATTTCTTTAATAATAGTTTTGGTGTTGTAGTCAATCGGGAGTTGAGTTTCATAGACAAGTTGAAGAGCGAGTTTTGTTTAGAGGATGAGATCCTGCTGAGGTTTCATTAGCGAGGAGGGCTTTATATTAATTGGACTGAATCTGGATCGGACTGATGGAGGTGATGCCAGAACTGAACACATCTCTTCTGGGTCTGGATGTTCAGCGGGTACAAGCCTAATTCAGCCCTGCAGATGTCTTTTCTTTGAACCCGTAAAATGTTTTTGGCAATTTCCAATTGTAGTTTTTCTACTGAAGTTTAATCCCAATTTTTATAATTTAGTACTGATCCCCAAATTTCACATCCATATAAAATAATTGGTTTTATTATTGGACTGTATAATTTTATCCAAGTTTTAATGTGTAATTTTAAGGGACTGCATCGTGACTTTATAGCATAAAAACCTCCAAGCCTTTTCGCTCAGTGTTTTGACACCCAGACCGAACCATCACAAAGCGCTGATGTCGATGCCTGGTCCGACATGCCAGGACCTGGTCTTTATAAGTGAACTGGTGTTTCCCTGAGATCTGGCCTTTTTCTGGAACACCATGACTCCAGTTTTGTCCAGATTGACTGTCAGGGCCCAGTCGTGACAGTACTGTTCCAGCAGGGACAGGCTCTGCTGAAGGCCCTCAAGTGTGCGGGACAGCAGGACCAGATCATCAGTGTACAGCAGACCCCTGACCTCTGACCTGTGTGTGGTGTAGAGTGAGGCCGGGAATCTGAATCTGATTCTGATTGATATAGATGTTGAATTGAGTCGGACTCAAACTGCAGCCCTGCCTCACTCCACGTCCCTGCCGCTGTCTCTATCTCTAACTGCATTACTAACTGCATTAGGCCCTGATCACACAGAACACGGTTTACAGGTTTGAAAACGCGAGGCGCACCTCACTGCCTTTAAAAAAAAAAAAAAAAAGATTTAGAAAAGAGCAGTGTGCTGCGTTTTTTTTATGTTGCTAGGCCACCACCGAAACAGCTGTCCTGTCAGTC
The DNA here is from genome assembly GCA_026230005.1 of Gila orcuttii. Classification (NCBI taxonomy): domain Eukaryota; kingdom Metazoa; phylum Chordata; class Actinopteri; order Cypriniformes; family Leuciscidae; genus Gila; species Gila orcuttii. The sequence continues at coordinate 15,415,501 of JAPDVR010000024.1, read as the reverse complement.
TAATTAATGCGCTTTTCTTGGATTTTTTTTTTTCAACTTCAGGTGCTCAGAGTGCTCCTACAAAACACGCGGCGCAGCAGGCAGTTAAAACGTGAGGCTAAGTCTGCTATCACTGACTACGTTTACATGCAGCCAATTTTCGGGTTATGGTCGGGTTAAGGTCACTATTCGGGTTTCTGAAACATTAGGAATAACCCGTTTACATGCGTGAGCAGAGAGAGTTACTCCTGTATACATTGAATTGCAATATCCCGATGTAAACGGCGACGCACGGTTAGCATCTGGACGTACGGACAACCTTAAGACGCAATGTGCGTCATTTCCGATTCTTCTTCCTGTATCCAAAGACAACAACAACAGCAGCAGCACGCAGATAATGAATAGTTCGGGGCAGATAGCGATCTCCTTTGTTTGGCTTTGACGATGCCGAGGTGTCCCTGATGTGCCATTTGCAAGACACACCCTCTGAGGGCCACTGGGATGACAGCACAGAGGCCACGAGCGATGCAGGCCTCACCCCAGCATGACAGTTCATGCTTCACTCGATAGTATGGCTCCAGTTCTGGTGGGACGCGGGCAGGCCAGCCATGTCTGATATAGTCACGAAGCTCGCTGAAAACTGGCGCGGCCGCTGAGGCGGACTCCAAGTCGCGGAGGGAGACCGTGTCCTTTAGTGGTGAGTGGACCAGGTGTACTACCTCCTCCTCATCCTCTGGAGAGACAGCAGAGCACTGGATGGCGGCAGGGCGTGACAGAAAATCTGCTACAACATTAGTCTTGCCAGGCGTGAATTGTAACTGAAAGTCATATTGCTGCAGGCGGTCTGACCATCTGTAGAGGCGAAGGGGCCTGTGTCCGCCGCCCGAAGGGGACATCAGGGCTGTCAGGGCCTGGTGGTCCGTCCGTAGGGTAAAAGACCGTCCATACAGGTACAAATGCCACCTCTCACACGCCCAAATGCAGCCGAGGGCCTCCCTCTCACCCACCGAGTATTTCTGCTCGGTGGGGCTGAGCGCCCGGGAGGCGAAGGCTATGGGCCTCTCCGCGCCGTCATGGAGCTGTGACAGAACGGCGCCCAGAGCCACAGCAGACGCATCACAGGTCACGAATGTGGGGCATTCCAGCTGGAAGTGTGCCAGGATCGGAGACGTGGTGAGGAGGCGCTTCAGTTCGTCAAACCCTGCCTGGCATTCAGAAGTCCAGGTCCAGGGAGTATCCTGCCTGAGCAGCATCCTCAGCGGGGCCGTGACAGAGGAGTACTGTGGCAGGGAACGCATGTAGTAGGCTGTCATTCCCAAGAACGAAGCCAGCTGCGAGGCTGTCGTGGGGTTGGGGACTGAGCTGATGGCTGCCACATTCGACTGGAGAGGGGAGATACCATCTGCCGACACACGGAACCCGACAAAATCAATGGCCGGTGCGGAGAACGTACACTTCTCAGTGTTCAAGGTGACGTGGTGGCGGCTGAGGGAGTCAAAGACCTGTTCCAAGCGGCTGTTGTGCGTGTCAACATCTGAACCCTGTGTACCACAATGTCATCCAAATAGGCCACGGTACCGGGGCAGCTGGCGAGGATTGTGGAAATAATCTTCTGGAAACAGCTTGGCGCCGAACTGAGACCAAAAGGCATCCTCGTATAGCGGTACAGGCCAGCATGGGTGATAAAAGCCGTCAGGTTCCGACTCTCCGGGTGCAGAGGAATTTGTAAGTAGCCCTGACGTAAGTCCAACTTAGAAAACACCCGGGAGCCGTAGAAGTGGGTTGTCAGTTCTTCCGTCGTTGGAAGAGGGTACTTGTCAGCAGAGGTGGAAAGAGTAATAAAATATTCTACTCAAGTAAAAGTACTTCTACTTCAATTAAATTTTACTTAAGTACAAGTAAAAGTACCGGTCTATAAAAATCTACTCAAGTAAAAGTAAAAAGTAGCTCATTTAAAATTTATTCAGAGTAAAAGTTACTGAGTTACTTTTTTAACAGCGGGGGTGGGTGAACAGTGGGTGGGGTGGGGGACCCTCCCGTGTAGGGTTGTAATGGTATGAGATTTTCACAGTATGGTAACGTCTCAGAAAATATCACGGTTTACAGTATTAATCAATTTTTAAATAAATAAACTGTATTATTAAATTATGGGTATTATTATTATTATCATCAGGTAAAATGACAGTTAAATTAATGAAAACAGGAAATTTTTTTTGGTTGAACAAATGCTTTTATTATAACAAACTTGAAATAATTTGTTTGTTTATTAAAGTTTCAATAAAACATGTCTAATCAATTAAATTCGATAAATGATAATGAATTAGATTAACAACTTTAACATTAATAATTTATTAAAATGTTTAAGAATAATATTGTCCTATGAAATGTATTTTATTCAGAAAATTAATGTTTCTTTTTATGATTTAATCCAAATATATTATCAAAAACGATGGTAATCAAATGTAAATTTAAACTTGTGTCCTTTTATTTTTTGGGGAAGCGCTGCAAAAAAGATTTACTAAATTAAACCATGGACAAAAAAAATATTCCTTTAAATAATGTTTAAATAAAATGTATTATTATTGTTATTATTATTATTATTATTTTGAGAAGTAGGCTACGTTCTATTGTATGCCTACAATAGTAATATATTTCTGTCATAATTTCTCCTAGTAAAACCGAACTTTTATTTTGACGGTTGAAAGACCTGTTTCCAGGGGTGGTAAAAGTACTCAAAAATTATACTCGAGTAAAAGTATATATACCTAAATAAAAAATGACTCCAGTAAAAGTAGAAAGTCCTCCATTCAAACATCACTTGAGTAAAAGTACAAAAGTATCCGATTTAAAACGTACTTAAGTACCGAAAGTAAAAAGTAAATATTCAAACTGTAAATATCAATAATTAAACAGATCAATTGTTTTGGGAGTGATATGCAATGTTTTAATTGAACAAATTATTAGATACTGCAATTAAGAATTTGTTAGATTTGCAATCATAAGAGACAATGAAGTACCTTGCATCAATTTTAAACAATTTCATTAAGTTTAGTGACAGCATATTATGGTGCAATGACTGGTAGGCCATTCTTTGATACAAATTTTACAATTTCAATTCAATTATTGTGGTTTGATTCCAATCTTGATTCAATATAGATTCATTTTGATAAATATTTGGTACAGTAGATACATTTTATTTTTTAAATTAAGAAAATCTCACCTAATTCTGTAAACATAGGCTAGAGAGCCCTGTCAGCTGGTATTATTAAATGTTAAAAATACATGTGATTTTTTATTATAACAACTTTATAATATTTTAATGATAGCTTATAAGTAAAAATATAATAAATATATAGTGCACATATTTAGCAAAATACTAATTTATACTAATATTAAATATATTATAAAATACTAATTTTTCTAGCCAACTAACGTGCTATGGTCATTAAATGTTTTTTTTTTTCCCTGAGGTAAATGTAACGTTATGTGACATTGTTCTCCAGCTGTTTTATTGACCTCTTTCCGCGGTTGAAAAACACTGATTTATTGATATTATGTATATATATATATATCTGTCACGTCACATTTAAAAGCTCCAAAACGGTATTTATTGTTTGAATTTCGTAATAAAATGGACAGAATCTGAGAGCTGAGAATTTGTTTTATATCAAAAGTAACCTTCTCTTTCTTGTCTGTCGGTGTCAATGTCCTCTATGCTTCACGATTTTTCTCTGCGTGAGAAAATGGATGTGTGTCGTGAGAGCTTGTGGAAAGTGTCAATTGCGTGAGTCTCACACTGAATGAGTGAGAGTTGGCAGCTCTGCAATAGACATGTTCCATAACATATAGCTGCATCAAACAGAAGATGTGCTAGAAACAAGGTAAGCGGGAATCTCGGGATCATTGCTGGGCAGAGCTGCACCTTCACCAGTTTCTGCGGTCATCTTCCACAATGGCGAACGTACTCGGTTACTAACGTAACCTCGGTTCTCTCTAGAGAGGGAACGAGTACTGCGTAATATCTTACGCTATGGGGAAAACCTCTTTTCCACGAGATATTGAAGCCAAAAATTATCCTTCATTTTGAATTAATGCAAAACGCTGTGCAGCAGCATGCAGACATAGGCAAGACGGCTTGCGTGCCTATTGGCTGCCCTGCGGCAACAGCAGCAGCCTATCGAGAGTGGCCCTGCGTGACACATACCCAATGGGGGCACTTCGCGCCCATTTCGTCACGTCCCGCCAGAAAGGGCGTGGTCCCGCCCTTGTAAATACGGCTCGATTAGGCTGGTATACTGGTTTTCATCGCCGAAGCGAACCAGAGCTGTGTATGCACGGCAAGATACGCAGTACTCGTTCCCTCTCTAGAGAGAACCGAGGTTACGTTAGTAACCGAGTACGTTCTCTTACGAGAGTATCTCTCGTACTGCGTAATATCTTACGCTATGGGGAACACAATGCAAAACGCCGTGCGTACTGGGATCCGACACCAAAGTCCCAAGGGCAGTAGCCCGGGGCTCATATAGTGCATAATCACCATAGACTCACAGAGAGTCGGAGAAGAGAGGCTGCAAGCATCATTCCCCATAAAATAGCATCCTACAGGAGCTAGTTATGTTAACAGTGTTTCACGCAGACAGGGTGAACGTGTTCAGCCTGAACTGGGTAATAGTACGGGTTATTCAACACCCAAGGGGCAGTTTCTATCGCTCAGTGAGCGATGCACAGGCAAACTCAGCATCTGGGCCGCACTGCGGGGCAGATAGCACTGAATTCTAAACCGACAGAAGCTTGGCTTGTAAGGCGGGAACCTCTAGGTTATAAAACCTTATAAATGTAGACGGCGAGGCCCAGCCCGCGGCCGTACAGATATCTTGCAAGGTAACCCCACTATACCACGCCCACGACGAGGCCACGCCTCTTGTGGAGTGCGCTCTGACACCCAAAGGACACTGCAGGCCCTTAGAAGTGTAAGCCAGTGCTATGGCGTCGACTACCCATCTGGATAGGCTCTGTTTTGATGCGGCCAGGCCCTTGGAGCGTCCGCCAAACAAAACAAAGAGCTGCTCGGTCTGTCTGAAGACAGACGAGCGGGACACATAAGCTCTCAGTGCCCTGACAGGGCAAAGGAGACTAGCATCTTTCTCCTCATCATGAACCGAGAGAGCGCACAGGGAAATGACCTGGGCCCTGAACGGTGTGTTGAGGGATTTGGGCACGTACCCGTGCCTTGGTTTGAGTATGACCTTAGAGTCATTAGGCCCAAACTCCATACATGACGCGCTTACCGAAAGCGCTTGTAAGTCCCCTATGCGCTTCACTGAAGCGAGAGCCAAAAGGAACACCGTTTTGAAAGACAGATGCTTCATGTCTGACAAATGGAGTGGCTCGAACGGGGCACCTTTCATGGCTTCCAAAACCGTAGAAAGGTCCCACACCGGGACTGAAGGAGGTCTGGGAGGGTTCAGCCTCCGAGCTCCCTTGAGGAATCGCACGACTAGGTCGTTCTTCCCCAGTGACTGGCCAGACACAGGTTTTATAAACGCTGCTATGGCCGCCACGTACACTTTGAGCGTGGATGGGGACCTGCCCTTATCCAGCAGCTCTTGAAGGAAGGAGAGTACTTCCGTGACCCCGCAGTCTACAGGTGAAAAGCGCTGAGCTTGACACCAAGCAGAGAACACAGACCATTTCGAGGAATAGAGCCGTCTAGTAGACAGGGCCCTTGCCTGCGTGATCGTGTTTAGCACTCCCTCCGGGAGGCTAGCGGGTACCCGTTGATGGCCCATGCATGTAGGGACCATAGTTCCGGGCGAGGATGCCAAATCGAGCCCTCGGCCTGAGAGAGGAGGTCTTTCCTCAACGGTACTGGCCACGGGGCAGTGCTGGTCAGCCGCATCAGGACTGGGAACCAAGTCTGGTTTGTCCAGAGCGGAGCCACAAGCAGCACTGGGCATCCATTTTCCCTGATTCGTTCCAGCACTTGAGGCAGGAGCGAGACGGGGGGAAAAGCATAGAGGGGACAGCGGGGCCAGACGTGGGCCAGCGCGTCCTTGCTCTTGGAGAAGTATTTCGGACAGTGAGCGTTCTCGTGGGACGCGAACAGGTCCATTTGCGCTCTGCCGAATGTCTCCCACAGCAGTTGGATCGTCTGCGGGTGCAGCGACCATTCCCCTGCTGGGACATTGTTTCTGGACAGTCTGTCTGGTCCCAGATTCAGGTGACCAGGCACGTGCGCCGCTCTCAGTGAAAGCAGGTTGTGCTGAGCCCAGACCAGGAGGCGTTCCGTTAGCCTGTAAAGGTTTCAGGACTTGGCGATTTATGTATGCCACCACTGACATGTTGTCCGACCGGACCAAGACGTGGTGGCCCATTATCTGGGGACAGAAGCGCCGTAGCGCGTTGTCGACTGCCATCATTTCCAGACAGTTTATGTGTAGGAGCTTTTCCTGTTCTGACCACTGGCCAAAGAACGGTCTGCCCTCGAGCAGCGCTCCCCATCCCGAGGTGGAGGCGTCCGTGGACACCACCTTCACACTCGAGGGAGTCCCCAGACTCACACCTGACTGATACCAGTCGGTTATCTTCCAAGGTTCCAGAGCTGAAACGCATTTCAGATCGACCCGGAGGCGAAACCGACCAGCGGTCCATGCCCTGGGAGGAACTCGCGCTTTTCAGCCACAGCTGCAGTGGGCGCATGCGAAGCAGACCCAGCTGGAGCACTGAAGCTGCTGAGGCCATGAGGCCCAGCATTTTCTGAAACCTTTTGAGCTGGACAACCGAGCCGCGGCGGAAGGATTTCGCGGCGCTCTGAATGTCCCGTTCGCGCTCTGGCGTCAGACGCGCTGTCATGGATAGCGAGTCCAGCACTGTTCCCAGAAAAGAAATTTTCTGGCTGGGAAACAGCGAGCTCTTCGCCCAATTGACTGTGAGACCCAGATTCTCGAGATGCTCGAGTAATGTGGCCCTGTGTTCTATGAGCTCTGATCGTGATCGAGCTAGAATCAGCCAATCGTCCAAGTAGTTCAAAATTCGCATGCCCTGGAGTCTCAGGGGTGCGAGAGCCGCGTCCATGCACTTCGTAAATGTACGGGGTGCCAGGGACAGGCCGAACAGCAGGACTTTGTATTGGTATGCCTGGCCCTCGAAGGCGAATCTCAAGAATTGCCTGTGACGTGACGCTATTTGTATTTGAAAATAGGCGTCTTTCAGATCTATTGACATAAACCAGTCTTCCCGGCGAACTTGCGCGAGGATTTTCCTGGTTGTAATCATTCTGAAGTGGCGCTTCGCGAGCGCTCTGTTCAGCTGTCGCAGATCTAGAATGGGTCTGAGACCCCCGTCTTTTTTGGGTACCAGAAAATACCTGCTGTATAAACCCCCTTCGCTCTGAGCCTGAGATAAAGGTTCTATCGCCCCTTTGCTCAGTAGTTTCGCTATCTCGGCTCGAAGTAGATGAGATACTTCGTTTTTTACCGTCGTTTCGACTCGCGCCGCACAACGGCGGGGGCGTCGAGCGAACTGCAGCGAATAGCCTCTTTTTATAGTGTTCAGCACCCATTCTGATACCCCGGGAAGCTTTGCCCACGCATGTGCGTGAATAGCTAGAGGTAGAATGAAATCTGGGCTCTGGCCGCGGCATAGCGGCGGCCGGAGAGCTCCGGTGTGCTGAGAAACAAACACTGTGTTTGCAATGCGCGAGGCGGGGGTGCGCTGATCACAGCGGGCAGCCCGACCGCGCTCGGCTTCTCTCTGACAGATTGTGGAGAGAAGGCGAGCGGGACGAACCCCGTGGGCTTCGGCATGTCTGTGAGGGAATGTGGGCGCGGGATAGCGGGCACACTCACTGCACTGAGAACACTGTCGGCTCGCGCCGACTGAAAATGTGTTGGTTTCGTTTTTACAGAAACCGTGGGACATGCTTCGTGTAGTGTTTGTGGGCACTGTGTCGTGGGCACGTACACTACATTCATTGCACAATCGACATGAGTCGATTTTATTCGTTCTAGCCCTGTATTGTGGTGGGCTGTGTCTGCGTGTGGGAATGGGCACTGAGACGTGGGCATTCTTACAACACTCATAACACCATCGGCCGTGGCCGGAACACCAGAAAATACACTCTTTTGGGATTTATCTGGGTCGCCGTAAAAATGGCATTTGTGTGCAGGCAAGCGGGCTGTGGTGCCGGCTTGTTTACTGCGAAATACACTGGAACAGTCACATCGTTTGGAACTGAACGAGCGAGAAGTTTCGGTGGAGTCTGGCCGCGGCGAGACTTAAACACCGTGGGTTTTAGCTGACTGTATGTGTGTTGGTTTCGTTTTACAGAAAACGTGGCACATGCAGTGTGTAGTGTTTGTGGGCACTGGGTTGTGGGCACATTCACTACATTTAATGCACAATGACATGAGTCAATCTCATTTGTGCGTGCCCTGCACTGTGGCGGGCTGTGTTTGTGTGTAGAAATGAACACTGGGCTGTGGGCATTTTTATTACACTCATAACACCATCGGCTTTGGCCGGAATACCAGAAAATACACTGCTTATATGATTTTTCTGCGTCGCCGTGGAAACGGCATTTTTGTGCAGGCAAGCGGGCCATGGTACCGGCTTGTTTACTGCAAAATACACTGGAACAGTCACATTTTCTTGGAACTGAACGAGCGAAAAGTTTCGGTGCAAGTCTGGCCGCAGCGAGACTAAATTTTTATCTGCTGCGAGACCTGGGATCGAACACGGGTCTCCCGTGCGAAAGGCTTTGGGTTTCGCCACTGAGCCACAGGGGGAAATGACAAAAGCTTAAAACAGCTCGAGCAGATAAGAGAGCGTCATCACAGTTTGTGTGTGTTGGCGTTTGTTTGCAGGCGTGCGTGTTATACAACAGGCTCATTGCTGCAATATTGACATTTTCAGCCGCTCAAACTAAGAGGAGCTGAGAAATGTTTGAGAAATGGAGATTGGTCCGACCTCGGCGGGACTAAAAACACACTCTTTCCTCATTTCGCCGGTGACGCATGCCCACGGGGGGCGGGGGTGGGGTAGCTTTCTTATAACGTAAAGAAAGCTAGCCGCGGTTTTGAAGCTGGCCTTCTCTACAGATGCAGCTATCTCGTCGTCATAATGGCGGAAGCGGCGGCGCGCGGCGGCCGTTGTCCGTCAGCGAGCGACTCGAGTGAAGCTGGTGAAGCTGGCGGGCGAACCGGCGAGCTATCACGGGCTGGAGAAGGCTCGGGGCTGTTTCGTCGACCTCAATGGCGGAAGCGGCGGCAGACGGCGGCCGCTGTCCGTCGGTGAGGGACTCGAGCGATGCCGGCGAAGCTGGCGGGCGAACCGGCGAGCTTTGGCGGGCAGAAGAAGGCTCGAGGCCGCGCTGGGCACGGCGCTTTTTACGGCGCGGCGCTACAGCGGGTTGAAGTGCAGGCTCTGAGAATGATGCCAGGCGAGTCCTCAGAGTCACCATAGGCAATAGCTCACAGTGAGGGCATCCGCCGTCGACGAGAGCGAGAGCCGCGTGATCCTCACCCAGGCAGGAAACGCAGAATGGCGATCCTCTTCACTGAGTGTGGCTCGGCACGAGCCGCAGGATCTATGCATCTTGAAAAAGACGCAGCTCTTTTAGGAGAGAGAGAGACAGTGAAAAAATGTGTGTCGCAGCGGCGAACACACACACACACTTGCAATAAAAGGATATGACGCCGGAAAGCGTAGCAGGTACGGCGGCTAAAGGCGGCGATGCCAGCGACTTCAGACTCAAAGGCTCGTCCCGCTGTGTGCTTATCTCAGACGGCGCGGCTTCTCACTCCGGATCCAGCGATGCGTGATGCTTCGCTGAAGAGATGAAAATCAGTATACCAGCCTAATCGAGCCGTATTTACAAGGGCGGGACCACGCCCTTTCTGGCGGGACGTGACGAAATGGGCGCGAAGTGCCCCCATTGGGTATGTGTCACGCAGGGCCACTCTCGATAGGCTGCTGCTGTTGCCGCAGGGCAGCCAATAGGCACGCAAGCCGTCTTGCCTATGTCTGCATGCTGCTGCACAGCGTTTTGCATTAATTCAAAATGAAGGATAATTTTTGGCTTCAATATCTCGTGGAAAAGAGGTTTTCCCCATAGCGTAAGATATTACGCAGTACGAGAGATACTCTCGTAAGAGAACTAACTGCTATGTGAGCGTATGCTGGCAAAGAGCTCGCGCGTACTTTTTTTCCAAATAAAACCAAGTTTTTCATTGGTTTGGAAAGCCAGTGTAATAAATACTTGGAGCGGGCATGGGGAAATGTAACGGAGTAAAAAGTAAACTTTGTCTTTAATATTGTAGTGGAGTAAGAGTAAAAGTAGATGCAAATAAAATATACTCAAGTAAAGTACAGATCCCCGAAAAAAAAATACTTAAGTAAAGTAACGAAGTATTTTTACTGCGTTACTTACCACCACTGCCTGTTTCAAAGTGTATTTGACAATGGTTTTTCTCAAATAAAATTATGAAAATGCTCATTAGGCGTTCTCTCAGAGCAGCTCTGGAAATGTTCATGTATTCATATCTTCAAACTGTTTGTGAGACGCTGAAAACACCATGAACGTCACGAGTACTTGAGTATGTAGTAGACAAACGCAGCTCAGCAGAACAAATAGGGTTATATATTTACATGCAGTATTTTTGTGCTTAGCTTAAATATTCACAGACCATGTGGCGATTGGATTTATTGCACAGTTCTACTTTACATGTATTCATCCATCCATTATTTTGCATGTTTTACGTGACATCTGCATTATGTGAATTCCATTTTCATGACTGGATTCCGGGATTCCCTTTGCATCACGTAAATCGGGACATACCTTTATCTGCAGGTGGGATGGTGTCCTATACCCTCTTTTTGCAGCCACTTTGCGTCCACATTTTTTGTAAATTGGATATCCTCGAGGACAACCACGCTTTTTTTCTACTTTTCATACTGGCCATAATTCGCTTGGCGCTTCGCTTTCAGCTTCAGCTGGTCCTGCGTCACCTTTTTTGCGCGTTTGTTCTCCCGCCCTTCAATCAATTCAGTAGTTTCGGGAGTGTGTGATTTTTTTTTCCCCCTTGTATTATTTTTTACTCAGTAACGGATATGATTTCAAATGTTGCGAAGTACAATACTTCAAAGAAAACGTACTTAAGTAAAAGTAAAAGTACAGATTTTAAAAACTACTTTAAAAAGTAGAAGTACACAAAAAAACTACTCAATTACGTAACGCGAGTAAATGTAATTCGTTACTTTCCACCTCTGCTTGTCAGGCACCACTGCCTTGTTGACCTGGCGAAGGTCGACGCAGACTCTCAGTCCACCTGACTTCTTCCTGGCGATGACGAGGTTGGACACCCACGGAGAGGCATCAATGGGTTTTATGATGCCATCAGCCTGCAGGCGTTGGAGCTCCTGTGTAACGCCGTCCCGCAGAGCAAGTGGAACACGCCGAAGGGGCTGGACCACGGGAGGCACGCTGTGGTCCAGGAGTGGTTTGTGTGTGAATGAGGTGAGACACCCAAGGCCATTGAACAGTTCAGGCCGGCTTTGTTGCCAAGGGGAACCCACTTGTAGTATTCGTGTTCCATTTTTGTCCTGTAGGGTAAAACCAAGGCTGAGAAAGAGGTCAAGGCCCATGATGTTCTTACCGTGGCGTGTAATGTGGAATGGGAAGCGGTCCACAGTTGTAGAGGTGTAGCGAACTGGGAGGTAAAGTTGGCCAACAACATCGATTTTGCTGCGGCCGTAGCCACAGAGAGCAGTGGATGGGGGCTGCATCTGTCTGTTTGGCAAGAGTAGGTTACAGGTGTCAACATTCAGCAGTGACACCTTGGCCCCAGTGTCGAAGAGAAGAGGGACACAGCGGCCATCCATGTAAACAGGGCACTTGGAGAAGGCCCCTAGGTGGGGGCCTATGGTGCGCACTGGCACCACCGGGTCATGTGACTGTTCAGTGTAGCCAGCCGGAGCAGACCGGCACCATTTAGCAAAGTGGTTAGGTTTCTGACAACGTCTGCATGTTTGGCCCCTAGCAGGGCAGTCCTGAGCCCTTGTGGCATGACGGGTGGAGCCACAATTTCCACAGCGTCTCTGCTGGCGTGTTTGCTGGGGCTGCGCGACCTGTATAGCAGTAGGGTCAGTCAGGTTGTCTGAGCTTGATAGCTGTTGCACTGGCTGTTCATTAACGGCCGTATGAGACTTACTTTCCGCTATTTTAGCAGCACATTGAGTTGCCGCCTCGACTTGTAAGGCGAGTGTCAATGCATCCTCAAGTGACAGTGTTGCATCTTTGAGTAACAACTCCTCCTGGACTCTGGGATTAGACGTTTTTTCAATGAGCTGGTCTCGAATAAGTTCATCCCTCATGACGCCGAAATTACAGCGCTGTGCTAAGGCTTTTAAATCTGCCACACACTGCCTAGCAGACTCACCAGGGCGCTGACATCTTTGTCTGAACTCCAGCCGCTGAAAGAGGATGTTCTGTGATTTCACAAAATGTCCAGTCAAAGCCGTAATTACAGCATTGTAAGTGTCCAGAGTACCATTGAGGGTGTCGAAAATCCTGTTCCCCTCCGCTCCCAGCAAGTGCAGTAGGATAGCGCGCTTCCTCGCGCTACTGGCATTATCCAATCAAATGGCTAAAAGGTACAGTTCAAAAGACGTTCTCCACTGATTCCAAGGAACGACAGGTTCGCCAGGGAGGGGCAAAAAGTAGTCCGGAGGTGGCAGAGAAAATACCGGGGCATCAGCCATCCTCGTCGCCAATGTTATGCTGGTAAAAAATAACAACTAGTTTCACTTTCAATGCATCGACTCACTCGTTTTTTTCCGGAACTCACAGCAACAGCGCACACCTACGGTGGCCTCACAGTGTCAGAATGTGCAACGTAAAACAGGCATCCTGAATAAGAGAACTATAACTGTATATATGTTTACTGTATGTATTACGTGAACACAACACACTATTCGGGTTTCTGAAACATTAGGAATAACCCGTTTAAATGCGTGAGCAGAGAGAGTTACTCCTGTATACATGGAATTGCAATATCCCGATGTAAATGGCGACGCACGGTTAGCGTTTGGACGTACGGAAACCTTAAAGTCGGCATGAAACGGAAGTTGAGATTGTCATTTTTTCCTTGTTGTGATGTATATCCGAGTGAAACGGCTTCTGAAATTAGAAAAAAATGTAGGGCGGGGCTTGATTTCGTCCTTCGGGAATTGATTGGATCGTTGGAGGTTGGGCGTTGCAAACAAAATGGAGATAGATTTGAATGCCAGTTTACATTCAGTTGTGGAGGATTTCTCTCCACCGAACTCCCCACCGTTACCCTCCCATGAAGGATTTTTTATTGAGGAGCCCGGCGACGAGAACGAGGACGAGCAGCTAAATTTTCAGGCAGGAATCAGCCCATATTTATACGAGCCTCCCGCGAACCAAGATGAGTCAAGTCAAGTCATCAGTCAAGTTCACCCTCGAGAGCATCTCGATGTGTCCGAATGGTAGGCTATCTATCTTATCTAAATCTAGTTGCTGGCTGCGATGACTGACAGGTTCTCTGAGAGGCGGTGCACCGATAGCCGCACCCTCATCGGCTCAGGCCGCACCCTTTCGCCATGCCTCGTGACCGAAAGAGAAGAGAGGTCGTTTCGAGGGGGGAGGGAAGGGTAATGTATTTGATTAAAGATTATAAGGGTACATGAATTTTAAAAAAATAATGAAGTGCACAGATAAATCATTTATAATAAACACTACATTACATATAAAAAGAAGATTTGTCAAATTTGATTTCATGCCGACTTTAAAGGTGCCTTATGTCAAAAAATCAATTCATACTCCACATATTCCATACCAGATGGGGGCAGTATACCTCCAGAAAGTTGGCCTACTCTAGTCTGTTTTTTAGTTTCAGGTTGTTAATCTTCTAAAACCGTCAAATAGTCCGCTTTGTCCCGCCAAAGCCTATTTTGATTGGTGAGGGATGTAGAATAGAATGACTGCTGCCGCTGCGCTTGACAGGGCGCATTACGAGCATAGAGAGAGAGAGAGAGAGAGCTCGGCCGCGCGCGCGCACTCTCACGTCTACAAACAACACGAGCGCGGTCCTGCTCTCTCTCCCTCGCGCATATTAATCAAATCAATTGACACTATAGTAAGACCGCAGTTTCACGTGGAGCATTTGGAGATTTTCAGAGATTAAAGAGATACAAGCCGTGCGAGTTATTCGTGTGTTGCAGTTTGGCTGGTGGTTATGTATGTTGCCCGCATACCGCCTCCCATGGCCGAAACTGGTATTAGACACCGGCCGGGCCGGGGTAGTAATTTAGCATGCTAATTCAGGTTTATATCTCGGCAGCACTATAACCTGTCATTTTTTAATGACATCATTGCACTTATTTCTTCTCATTCTTTTGATACGTGTAGCTCATTTTTGGGATATTTTTACCTCAATTTTTACATATGGCACCTTTAAGACGCAATATGCCTCATTTCCGATTCTTCTTCCTGTATCCAAAGACAACTACAACAGCAGCAGCACGCGGATAATGAATGGTTCGGGGCAGATAGCGTTCGCCTTTGTTTGCGCTTTGGTGCTGGTACTGATATCGCTCCAAAAGTATGCTGTGCTTCGTCTCGCCATGTTTACTTCCGGTATACTGCACGCGGGTTTTTGTATGTGCCGAGAAGTTCCTCTACTCAAAAGACCAATGCTGCGTCCCAATTCGCCTAATTATACTACGCCCTAAAAGTATGTACTCTTTTTGTGAAGAAAAAGTACATACTTTTGAGTGTGTAGCAAAATAGTAGGCAAGCTTTGGGACATACTACGTCGTCATCTTTAACGGACAGCTCTATCGCGTGCATCCTGTCACCGTAAACTGCCCTGTCAATCATCTCGTCACAGTTAAAATCCTCCATTCAATCTAATATAAGTTCTTACCGTTTCGGAGAGAAATGTTGTTGCACGTTCACCTGCCAGTCGCGGGTCTTTCATGCGGAGACTCTCCTCATGTGTTTGCAATTTGAATGTAATGATGCATTTAAAAGTTAATGGCTAAACGTATCAAGTTCACAATGCTGCTGCAGATGCAATAAAATGTAGACAACATTGAATAAATACATTTTTGTCAGGTTAGATACTGATAACTAATCACTCAAACCCCTTTACTAAACCTCTACATAACCGCCGGACTCGCGCCTCCTCCATGTCTGTAGTTTTTTTTTTTTTTTTTTTACACTTTTCACTCGTGTTTGTAGTTCTAACCGAATCCTCGTCCAACGCGCGATGGGTTGTGGGCAATATCAGCCGTTAGAGTGTGCATCGATCTGCACTTCGGATTCTGACCGGATATAGTAGACCATCCGGGTCTCTTTGGAACACTCATTTCAACATACTACCATTTGGGACGTACTAATTCTATTTTCGAATACTATTACACTACTAGGACGGATAGTATGCGAATTGGGACGCAGCACAAGATTCCTTGTGAATAGAACATGCGCAGAACACAAATCACTATTGGGATATGCCGATACGCGTTTACATGACCAAAAATTTGGGTTAAAAAAGGGGTACCCCAGGGATCATATCCGGGTTTTTAAAATCCGGGATATGAGCATATTCGGGTTTTTACATGGCCGTGCGCGACCGGGTTATTGCTAATATTCCGGTTTTGAACGGGTTATTGGCTGCATGTAAACGTAGTCAATGGCTCAAGCCCTCCGCTACTAGGTCTAAAATTACGTTTTGGTATTAGCAACGGAAATGCCTTGAAATACATCATCTGAACAATATTTTGAGGTGTGATAACCTTAGGATAAGCGGAATTGACTCCGGGCCATTGAATTATTGAAAGATAATGCACACACCCGAAGTGCAACTGCATCACCACCTCGGGTGTGCATTATTTTTCGGCCCATCGTCAATTATTCCTTATATAGAATGCGATGTATAATGCTATTGGTTTGTCCCATTGCATAATGCATTAAAGGGATAGTTCACCCAAAAATGAAAATTCAGTCAGTATTTACTCACCCTCATGTTGTTCCAACCCCGTAAGACCTTCGTTCATCTTCGGAACACGAATTAAGATATTTTTGATGAAATCTGAGAGCTGGATCACTCCTCCATAGGCTTTTTGAGGGATTGAACTTGCAGGCCCCAAAAAGTTATTACAGACATCGTTAAAATAGTCCAAGTGACTACAGTGGCTCAATCTTAAGTTTATCAAACGACGAGAATACTTTTTGTGCGCAAAAAAACAAAAATAACGACTTTATTTCAACTATTCATTTCCCTCTCTGTGGGCCTCGAGTCAGTTCACTAGTGATATAGCGTAAGCTTCTGTTGTTGTACGTCACACGCATCACACACATGACCAGCGTCGGCCAATAGTGAGCCTACGTGTGACGTAGCTCTACGCTATTACACTAAGTTAACTGACTAGAGGCCAACAGAGAAGGAAATGAATAGTTGAAATAAAGTCGTTATTTTTGTTTGTTTTTGCGCACAAAAAGTATTCTCATCGTTTGATAAACTTAAGATTGAGCCACTGTAGTCACTTGGACTATTTTAACGATGTCTGTAATAACTTTTCGGGGCCTGCAAGTTCAATCCCTCAAGAAGCCTATGGAGGGTAATGGAGGAGTGATCCAGCTCTCAGATTTCATCAAAAATATCTTAATTCGTGTTCCGAAGATGAACGAAGGTCTTACGGGGTTGGAACAACATGAGGGTGAGTAAATACTGACCGAATTTTCATTTTTGGGTGAACTATCCCTTTAAGTACTCATTGGTGTGAATGTGTGTGTAGGCTAGGCTATATTTGACCTTAAGCTTTGACCTGGTAGTGGCGCGTTATGCTGAATGACCACAGGGTGGCAGCAAATCCCCTTCAGTGAGCCGAGCGAGAGTGCTGTGTCATGCCAAGCAAGTTAGATTGCGCTCTTAGTCTATGGTGCTTCAGGGATGGATTTTTTTTAATAGAGATTTCCCCCTAGTAAAACCTTTCTATTTTAAAACAAGAATGAGCATTGTAGTTTTTAAAACATTTATATCAGCTGGAGAGAGTAATTTCAGTAGGCCAGGCTACTGAAGCCAAAGGTGACTAGGTTAAAAAGCTCAGTCTGGCCTGGGGTCTTATTCCATTTCACAGTCATCAATAATGATGGACAGTTTGAAAGTATGTGAAGCTAAATTGATTAATTTCTAACTTATCCTATTTGTGTCCATGCTGTGATGTATATTAAGATGTATTTGAAAAGGCTTTGGGTTTGGATGTGCCTATAGGCAATAAAGTGTTCAATGAACTCCCAGTTGATTAACCGAGAATGCAGGCTCTGCTCAATTCAACTTGTTAACTGGTTTGTTCACATGTTTGTTGTTACCTAAACAGACAAATGCCAACAAATAGTAATTCATACATCTGGCAGGTTCAATGGAGTAAAAAAAGACAATCAGATGTCTTGAACATATTAATAACACCCTTGTGGACTTGTTGGAGAAAGAAATTGTCTGTTTTTCTCTCACATTAGGGTCACTGTCTTTAATAGATTGATTACACATATCAAAATATAATTTGTGATTAATTTATTAAAAACCAAAATTTTATTTAAAATATTTTAATATATTTATTATAAAATGAATTCAAAACAGATGAATCTCATGAACATGTCCAATAAACAAACATAGGTACAGTATATAAATTGTCCTCCCCCATAGTAAAATTTAATAAGATACAAATATATATTTCTTATTACGTTTTACTATAGGAGGACAATATATATATATATATATATATATATATATATATATATATTCAATATCGATTAATAGCGATTAATTGCATCTAATATAAAAGTTTGTAACTATATAATAGATACAGTACGACTAAAATTAATTATCTTTTTATTATATTTTATTTCAGTCATATTTATATATACATCATGTTTGCTGGATTGATATGTTATCTTAATGTAGGCTGATTAAATTAATTTTATTGTTTAATTTTTCATTGAGAAATACTGTAAATAATCGATTGAGAATCCAATTTGAATAATCATTGGGAATAATTTACAGAAATCACATCCAGATGTATAACAGTAAAGGAAGATGTTAATAAAAGATGTGAACAAATTTTAATGGTCCAAAAATAGGGATCATTTTCTTTATGCAAAATATGAGAGCTTAATAAACGTAATATATGACCTGGCTTAGTTTCAGCCAACCACCTTATATCAGAGTAACACATCACATATGTCCCTGCGAATAATTTGAACTCTGAATTCAATTTGTTGTCAAGACTGTACAGCTGAAAAACTGATGTTTACCACTCTGAAGAATGAGATGAAATAGAGTGCCTTGCTCCTCTGTCTTTGCAGTGTGTCCTTCCCTGCTCCTCATGACAGTCACAAGGTCTTCCATTGGCCGGCCCTCCTGCTCAGCGTTGCTGTATAGCATTCATCTGTTTATTTCTGTTTTCAGAGCAAATGCACTCTTTCAATAATCTAGTCACATTTGTCACATGTTGTGGCATAAACCAGTATACTACAGTCTCAAGGGGGAAAACTGTCTCCTGAGTGACAAGCACATAATTTCCCCCTGCCATTCTGGTAAGAAAATCATGAAATATATGTGAGTACATCCATGTCGTGTATCCTCCTTTTCAATTTTTTCATCTGCTTTAGGCTACATTTGAAATTCAAGGCTACGCCCAGTGAAACTCCAGGGCCTGAGCAAGATCGGCACTTCCCACACGCCTCATAAACAATGGTGAGACATCTGATTATTATTATTATTTTTCCCAGCAAAGAAAATGTTCAGCAGAATACAGAAATATAAATGTCTGTCTTTTAAAGCAACCTGTCCACTCCTGAGAGTAACAGGTTCATTTTCAAAATACACCCCAAGGTTTCACAGCTGTAAGATATTCATGAAAACATTTATAAAAACAAATATTTTACAAATTAGTGTTCATCCTGAAGGTCTATCCATATGCCATCTACTAGGGCTAGGCTATGAGTTCAACAAGTAGCGTGTGAATCAGATTCCTTGAGAGCGCGCCAAGTTGGTTTGTGTGCACGCGCTACTGCACTCATGCGTGCTGGCGACCAAACCAATAACATTTTCACAAAAGGCTGATGTTTATATGGATTTACATATCTCAGTAAATAACGAAAACCTTCAGTGGTCTTTAATCAAAACGTGTTTCATAAAATACAGTGTTGCAAGAAAAGCGTAAATGAGATTGTGGCGAATTTTGCCATGTTTTGCCGATAGCCGACGAGTTTGCAACACTGATATTAATTATGAAAGGTACTTACTTTGTGGTTTATTTGTTTTGGAATGTTTTTTAAATCCACTTGGGACTGGTGATAAAATATAATTTTATTTATTTAAACTTTTTTTTTTTTTTTATATGACAGACTTTCTCCAAAGGATGGAGCTGAAGGTCAGTTTGAAACCATACTGTATGCTAAATTCAGTCTTAATCAATGTAGATTTGTAAATATTTATATTTTGAGTCTGACAGTGTGAATACATAAGGAGTTGTACAGTTAGTGACAAGGAAAAACACATTTTGTGATAAAATGGAGGAGGTGGCACCCACACATGATTGAATAGCTCAGAACAACTTGAACATATTAATTCAAAATGCTTCCTTGGTACATAAACTTTTATTTTGTCAGTTCTTTATGCTGTTTTGTCCCGGTACAACAATGATAAACAATGGGCCGTGTTTGTAATGGCAACAATAAGCGGTCATCCAGGGTTTGGCCTCTAATTGTGCCATTATGCGAGACCATTCCAGCCTCTCATCTTCAGTTCCGTCCATCTCTCACTCTCACAGTTCATTTTACTACTCAGACAAACTCTCTGCAAACATAAATCAATTGAAGAATAATTTAATTGCACATTTAATTAGCATGTTGATTGCCGTGGTGCAATGCACCATAAATAAAAGCAGCGTTGAGCTTCTATTGTTGCTGGACTGATTGAGAAGACATTTCCTGATGACCAGGGACAGTCACGCAGGAAGAAACAATTTCCTCATGGATTACATGCAATGCATCAGCCTGCAGCATATGTCATTGAATTAGAGTGATAGCACTCAATACAATGATTTATCATGGAGGCAATATATGGCCACTCACTACAGTCATCTTAGCTGCCCCAGGTTATTGCAACATCTAATGAGGCTGATAATGTTGTTAATGCCGTGAAAACATGCATATAGAAAAGAGGGATGCATATCGCTGACCATTTTGGTATTTTCTTGCATTAGCGGTCAGTGCTGGCAGCAAATAATTCCATGGATTATTTTGTCCTACTATATCTATTCTGTTTTAACAGAATTAGATGCTGTTATTGTGAAGTACAGGCAAAAAGTTCGAATTTATATACATGGATATATATCAATGAATATAGTGAATTTCACCCACAAAAGAAAACAAAAAAATCAAATAAATTTAGTAAATTAAGTAATAATTAAGCATGTGTCCGGAACCTTTGATTTTTTTTTCTTATTAGTGTTAATGTCATTACTATGGCTTGTTTTTTTTTCATCATGTTACTGTAAAAAAATATAGATATATACAGTGAGGAAAATAAGTATTTGAACACCCTGCTATTTTGCAAGTTCTCCCACTTGGAAATCATGGAGGGGTCTGAAATTGTCATCGTAGGTGCATGTCCACTGTGAGAGAAAAAAAAATCCAGAAATCACAATATATGATTTTTTAACTATTTATTTGTATGATACAGCTGCAAATAAGTATTTGAACACCTGTCTATCAGCTAGAATTCTGACCCTCAAAGACCTGTTAGTCTGCCTTTAAAATGTCCACCTCCACTCCATTTATTATCCTAAATTAGATGCACCTGCTTGAGGTCGTTAGCTGCATAAAGACACCTGTCCACCCCATACAATCAGTAAGAATCCAACTACTAACATGGCCAAGACCAAAGAGCTGTCCAAAGACACTAGAGACAAAATTGTACACCTCCACAAGGCTGGAAAGGGCTACAGGGAAATTGCCAAGCAGCTTGGTGAAAAAAGGTCCACTGTTGGAGCAAACATTAGAAAATGGAAGAAGCTAAACATGACTTCAATCTCCCTCGGACTGGGGCTCCATGCAAGATCTCACCTCGTGGGGTCTAAATGATCCTAAGAAAGGTGAGAAATCAGCCCAGAACTACATGGGAGGAGCTGGTCAATGACCTGAAAAGAGCTGGGACCACCGTTTCCAAGGTTACTGTTGGTAATACACTAAGATGTCATGGTTTGAAATCATGCATGGCACGGAAGGTTCCCCTGCTTAAACCAGCACATGTCAAGTCCCGTCTTAAGTTTGCCAATGACCATTTGGATGATCCAGAGGAGCAGTGGCGTCATGCCCATTCAAAGTGAGGGGGCACGTGCCCCCTCAGATTTTTCCTCCCTGATATTTTTTTTGTCACAACTTTATTCCTATTATGCTCCATAATTACCAGAGCCTATAACGACTCAAATGTATTCTTCTGGATGTGTAATAAATCGGTCAGCATCAGCCCGCCCCTTTTTCCTAATATGGTATCAAATCTAGAGCGCTACGCGCGTAGTCTAGAATCTTTGCTGTGTATGTTCAAGCAACTCACTCGTCTCGCACGTTGAGCTGGCCATGTCTTGAAGTGGGCAAAGCAACAAATCGGCATTGAATTAGTTATCGGATGATATTAAAAGGTAGTGGGATTATTTGTGGTTGACCTTGAAATTTTAACTTGATCAAAAAGTTATGGATTTGATATTAGCTGCGAATTCAGAGCATAACTTTAGTTGTGTCAGTGTAACGCTATCGATAGCTAGCCTAATCTAACCGTAAACTAGTTGGCTAACGTTACTGCCTGCCATACAAAGCCAATAAGCCATAGTAACGTTATCTGATCGGTTTTTAAACATCTGTTCTTTTTTGTCTTGTGTCAAAGTCTCCAGCTGGTTCAATTGTTTTCAGTTTCATAGAAACGAGGGTGTTAAATGTGTTGTAGGCTAACTGCAAAATCCAACCTAACGTTATCAAGGCATCGACTTGATGTTTCTCCCATAGACTGTTATTCACGGTTCTTCACGGATCAGGCAGCTAATTCAAATGCAGTGAAAAAAGATAGGCTACCCGTTCGAAAGCTACAGCATAGTTGTTATACAGATCGCTATGACCGTGATGTAGGCTTAGAGACAGTGTAACTACAGTATTTCAATGATTTTACTAAAGTAATGTTACATATTACATTTGATTTGATTACTTTTTTACATTTAATAATATTTCTGTCAAATATTAACCATTTTCAAATAAATGGGGTAGTGTTAACCTTATTCAGCACTGAAATCTGTCAAACTTCTTTCAAAGTCCTTCATCGCATATTAATATTAAAATAACTTAATTTCAGAGCACCACAAAGTCAGACCTCAGCATTTTTATGTACCTTTAATTTAAGATCGTTCTTAGGTCACATACCAATTTAAAATCATAACATAAAAACTGCAATGGTACTGTCTTTAAAATCATGTGTAGTAGGCCTAAGTGTACAGTAAGTGTGTGTGTAAACATGCTTTAATGAAGTAGACTTCAAAAGCTTCTGAATTTGAGCTTACAGTTCTTTCATCAACCTGTCTTTTACATAAACTTACAAAATAGATACTTTAGCTTAGTCCTCAGATAGAGGAGGGTTGCTGCTGGCTCCGTTAAGGTATTTTTGTCCCTCCCAAACTGCATTGAAATGGTATGTTTAGCAGCCAGAATTGAAAATTTTTCAGGGGGAGAAACCCCCTGACCCCTCCTAACATGATCCATATCACCCGTCAGAAAACAATTGCAACGTCTCAGATTGTGCCCCCCCCAGAATTTTGGCTTGCATGACGCCTCTGCAGAGGAGTCATGGGAGAAAGTCATGTGGTCAGATGAGACCAAAATAGAACTTTTTGGTCATAATTCCATTTGCCGTGTTTGGAGGAAGAAGAATGATGAGTACCATCCCAAGAACACCATCCCTACTGTGAAGCATGGGGGTGGTAGCATCATGCTTTGGGGGTGTTTTTCTGCACATGGGACAGGGCGACTGCACTGTATTAAGGAGAGGATGACCGGGGCCATGTATTGAGAGATTTTGGGGAACAACCTCCTTCCCTTAGTTAGAGCATTGAAGATGGGTCGAGGCTGGGTCTTCCAACATGACAATGACCCGAAGCACACAGCCAGGATAACCAAGGAGTGGCTCTGTAAGAAGCATATCAAGGTTCTGGCGTGGCCTAGCCAGTCTCCAGACCTAAACCCAATCGAGAATCTTTGGAGGGAGCTCAAACTCCGTGTTTCTCAGCGACAGCCCAGAAACCTGACTGATCTAGAGAAGATCTGTGTGGAGGAGTGGGCCAAAATCCCTCCTGCAGTGTGTGCAAACCTGGTGGAAAAACTACAGGAAACGTTTGACCTCTGTAATTGCAACAAAGGCAACTGTACCAAATATTAACATTGATTTTCTCAGGTGTTCAAATACTTATTTGCAAATGTATCAAACAAATAAAAGTAAAAAAATCGTACATTGTGATTTCTGGATTTTTTTTTTAGATTATGTCTCTCACAGTGGACATGCACCTACGATGACAATTTCAGACCCCTCCATGATTTCTAAGTGGGAGAACTTGCAAAA
This sequence comes from Gila orcuttii, assembly GCA_026230005.1. Taxonomy (NCBI): domain Eukaryota; kingdom Metazoa; phylum Chordata; class Actinopteri; order Cypriniformes; family Leuciscidae; genus Gila; species Gila orcuttii. Next base: position 15,391,835 of record JAPDVR010000024.1, on the reverse strand, counting down.
TAGCAGGGTGTTCAAATACTTATTTTCCTCACTGTATATATACTGTAGCGTACTATTATATTTATACGGACCTCTAAAAGGGACATTGTGATGGAAAAAAATATGAGATGGGATGGAAAATTAAACATCAATGCTTTTGCATTCTCTCGCAAATGTTTTGCGTTCCCCAGAGAAATGGCAAAGTTTCTTGGGGGGAACGCAATAGTAGTTTTTGAGAAGGAAACGCAACGTTTCTCAGGTAACAAGTTTTGTGAGGGAATGCAAAATCATTTAAATATTTTTTCCTCCCATCTCATATTTTTTTCCAGCACCATGTCTCTTTACGTGAGTAGATTTATGTAAATACATTAGAATTTAAAATCTTTTTTATTTTTGCATTACAGTAGTATAAATTCTGATAGGTGTTTTAAATTGTCTTAATAAATGTCAAATTTATTGTCATCAATAATAATGTCACATTGCAAAAAGTCCAGATGGTTCCAAAAAAATACTTTTCTTTATTATTATAATTATTATTTATTTATTTTTGGGTGAAATATGACCAAGGCATTTTTTTGTGGTTGGTTAATGCCTGTTTAAAAGTTTGTATAAATATAAATGTAAAATATTAGTATTACACAGAACTGTTAGATTGCATTGTAGAAAATATTATATGTGTCAAATACAAGCAATTATGTGTAAGTTTGATGAGAAAGAGTTACTGAAGCCTCACACACCCCAACACAAGAAACAAACCTACAGCACAAACAACATTTGCATAATTGTTTTTATTCACTATTATTGTTCTTTTATACTTTATTATTTGTTTCTTTTTTCTTTTTTGGTGGACATCCTGTAAAATCAATCCTGAAGCCCTTATTTGGGTTTGTTGTACATCTTCATAGCAGAACAGGAGGAGGACTGGAGCGGGTGCTGGACCCCTTTAATATGTCAATCAGCCCTACATCTTAAAAAGGATTTCTTTTTTTTTTTCTTTTTCTTTTTTTCATTGTCTCACAAAGTGTACCTCACATAGTATTTACACATACAGTGGACCACGTCCACTCAAAATGACCCCAGGATAAAAAGATTCTGCTCTTTTATAGATATTCTTTTTCTTTCTCTTCCTTTTTCTGTTGCACACAACATTTGAGGAGTAAATCCTCTTTTAATGTTTTCGTGCTGAGTTTAGGTTGCGCTGGACATAAAATTACTCTTTCTGCACATAAAACTCTCTTCAATAAATACCTCTCAGGAAACAACTGTACAATTGTATACAGTGTTTGACTTTGATATATTTTTGGAGCATGTTAGTAAAACTGAAAGCAAATCAAACTATAATTTATCAAAATCCCAAAGTAACAAAATCATGCATATTTAACATATATATATATATATATATATATACATATACATATATATAATTTTCTGTCCATAGAAACTGAAAAAGTAACATGATTGGCGGGCCTTTTTTTATTTACATTAATATTGGCACTGTTTATTTTTCTTTGAATCTGGAATAATCCTTATGAAACATGTCAATGCTCACGTCAGTGTAACACTCTCATGGAAAGAAGGATGCTTGCTCTAAAAACTCTGGATTACATCCTATTTTAGGCTAAAAGAAAACAGAATAAATAGAAACAAGAAAATGGATTGCTTCCTAGGGGTCAGACAGCCAAAAATAAACTACAGTGTGAGTGTGAGTAAAAAAGCTATTTGACTCCATATTCAGACAGCGGCAGATTTCACCTTTGAAGGAAAACCAAATGACATGTTTTTTTGTTTTTTTTCTTCTTTCTCTCAGGATACTTTTAACCTCTCATATATAATTATACTTTCAAAAAAACGTTTCTCCCCAAGAGCAGCATTACTTAAATCAGGCAAATCAAATACCTTAAAAAGAAAGACAAAATTTAAAGGAATGGTTCACCTTTAAATAAAATTATGTTCGTGTACTCACCGATATGTCACTTCAAATCTATATGACTTCATATCTTCTGTGGAATTCAAATAGAGATATTTAGCAGAATGTTCATGCCGCTCTTTTCCACACAATGACAATGAATGGTGACCAGTGGCCATTAAGTGCCAAAAAATGCCAAAAAGTACTATAAAAGCAGTCCATATAATCTGTATTCCAAGTTTTATGAAGTCATGCAATAGATTTGTGTGAGGAAAACGCTGAAATGTAAGTCGTTAATCACTGATAATCTTCTCCACTGCAGCCCTCAAATCTTATTCATGGTCACGTATATTCAAATATGGCACATCAAGATGTGTCATGACAGGTTTGACTTTTTACACCAATACACCAAATTTGAGTATGTGCATATAGCTTTTATATTATATTTAATATTGAAAGTGTTCCTTTTCAAAGCCATAGAAATTACAATATTCCCTTGGTGGGCAATAAAATGGGCCACAAATGTTATTTGTGTTGAAAGAGGAACCTGAGGGACAACTAGAGACAATATAGAAACCACCAAGAAACCATTAACGATTCCCAAAATACCCTAACAACCAAATAGCAACACCTCGGCAACCACCTAGAATGAGGCAAATTTTTGCACAAGCAAACACTCACCTATTCCTCAAATGACATAAAAAATTGTGAATCATTCTTTTCTTCTCTTGTGAAAACAAAGTGCACTTAATTGTATTGAATGTACACTTGTAGTGTACTTCAAATCTTAACTGTATATATATTTTTTTTAAAAACTACTTGCAGATAATATAATTTTAATGAAATAAAAGGTCACTTAAGTGCACTTTTGCTTGAAGAGAGTTCACTTTCATGACTAGGCTGCTTAACACACTTAAGTACACTTTTAAAAAGTGCACTTTGTAACAATGTCAAATTTAAAGTTTTACTTTAAAGTATATTTTAAATCATTGTGTTTTATTAATCTTTTATCTTATACTTATATTTTGATGCTGACTTTAATACTAAACCACATCTAATGCACTTTATTTGAACTGTAATGCGAGTGTGTATCTAAACCAGTTGTGATGCACCAAATTTGAATATGGTCATATTCTTTAATAATAAGCACACAAGTCATAAGTTATGGTACTTTTATGGTTTCACCATTCACTGTCATGTATGGAAAAGAGGAGCATGAACATTCTGCTAAACATGTGCATAGAAGAAAGTAGTAAGTCATACAGGTTGGAAATGATAAGAGTAAGTGATGACTTTTTGTCTTTTTTTGGGTGAACTATCCCTTTCATGTATGGTATCTTTCTTCCTGCTGAAAGAGAGGAGCAGGTATATCTTTTTCCAGTGTTTCCATGTTAAACATGTGCTTGACAACTGATCCCAAAGTCCGTTGTGTGTGAACAAACGTAACGATGCATGTGTGTGTGTGTGTGTCTACATAGTCATACAGTATGTTCAGTGCAAACACATTTATACCAACCTTGTTAAATCCTTCTTGACCTTTACGTTTTTGACATTGATAAATCTAGCAGGATGGCAGCATGTAGCCCTTTCCTCTGGGCCTCATCTGAGTTTCCAGTTTCAACAAGCGTATTTGAGAGCGCCCGGTTCTATCGACAGGTGAGCCTCATCGTTCACCAAAGGGTTTTACTTTTGCCGCGCCTGTCGCCCCTCTCCCCCGTCCCCCCATCCTAGCACAATCCAATGTACTTGAGATTGTTTTGGATGATCACGTCCGTCACCGCGTCAAACACAAACTGGATGTTGCTGGTGTCAGTGGCGCAAGTGAAGTGCGAGTAGATTTCCTTGGTTTCCTTGTTGCGGTTGAGGTCCTCGAACTGCCTTTGCACGTACACGGCCGCCTCCTCGTAGGTGTTCTGACCCTTGTAGTCCGCGAAGCAGACCGTCAGCGGAATACGCTTGATCTTCTCGGCCAGCAGGTCCTTCTTGTTGAGGAAGAGGATGAGCGAGGTATTGGTGAACCAGTTGTTGTTGCAGATGGAATCGAACAAACGCAGGCTCTCCGCCATACGGCTCTGTTGGGAAACCGAAGACAAGAAATGGTTAGTTGAAGCGCTAACAAAAGGATCTGGCTCCCTTGTAGGGGAAAACCTCTGAAGTTGATGAAATCAGTGGCCTTTAAACTTGAAGAGAGCAAACAGAGTAACATATTAAGTTCCCAGAGACACTCTAGATCTAGACGAAGGGCTGAATATCAAAAGAGATGACCCAATGTTAGGACAACAAATCACTATTGCGGGGCCATTTATTGTGGCAACAGGGGACAGATGATGTGGTTTAACTCCCACTAACTCGCTTTTTACTTTGCATACTTAGGGATTTGAACATGCCTCTAACCTGAAGTATTATCTAGCACTGTTTGTGCTATACAGACATGAAGGATACCTCAAATTGTGTGGCTTGTTAAGGGAAAGTGTGCTATTACTTTTCTAAGCCAAAATGGGTCAAAAATAGTGCATTGAAAGAGAAACCTGGGGAACAATAATCTCATATATACTCTTTTTCCAAAACACCCCAGAAACCAACAACATTTCTGCAGATGACATAATGTAGTTATACCTTGGTCACACTTCAGATTAGGGTCCAATTTCCACTATTAAATAACTATTAACTACGACTTTTGCCTCACTAAACTTCTAATTTCTGCTTATTAATAGTTAGTAAGGTAGTTGTTAAGTTTAGGTATTGGGTAGAACTAAGGGATGTGGAATAAGGTCATGCTGAATGAGGCATTAATATGTGCTTTATAAGTACAAATAAACAGCCAATATCCTAGTAATATGCATTCAATTAAGAAACTAGTTAATAGTGAGAATTCGACCCTAAAGTGTTACCGTTACATTTACAAGTTCATTCATGAATCATTCTCATTCATTGTCTTCTTGTCTTCTCTTGTAAAAAAAATTTAAAAGTAGTGTGCAATTGTAATGTATTTCAAATCTTCAACATAATATAGGGTTGAAAAACTAGTTGCAGATAAAATAATAATAATGAAATAGAAGTCCACTAAACTGTACTTTAAGAGAGCACACATTCATGACTGTTTCTTGACACTCAAGTACGCTTTTAAAAAGGGAAATTAACATGCAAATATGTGTTTGAAAACATACTCAGTTTGCACTTAAGTATATTATTTTAAAGTATATTAATTCCATATAGAATTTATATGTTAAAGTGCATTTTTACAACGTTATTTTTTTCCATTCTAACATACATAGTATTATTTGAATGCTGACCCATATCCTTATCTGAAACATGATTAGGTAACAAGAGAACCAAACTTTCTGAGTACTGAGTATGGCTCAATCTTCGGTCAATATTTAGTTAGATAAAACAGGGCCATAACAGGACTTATTGAAAATAATTGTCGCTTTCTGCAAAGATGGAGTGTTCCAATAAGCTTCTAAACATTAAATACAAAATTAAGATTTAAACCAGCGCAACACAAAATCCCTAAGAGAAACAACAAGCAAAAGCAGCTCACAGAATCATGTTGATTTCAGCAGGCATCATATGGCCAACCGAAGTTATTAACCTCCATTTCTCTAGCCCCCACTGAGTTCCCTATCTAATTCAATTAGTCACCTGCCCATGTTCAATTACCTTGCTGTGTTTGCCAGGGTAATGCCCATAAAACAAAGGCAGGGGACAGGATGTAAATAACACCCGTGAAATGCACAGAACCATTTTGCTGGCGACATCAGCGGAGCCTTTTACGATACCATCATCTATCCAGTAATGCATTTTAATCCCGAACATGTGCTTTCTGCAGATATTTCAAAGGTTATAGTGTTTACTAAACATAATTTACTACATAATCTACTTTAGCTGCATAGGTAAGGCTATAAGACCACATTAAGTCTAGAAGTCAAAGCAAGTCTAATTGCAAACACACACACATATATATATATATATATATATATATATATATATATATATATATATATATATATATATATATATCGATTATTGTCAATTATCCCGAGTGTGTAGCGTTTACCACATTTTGTGTAAGTGGAGTGTGTGCGGGTGGATATACCCTTCCACCACCCCCCAAACCCCCCCACAGAATGAGCTGCAATGGTTGCGGGCACGTGGTTGGGACGAACAGCTTGTGACTGAGGGAGGAATCTGATATGAAGACTGGGCCGCTGTTTGAAAGGTTACACAAAACATCATCGTGCTTTAAGCAAATCACAAGATCATCTTCGAGAGAGTGAAAGTGGGTTTCACAGAGAGATGAGTAAAATCAGTGAACTATATGAAGACGATGGAGGAATAGTTGCTATGATGAAGAAAATAGAAAGACCTCATCACTGGGACTCTTTCATCAATTTTGTCTCCTTCTTTTGCCTTAGTGCAGCACCAAGGTTATTCCTGCTGGTCCTGGAGCAACATTCCCATTGGTGGAATGTATTATCACGCAGTAACTTACAATATTTGCTCTGAGGGTGTGTGTGACAGTGATTCATGCGCATACATGTCAGTCAGTGCGGCATCGCACGTCAAGTTCGTAGAGAGCTTTATTCAGTCCATTTTAAATTCTGATAGACCTAAGAAGTTCAAGTAATGCACTAGAAATCCACGATCATTTAAGGGACGGAGAGAAAGCACTGACACCTGCAGGATTTCATCTGACGGTACTTTTTATTTAACACTAAAAAGTTAAATAAGCATATTATAGTCTATCTGTTCCGTAAGATCAACGGTACCGCAGAACGAGTGTGGCCTCTATATCTTAGACGTTTTTAAATCTGAACTCCAAAAAGCAACGAAATCGTCAGACATCCATGAGTGTTCACAGAGGAAAACAACTGAAGAACAGAGCTGGTTGTTCTTTCGATACGCGACAACGACATAATCCAACGGCGTGGGCGAAGGTATAAGGCGTGTATTAAATTTTATGAAATAGTTCAAGTTCAGCAGCTGGAATCAGCTGAGGTGACATGATGGCAGAGAGCAGACAAATGGCTAGTAACAGCAGCGGCAATCCACCTGTCACTCAAGTGGCCACGCCCTTGATTATGCAGCATTTTAAAGCTTAAGATAATTTAAACGGACAACTTATAAAAAAATTTACCCACCTCACAGTTGTCATGAAGGGCAAAATTAGCTGTATAGACCAAAACAACTTTAGACACCAGGCTGTAAACATATTTTTTTCTGTGGTAAAGTTGGGTTCTCTTTCGAGAGGTTCTCATAAACGCCCGGAAAACTGAACCGGAGGTATGGGCGTGGCGTGCACGCCCTCGGTGCTTGAATACGGCGGCTCGCAAGACTGCCTGCTCTAGGAGCTGCACTGCGTTGACAATAAATGGAAAAATTAGGATAATTTTTTGGCTTCAATATCTCGAGAAAAGATGACTTTGCCCGTAGCGTAAGCAACTTACGCAATACTCGTTCCCTCTTCTATAGAGAACCGAGGTTACGTATGTAACAGAGTACGCTTTTTAACATGGGGGAGATGAATGGCATGGGTAGGTCGATGAATTGCAGTTTAATTCACTTCCATGTTGGTTTCAAGAGAGAGACAGGGAGGTTGCCGCATGGGTAAAACGCAGTGCTCATCACTGGCACTTTTTACCCAGCCGTCCAATCACAGTGGAGGAGAGGCGGGACAAATACAACACCAACCGCCACATCATGCTTGTACAACGCCAACAGATGACAACCACAAGCATAAGAACGGAACAAAATAAACAAAAGTCAGTGCAAATACTTTACATTGTATTTATATTTTTATGTAGAAACATAACAGAAACAAATTATCTGTGAAATGAGATCCTAGTAACACTTCTGCGGATAAACGCGCTGAGCTTTAACAAAGCACTTTCACCCCTACTATAAAAGAATATATACATAGAAGAATATATACATACTATATACATAGAAAAGCGCTATATAAATGTAATGAATTATTATTATTATTATTCCATATCTTAGCAAGCAAAGTGTCTCAACTGGAAACAGTCTGCTACAGGGGGTCTCCCTCTCTCTAGCTGCAGCAGTAGCATGTGTCCCTTACTTTTATGTTCTGAGCATTTAGCAGAAGCAAGTCGTGCTTGCTCTGCAGCAGAGTAGCAGATCTAGTCCGCCATGACTAAACCAACCCGCACCCCCCTCCCAGAAGGCGGATTTCAACCGAGGGGATCCTGACACCCCATTTCAAGGCTATTAGGTTAGGAATAGGGTTAAGGCTTTTCTTTGACAGGAATTTTGTAGAAAAAAAGAAAGAAAAAATGTCGCACAATTGAAAAAAAGTACACTCTTGGGGAATATTTTGTTGGCTTTTTTTGTCACGTAGGGCAGGAAATGACAATGGGCTGAGATATCTTGTAGTGTGAGTAATCCTCCATGACATTGTAAAGTAATCTTAAAAAATAGTGCACACAAATTTGATTATTTGAAAAAAAAACTGTTGTAAACACAGATAAACATTTGTCCGTAACGCCTAGCTGGCTGACGGGCTACGATTGCGCCGAGGCTTGAGTGTACTCATATTCCTGCAGAGAGAGGCCCTCGAATGGCCAATTGGGCTCTCTGATATCAGGTCACACCATTAGCCAAGTGTCCCTGCGGATCTTAAGGTGTCCTTTAAGCAATCTGGCAGCCCAGGGGTTGAAGTGCTTTGTTAAAGCTCAGGGTGTTTCCGACTACAGCCTTCTCCAGAGCCAATTGGCCATTCGCAAAGACCCGCCCCCTTTAGTTACTGTTACTATGTCCAACAAGCCACACCGCTCTCATGCCCTACCATGTTCTCACGCAGTGAAAAATACATTGCGGAGCAGAGAGGACACTGACAACACGCTGACAGACAGGACAGAGCAGGTTACTTTTGATATGAAACAAAGTCTCAACTTTCAAATTTGGTCATTTTTTAACGAAATTTAATGGCGGATGGCGGATTATGATTGGTCAGATCGCCTGTTAATCAAACTCCCTGCGAAGGGTCAATTGTGGGAACGATGGAAGGAGAAGAGAAAGAGATAAATAAAGAAAAAAAAGGAGGCAGGAGCATGGCGCAGCATGACGCCTGGCCTCTCCCTGTGCACTCCAGACACAAGCCTTCATTAGGCTTAAATATTAATAAGGAGGTTCAACAGTGTATTAATGCTTTGTTTCCTGTAAATAAGAACTGTTGAATTGAGACGTCTCGCTCCAGAAAATCCATTTTGTAGAAGCTGAGTGAAAACGACTCTTGTCTAGTCTTCTAATAGCCCCATCAGCAATGAGAGAGAGAGCTGTAAAGTACATTTACACCATTCCTGCTCGTAATTGCCACACTTTGCATCTCACATTTGTCTCTGTTCTCTTTATCCCGCCCTGCTCCCATTTCCTTTGTTGAAGATTAGAACATTATACAAAGTTTAGTTGTATTAGAACGTAGAAGCACCCCTAGTTATCGGTTCTTTTTAAAATTATTATCAGAAATACAATCCAGGGCTCACTGGAAAAATGGCTGTGGCTACATCTCTGCAAAATGGTACGAGTGATGCTAAAAGCATGTTCAGGTTTATCCGAAACGGATGAACGTGAAACGTTGTATTACGTTGGTTGTAGTACATATCATGGTAGTTCAGAAATAAAATGTCCGGTGAGTGGCACTAAAAGGTTAATGCTCTTTTGCATTTGAAGATAATACCTACACTAAATCCTACCATAAACATAACCGATAGTGTTAAGCAAAGCAAACGTAAAGAGATAAAAATTGCATTTGCTGACGCAACCATGCTATAGCTTTCCTCTAAGACTCGTGTTTCACAGGACTCGTTGTCAATGCTCCACACTGCTATGCACCAGATGAGATAGCAAGCCACTACGTCATAAAAGCTGGACATATATGTGATGGAAATGCCAAAATGTATAAGTCTACAAATTATTCACTATGGTAAAAGTGTTTTGAGGGCATGACATTACAGTATTGCGCATAATAAGTATTTGATGAGTATGAAAATAAGTATTTCTTAAGGCCAATTCACACCGCACAGACAAACACCAACAAACACAATTGTTGGTTTTGTTGGATCGGTTTGTTACCCCTGTCAGCATCTGTTGGCGTTGGTCAGGATTTGTTTTCACCCGACTGAACATGTTCAATCAGTGTTTGTTGGGGCAGTTTGAACATGACAGTTATTTTTCATAAAATTCTAAATCCAACGGCCAACTTGTTTATTGGTGTTTGTCTGGATGGTGTGAATTGACCTTTAATAGATCTGCCTCTTCAATCATAATTTTTGTTAAAAGGAATAAAAGTTGTTGGTGTTTTTGATATGTGTACGTTTTTAGAGTGTTAAAACATTTTTGGTAGAGGTGCGTTTTCCCAATTTGCAATTCCCAAATTTTTTATGAAAATGCTAACAATTCTTCAACATAACATAGGCTATGTTATGTTGAAGAATTGTTAGCATTTTCATAAAAAAATAATCTGCTCACTCTGAAGCTTTTGTTTGTCTTAAAACTCAGTATCAAAACTGGTTACCAACTTCATGTTTTCACAATCGAGTCGATTCAGCTAATGTGGCTAACGTGGTTAGCTTCAAAGCTTCATTTAATGCATGGAGGCTAAGCTCCCTGTGTAGCTACAAATTTTTTCACTGATGTCCTTGTTTATCAGTAATTGAAAGACATGAGTCAGTGTGTCTGAGGCCTTCAACATTACTGGCAATGGCTGCAGTATAATGTATCAAAATTCAAATTCAGAACTAGATTTGCCCTGTGTAATTTCTGGTTGCTGTCAGAATGCTAATTAAACTCACAAAGAGTTTCAACAGTCACCAAGAAATCAAAATGTACAATTCTCAATTTTTGTGGGATATTGCAGTATTTTAAATTATTTAACTGTACACATCATTGTGTATTCATCATTTTCTTAAATTCTCTGATGACATATTACTGGTTTGAGGGTGAGACAACCTGTCACTTACATGAGATGGACCAATAGCTCCCCACAACCATCCAACCATCCAATCAACTCCACATGGACAAAATCTAAACTCCCGCCCTACATTGTTTTCTTGTTCGAGAAGCAGTTTCATACAGATATCACAATAGGGAAGAAACAATATGAAAAGTAGATGAGCTACTGTAGTCAATTTCAATTCAGACTATTCAACAATTGTGGCTCATCCTTTAAAAAATACAAATAATTTTTTTGTTTCATTCAAGCAGCTGCTAAGGTGCTCTAAATGTGTTTTTTAGTATGTTGCCATGCAGTTGCTAAGGTTTTTTTTTTTTGTAATTGTTAAAAAAGGAAGTTAAAACTAGTCTTTCCTTTACAAGTCACAAATTTTGGGGTATTTTTCATGTCTGTTGCACAAACAATGTGGGACGAGTTACACACTAAAGTTTAAAGGTTTGTTCAAATCACTAGTTAACCCAAAAATTCTGTCATCACTTAATAATCCTCATGTTGTTACAATCCTGAATGACTTTGTTTTCTGTAGGGATGCACCGAATCCAGGATTCGGCTTCGGATTCGGCCGAATATTGGGCTTTTTAACGGGGTTCGGTTTCTGCCGAACCTTATAATTTGTTTTTCCACCGAACCGAACCCAAAGCTTGCACTATACGCGCGCTACGTCAACGTCACGCCGCCGTAGATTACGGGAAGCTGTTTACGTTAGGCTTGTTCGACTTGAACCGGCGCTGCACAGACCGATCAGTGAATGACATCAAAGTACTGCGAGAGCGAATAGAGAGAGCAGACGGCTTCTTATGCTTTTGAATTGCTCTCGCGGTATTTTGATGTCATAAACCGATCGGTCTGTGCAGTGTCGGTTCAAGTCGAACAAGCCTGTAGTGTAACGCGTTGTGTCAGGAAGAAAAATAGGGATAGCTCACACAGATAAAGTTATTGGAGAGGCCAGACAGACTTATGGAGGCGATTGGCATCTCACAACTCGCACTTTATTCCCCAATCGAACTTGTGTAACTGTCTGTCACACGTTCTACCGTCCACAGCGTTACTTAACAAAATAAGATAAAAATGAGCATCAAACAGAAATAAATAACCCGCATACATGCGGTGTTCGAGGCGCATGGCACATACAATACAGACTGCAGACAGTTCAACAGGGAGCGCGCAGCTCTTAAAGGGGCCACGCCTTATTTCCACTCGTTACAGTAGGTGGACCGTTCGAATGCAGTATGCTGTGAGAAAGTGAAAATGGAACTCGTGAGCAGGAAAAGTGTTGTTTGGCAGTACTTTCAGACAAAAGAAGGCAATTCAAGTCGAGCTACATGTTCAATTTGCAATGCAGATTTGTCTCGTGGTGGCAAGGACCCTAAACAATACACAACTTTGCCGCTGTTAAAATGCATAATGTTGCTTATTCTTTTTTTTCTTTCTTTTTTTACAGTTAAAATAAAATAAAATGAAAAATCCACGTTGTTTACTTCATTAATGTGTTTACTGTGTTAATGGACTGAGGATGGGAGTAGGATTCGGTATTCGGTTTTGGATTCGGCAGAATCTTAACCAGTAGATTCGGTATTCGGCCGAACCCCACAAATCTGGATTCGGTGCATCCCTAGTTTTCTGTGGAACACAAAAGAAGATATTTTGAAGAATGCTGGGAACCAAACAATCCTTTGCTTTTCAGTGTATGGACAAAAAACACTGAGAAATCTTTCAAAATATCTTTTTGTGTTCAGTAGAAGAAAGAAAGTCACACTGATTTACAATAACATGATAGCAAATAAATGATAACAGAATTAAAATAATTCTGTCTGGGCAAAAAAAAAAATTCAGACCAAAAAAAAAGAAAAAACTAATGTGCCTCAGTGGCTGGTGTCACACACATAAGGTGAGAGATGGTAGAAGTCCTCCATCAATGAACTTCATCAAAGCCGATATATGGCCAAGCATCCCTCCCGTGACCCAGATCTTGAGACTCCAACTCCTCCCAGCCAACTGGCACCAGAGTTGCATTGCTTTGACTGACTATTTCGCAATGCAGTTTCTCGCGCTGTCCTTCTCAGCACAAGCACACGTTCTCCCCGCTGCTTGCACGAGCACACGTCTACCCTCTCTCCGGTTGCTGAGCACCATGTAAACCCCCCTCTCCTGGTCACAGCTCATTGTCAACAGCACAGGATTAGGAGCGTTTGACTGCTCTGTTGCTTGGCAATGGTTGCCATGGAAACCTTTTTTAAGGGAGGGTTGGGTCAAAAAAAGGAATGTAGAAAGAAATATTGAAAGGGGGAAAAGAAGATAAAATGTGCCGTGCCACACAATTGACAACTGTTGCTTGAAGTCCCCAGCAGAATTAGATGATTGTGAATCTCAATTGAAAAGTTACATCTGCGGCGTTGAATTACTGGAAAGCTTTTGTGCCAGATGTACAGGAATACGCGTTCCCTTAAAAGGGGACTGTGGGGACATTACAGCAGAAAGGAAATTTTTTAATTAAAGGTAATTAAATTGTAAAATTGCTTTCATTAGGTAAAAATGGCTTGCCAGTGTTTCTTGGTAAAATATGGTCTGTCTTCAAAGCTTTAGTCAGCGTTGCGAGCTTTAGCACACTAGAGACACCAGGCATTACAGGATGGTGCAAATCATTAGGTGGGATTTTAATGTGGTAACTGAAATTTAGCAGAATTCTGGTCAACGACAATCTATAAAATATCGCTCCACTAAAAGGGATAGTTCGGCCAAATACTTAAATTCTTTCATTAATTACTCGCCCTCATGTCGTTCCAAATCCGTAAGACTTTTGTTCATCTTCAGAACACAAATGAAGACCTTTTTAATGAAATCTGAGGTCTTTCAGCTATGCAACTACCACTTTGATGCTTCAAAAATTTCATAAAGAACTAATCCATATGAATTGAGCAGTTTAGTCCAAATTTTCTGAAGAGACACAATTGCTTTGTATGATGAACAGATTTAATTTAGGCTTTTATTCACATAAAAACATTAATCAGTGAACATAAACAGAAGCTCAACCGAACCTGCTTGACACTCGAGAACAAACCTCATTGGTTCTTGCAGAAGCTCAAACGTGCTGCGTAACACAAAAATGAACCTCATTGCTTCTCACACATAAAGCGAACACATTTCCATTTAGCACAACTGATGTGTGAGTTGATGAATGTTTAAATGTGAATAAAAGCCTAAATTAAATCTGTTCACCATATAAAGCGATCGTGTCTCTTCAAAAAAATTGGACTAAACTGCTCAATTCATATGGATTCATATGCAAGCGTCAAAGTGTTAGTTGCTTAGGCTGTCAATGGAGGGAAAGAAATCTCAGATTTCATTAAAATGTCCTTTTTTGTGTTCCGAAGACAAACAAAAGTCTTACATGTTTGAAATGACATGAGAGCGAGTAAATGATGACAGAATTTTCATTTTTGGGTGAATTATCCCTTTAAGCCTGAATGAAACAGCTTTTTGCAAAGCTTATGACAGCTGGAAATGAAACTTTCAAGAGTGTGGATACATATATAATTTATTATGTGGGGAAGGTACTAAGTTTTTGCAGTGTTATGGAAAACTTGCATTGGAACATCTTACAAACATGTTTCATGCGGCCAGGGGCATCATGTTGCTATTTTTTAATTATTTATTTTTTGAGGGGGCAGCAGTGTTGGCTCAAATCGTGCCCGAGGCAAGATAAGACATGACCAAAGACAATACTTTTATAGTAGTTTTATACATTACTAGAATAAAATAAGATAGTATAAGACCTGGGTTCAAACTTATATATTCATCTGTAGACTTATATATACATATATATATATATATATATATATATATATATATATATATATATATATATATATATATATATATATATATATTACATTTTTAAATATAAAAAAAAGACTATTCAACAACTGGGACTTTTTTTCCATTCAAAATCCACTTGGCTCAAAAATCTGTTTGAGTGAGCATGACACTTCTGCCTGTTGCTGTATTTTCATTCTGGTTTAATATGCTGCGTTTACCAGTCGTTTTAGAGTCCTGTTTTCCTGTATAATGATTGCGTTCAACAGTCCTATATACAGTACAGTAGTGTCTGTCTAGACACATTACTGTAGTGCAAAAGCCTTTAGTGTCACTAGCCCAACTCAGGTCATCTTAGTCAACATTGTCTATTTAACACACGTCAACAAGACTTTCTCCTATTATCAACATTCAAGAGCATCATCGCTCTACTTATAATGCTCGTGTTTCTCCCTATGGCTGACAACCCATTCAGGCAGACTTTCTTAAGACTACGGAGCATTGCTTAAAACCCTTCGCTGCCACTCCGACTCAATCATTCTGTGACTGCGCTGATCCCCCTTGCCTTATCCAACGCGTGCCAGTAAGTGAATTCGCAGGGTGAGGGGTGTCATTTTAAAAATTCTGCTCTGTACTGGCAGAACCAGAGGAGATTGGCAGCACTCAAGCTGCAGCACATGTGGGCCAGTTCAGAGATGAGTGCTTATTGAGTAATCTCATTCAGAGGCTCACCCCAGACCCTGGAGCTCAAACACACGCTCCTCTAGCAGTTAGCGTATGTTTACGAAAGTTGTGAGGGCTTGTGTAGCCCAGATTTTTCATGAGCCTTTCCTAGAAGGTCAAAGAGAACAAAAAACTAAGCATAGCAACAACATCTGTCTTATGAGCAGGGGGAAAAAAAGACCTGATATATCATATTTATTCAATGTCCCTCTTAAAATCAACATTAAATGACATTGGCCAGCTATTTTACTTCTGTAATATAACATGTTTCTGAAACAGGATATTCAGTATTCAAACCCTAAAGCTAATCGATGGATCATTCTGAATACTCAAAACCAGGAACTTGTGTTATGAAAGAACAATATATTTTGATATCATGTTGACTTTAAAGCCAAAGAAAACATTTGATCCACATCTAGCTTGAAAATGAGCAACACGGGTGCGGCTAGAGCTAATAAATTATATTTGAAGATGACCTCAGGCTATCTCTAACTGCTGCGATGGTTTTCAACTAGATAAGATGGCAAATCTGCAAAAGCTATGGAGGAGGTCCGCCCTTCCCCCTTCAACATATTCCTTTTTGCCACTCCCCTAGCCAGACACTAACTCCTTGCTTCACTTTCCTCACTTCCTCTTTGATTTGTTACTTCCTTTTTGTTTCAAACTTTCCAGCAGAAGACACACAAAACTTCTCTGACCCCATCACATCAGTTATTTTCCCCAGTGCTAAATCTGATAATTCTCGCGGGTACACCCTGACACCTTTGCACTGTGAACTCAATTATCACTTTTGTACATCCCTCCCCTCCCCTCCCCACAAGACTCGCAGAACACTTTTATTTTTAACTCCCCAACGCTAATTGATATTCCAGGCTAATGCACTACTTGGAAGTTCTTGTTGTGAGTTGAGGGAAAAGGTTTAATGTAGCGCACATAGGTAGCCTATGCAGTCTTTGAACTTACTGATAAGCAATTAGCTTTAGCACATGGAGAGAAAATATATGCAGTTAGGCGACTGTTTATAAAAGTTAATTCCAAATCTTAATCACTGATCTATATAAATGATTGGATTGCTCGTTCCGTTCTAAACTGCCATCAGGCGGTGAAGCCACCGGAAGTGTTTGAGCAGCCATCTTACGATTCCCTAATGACAGAGGGCATCATTGACTTGCAGCCAAAACATTGATCTAAAATCACCCGATTCGTAGCATATCAGTTGCACATGATTAGTTTTAAAGATACTAGTGCAAATTGCCCGTGCAAAATCAGTTTTTGTGTGTGTTTTTAGTAATTGTTGGTTTGGTTTGTTTGAGTGCTCATTGTTACAATTAAACAGCAAAAGATCAGTGACATTTTTATTTGTTTATGGTAGAAAGCAAATACTGATACTGACATAATGACATACAATAAATATGGAAAATTGAACTACACTATTCAGGGAGTAGGCTACACAGTGAATTCAGAGAAAACGCTACACTTGAGCAAACAGTTTGTGAATAGGCTACTTTAAATGATGGCCATGAATAAAATATAATATTCAGAAGAAAACGGTTTAACTTAGCTGACTTAATGTTTACCTGACAGAGTATTTATGTCAGAATGTTTATTTTTAAACCACAACCTTCTAAGTGCTTCTTTTACGATATATATTTAACAATATCTTTTGCATTTCTAATCCAAACAACCTCAAACTTGGCACTGCACTTACTTGTGCCCGTAGCAAGACACCAGTCAAGTTTGACGGTTCGAGAGATATGCGAATAACAGACACACAGACAGACAGAAAGACATTCCTGTAATTTATAGATAGATATGTAGGCTATGTACATTAATTGATACTTTGAACGTTATCTGTAATGTTTATGGTCTTTTCGGGCAAGATAAGCGATATATATAAATCGTTAAGATCGGTGTGTCTACTCCACACTGCCGACACAGGTAACTGAACTAACACAAAATAGATTTCTTTATGCACGCATTTATGCAGGAAATATTAAGCATGAAGGGAAATTCCCGACTTTAAACCAATAATTTTTAATGACCACAGAGAAGAAAGGACCTCGGTTTAACGTATCATCCGAAGGATGGTGCTCTTTTGACAGTATAGTGTCCCCATCAGGTCTTGATGGTTAAGTGTCCCCATCAGTCTTGATGGTTAAGCTAGTTTAGTCCCCAACTGGTAAGAGTATCACTGTTTTAAACACAACAAACTATGCTGGTCTTTAGCAAGGTATTGTTAGTTCTCTAAATAGATTCAATGTAACTGAAAGTTTTTGTGCTACAGGAAATGTGGAAGCGAGATGATAAAAAGCACTTGTCTGTCAGTGCCATGGACAGGATGAATTTATTGTAAAGATGTATGTAGCCCATTGCAGATAACATTGGTTTCATGTGTTCTTGCATTATCTTGCCGCACCAATGACCCGAATACAAAATTCTGCTCTCCTTACCGTCTGGTTGTCTTCATAAAGCTTGAGGTCATAGCCACTGAGCTCCACACAGAATATAATGGCAGTCACACCCTCAAAACAGTGGATCCACTTCTTCCTTTCTGAACGCTGGCCACCCACGTCCACCATTTTGAAGGTGAGCTCCTTGAAGGTGAATTTATTCTCAACAATGCCAGTGGTCATGTCACGAGAGCGCAGAATGTCCTCAACGGTTGGGATGTACTCTGGTGCAGAAATGCGGTCCAGGTCGTTTAGATAATAGGCCGTATTGTCCTCTAGATGGTACTCGTTGGAACGGCAGAAACACTCCTGGACCCCTGGATCAGCCCACAAGCGCTTCATCACCCCCAGGAGCTCTGGTGTGATCTCGCCCTTGCTCTCAGCGGGCCCGGTGAGGGCAAAGAGTTGCACTGCGTCATAAGCTCGATCGGGGTTGTGGAAGTCGATCTTCAAGGTGGCGAGGGCACGGATGATGCGGGTGAGTGAGTCAATGGCGTTGTAGAGGATGAGGGGCTTGTATTCCTTGCATGCCTCCAAGTTGAACCCTCCACTGTGGATGATCTTCATCTGCTTCACAATGGTGCTCTTGCCAGAGTTGCTAGTGCCGAGCAGCAGAAGTTTGATCTCACGCCGCTGCCGCTGGCTTTCTGAGCGAAGATGTCGATCGATACGCCGTGAGCGCCGGGCAGCCTCCTTCTCCTCCGAACTCTGCCGGCACCCCATGGTTGACTGCACCTGGACTTGAGGTGGTAATCCCAAGGAGTGAGAGAGATAAAAAGTATGCAATGGAAACAATATAAATTTTTATATAGTTATGCGGAGACTAGAGGAAGCTTTTTCTGGAAACCTGTGTCAGATTGGTGTTAGACAACTTGCATTGTTCAAGTCTACAGTTTATGATTTTTTTCCAAGGGTTGATTTTTGGCGTACAATGCTACCATGACATGGTGGAAGACCCACTCAGGCCCTGGCATAAGGGCATTTGCCTTTGAGATGCCAAGAACTTGGGGTTCATATCAGGGGACTCTCTCCCCTGAGCACGGCGGGCTTTAAGTGGACTTGTCAATGTTCATCGAGAGAAAGTCGAAATCGTAAAATTCCTTCACTCTCCTCCCTCATGGCGTCCAGTGCACTTCCCTGTGTTTCTGTGACTGATTCATCTGTAGACAACTCCTACCTCCTTTAATTTTCTTCAGACACTTTGCGACCGATGGAATGTCAGACCTTTGTTCTTGTGGACTGTTTTAGGCGACTGTGTACTTGATCGTCCTGCTTACATAAGCCAGTGAGGCAGCTAAAGGCCCACGTTCCTGCAGGTAAAAAATAGAGAGACATTAGTAATCATGAAACAGAAAGGAGGGCAAGTAAATAGGAGAATTCTAAGAAGAAAGTTTCCATCAGAGAGAGATCTTAAACCTTCCAAAACCTTCTTGACTGGACGATGCTGTCATAAAATTAAATATTAATCACTTTACAGTTATTCACTTTCTTAACTTAATGTCTAACAACATGATACATGCATTCACAACCAAGTTTTAGCTTCGTAAATGTGACATTTCTGAGTAAATCAGAATATATAATGAGAAAAAAATCGAAGACTTTATTTTGTCCAAAAGGAATTAATTGGATTGTGAGAAGTGGGCATTGCGTTCCAGGATGGAGTCAGACCTGAATGAAACACTGCTGGCACCCACTTTTGAGGAGACTTTTTGACTAGGGCACGCAAGCTGAAGGTAAAGTTTGCCAACAAGAGAGCTAAATGCATCACAATGATTACACTTCTATTGTTATTATTGCTGTAACTTGAATTATATTAATGTTAACTGGAATAAAATTGAAGAAAAAGGCCTACAGCAGTTTTACCTACAGCAGTGTCCTAAAATAAAGTCTACTGTAAAAATAGGTTACTGTGGCTACATGGCCTTGATTGTGTGAGACAAAAAATTTGACAAAAAAAGTTGTTTCATTCAAAGTCAAACTGTTTCAGTAACATTATTATGAAAGTAGTGGGGTCCATTTTGATTCATTTTTGACTTTGACTCTTTGAAAATTTGACTTGATGACTTGCTTTTCAATAAACAAAAATACTTGAATTACACATGCAGAATAAACAAATGTACATGTGCACTCATCACAAACTCAAAAATCACACCAATTGCTTTCAAATAACTGAGTACACTCAAGCAAAAGATGAACAGACATGGTAATTATCACAGTCAGCCTCTGTTAGCACTACAAATTTGCTACACACTTCTGCTTTCTCAAATACACTCACACACACACCTCAGATCTTGGTATATATCTAAAATCTAACCTTCTCCATGGTAAACCTGTCCCATCACACACTCCTTTGTCATCTGCATCTCTCTGCAACCATAGATTTAGGTCTGCCAAAGAGATTATCCAGCACACAAAGCCCACAAACACATTTGTTCTCAAACAGAAACATACGCACACAAGCAGAGGGAAGCAGGGTGTGAAACGGAAACAGATGTGAGATGGATGTCCTTCCCTGAAGCAAAAGGTACCGCCCATTTTACTCACCCTTTACCCAAGCCTCAACCACTGAGCTAACTGATAGCAGGTGGACTGCTTATTTACTGTCATGGTGGAAAATAACTGGCTCAGACCAACAGGTGCTTTACTCCAACTCATTCCAATGTACTAAATGCAACAAACCCCTTTAGTAAACGGTTTATAGCCTAATTGTAATTGTACAGCAGGCCTCAACAATAAGAGTATTTTTGGCTGGCCCAGCTGGGTCAGTATTTTTACCTACACATTTTTACGTTCACTGGCCCCACCATTTAAAAAAAAATTATATACTTTTTTTTTACCAACACGTTTTATATGTCAGATTTTTTATTTTATTTTATTTAACACAGATTAAAAAATAAATAAAATCTATTAATTATATTATGTTTAGCAACCCCATTAAAGGTATAGTTACCCTAAAAATGAAAATGAAGTCATCACTTACTCGACCTGGTGTTCTAATGCCATTCTTTCCTTTTCAGACAACAAAGGAGAATTTTCTAAAAATGTCCCGCTCACACTTGTCTGTATAATGGGAGTGAATAGTGACCAGAAATAAGCTTTTAAAAAATATGCATAAGTATCACAGAATGATCCCATGTGACACGCGTCATATATTCCAAGTGTTCTGAGGTATAGGCTACAACAGGGTTTGATGGAAAAACAAACCAAAATTTAATGTATTTATTTATAAACGAAAATCCTGACCTTTGCTGTTGGTCTTCTATGCATGTCTGCACGTACACTCTATTAGCGCAGTAATAGAATAGACACTCTATTGCAAGTTGTGAGAAATTAAGATTGATAAAACTCCTAGAAATCTCAAAAAAGTATCTATGTACTTCTTCACCGAGATAAATATCTCCTGGCCGAAACTTCAGTTGTCTGATGACAGTCAGAATGTCAATTGACAGATGTGAACATGATAACGACTTGTTGCGACGAGCTCAACATATATATATTCACCTCAGAGAAGAAGGGTATGGTGGGTTGTATTTCATGTCGCGTTTTTATTCATCTTGATTTCTCACAACTTGTGTGCTTATTTCTGGGCGAGTCAAAGTCGCCGCTAATAGAGTGTCATGAACCCACAGTCGTGCACAGAAGATCAAAAGCCAAGGTCAGGATTTTTATTTAATTAAACATAAAATTTTATTTAGTTTTTTATTAAACCCTATCGGATATGGCCAGAACACTTGGAATATGCAGCTTGTCTCGCATGGGATCATTCTGTGATCCTTTGGCTTCTTTTTTTAAGCTTGATGCTGGTCTCTATTTACTTGCCATATGGACGAGCGGGAACGGGACATTTTTTTTTTATTCTCATTTTGTGGTCCAAAAAAGAAAGAGGGGCATATATGGCATTAGAACAACACCATTGGGAGTAAATGATGACATATTTTTCATTTTAGGCTATTTTTATCTTCTTCTTTTTTTAAATGGATAAAAATGGTGATTCTTCAAATGCTGTAAAAAATACATCAAGTTTATTTTTAAAGATACTACATTTTAAAATTCAATCCGTTTAAGTCAAACACTCACAGTTAACCAAACCAAAATGCCTACCAGTCTTGTTTTTCTCTTCCTTGCATAACACCTCTTTCTTCAGTGTGACACCATTTCAATGTATCATGCCATCCATTATTAAAAGCATCCCAGCAAACAATACATGGATAAAAGGACCCTTAATATGATGTGACCCCTAAAACAATTCATAATGAAATATGTGCTTTCAAGGGGAGTAGATGAGCTCTAAAGGTGATCTGCTAAAACAGAAGTGCCTGAGGGACAGCATAATAAATGGATGCTCTTTGTGACAGGCCGTGTGCTATTGGCGGTGTAACAAATGTGAAATCACGCCATGGCCTAGTTTCGGCTGAGAGATTACATTTCCTAGACTGATCGCACAGAGAGAGAATACATCTCCAAGATCTGTCACCAGACAGAATCCTGCTCTTAGAAAGATTATTGCACAAATATGTGTGGCAAGATTTGACAGGGAAAAGACACAGCAAAATACAACACACACAAAGGAAAATATATGGAGGCACAGAATGATTCAAGAGATGTTTCAAAAATCACGTCAAACTAGTTCAAGTTTAGCTAGTTGGTCTGAGTTTACACTCTGAATACAGTAAACTTTTTTTGTCCGATGACATTTTTTAAAGCATTAGAGACACCAACCCCTGACTTTTTTTTATTGGGAGAACTATTAATCATTATTTTAAATAAATGATTGTCTGATATTCGTTTAAGACAGAATAGCAAGTTTATAAAACGTAAAATATTTGCCCTTAAAGAGACATTTTGGCCCGTCCTAGAGGACTTGAGGTCTTCCAATAGACACATGACAAATCATAACTATTTTATGTTTTCACAAATTGATAAGAATTCATACCATCTCATTCATATGTTTTTGTATGATCTGCTTATGCCCAATTTTTTCCAAATTCTAACATTTTCATTCTAATTAAATTGTACACATTTAAACAAACTCATCATCAATTTACCACAATGCAAAATAGTTACGCATTCTAATGAAATCCAGTTAGTATGTATATCCAGTGACTGTATGTAATAACTGACATTCATTTAATATAAAAAAGTTTTAACTGTAACCTATTTTGCCTTACCAAAAACATAATTTTATTAGCTGCATCCGACTTCTTGTTACCACATGATTTACAAAAAATGTAACATTCCCTAACATTGTGAAACCCAAGAAGGGACATCAAGTGGAAGTGACATGACTTTCTGCAGCATGATGGGAAGACAAGTGCATGATCTTATTCTAATTTCTCAATTACATGGCTTAACCTTTAACCCTGTTGCCCAAGTTATTTTAAAAACACGATTTCACTTTTCTAACTTTAGCTAGTGTGTAATGTTGCTGTTTGAGCATAAACAACATCTGCAAAGTTACAGCGCTCAAACTTCAAAGCAAAGGGAGATATTTGCTTGTAAAGAAATCAATTTCTAAGGACTACAGCAAACGGCCGGTAGGGATTACACGACATTCCTCCAAGGTTGCTGACATCATTAACCCCAATAAACCCCTCCTCCGAGAATACTAAATAAGGGGGGCGAGGGCATTTTTGCTTTGGAGAAGAGTTGTTGTGGTATTAGGCTGTTGTTGCCGCAATGCCGTCGAAACGCTGTTATTTTCATTCGGATTGCAGGTCCACTTCGTTCAGTCTTCCTAGGGTCGGGGGAGTTAGGGATCAATGGTTAAAATTTATTTTTAACTCGGTCCCTCCTAATTATTACCCAAATCTCGCTCTCTGTGCTGCACATTTTACGGAGGAAAGCTTCCACAATCTTCGCGAGCTCAATGCAGTATTCGCACAACGGCTTGTCCTGAAAGATGGAGCAGTTCCAACTTTAAGAACAGAAGCTTTTGTTTAAGGGCCACAACCTGTAAGTATGATTTATTTTTCGTCAATGTGTTTTCCTGCAATAGTTCGTATTGTTAATTGTACGTTGCAGCAAGGAAGTAAACAAATGACAACACTGTTTGGCTCTGCAAACCAGCTTGTTAAATGCTCATTCAAACCTAACGTTAAATTTTTTTTTAAAATCTCAACAGCGAACTTGGAATTAGTGTAAATTATTCTTTGATTAGAGCTTTTATGTATTGTTTATCTACATGCTTGTTTATCTACATGCATGCTAAACACGGTTCTGTGTTTGATTTGGCTAACTTACTGTAGTAAAGCCAATGTTTAGTGTTCGTTTTGCGTTAATAGTTCTGGCGACAGATATTTGGCTACAATCGTTCTAAAAATACAAAACTAACGGTGCCATACAATCAGTAACGATCACTATAGATCCACAGTCTTTACTCAAAAAAATCCCTTTGAGGACTGTAACGTTAGTATAATTTGTTAGAACGATTATATGAAATTCTTGTTTATGAATATGAAGCTTATTTTTTGTAATACTATAATAATTAGTACAATTTAATTACAGCGTATCTAAAAAGTAATGAGACAGAAACAACAACAAAAAACAAACCTTTCGGAAACGTCGTTTAACAGCCGTTCTTGAACAGGTTCTGCTCGATCAGCTTCACTAATATTCTCTGGGTCCGATTGACGCCATTGTTTATAATACACCAAAGCACAAACTACCGGTAAAGGTAAGGGGCGTGACGTTTCCGAAAAACGTGCACTAGGCGGTTAGCGAATCACAACACACTGGGCCAGCTAACCAATCTGAGCCCATTGCGTATTTTTGAGGGACTGGCTTCATAAAACCCGGAAACCATCCGACCATTTTTACAAGGAGGGACAGAGCAGTGTAGAATAAAGGTAAAATATTGAAAAATAATGCAATTTTTTAAAAACGAAGCACAGTTAATCCTGGGATTTCATAAAATGTCATTTCACACTTCCTAAACACAGGGTTAACATCCTTATTTGCATATTTGTAGTTTCAGTATTACTGATTGGACGTATTACTGATTATTACTGATTGTTTGATTCCCAGGGGATGAATTGAAGAAATGTATAGCTTGAATGCAATTTGTCACTTCGGATAAAAGCATCTGCCAAATGCATAAATGTAAAATGAATAGAACATAAAACAGCTCATGCAGTATTTGAAGATATTTGAAAAAAGGGGCCTATTTTGTACCCTGTTTGTGGAAAGTGCCATAAATATTCAAAGTATGCTTGATATCATTTCTGCATTTCTTCCAATTCAGCATTATCAAACAGTCAAACGGTGATGCTTTTAGAGCTAATAGAGGGAACGTCACTTTCCCGCCGGAACACGCCCCCTCAGCCGGACTGAGTGGCAGAAGAGCAGCTGCGTGACTGGATTTAATAGGGGAAACTGCGAAAACGCAAGTAAAACAAACAATTATCAGTTTAAACTAAAGATTGGACTCAATATAGTGTTCCTTACAACTTACTAAAGATCCAGTGATCCATGGATATTGACATGCAGCCAGAAATCGTGTTTCCTGACATTTATATGTGCCTGATTTCGACACCGGGGAAATACATACAGCAAATTTGCCTGTGAACGCTTTATATAAATACAATATAGGCAGGTCTAAATCCAGGTGATCACTTATATCAATGTTATATATATCATCATATCGTCTAGACTTAAAACTTGTATAGTTTTTTGTCAGTGTTTATTTAAAAATGTCAAATTATACAGAATATACAGTGGTAAATATTTGATTGATGAGTTGTCACTGCAATATATAACAATACAATATATAGAGAATGATTTTACCACTAAATTCAGCATATTGACACAAAAATGATTGCAAACATTATCATATCAACGTTCGCAAAATGTTTTAAGGATATCATTGAGGCCTGAGATGACGGAGTGTTTTTTATAAAACGTTCTTGTAATGTGACGTGTTAACAAAGCAAGAACATTTTATATGTAACATTTTCAGGATGTTGTTGAGGTAAAAGTTTGTAGAATGATCTTTTATAAAACATTGACACAATGTCCCATAATAACAGAGGATGAACATAATCAAATTAACGTTCGTAAAATGTTTTTGACACAAAAATGATAACTGCAAATCCACCTTTCGCTGCCTGGAGTCCAGTTGTTTTATGAATTGCAACGATCTATTTGCTTCTCTGTTTAGGTAGTCTGTAAAAATATACCTCATATTTCTTGTCAAATCTAGTAGTACAGTCAGTCTCAAAGCTCTTTCCCGTTTTAGACGCGTTCTGTGTGTTTTTCCGCAGCATTCACACTGAAAACCAATGCTGCCGCTCAGTCTTTCTGCCACTCAGTGAGCGGAACAGCAGCGACTTCCGCTTACTGTGACGTCATGCGCATTCCCTCTATACCATTTTAGATAATTACTTGAGGCAATTGGAGTATATTTATGATAGTTGATTATTCTGCAAAATGCTGTTTGAGACGAAGGATGACAGCTGGAATGTTTGAGAAATAGAATGTGCCCGACCAGGTCTTGTTTCACCACTTCCGCTTTCGTAAAAAAAGACCCTGCTTGGATGTCTAAAATAACACTGTCGCTTGACGCAAGTATCAGTCAAAACAGTAACCTAGAAACCAAAACATGATGTTTGCAATGCTTTTCTTCCAATTCAGCATTATCAAACAGTCAAACGGTGATGCTTTTAGAGCTAATACCATTTTAGATGGTTCTGATGGTTCTGGTTCTGTGTATCAGAAATGCATTGGCAATGTGTATCAGAAATGTGTCCTAAGGCTGTGACCGAATGTGTGAGTGAATGGAGAATGACAGAGGTCTCATGGTTAAGTCAGACTCATGTTTTCTCATGAGCACTTAGGTAATCTGACCCCACCGGCTGGCTCCCTTTCGCCTCCAGAGATCAGCTGCTGTCAGCCCCGCATATTTCCTGATATTAATGCTCATAATTATATAGATTATTCAAAAAGCTGCACATGGGAGGAAAGCTCAGTGTCATACTAATGTGAAATGTGTTTGAGTTTTGCAGTTTTATGATATGAACAAGAGAAAATTAACAACTAGTTTGAAACCCATTTTCCTATATAATCTTACACTCTTATACGGGTGTGCAATACTGACAAAAATGATATGTCGATATTTTCTGGCATTTTGTTAATGATAGTTAGACAGTGTTTATTTAGTGTGTTATTGTGCTGGTACCTTGGCAAGTTTAGGACAGCAGACTCTTAAAACTTTTGATATTCTTCATATTGTGTGCAGTAGTTTGTTAGCAGAAGTGACAGAAATGAACTTTTCCAATAAATTTAAATAGGTTGTTACCTTTTATGGTAATTTTTTTTCTAACCTAATTGAATGTGTGTCATCTTGTATGTCAAATTCTGAAATTTAATCAATAACTTCAATTAGGATAATAAGACACTACCGGGCTGTTACCAATAAAATGAACTCCGTATCAACAAATATGCCTTTGCAATGCAGAGGTGGTGGCACAGAAGAGGCAAGTCACTGTTAATAAGTGAGTCACTGAGTCATTCATTCAATTGATTTGTTCAGACAGCTGATTCATTCAGGAACGAAGCATTTGACTGTGTTTGGAACATGAAGCAACTGTGGAAACAATCAAGGACAAATCATGGGGAAAAACTACAACAATGGCACATGAGACAGGAAGTGAAACAAAAGTCCAAAGACAAACACAGAGATCATGAGATCAAAAGTATAGGAGGGTGATGGAGTGGAGGTGAATCAGGGAGAGGGATGGAGGGCCAGGCCCATGGAGAAGAAGCAGGACTGGGGACTGAGGCAGATCAAGGGAGCCAGGGCGGAGGGGATGGAGCAGAAGACCACCATGGTTGAGTAGGAGGAATTGGTGACCACCACGGCGGAGTTCATAGGCGGCCTCCGTGGCCGTGGTAAAGCAGCCGTCGCCTCGGGAGGAGCTTTAGTGGACACCGTCGCCTCGGGAGGAGCTTTAGCAGTCGACGTCGCCTCGGGAGGAGCTTTAGTGGTCGCCGTCGCCTGGGGAGGAGCTTTAGCGGTCGACTTCACTTCGGGAGGAGCTTTAGTGGTCGCCGTCGCCTCGGGAGGAGCTTTAGCAGTCGACTTCACTTCAGGAGGAGCTTTAGCAGACGCCGATGCCTCGGGAGGAGCTGTAGCGGTCGACGTCGCCTCGAGAGGAGCTTTAGTGGACGCCGTCGCCTCGGGAGGAGCTTTAGCGGTCGACTTCACTTCGGGAGGAACTTTGGTGGTCACCGTCGCCTCGGGAGGAGCTTTAGCGGTCAACGTCGCCTCGGGAGGAGCTTTAGCTGTCGACTTCACTTCGGGAGGAGCTTTAGCGGACGCCGTCGCCTCGGGAGGAGCTTTAGAGGACGCCGTCGCCTCGGGAGGAGCTTTAGCTGTCGACTTCACTTCGGGAGGAGCTTTAGCGGATGCCGTCGCCTCGGGAGGAGCTTTAGCGGTCGACTTCACTTCGGGAGGAGCTTTAGCAGACGGCGTTGCCTCAGGAGGAGCTGTAGTGGTCGACGTCACCTCGGGAGGAGCTTTAGTGGACGCCGTCGCCTCGGGAGGAGCTTTAGCGGTCAACGTCGCCTCGGGAGGAGCTTTAGCTGTCGACTTCACTTCGGGAGGAGCTTTAGCGGACACCGTCGCCTCGGGAGGAGCTTTAGAGGACGCCGTCGCCTCGGGAGGAGCTTTAGCTGTCGACTTCACTTCGGGAGGAGCTTTAGCGGATGCCGTCGCCTCGGGAGGAGCTTTAGCGGTCGACTTCACTTCGGGAGGAGCTTTAGCAGACGGCGTTGCCTCAGGAGGAGCTGTAGTGGTCGACGTCACCTCGGGAGGAGCTTTAGTGGACGCCGTAACCTCGGGAGGAGCTTTAGCGGTCGACTGCACTTCAGGAGGTGCTTTACATTTACATTTATTTATTCATTTAGCTGACGCTTTTATCCAAACCGACTTACAATTGCTATGTATGTCAGAGTTCGCACGCCTCTGGAGCAATTAGGGGGTTAGGTGTCTTGCTCAGGGACACATTGGTGTCTCACAGTGGATTCGAACCCGGGTCTCTCACACCAAAGGCATGTGTCTTATCCACTGTGCCATCACCACCCCAAGTCGCCGTCGCCTCGGGGGAAGCTTTAGCGGTCGACTTCACTTTGGGAGGAGCTTTAGCGGACACTGTTGGCTCGTTAGAAGCTTTAGCGGACACCGTAGCCTCGGGAGGAGCTTTAGTGGTTGACTTCACTTTGGGAGGAGCTTTAGCGGACGCCGTCGCCTCGGGAGAAGCTTAAGCGGTCGATGTCGCACCGTCGCCTCGGGAAGAGCTTTAGCGGTCGACGTCGCCTCGGGAGGAGCTTTAGCGGTCGACGTCGTCTCGGGAGGAGCTTTAGCGGACGCCGTCACCTCGGGAGGAGCTTTAGCGGTCGACGTCGTCTCGGGAGGAGCTTTAGTGGACACCGTCGCCTCGGGAGGAGCTTTAGCGGTCGACGTCGCACCGTCGCCTCGGGAGGAGCTTTAGTGGACGCTGTCGCCTTGGGAGGAGCTTTAGCGGTCGACATCTCCTCAGGAGGACCTTTAGCGGACGCCGTCGCCTCAGGAGGAGCTGGAGGAGGGAGGAGCTGCTTTTCCGTTGGGAATTGATTGAATCATAAAACATCTAAGTTTTGATTTCATGTTGACTTGAGTGCAGGGGGACAAATTCGACTGGCACAGACACATACATTGTTGATACTGACTGTTCCACTGGATAAACTGAAAAAGTTTGGGGAAAGGAAAGTCTGAAACAAATGAATGTCTGTGTACCTGTCAGATGAACGCATTTTGAGGAACATTGAGGTCATATTTTTTATTGAGTTGGTCACCCATGTGACCCTGGCCACTGACTACTCCCTTTCCCTAGAACAAACCCAGCTTTGTGCAATAAAAATAGATTGTTATATAACACGCAATGGCATCTCTGTCTTATTGATGAATGCTTGTGTTATGTAAGGCTGCCTGCCAGTTGTAACTCTTTGGGATACAATCTTGGCCCAACTCATATATGTCTGACAAATATCACATACATTTCACAGAGCAGGAAACCTGTGTCAGATTAAGTGAAGCATACTATGGTTATTGTATGATGATGCACAGATTTGAAAGAACTTCTTGGGATCTTTATGTTTTTGCACAATTCAAAGTCAAGTCACATCTATACAGCCTTTCAGACAATACAGAGAGTTTCAAAGAAGCTTCACATTAATAAACAGGAAAAACAGTTAATTCTGTAAAATGTATAAATTATAAAACAGCATATACAATTATAAAAAATTTATAGATTATAACGGCGTTGATGTTGCAAAGTTAATCAATTATGAACTGAGTTCAATTCAGCAGCTGTTTTCCTGTTGGTGAATCAAATCAATTGGCAAATATCAATTTATGCATTGTTTTATGCAGACTAAACAATTTTTTTTCTAATTAAATATCCTATTTCACTCAGAAATACATTATGGAAGTAAAATGGGTTGCAAATGGAAATACAGTAGACTCTGTTACACTGTTGACTGTTACAGTACAATACATGCATTGTTAGGTAAAAGTGTAAGTATAACTCATGTCTAACAATAATTGTTGCACTGATTTGATTTTAATTCAATGTGATTTAAAAAAAAAATTAAATCATGTCTACATAAAATGATTTTTAATTCTCCATATATTTCGCAATGTGAAAAGAAAAAACATTACTGTTGTTTATAAATTTAATCAATATAAATCTATTTTGTTTATTTACTTTGCATTACATTCATGCATTTAGCAGATGCTTCTATCCAAAGCGACTAACATTGCATTCCAAGTACACATTTTTTATCAGTTCTTGCTTTCCCTGGGAATCAAACCCATGACCTTGGCATTGCTAGTGCCATGCTCTAATGACTGAGAAGACATTATTATGAAAAATGAGATTTGTTTTCACATTATGATGCAAATTTTAAAGGAAAAGTGCTTAATGTTTATGAAAAGAAATGGGGTCAAATATAATCTACAAAAATACACCCAACCAAATATGCAATATTTGTTCACACAAACAATTACAAACGTATGCCCTTTCCCCTCCCTATATAAAGTAAAATGCCCCCAGAGAGTTCAGCCCTGTGTTGTGGACGGCTTGACGTCAGTCCCTTTCCCCCCTCCACCCACCCTCCGTCCCTTTGGTATTCTGGCACACTATTGAGGGAGGTTTGCTGTCTATATATCACACCGCTGTCTTTCCTCCACAATGACTCATGCCCCAGTTACAGACACTAACTGATTACAGTGCAGAATAATTTGAGAATAGTTATACAGAAACCATACAGTATCCCAGCTCAATGAAATAGACTCATAAATCTTAGCACATCTCATCTTTGTGCATTATTAATAAGGCATCATGGAAAAGGAAACCACATTCACTTGAGAGAGCGAAGTGGCTGAGCATTCCTGAGGGAAAACGACTGCTGATATTTGTTGTGTCTAATGTACAAGTACAAAATGCTAAAGCAGTAATGTGTCTGATATAAATTCTACAGCTATTAATCAACTCCATGAAAAGCTACTTCTCAAGTCGTGCATCAGGATAGGTGTCTTTTTGACTATTGAGCTACAACAGGAAGAGTCCTGGGTTACTGTGTCAGTGGGCAGTTGAGACCACACACCAACCAGAACAGATGCAGCCTTTGATCACATTGACAACAGTGAACAATCATACAATTCACAGAACGATGTTAAAA
Organism: Gila orcuttii; assembly: GCA_026230005.1. Taxonomy (NCBI): domain Eukaryota; kingdom Metazoa; phylum Chordata; class Actinopteri; order Cypriniformes; family Leuciscidae; genus Gila; species Gila orcuttii. Next base: position 15,360,274 of record JAPDVR010000024.1, on the reverse strand, counting down.
TCAGATACCATTTCCCTTAATTTGTCCTCTTGGTTTCAACCATCCGTCACAAGAACAATCATTGTTGTAGGAGATGTGTATCAGAGGGGAATTTGTGATGCCTTACAACCGCTGTTGCAATCGTTTTTAAGTGCCGTAGGGGAGAATTTCTTGTGCTGTTCATTTTTTGCTTCTTTTGTTTCTCATCTTTGGATTGAAGACACAGGGTTTCAATTTGGCCAGCGGAGAACTCTTGAGTTGCATCGTGTGACGTCAGAGCGTTTGATGGAACACGCATGACTCAAATCAGCCATTTAATTGTTCTTGAGAATTCCAGCGCATGCAGTCCACTTTACAAGTGAGTGCAGATAAGTATAGAAAAATCACATGTACAAAGTATTTTCAGTTGAATTGTTTCTCGAATAAAGTGATGGAAATAAAATGAAGAGCATTTAGGCAGCAAACTTACTCATAACTAGGGCCGTATTTTAATTGTGATATATGATTTGCTTCTCTCGATTAATTAAGCAAGTCTGCAATATTGGCCCACTGGTTATAGAGTGCTCCAGGGATGATGTATTTTTGTAGGCCAACCCTGGAAGTTCACATCACCCTGGTTCCCTCGACAAAAACCCAATATGATTTTTCCATTAGCTTTTGGATTATTGCAGACAACAATCTCTGTGACCAACAAAAGTTTATGATACTTACATTTTGTTTATCATGATAATCGTCACAAATGAACAAAACTCTTTCATTCTTTGTTTAAAAACATTTCCCCTGAAAAATGTTGTTAGAATAGTTTGCAAGAGTGTGATTATAAACTGTGAAAACGGATTAGTGAGTAGATGAGTTTACTTGTTCAGCGCGATGACGTTTAATTTTCTGGCAAGCTCTGTAGTCCAATTAAGTGGCTTATCAACAAAAAAAGTTAAAGCTTTAAAACTTTTATTACAAGCATGTATTTCTGATGTATTTTATGTTGTAAAATAAAAAAGAAAATACCTTCAACTTGATTTTTACAAAAAACCCATTCAAAAACAGATAGTTCCCTTTCGAGAGGTCTCTCCTATTGCGTAAGTAGCTTACGCTATGGGAAAACTCCTTTTCTCGAGAATATTGAAGTCTTTATGTAAAACGCATTGCAGCTGCACAGCTGACAGCAATGAACGAAGGAAGCTCGGTCATTGGCTGTGCTGCGGCAACTTGCTCGAACTAATGACGGGGCGACTCTGAATGCGCAACCAATGAGCGCGCTTCACGCCCGCGCGCGTCAGAGCCCGCCAAGATGGGCGTGGCCAAGAGCTATATATTGGGCGCCCCGTCATGAGAGTTCTTTAGATTTAATCTCCTTCAGCGAACACCTTCTTCGCTGGATCCTCCGGATTATTGAAGCCTTCGCCGCCATTGAAAAGCATACCAGCGGGATTGTTACGAGGACGTCGGCACTTTCAGCCGCCTTCGAACGCCATCCTACTGAGCCATCAGGCGTGCCACACACACGCAAGTATTTTACATCTGTTCGCCCCGCGACACTTGTAAAAGAGCAATTTTTCTGAGGCGTTGTTTCAAATGCCTTCCCTCGCATCGTGCAGAGACCTTCTCCCGGACGGGGATCGTCACATCATCTGCGCTCGCTGCCTGGGCCGGGACCACGCAGAAGCTGCTTTGACCAAGGGCGGATGCCCGGAATGTGATGACCTGGGTCTCTCCACACTGCGGGCTCGCCTCGCCGCGATCGCCGCGAGCGAGCCCATCGTCGCGAGCGAGACCATCGCCGGCACCCCTCTGTTTGAGCCGCGCACTAAGAAAAAGCGCCGCTCACAGAGGCTTCCTGAACCTGAGCTCAGTGACGTCACGCCGAGCCAGTCTCCGCGTGCTTCACCGCCGCTCTTGCCTTCCCCACCGCTGGTTCAGTTCACCCAGCCGGACCCACACCCCTCTAGCAGAGCGGTGGGCCTTGTGACTTTCGGCGCGTCCGAGGACGACGGGGGAATGGATGACAGCTTGTCCATCGACGCTGCATCGGACGACTGGCCAGGCTCCACTCTCGACCCCGCCCCATCGACGCTAGCTAGCACGAGCGGGGGCTCCACCATGGATACCGAGATTATCCGTGTCCTCTCTAAGGCCGAGGAAGACCTCGGGCTCGATTGGTCTTCTCCCGAAGAACCAACCCAGAGCCGACTGGATGAGTGGTTTCTGCAGGGGCGCCAGCAGGCCCCTCGGCAAAGGCCTTCTCCCTTCTTCCCAGAAGTTCAGGGCGAACTCACAAAGTCGTGGAAAGCCCCCCACTCTGCGCGCCTAAAGCCTTCTTTTTCTTCTTCGCTCTCCTCTGTGGACGGTGCGAAGGAAAGAGGCTACGAGGGAACGCCACCCCTCGAGGAGGCCGTGGCCAATCATCTCTGCCCGCCCTCCACCACCGGATGGAAAGCCAAAGCTTCCCACCCCTCGAAGCCCTGCCGCACTAGTCCTGTCTCGCCGGTCGCGCCTACGCCGCCGCCGGCCAAGCTGCATCAGCGCTTCACTCAATGGCGGTACTTCAAGTGTTCCAAGCCAAGCTTCTCCGCTCTATGGACGAGTCTGGCCCCGAACCCGAAGCCTTTAAGGACCTACGCAGCGCAACTGATATAGCTCTGCGAGCCACGAAGGCCACCGCCCAGTCTATTGGCCGTGCCATGGCTAATTTGACTGTTCTCGACCGCCATCTGTGGTTAACTCTGACGGAGATGAAGGACGCGGATAAGGCGCCATTTCTCGACGCGCCTATCTCCACCAGCGGGCTGTTTGGACCGGCGGTTAAGGGTTTCGCCGAACGCTTCACTGAGGCCCAGAACGCTTCACAAGCTATGCGCCATTTCCTACCCAAGCGCTCCAGCTCATCGCAGAGCAGACAGAGACCGCCACAGCCGCAGCGGGCTAGAACAGCTCCCAACGCCTCTCAGCCCGCGCCTCAGGCTGACGCTCGACGCCGCTCGCGCTCTCACAACCACAAGCCGCCTTCTGAGCGACGGGGTCCTCAGCCCAAGATTGTGCTGAACCCTGAGCCTCGAAAGCCGTCCTAGCCACAGGAATGAGAAGAGAGAGTGCATGTCTCGCGAAAGCCGGACCACTCTCTCTGCAAAAGCTCAAACATTACCCAGTCCCCTTACAGGCGGCTGGATATGTCCATACAGCAGTCAATGGGCCAGTCACAGAGCTCGCTCACCTGCAAACAAACGCCGTTTTTACGGCGACGCACAGAAAACACAAAAAGAGTCTTTTTCTGCCTGTGTCACTAAGGGTTCACATGTCCACAAAGTGTGCATTCCCAGATACTGTCAAAACAGTGCCAAATTCATTCCCAGCTCAGGCTGCGCACCCCATGAATGTAGATCACGTGCCTACGGTCATGTACGCACCACTACACACAAGCACTGTTCACACAGTTATAAATTCATCCCCAGTAAAAGCGGGAAACATTATAAAAGTGACGCGTGTGCCTACCACTGTTTATGCCCCCCAATTATAAACACTGTCCTTACAGTGTCAAACACAACCCCAGCTCAGGCTGCGAGTTTTACAGACACAGCGCGCGCTGTTGTAATCACACACGCGCCCATTCACTCAGCTGCTCAGCGCGCGCCCGCGCCTCTGAGAGCTACGAGCTCAGGCGATTCGCTGGCCGGGTCCCTACGTCACAGCGGCCCGCCCCTAGCCTGTATTCAGCCCATATCTGTACACGCAGCGGCATGGGAAAACATTCCAGATATTCCATATATTGTAAAGCACGGATACTCGCTCCAGTTCGCTCTTAGACCACCACGTTTTACGACTGTGGTCGAGACGAAAGTGAGAAAGGAGTGTTCACATGTTCTACGCACCGAGGTGCGCAAACTAATAGAAAAGGGCGCTGTGGAAACTGTTTCCCCTTCTCTGAGCGAGGCAGGTTTTTACAGCCGCTATTTTCTCGTCCCGAAAAAGGATGGCGGTCTCCGCCCCATCCTAGATCTCAGACACCTGAACAAAGCACTAATGATTCGCTCATTCAGAATGTTAACAACCAAGCATATCCTCGCGCAAGTACGCCCAGGAGATTGGTTTCTCTCAGTGGATCTGAAAGATGCTTACTTTCACATTCCAATAGCGCCTCATCACAGGCCGTTTCTGAGATTCGCTTTCGAGGGACAGTCTTACCAGTACACAGTACTTCCGTTCGGCCTGTTCCTGGCTCCCCGTACATTCACGAAATGTATGGATGCAGCACTTTCCCCCTTGAGACGAAGGGGAGTGCAAATACTGAACTATCTCGACGATTGGCTGGTTCTAGCACAATCAGAAAGTCAGTTAATAACACACAGATCTTGGATTATCAGCCATTTAGAATGCCTGGGTCTAAGAATCAATTTTGTAAAAAGCATACTATCTCCCAGCCAGAGGATTTCTTTCCTGGGAATAGTTCTAGACTCGATGCAAATGACAGCGCGTCTCGCATCAGAGCGCGCGCTCACCATCCGGCGCCTTGCAACATCATTCAGGGCGGGCGTGCGCGCCCCCGTTAAGCGATTTCAGAGGATGCTCGGTCTCATGGCCTCAGCATCGGCCGTACTCCAGCTAGGATTGTTGCATATGCGCCCTCTCCAACGCTGGCTCAAGAGCCGCGTCCCTACTCAAGCGTGGCGTTCGGGACACTTTTTAATCAGAGTGAACCACGGCTGTATAAAAGCCCTGACGCACTGGAAAGCCGCCGACTGGTACCAGTCAGGCGTGAGTCTGGGTGTGAACACAAGGAGAAAGATGATAACGACAGATGCCTCCAAAATAGGTTGGGGGTCCCTTTACGAGGGCAGGCCTGTCTCCGGCTTTTGGTCAAACCCGGAGAAGCGCCTACACATAAACTGTCTGGAGATGAAAGCGGTCGCTTTGGCTCTCAGAGCCCTGCTCCCACATCTAAAAGACGAACACGTCCTGGTCCGAACGGACAACATGATGGTAGTGTCGTACATAAATCGCCAGGGTGGACTCAGGTCAAGCTCCATGCATTCAATGGCCAGGAGACTCATTTTATGGTCCCAGCACAACTTGCGCTCGCTGAGAGCAGCGCATGTGCCAGGCGCCCTGAACCAGGGGGCAGACATGCTATTCAGAGACAAGATTCTCCCAGGAGAATGGGCTCTCAACCCGCTGAGGATTCAGTGGTTATGGAAAACCTTTGGCAAAGCGGAGATCGACCTCTTCGCCTCCAAGGAGAACGCGCACTGCTTTCTTTTCTTCACGAAAAGCACGGACGCGCTCGCCCAGAGCTGGCCGAGCCGCCCCTTATATGCCTGTCCCCCGATCGCGATGCTGCCACAGGTCATCAGTCGGGTCAGAGAGGAGAAAAACGCAGTGCTTCTGATAGCCCCACTCTGGAAGAACCAAACATGGTTTCCAGATCTGATGCAAATGCAATCTGCACCACGGCCGATTCCACTGAGACCAGACCTCCTCAGTCAGGCCAGCGGGATGATATTTCATCCCCGCCCCGATCTGTGGGCCCTTCATGCATGGCCCCGCAACGGGTTCCCAGGAACCTCACGAGCGGAGCGCTAAAAACCATCGCTGAGGCGCGGGCGCTCTCCACTAGACGCTTATATGCCCAGAAATGGAAAGTGTTCAGTGACTGGTGTAATGCCAAGGGCCTAAACCCTGAAACACGCGAGATTTCGAATGTACTCGCTTTTCTACAAGGGCTTCTGGAGGCGGGCCGCACCCCCTCCACGCTCAAAGTATATGTGGCGGCCATCACAGCGTCACACGACCCTGTAATGGAACGTCCATTGGGGAGAAACGACCTAATTATTCGTTTCCTAAGGGGCGCTAGGAGGATGAACCCTTCACGGCCCCCCTCAGTGCCGATCTGGGACCTAGCTACTGTCCTAGATGCTCTTAAAGGGCCCCCGTTCGAACCACTCCGAACCGTGCACCTTAAACAGCTCTCGCTCAAGACTGCGCTATTGCTGGCACTCGCCTCGGTCAAGAGAGTGGGCGACCTGCACACGCTTTCGACAAGTGCTGCCTGCCTAGAATTCGGACCTAACGACTGCAGGGTCGTCCTTAGGCCAAAACATGGGTATATTCCTAAAGTGCTCACCACTCCCTTCAGAGCACAGGTTATCTCCCTAACTGCGCTATCGTCTCCAGCAGAGGAACACGACGCTAATCTACTCTGCCCAGTTAGGGCTCTCAGAGTGTATTTGGAGCGTTCTGCCCTATTCAGACAGACAGAACAGCTGTTTGTATGCTTTTGGCGGCCGTACGAAAGGTTCCGCCGTTTCAAAGCAGAGAATCTCTCACTGGATAGTTGAGGCTATAGCGCTGGCTTATGAAGCTAAGGGACTTCAATGCCCCTGGGGAGTCAAAGCACACTCCACTAGGAGTGTGGCTTCTTCCTGGGCATGGTCGAGCGGGATACCGATAAAGGATATCTGTGCGGCGGCAAGCTGGGCCTCACCGTCCACATTTATCAGGTTCTACAACCTACGGGTCCCGACATTGCATTCCAATGTACTATCAGCATGATGCTAGTTGAACTACGAGTTCGTATCTAGATTATGTATGTGCTTGTGTCACACTGAGCGCCTTCTAGCCGCTCTGTATTTTTTTCCCACATATAAAGCTCGCCTCTGCCGGCTAGTTGGATGATAACTTTGCTTTTCAGCTCAGGCACCTGCCTCTGGCTATCATAAGGTGAAGTTCAGCACGCACGGCGTTTTGCATGGTGTTCCCATAGTGTAAGCTACTTACGCAATAGGAGAGACCTCTCGAAAGGGAACGACTCGGTTACTAACGTAACCTCGGTTCCCTGAGAGGAGGGAACGAGTATTGCGTAAGCTGCCGTGCTTGTGCTTGGTTAGTTCGCTTCAGTCGTTTTAACCTAAAGAACTCTCATGACGGGGCGCCCAATATATAGCTCTTGGCCACGCCCATCTTGTCGGGCTCTGACGCACGCGGGCGCGAATCGCGCTCATTGGTCGCGCATTCAGAGTCGCCCCGTCATTGGTTCGAGCAAGTTGCCGCAGCACAGCCAATGACCGAGCTTCCTTCGTTCATTGCTGTCAGCTGTGCAGCTGCAATGCGTTTTACATAAAGACTTCAATATTCTCGAGAAAAGGAGTTTTCCCATAGCGTAAGCTACTTACGCAATACTCGTTTCCCTCCTCTCAGGGAACCAAGGTTACGTTAGTAACCGAGTCGTTTTCTGGGTTGCGCTTCTCAAAAGCATTATGGTGCCAATGTTTCTACAATCTATTTAGACTTACAATGCTTTCCAGAAACACAGCCCAGGGCGATGGAGCCGGAAGTGTTAAAATGTGAACTCGTTTCGAGGTTTTGGCCTACAAAACACGACATCCTTGCAACAATGTATTTATCCTAAATACAGTATATATATATATATTCATTATCTTACATTGGTAACACGCTTCTACAAGTTTACATGCTTGAGGTTGCCCGATGTTTCCCCCCAAATCAGAGGGTTTTTTTTGTTTGTTTTTTTGGAATTTATACATTTTCTGAATTCAAAATAGTAGTATGCAGTGCGCACATCCAAAAACTTGAGGCAGGTGCACAATCAGATAAAGCACTTCACTAAGGAATAAACAAAAATCGGCACACTGCCACTACTGCTCCCAAAAATGTACTTATTCAAATTTGTAACGTTTGCAAAATGCATTCAGGTTGAAACGTTGCATACTTTAATAAATGTATTTTTGGGAGCAGTAGTAGCAGTGTTCCGATTTTTGTTTATTCTTTATACATTTTCTGCTCAGTGTTTTACTTAATCTTTCCAACCTGGCAACCATGCACACATGATCTCACTGCTGATGATCTGAAAACACCAACAAACATGTATGAACAATCTCCATTGTGATATTCTGTTCATACAGCCAGTATGTGTTCTTTCACGTGGCTGATTTTGCTGTTTGCTGTGACTAAATCTGTGATCAAACGTTTTTACTGACAAACTGACAAATCCAAACATGAATCTTGACTATATTGCTTACGATTGTAGTAAGTTGCTCCAAAGTCTTTTTGTTTTTTTAATATAAAAACATGACCAAAATTAGGAAGGCTGAAATACACTAAATGTAAATGACTTTTGTGCAGATTTTTGCACTGATTTGCCGTCTGGACAAGTCGACTCTAGTTGCCAAAAGAAAGACCCAGCCTGAAGATTTTGAGTAGACTTTTTTATTTTAGCTTCAGACTATATTGTTTTCATTTGTAACACATCTTTAGTTCGCACATCATTTGTAACACAGGATTAGTTCGCCCAAAAATGAAAATTATCCCATAATGTACTCATCCTCAAGCCATCTTTGGTGTATATCACTTTATTCTTACAGCCAAACACAAACACAATATATTAAAATATATCCTGGCTCCTCTCAGCTTTATGAAGTGAATGGGACCCTAGATATTAAAGCTCAAAAAAGTAAACCATCCATCATAAAAGTAATCCATATGGCTACAGGGGGTTAATAAAGGCCTTCTGAAGCGAAGCGATGTGTTGTTGTAAGGAAAATTATCCATACTTATAACTTTATAAACTATAATCACTGGCTTCTGGTAATGGCCGTAGGGCCAGAAAAGTGACCTCTGACCCGAAGTGACATTCCTCTGGCCTTTTCTCTTTTGTAATGTCTCTCAGCCATCTCTCTTTCTACAGTCTTTCTTCAAATCTCCCTCTTGCTCACTCTTTCTCCTCCCCGATCATGGAGCCCCCTACTGCTGATTGGGTACAAGTGTGTTGTGTTGCTCAGTTCAATCCACTTTCAACAGCATTTCTCAGAAATCGCTTACTGCACTTTTAACACTACAGAGCCCCTTGTGGCAAATGGCAAATGTGAGCGACAAAATACCCCTCCAGTTTTATTAATATGCATCCTGTAGCTCAAGCAGTAGAGCGTTGGCGCTTGCAATGCGAAGGTCATGGGTTCGATTCCCAGGGAAAGCAAAAACTGATGAGAATGTAAATGTCTTTGGATAAAAGCGTCTGGCAAATGCATAAAAGTAAATGTAAATCACAGGATGTGTGCCTACTAGGGGTGGCACGGTACATGAAAAAACATCCGAACCGTTCGGTTCGCTTGTCTCGGTTCGGTGCGTGTGTGCGTCGCACGGTTCGCACGGTTCGACGCATGCACAATGTAACCTCGTGCCCGTGCTAATACAATGCTAAATCATAAATCAGATGTATGTAGAATAACATTACGATGTCCAGCAATCGATTTAAATAGTGCACTGGGTTTACTTAGACATTTAATGAGATCTACTCCACTATATGTTGTTTTTTCACGTGAATAAATAGATCGGCTGCGCTAGTAAAACTTCAGCGCTAGATTGCTTCTTATTTAACAAACGAACTAATAATTTGCTAGTTAACTGGAGATGTTTTATTTATTTGTATTGGTACATCCGTGCCGCGAGATGTTTCAAAAGTGGTGGGGACAATATCGACCCTGGCAAAAAATGGTGGAGACATGTCCCACCCGCAAATTACGCCTATGATGACGAGACACGAGGAGAAATTGCAAACTGTCCGACATAGCCCACATAGCTCTCACTACAGATGGATGGACCTCCCAACTGGACCTCCAGGGCCACTGAAAGTGTCCCCACAGTGACCGCTCACTCACTATATTACTTCGAAATGGTAAATGAGAAGCTGCGTTTTGCAAACACGCCCCATTTATGAAATAAATAAATTAATAATTAGATAATTAAGCTATATAACATATGCTGAAGTAATTTTTTGGAGTGTTAAAGATTAAAAGAAAAAATAACAACAAGAACCGTACAGAACCGAAAACCGTGACCCTAAAACCGTGATATGAACCGAACCATGGGTTTTGTGAACCGTGCCACCCCTAGTGCCTACAGACCAACTAGCTTATCGATTAGATTAAAACATTACATTCCCAGCCCGGGGAAAGTATAAAGTGCTCAACCTGCAGCTACAAACCAGGTACTACCATGTTTCAAAACACAGCTAGCATCTAAAACTGGATTTTCCAGCAGGGATATCATAGAATATGGTAAGATTGCAAAGCAAGCTGCTATTTGTTAGCATACTGCCATCATCCTACTTAGGGTATGTTTACATGACAACAATGTACTAAAAACGGAAAAGATGTTCCTTTGCATTGTTCTCGTACAGAAGACAACTTTGTCAAAAGGATCCCCATTCACACAGTTCTGTGAAAACAATTAAAAAGGCTGTATTATTCATGCCAGGCCAGTAGTTGGCGATGTCACTTTTAAAGAAACACTACACACCTATAGACTGAACATGTAATACGCATGAGCATGACGGCACCGTTTTCACAAATTCGTTTTTTTGTGCTTTACACTGAGATGATAACGGTCAAAAGTTTGCGTTTTCAGGCCCCCAAAATACCGTTGTAGTGTAAATGAATGGCCAAAATGCATACAAATTTTCCGTTTTGTAAACGGCCCCTTAGTTAGAAAGCTAATGGAAGTTATCCTTAATGCAGCGGTTCTCAAAGTGTGGGGCATGCCCCACTGGTGGGGAATAGAGACATGACAGGTGGGGCGCGCCTTTTCCTTTTTATGCCTTTATATCTTTATTCGTTGATGGCGAGTCCGCATCGTCAACTTAATCTTTGCAGCGACACAGAAAACACCAGTTTATTAATAAACAATTAAATGTCTCCTTGCTGTTTTTTACACATTCATAATCATTACTTTTGCCGGTTCTTTGTGGCAAGCTTTATGCGTGCGCTCGTGCGCTTGAGTGCGGCAATATAACGCTCATTATCCTGTATAGCCTATTTAAGTAATTAAATCAATATATTAAATCAATATAAAGGGGCGATTTTTCCACTAATGGCTTAAATCAGTGTTTCTCAACCTCTCCTGCAGGGACCCCCTGACAGGACATGTTTTTGTTTTAACCCTGAAATGGCACACCTGATTCAATTAATTAAAGGCTTAATGTGCAGCTGACTAATTGAATCAGGTGTGCCATTTCAGGGTTAAAACAAAAACATGTCCTGTCAGGGGGTCCCTGCAGGAGAGGTTGAGAAACACTGGCTTAAATGAACAATACTAGTCGACTAGAAAAAAACTTTAGTCGGAGACAGCCCTTATTCCACATATTTTCGAGCCAGCAGGACATTCTGGGTTGAGCGAGCGACACTGAGCGGAATTAGCGAGCGGAGGAATATTCAGAAATGCTCTCTCCGCTCACATGCTCTGATCAGAACAAAGGAATATTAAAATAATGAATCATTAGTTCATATCTTATACACTGCCCATCATTTTAATCCCATATCAAACACAGTATGTTATGTCTATTTTAATATGTGTAATATATTAAAAAAATAATTAATTTCACGTTTTTAAGTACAATATTATGTTAGTCCACAGCCCCCAACCAGGGGGTGCTGATGCTATGACGAGTGGCACTTTTATTTCTTTTCTATTTTTGAACTTGATACAAATTTTGACACAACTGCACTTTTATTTTCTCTATTTTTGAATTTCATGCAAGTTATGACACAGCTGCACTTTATTTATTTATTTATTTATTTTTATTTTTTAACTTGCTGTTATTTGAAGATAGTTAGTTTGTGTTTAGATACAACTATACTGATACTACTTGTTACTTCAATAAATCGGAACATTTTTAGCTTGTTGCGTATTTCATTAGCATTGTGTTGGGGTGATGGGGGCAGGTGGGGCTTGAAAATTCCCCCTTGTCCAAAGTGGGGAATGATCGAAAAAGTTTGAGAACCACTGCCTTAATGTAACTAAATCAACTAGACCACTAATTCATGCAAGAAACTTTAAGTAATATTGTGATGAAAACTGTCAGAAAATTAAGTTTTTCAAAGTGGCAGTGCAAACAATAATTTCAATGTCAGGGATGGCTCATTATGAACAAACGGATGTCACAATATGAACTTTTAACACAGAAGTTACACTAAACCCATGAAGAGCGATAACGCCCTAGAAGCAGCACACACACCCAGCATGACTTGTCAGCTTTTAAAGATTTCCACAGTTGCAACAACAATTACAGCTAATGATTCTGATGCAACACATTCGACACTGCGCTAGTGCCAGAGCCATGAAGCAATAAAAGGACTGCTTTCTTTAATGATTAATACATAAAACATAAAATCAATCAAATAAAGAACTAGGCATGAGCTAATGCACTTGTGGAACTCTGTCACTTTAGCATGAGGTTAACACTGACTGATTAACAGTGTAGCCAGATTGGAAATGTCCAATTATCGTACCAGTAGTTCAAAATTATCATATTTGGAAGAAAATGATCGTACACGACGTAACCGTGCAGAATACAGCTATTTATCCCTACATGTAGGGCGGATTGTTTGGTTTTGTTGACGGGGGGGGGGACGGGGGGGGGGGTGGCTGGGGGGTGGGGGGGGGGTGTTGTAGTGTTGACGTGCGGGCCAGGCGACGCCGTGTGGTGCCTGTGTGTGTAAGTGTGTGTGTGTGTGTGTGTGTGTGTATACGTGCTTGCGTGCAGGCAGGCGAGCCTGCAAAATGATTCTGGGTCAGAGAGAGAAGCGGTAGGATGTGTGTTTGGACGAACGACTGAAAACTCTGAAATTATTGTACATTATGGGATTTTTCATTATTGATCGTACATCGTACAGAGGTCAAAAATATCGTACAAATACGATAATTATCGTACATCTGGCAACACTGCTGATTAACACTGTCATGGTCATTAAATCACCATGTATTGTTTCACCTACTCAGACTCAACTGACTTAATCACTATTCTAGTCTGATGCACGGACATTTTGACCAAGGGGGCAAGTGAGGCACAGCCTCCAAAAAAAAGTCACGTGAAAGGAGCCGTGTTGCTGTGATTGGCTAATTACCCCTTATCATGCTTGAAACTTGGTCAGCTAATTGGCCTGAAGTGACAAGTCATCTAATTTTTCAATTTACATTTATCAGACACTTTATCCAAAGTGACTTACATTGCATTTCAAGGTACACATTTACATTCTTATCAGTTCTTGCTTTCCCTGGGAATCGAACCCATGACCTTGGCATTGCAAGCGCCAACACTCTGTTTGAGCTACAGGAAAGTTTTTATTTACAAGAATTTTTAATTAAAGATGCTCCTTGATACATTTTAGCATCAATACACTTGGTGTTTTACTAACGATTTAATGACTAACTATCCGAACAAAAGAATATGAGCAGAATTAAAACTAAGTTTTAATTTAATTTTATATTGCTTAAGACTTGATGAGACTTTGATGTAACTTTGATTAAAAAAAAAATAGTATAGTATAAAACAAATTTATAATCTTGGAAGTAAATGCTGTTCCTTTAAACCAGAAACTGTCTAAACTAAAGTAACATGAATTTATACTGGACTAAATAAAAACTAAGTGCAGAAAGGCAAATCTGTCTGCTCATTTCCTAAATACGAATCCTAAATCTACGAATGATTCAAATACTCACAATTTTTCTGGAAAGTTATCATGTCAGCCTTATTGAGTCAGGTAGCTCTTCTGGTGACTTTAACATCAGCTTCCCATAATTATGCTAATAATTTCTGGTTTGAATGCCTCTGAAACAGCTATCAATGAACAAAAACAGAATAAACCAAACCCAGTATTTTGAAAAACAGAAATGACAAAAACTGAGATGTATGAGATGTAACAGTCACTGTGTTTTTTCTGAGAATGTCTTCTGAAATTTGAGACGTAGATTGCACAAAATATGGCTAACATACAGTGTTTCAGCTCAGACAGGAATCAGCGTTCTCTTTTTGAAGTTCTGACTCACTGGTGGTGTACAGGAACCTGCCTATGTCAGAAACAAGTTAGATGTAGGTCGCAGACTTAGAGATATCCAGCATGCTGCATTTAAAACCTTGCATTATACAAGGCATCCGGTGTGGCCCAAATAGCATAATTATAATATTTTGGAGTAATATTCATCCAAAAATCTTTTACTCACCCTAACGTTTTGGTTCACTAAAAGGAGATGTTAGGCAGGATGTCATGTCCATATAATAACAGTGAATGGTGACCAGGGGCTGTCAATGTTAAAAAAAAGACCCCCAAAAAGTCCAGCCCAAATGACTCTTTTCAAAATCTTCTGAAGCCATACAATAGATTTGTGTGAGGAAAGACAGGAGTACTCAAATTACTCTTCTCTGACAGGTCTCAAATCAACAATTTTTGATTTGAGAAAAAACTCAAATAATTTGGGCCCATAAATTAAGATTTCAATCCCACGATTTATTCAAGGTGTGGCCAAGTTTTATTCATTTGTTTCCTTGTTATATTTAAATCATGTCCACGACTTATCAAACTGATCCCTCATTTAAGGTAAATCATGGTCATCTTGTACTAATTCATTACTTCATTTTAATTTAAATTGAATTAATAAATCAGATTAACAAATTCCTAACCTGCATGTCATGTACAGGACTCCATAAAACAAATGTGCATTTTGAATGCAATTTCCCATTATTGATGTCAAACTTGGCATGATACATCTAGATGCAACAATATATGTGAACATTAATGAGATTTTAGTTTTTTTTTTGTGAGAATTCCCCCCCCCCCCCCCTCCCCATTCACATCATTGTATGGAAAAGAGCAATGTGAACACTCTGCTAAATTTATCCTTTTGTGCTCCATGAAGACCAACAACAGCAATAAAAATATACAGGTTTGGAATGGCATGAGGGTGAGTAAATGATAACAGAATTATGATTTGTGTGTACTCTATTTCTTTAAGGCCATGCCTGGTGGGTTACCAGTACAACCTATTACTACATTCTTTTATGCCCTTTTTATCACAGATTCTGCTTAATTTCCTTTCTTTTTGCTATGACAAGATACTAGGCCTTCCAGGGGACAAGTGCTTAGACTTGAGTCATGTCCAGCCCAAGTACTGGATCAAAGAGACAGAGGCCCTTTACTGTAAGTAATAGCACTTAGAAGATTTTAATTGTGACAGGTTGTGAAGATTGTGACAGATTGTGAGGTGAAGTGAGACAAAGCTTTATGAGAATTAATTAGGAGACACAGCGTCGGGTTATCAGGTGAAGTCGTTCTGCATTATGACTAATTACTAAATCAGTCAAGGTCAGAGTTTTTCCTCTTATCTTCGTCTGAAGTCACAGTATCTCAATAAACCACTGAGCTTCACTGAAAGCTCAATTAGTTATATGTCTATATATAAGCAAAGCTACTCAACTTTAGAAAGTCCAGGGGCCACAGAGCAAGAACATTTCAGCCTCAAATAAAAGTTACTTGCAAGTTAGCTCTGTGGTGTCTAACTGGAATATTATACTGTGAGTGCAGCCAGATCTCATGAGAAAATGTAATTATTTTATGAGGTAGCAACTTCATATGAATTCATACAATGATAGTCATATGGAAACGTAAACATTTTTGGGGAAAAAATAAAGCAAGCATAAAGGTCCACCCCTAAACCTAACCTTCAGTGGGGTGTAAATAATAAATTGTGTCCATATGACAATGGAATAATTGATCTGTTTTTTTTTTCTTTTCATTTATGTTTGAGACAAACGATGCAGTCCATTGTGTCACTCGCCACTTTCTAACTATTTTATGCTTTGGCTAATTGGTGGCTAATTCTTACAATCTCAGTTGTACGTTTTCTTGCGATCTGCTTACGCCCAGCTGAGGGTTAAGATTAGAGGTGGACCTTCATACTTAAGTTTTTTTCTGAAAATCAAATCACATTGTACGAAATTACCACCTTGTAAAATAGTTCTGTTTTCTCATGAGATCGGGTTGCACTCCCAGCATAATTTGCTAGATAGTTACCATGCAGCTACCTTGCAACTTTTATTTATTTGCCAAAACCATTTGGCACTCTGTGAATGTTAATGTTAATCTTTAAAAAGGTTTTTATGCGCACTACGGGAAAATACAAAAAGGAGTGAAGCGTTGTGGAAAGTAGCATATTTAATTTCATTTAATGTTTATGAAGTTCAGAGTGTTCCAGGCATATGCGTTTCATCACGTTTGGATGAATGGATTGTATGCATTGGAAATGAGTGTGGGGGTGTCACATGATGAGCTTCAAACAATCACATTTGTCCAAAGCTTTGTACACTCATGGCCCAAAACCGACCCAAGATGTCTTGCTCAAAGGACACAGCTTTGTTGTACCACAGTGCAAACATCAGGAGAAACAATGAGTGGCAGTGTTTCAGTCAATAGCAGCCCCAAAACAGAGGACTTTTGATTTGGCTGGGGCCGGCGTTGATGGTGGGCGACTGTATAGCAGATCTGTTTTTGTCATAAAGGGTCCCATGAGAGGTAGGGGCATGGCCTGGGCCCTATTAAAAGTGTTGTTCTCAGTCACATGTGCTTCTTGCCCTGACAATGCATGTCTGTGTACTGTGAATGTGTTTTCATAGCTGCTAATGGGACCCATCTATATAGGGGAAACCAGACTGAAGAGGGGGAAATGGTGTACCAACTATTTGTTGGACTTTAAGTTGTGAGCCTAACAGTCTGTATTTGTCCACAACTTTTTAACCTCAGCTGCTGTCAAATAAAGGAAAACAAAAGAGGTCTGACCAAGCTCAAGAGCGACATGTTGCTAATCTGTCTTTGAGCACTGCTTTGGTTGTGTGTAATGTTCAAATTCAGGCTTTGATAAGATATGAGCCGTTTTGAGGCACAGCAGGTTTCTGAAGGAAGGGGTCGGTTTATCTCTACGCTAGGCCTCGCTGCTGCACTTAGCTGGGGTGTGATTTCACTATTCACTGTAAACACAGACCGTGAGGGGGAGTATCGGCACAAAACTGGCCAGAATGATGCTTATGAAAGGTTGTCAGACAAGAATGTACCTTACTTTGAAGGAACGTGCAACACTTGCTCTATCAATAGTTATAGCATAATGTTGATTCCAATCACTTTGCCAATAAATTATTTTAAAGGGGACCTATAATGCAAAATTCACTTTTACATAGTGTTTGAACATAAATGTGTATCGGCAGTGTGTGTGCACAACCACCCTATAATGGTAAAAATCCACCCAATCCTATTTTTTAAATCCCCATAAATCATAAGCAGTGTCTCAAAACAAGGGCTGAATCCAAAATCGCCCCCATATACCATCAAATAGGGCGTTATTTGAGGGGACATCCATTTGTAGTGGTGTACGAAACCATAGTGGACATATTGAGTGCACTTATTCAATCCCACATTGCACTGCAATAACGAATGTCCATAGTTTAATACTCATGGGAGTATTAAACCATCTATCTGACATCCAGCTCTCTGTGCCCATGCTTCATGTGTGTTTGCTCAGAAAACCACATATCAGAAGTTAAGACTGATATGGCTTTAAAACGCATGTAAATAATAAACTTTCATGATGGTGACCAATATTTTGACAGTAATGGTTGATAGTGTTGACTGTCTAAAGGTGTGGTCACGTTAAATTTAGCAGGCAAAAAGGTCTGTTGCCTGTTGTCAATAGTATAGTGAAGTAGGAAGCACTGCTGAGATGAAAGCTTTCTGTTGGTCACTGCAGAAAATTCAAGGGACAAAATTCAACTCATTGCAAAATCTCTGTGGGGAAATCTTTCGTCCTCACGTGAAATTCCAGATCATGTGGATTCCTATCGAAATGGCATGATTTTACCCATGAAAATTGTCCCACCAGTGGTATAATGGTGCTATATAAAGCACCACAGATCTTTTCTTCTATATTATTGATGTACATCCAAGTAAAACAGATGGTTCTATCTGGTTGTTGATTGGATGGAGGCAGATCTGAATGCTTGCAGTTAATTGTGAGAAAGGGACTGGGTGGATTTAATAAATGGAAAAGGCCAGCATATGTCAAAACAAATAAAAATACTTGCATGGATGAATCGTTCACAATAAGATCTAACATGTGTTAAGAAAATAGGGTGGATTTCAAATTCATGCTGACTCCGGAAACCAGTGAAAAATATTGATGACGACTCTTGCACTACATAGATTTTTATCTAATCAAATGCTCTCTAGAATGTGAATGTCCCTCCCCCAATACCACATGCAACCGACTAGCAAGCAGCAAGTCATGTTTCACCGCTGTGACATTGCTAAAGCCAAGGGAGACGAGTTGTTTAACATGTCCCACCACAACTTCCTGTTTCAATAGGAACATACTACACAGGAAATATAAGACTACACACGTTAAACAATTTCATGTGGTCTTTAACTTGTGTTGAACCTGGAATATTCCCCTATGAGCAAAACATAACTGTAGCAGTATGCTAGTACAGCAGTTTGAATATCATCTAGCTTTAATAGTTCAGGTAGCCTATTTATTTGACAACATTGGCATGGTTAGACTTACTCAAACCCTATGCATCATGTGGAGCATCTTTGTATTCGTCTGCATGGCCATAACAGCGGTCATATGACTGAAGGAGAGCTCATGGGGTGGTAGCACCCCTCCACCTACCCCTCAGTCATATGACCGCTGTACGGCCATGCAGACGAATACAATGATGCTCTGTGCGTAATGAGAACAGAAAAGAGGACCCTCTTAGCTCATCTACGCTCGGTCACACACACACAAATACTGTAGGACGGTTCTTGCAGCAGTCCCAGAGAAAAATTGCATCGCTCAGAGGTGCTCTTTCATAGTCCGGGAGACTCAACGGAGTTATGATTCATTTAAGCATCAACTTTGCCTCAGATGAGTCTCCTTAATTTGGTTAGAAATAAGGCAGAAATTTAAAAAAAATGATGCAAATGAGATGCAAACTGTTTACATACAGTAATAATATGGTGGTATATACAGTAGTGTATATAACATTACAAAAATAATTCTAAAATATAGGGGGGGTGGGTATTAGGAAGCAGGAGACTTAAGTAAAATATTCAATATTTTCCAGATATTTGTGATTGCTTTCCTATCAGGTGTGATTGCAATACTTATCAGAGTTTCTCAATCCATTCATACAAATGGCATAATCCCTAACTGTATAATCTGTATGAAAATACCTCTCAGCTCATCAAACTCTGACTGATGCATTAAAATCTGGTTTATGTCATTGAAGTTGGATGCGGTTCACATAAGCGGAAAATGTGATTAAATGGCCGCACGTGTATAACTTCATCTAAATAAATTGCGAATAAGCCAGTTGATATGCTGGATTTTATAATCGAACATGTCATTATGATGCATTACATTATTATGTGATTTTTTTTGTTAAACCATTGTTTAATTTTGTATTGTTAAAGCTTCTAAAACCACTTCCCTTGGTGGGATGTGTACACAAAAACGATGCAAACACCTCAGAGTCCCTCTCCCCGTACCTGCTGACCTAGATAAGAGTACGTGCCTCCTCTCCCTGCCAAGTGCCATTTCCGAGTGATAGAGCCAGACGTCGCATAAAGCCACGCTTGACCAAAGGCTCATCCAACATGCTCACCTTAAGAGCTTTAGTTTAAAAAAATAATGCGTGTAACATTTGCAAATGAGTTTCTATTTTTCAGGTAAATTTAGTCTGTTTAAATACATTCACCTATTCCAGTTTAATATGTAGAGATGACTATAACAAGTAAGCCATTCGTAGGTTGATGTACCTGAAAATTTTTAAAACTGGCTCTGTTTCTCTTTTCCGACCAGCCCAACGTAGCAACAGCTCGACCAATGGAGTGAATCTGGGGGAGGAGCTATCTGTTTGTCCAACCAGTGGCAGAATGGGGAGAGTTCAGGAAACCTGTTTGAAATTATCATTATTTTTTGCAGTTTCATTTGGTGATTTAATGTAACAAAAATTCTTCTGAAAAAGGAAGAATATATACATAATCCTTTTTTTTTTATCTAACCTGCTCTAAAATAATAGGCTACTAATAAACACATTTTTTAGTTTAATGTATAATTTTAGTTTAAAATGTATAATTTGTAATTAGATTTGGGGGGGGGGGTCAGTTACATTAAATAGTGACAAATACATTTTGATAAAATTACAATCATTCCATGTAGTTTCTCACTTAATGAGGGCATAAAACTTAGTATTGAAACATGTAAAATAGTTTTTAAAAAAAAGTAATACTTTTTTTTATATTTTACATGAAATATAACGTCACACTGCTCTCACACACTGTTTGAAAATCCAAAAAAAGTAAAACAATACATTTGTATAGTATTTATTAATATTTGTTAACATTAATAAAAATACAACTGTTCAGTTAGATCATGTTAGCTCAGGTGTATATTAACAACTCTTGATTTTAATAATGTATTAGTAAATGTTGAAATTAACTAAGATTAATAAATTCTTTGAAAGTATTTAAGTTCATGTAAATATTATTATAAGAATAAAACAGAATATATTCTATCTACTGTAGATAAAGTCCAAGATAAAAAAAATTCTAAATGCCAAAATAGAACATGTCATTTCAGTTCTCAAACCTACTTCCTTCTGCACATTTTAACACAGTATATGAAACCTTTCCTTTGTGATATGCAAAACTGCACTGTGGAACAAACTGCCGATAACAACTGTACACAAGCCTACTTATAATACTGAGTTGACTCATCAGTAGAAATGTGATCTTGACTACAGAATTAACAGTCGGATCCATTTCATCCTGCTGATGTCATGACAACTGTACTTTTGTGCCAAATCACTTTGCTTTGTAAATGAACACGCATAAAGGTGCAATAAGCAAACATGTAAAGGTGATACAGATGCAAACTTAGCATGAATGGGAGGATGGCTTCATTTGCAGTTACATTCCGTCTTTTGACTTGTAACCTAAAGTCAGAACACTCTAGCAATCATCTACTCAGTAACAACATGCTAAGAACCACTCAGAACTCCTATACACCTATACAACAAGTGTATAATCTTTATCACGTATGATCACTAAGAATATATCCTTGTTCAAATGGGATTGGCATAAGCAGGGCCTGTTTGTTTAGTTCACAGTAACATGAGGTCAAGCCTGTCCCACTTATGGCAACAATAACCAAAACTTTTCTCCCAGACCGAATAAGCATACGCTCCTGGCTTTACTTTGAATCTTCTAACACTCTTCTAACAATCTTTAAACCTTAACTGATCCAATTTAAGACTTGGATGTGATATAGAATTCCACAGTGCTTCTTATAAGCAGACCACTTGGTTATAGCTAATGACTTGTTTCAATTCAACAAAAGGCCTCTCTCACGTGTGTTTCTATAAAACAAGGGCCTGGTCACCTCTTGACCCCAAGCTTGTCAGAGTGTTGGATTTTCCATGCTCTCACTGAGAAAAGCCCTTTCAGTCTACTTCACAGAGTAGCTACTCCAATTCTAGCCAATCTATATCAGAAGACAAGTCTTGCACAATATGCATGCTGCATTTTTTCAATATGATATCTCATAAAGAGAAACTCCAGCTGAAAAGAGAGCTTATCATTTGTCATATGTGGGATTGGAATTATTAATCAGAACCTTCATGTTGTTCCAAACCCGTATGAGTTCATTCCATGGAACACAAAAGGAAACATTTGAAAAGATGGTCACATTATTTCCTTGAAATTACAATGAATTGGGACTAAAATCTCAAAAAGGATGCAAAAGCACCATAAAAGTGGGCCATATCATTTGTGCAGTGCACTATATTATTTGAAGTTATTTGAAATCTTTACAGGTTTGTAGTACTGATGTCCGAATGGATCACTCTGTTGAGTCAGATCTTTTTTTAATCAATTGACCCAGTTCATAAAACCTGAATAATTCAGTCCACATTCATTGTAAGTACATGTAAAACAGCAACATGTAAAACATGGTCTTCAGAGTTTCATCTTTTGTTTTTAAAGAAGAAATATTCATATTTTAGAACAACACAAGGGTGAGTAAATTATGACTGTAAAGTTTAATGTAAAAAAAAAGTGTAATTTGTGCAAAAAAAGCCAATTTTTATGCCATTAATGGCACCAGATTATAGCTGAGTTCCAAAATCAGAAATTTTTGCCTACTCTTTTATGAGTACTGTGAATTCAAGCATACTACTCTTGTCACATACTATTTTTTGCCTACTGTTTTGTAGCGATGTGGCGATTTCGGATGCAGTCACTGACTGTTTTTTAAATCAGTTTCCAAACACTCTGTCCATCTTCCATTGGTTAGACAAACAGATTGCCCCGCCCCAAACTGACACCATTGGTTGAGCCAGCTATGTCAAAACGCTCAAAGAGTGAAATGTTGAAAGTACCACATGTGTTACCATTTTCTGGTAAGTCAACCTATTCTGCACATTCTCTGCACATTAAACTGGGATAAAAGACATTATTTTAACAAATTACACACATCATCTTTAAGGACATAATGATGATAAATTCAGAAAGACAGACTGACTGACTTCCTGAGTGTAGATTTAGCATGCTTGTAACATGCTGCACATTTGAGCTATTAAATAATCACCATTTAAGCACTATTGATGATCTGACTAATCCGCAAACCTTTAAAAATGGCACACATTTTACTGCAAAACAGTCAGGAATCATAAACAATGCATCAGGAATGATAAATAAAACTAATTACTGTTTTAATAAGCAGTACCCATTAGAAACTGTATCCTCAATGGCAGATGTGTGATTTGTCCTGAGCATTAATGAACAGCTGGCTATCAGAGCATGTAAGGTCACCAGCGAGGTGTTTTGCCAAACCACTACTGTGGTGCCAAAAACTGGTTATGATCATTCAAGCATTCACTCTGAAAGCAGCATGTGTATATTTTGCCATTTCCCTTTCAAGAATGTCCCTATCAATGTTGAACCTAGGCTAGAATTTCTTTCTCCCAATTATTTCCATGCATCCCACTTTTGCCTTTTAAGCATACTCTCAATAACAAGGGCAGAATTATTTAGTCTACTTATGTAGTGTGATGCCACAAATTAAACACTAAAGTGAACAATTCAGTGACAGAAGCATGTTGCATAATAAATATGACTTTCTTTTGTAAAATATGAATTAAAATAAAATTTGTGTGCAAGCCGTGCTTGGCTATCAAAGCGGCGAGCTCAGGTATTTTTAAAACATGACCCAAATGCATAACAATCCGACGTTCTGTGCTTTAGATGGTTTTGTTTACAGCACAATTTCAGTTCACAGTTAAATGAGCTACCTGGCAATCAAGTGAAGTTTATTTTTAACCATCATTTCAGACTGAGCTTTCATTGTGATCATGTTGTTGTTGACGTTTATAGTGTTTGAATATCACTGACATTGATGCCTGTGTTTTGACATCTATGATTTTTCTCGCATTCTTATAAGCAAATGAGGAGCAATATTAAAATGAGGGTGCGCCTCCCATAACGGCCATCATTTAGACGACAGCACAGGATGTACAAATATTAACTGGTTCTTAGATGATGTTGCACAACCATCCTGCAGTTTGGTCAGTTTGTGGGTTGTGTGTGTGTGTGTGTGTGTGTGTGTGTGTGTGTGTGTGTGGGGGGGGGGGGGTGATCGCTGGCAGCATCTGCTCATCTTTGCATAGTCTGTATTTTCCTGTCTTCATGAGTAACACAGCATTTTTTACTGTATTAGCACTGTATTGAGCAACACCTGTGCTACTATGCTGTAATGACCTTGCTGGCCTTGCCGAACCTCCCCAGAGGAAAATCATACTGCTCAACAGTTGCTCTGTTATAGCTCAGGAGTTCTCAGCTTAATTTAATTTAATGTAGATGTTTCTCCTAAAATTCCTTCGGAGAAAAGAAAATGCACTCTTAGAAATAAAGGTTGTTTATTGGCATCTGTGGTGTCATAAACCTTTCTATTGCACAAAGATTCTTTAGAGTATAGAAAAAGATTCTTTAGATTATTAATACTAAAAAAATAAATTATTGTAAGCACTGTTAGTTTAAAAAATGTATTCTATGGTATTGCTTTAAAAAAAACTCCTTTAGGAACCTTCTATTTTAAAGATGTTAACAGAGTGTAAGAATTTTAAGAGCAATGATATCAATGTGGATACCATAGCTCAAATTATTCGGTATAAAAGGAATGTGATGAGAAATTAGTGTTTATATCGAAACTTCAGACTTTGACAGAGTCTTTCACTCAAGAGAAGCAAACTCTCTTTACTCAAGAGAGGCAATTTGCTTTCCCTTTAATCTCATTGCTATTTAGAAGAAACAATCGAGACTTTAATGAGACTTAATTTGTAATGGGCCCGTGGGCCTCCCCGTGCATCTGTTCCCTTGCTTGTGGCGGGTTCTCGCAAAACCCTCTTAGGATATATTTTATCTTTCTCTCTCCTTTCATTTTTTTGTACCGGATCATCTTCCGCCCCTCTGCCCCTACTATCTCTCCACCATTATACCCCCACCCCAGCCACCTAACCCCTCCCTGTGCAGGTTCCCTCGCACACATGCACACACAACCCTGTCACTAGGCTACACTGCCCTCCGCTGCCCTAATAACAATCCCAGGAATTTTAGACAGGGCAAAAATGCTTCAAATGACACTTACTGGGGAAGGGAAGGGGGCCTGCCGACGGGGGAACCACAACCCCGCCTCTGGCACACGCAAACACATCAACGGCGATCAATGGGGAGCAAACGCGTCGTTGTTTAACGTGGGGCAGTGGGAGTCAAAGATCAGCTGGAGGTATGGCCGAAAGGAGAATATTCACATGGGCTTTCGCTACGAGAAACAGCAGCCCTGTCTTTACACAGGGTGTGCACCTTATTCAGCTCCTTCCATATTCACCAGCCAGCAGAGCGTGGCATGAACACACTACACCTAGTGCACAGCTCCATTTGAGATTCAATAATATGTGACCATTTAACATTGCACAAGCTGAATCACTAGGTACGATACGTGGGCAAGAAACTGAAGATGCTTACTCCTTAAACATACACTCGTGAACCAATCCAGGACTCATGGAGGCTGCTTTAGCATCATCCCTGAGCATCACCTCACAGAGATGGAGGAAAATACCATTCTCCTGCCCGAGCTACTAAACACAGTCACATTCCCAAGCCAAAAACAAAACCCAAGGACACTACCAGGGAAGCTAGCCTTGGTGTAACAACAGGAATAAGGGTGTGTGGAAAGAAGAGTGAAAAAAGGAAAATATTTCCTCACCGTTTCACCGCTTGCCGTCCATTCACCAGCAACACTGCAGACAAACATTCGCTTGGGAGGCAGAGGGAGCGCACGATCCTTCCCCTTAGTCCTGAATCGCCAACATCCTCAGATCCGCCTGAATCTCCTCTCACACACGCACTCATTCACTGTCGCTCTTTCGTTTTGTCGTGCTCTCTCCTCCTCTTATTATTGTCGGTGTGCTATTTCCCCTCTTGTTAGCTCCAAGGCAGTTAAGAGACACTGCAGCGATGGGGGAGGAGGGTGTGTGTGTGTGTGTGTGTGTGCGTATGTATGTGTGCTTGTGTTCAAGTGTGTTGGTTCGTGAGTGAGGGAGTATGAGAGCAAAGAGGGAGGAGTCAGTGGGGATAGAGGAGAAGAGAGGGGAAAACAGCTAGTAGGATTAAATCTTGAGAAAAAAGAGAAACCAGAGTGGAGTACAGAGAGATTTCTGGAGGCGAAAATGCAAGCCGTATCGCAAAGAAGAACGGGTATGAATTATCTGTGTGCATGCAAGATATGGCAGATGTTCTGCAGCCTTGCTGGTTTGCTCTGTCAGCTGCAAGAGTCAGTCCACAGCAGGGTTGGTTGCGATTCATTGATGGCTGAAAGAGCTTGTAGGAAAATGATACAGAGCGAGAGATAGAGGCAAAGGAGGGAGTTGAAGGGGAGAGAGGAGATGACGGCAAGGGACCAGGAGGGGGTTGGATAATGCCGTAATATGTTGCTTCTGTGCCAACTGTTTCTGTGACAGAATGACCACTTCCTCTGCAGCCATTGGTCCCCTGCTTATACGGATAGATGTGCTGACAAATAAAATATCCAGCAGTGGCTCGTGGGTGATTGGAGCATGCTCCCCATCCCGCCCCCTGTTGAAGCAACAAGATTCTGCCTCACCCCAGGCAGCTGAGGACCACATCCAGTGCGTTTGCGCCTTGCATCCCAAACAACACCTCATGGACACTAACATGCACATGTTTGGTTGCACTACACGTTCAGAGAGGTGTAGGGAACATAAAGGTGCCACCTAAAGTACATTTCAGTTTGGGAAATTTCTGTAGTCTAAAGATTTCTCTTGCTGTCAGAAAAAATCAGTATTCTTTGATTGCTTAGTGTGACATAATTACTTATAATTGCCTTTGCGATGAATCTTAGCCCTCAAAATGGTATCTTTGAACCTCATTTACCGCTAAAAGGTTTTTAGAAGTAATTTAAGGGTATATTACTAATCTAAGTTACAAAGTTGTCCCTTTAAGGGTACTGTCCATGCAGTGACAAGCTGTTGTACCCCTAAAAGGTAAAAGTTTTGCACAACAGTGTATCATACAATCTGACAAATGACAACTGGGTGCACATGAAATTATTCTCATGGGTTCTCTACTTACATGGTGGTCTTTTTGTTAGTCTCGTTTGTAGGTGACTGTCTTCGGTCATGTGTGAGCATCAGTGGATGATTAATGAACAAACTCTGACATCTGATCCTATCAGATTGCGACGCTGCCCTGTTGCTTCCCTTGTATACAGCTGTCAAACATGCCCAACGCCAGGCAAAGGCAACGTGATTTCCCTTCAGAATAATACACTAAAGGAAACATGAAATATGTAAATGAAATATCATTGACACCAAAACAGTTTTACCATTCTCCTGGCTCCTACCATTCTTCCTCCTAATACCTAAACTATAAGGCATTGCATGTATTTTTTTTTTTTTTGTGGAACATGCAAACCTGCAATGCATTACAATAAGCTCAGTGAAAAAAACACACATCCAAATTAGATAGATGCGGCAGAAATGTCGATTTAAAAATTTAGTCAATTTTAAATATCAACAAAAAATACTTTTATTTAATTATAACTTTACAACTTTTTGTGTTTGTGCTCATTGTTATGTTGCTCAGAGTATCACATTGTTAGCAAAAGCAATTTGCTAATGCAAGCTATTGTATTTGTACACTGACCATACTAGAAAGACATGTGTGAAACTTATAAGTGTATATATTCTGAATTAAAGTCTGTCGGGTGCAAAAGGCATCATTTAAACATATAAAGGCATCAGTGTTAAAAGAAAACAGCTACTTAACCACTCAGGACATGTAATAAAAAGTGGTGGTGGTGGTGGTGGTGGTGGTGGGGATCGGTGTGAAATGTTTACATTGCATCGACTTGAACATCACAGCCATGATCGGTTTGTGTGGGATTAAAATTACAACTGTACAAACATAATCATTGCACCACAGGGGCCTGGTTAAATTAGCCTGGTGAATGATCACGGCCTGAGTAGTAAAGTAATATACATCAAATATATACATCAAGCAAAATCGAAGAACGAACTGTTGTGGCATCATTTCAAACGAAATCAGGCCAAATGTTTAGCTGCATCTGAAATCGCATACTAACATATTGGCAAAAACAGTATGTGACAAAAGAAGTATTCCCGAATTCAAAGTACTCATAAAACAGTAGGCAAAAAGTAACCAGATGACCTACTACATCCAACTTACTTACTATCCCATGAGGCCACATGAGAGGATTTGTGAATGGCAGTGGAGCGACGCCAGTGACGCTAGTAGTTACATGATAACAACAACATGGCGACTGTAGTACGTCCTGATTAAATTCATACTACACACACAGGGCTTGACATTAACACCCGCCAAATGCGGGTGGATTTCAGCTGTGTGTAACGCCAGGGTTAAACCCGTACTCTGTTTCCGAAGGACATCCTGGGATTTTTAATGACCACAGAGAGTCAGGACCTCGGTTTAACGTCTCATCCGAAGGACGGTGCTCTTTGACAGTATAGTGTCCCCGTCACTATACTGGGGCATTAGAACCCACACAGACCACAGGATGAGCGCCCCGTTACCCTCACTAACACCTCTTCCAGTAGCAACCTAGTTTTCCCAGGAGGTCTCCCATCCAGGTACTAACCAGGCTCAGCCCTGCTTAGCTTCAGTGGGCAACCAGTCTTGGGCTACAGGGTGATATGGCTGCTGGCCTACACGATACCAGCTACGCTTTCTCTCTCTCATCTCTCTGACAGCGAGTGAACACACAAACCCGCCTCCTCTCACTCAATAGTTTCATTTGCTCAGGATGAATATTGTTGGTGTTACAGGGCTTGAATTTCGGCACGTATTGTGCATGATTTTACTCATTCCCGCAGATTTTGTGCACATACCCAAAGTGCGCACACATAAAGCCGCCTCTCAGTACTAAATTTAGTTATTTTTCGCTGCTTATTGCGAATAAACAGTCAAACACACACAAGATAATGTTAAATGGCGAGTATTCATGTAAACAGTCAGTTATGTTTTAAGTGAATGCAAACAGTTGAGAAATCACGTTCACCAGAATAGATCAGTGCGCCAGGACTTAAAGTGACAGCAGCCTATTATCAGGTATATTGAATTATGAGATCATTTAAAAAAATATCTATATGGTCAGTTTTCCGCATTGTATCAATGTCAAAATTGTGGCCACTGAGCAAAAATGTTAATGTCATGCCCTGTACACACATTCACATTATGTAGAACCTACTTTTTTTAGCGATTGTTCTTTTTAGGAGAAACAGAAGTTGTAATTCTAACTGAAAGAGACACTGACACTGTTTTTCATGTTTAATACCATAGAGCTGCTTGCTTTAAAGCAATCTGTTGTATAAAGTGCCATATAAATAAACGTGCTGAATAGTAGAGCTTGTGCAAACATATCTACATCACTATGATCAGATGCTTTCTTAACTGCTGTTTTCTCACCGCGCTCATTTTTGTTGTGTTTATTTTGTTATTTGAGAGGAAACTGTGCCGCACATATTTACGAATTCATATAAATGTGGATGCTGCTGGATGTTCGCTAACAGAATATCACTGCAAAATGATTTCAAACTTATTTTTGAAGTACGAAAAGGACTTTGCTGTGAGTATATCAGGGCCTTAAAGGGTTAGTTCACCCAAAAATGAAAATTCTGTCAATAATTACTCACCCTCATGTTGCTCCAACCTCGTAAGACCTTCATTCATCTTCCGAACACAAATTAAGATATTTTTGATGAAATCTGAGAGCTGGATCACTCCTCCATAGGCTTCTGAGGGATTGAAACTTGCCAGCCCTGAAAAGTTATTAAAGACATTGTTAAAATAGTCCAAATGACTACAGTGGCTCAATCTTAAGTTTATCAAGCGACGAGAATGGGCCTCGAGTCAGTTCATGTAGTTTAACAGCGTAGTGCTTCTGTGCTGTACGTCACAAGTAGGCTCACTATTGGCCGACGCTGGTCATGTGTGTGATGTGTGTGGTGTACAACACAGAAGCACTACGCTGTTAAACTACGTGAACTGACTTATAATAACTTTTCGGGGCCGGCAAGTTTCAATCCCTTATAAAAACCTATGGAGGAGTGATCCAGCTCTCAGATTTAATCAAAAATATCTTAATTTGTGTTCCGAAGATGAACAAAGGTCTTCCGGGGTTGGAACAACATGAGGGTGAGTAATTACTGACAGAATTTTTGGGTGAAATATCCCTTTAAGAATAATGAGCTGTAATGTTTTGTAGCAAGCCAAGTACATGTTGCTGGGCATGTATACTTGTCTTCTGGGTGCGAATTGATGCTACATTTCTATAAACAGCTCTCCTGTGGGAGGAGTGATGTGTGTGCAGTCTGTCCATGCAGGCAAAAGGAAAAGTCTTGCATATAAAAAACGCTGTGCAAACCATCATGTCACACAACAGTGCCGGATTGGCCCTTGCATCTCCATGAGAGAGCAGGTAACATGAGTTTATGTAGCATACATCATAAGTGTCTTATTGCTTGAATACAGCATTTCATCTGATCTCACAAAGCATAAAAATTCATGTGGGCCACATTTTCATGTATTTAGTTATTTCAATCATATTTAAAAAGAAAACGCTTGCCTAATCTACTCATCCTCGCTGGGATGCAATTCGCAATAACTGTCTTTGCACGGATATTACTAAAGGTTCAATTCCAATTGGTTAAGCATTTTATTTAATTAGAGCTATTCAAGACCCATGTGTTCAGTTGCTTGCACCATGTTTAATAGCTTTCAGTGCATTACAACTGCACAAGCACAACCCTAATGAACCTGTGGTTGTGCTGTGTGCAGGACAGTGCAGGGCCGCACTGAAAGGGTTTCGGGGGAAATAGATGTCACAGTCACAGACGAAAGACGTTACCTCAGGCTTCTGTCTTATCAGATCGAACCAAGCAAAGAACGACATTGTCGAGAAATATCTGTTTTGTAGTTCCAAAACTTTATCGTCAAGGTGCATTCTACAAATATGACAATAGTGTCACAAATATTATGAAAACAGATGTTTTATAAAGTATTATCAATGTAAGATTAGCCTAGCATGGAGCCTATAGAATGCAGTTATGCCACTAAAATTCAAGAAAATGCCCCTGAATGAGTTTTTGTCTCATATTTATATCATGATATAGTTAAGCAACATCACACGAGTAACAAGCGCAATACCACATGAGTCCTGTTTTGTCCCGAATAGCACAAGTGCAAATGTAATAGCCTACTGATTTTATACAACAGTTAAAAAATAAAAAGTTAATATTGAGACATATTTTAGAGACACAATATTGTCTGCTTTTGCTCAATTTTCCCAAAGAAAATATTACCTATAAAACCAGAACAGAACTCTTGAGCGTCTTCGGGGGACAAGCGGTGTTTTGTTTCTGAATGAATCCGCGTTTTAAGCGAATCAATAGGGTGAATCAATGATTCAATGCCCCATGCATAAAGAGAGTCATTTACTTTATTCCTGACTGAATCAATCATTTGACCGAATCAAATGAATGAATGAATAAATGACTCAATGACTTACTCATTTAGACATTTACCACCTACTGGCACTTTTAGTTTCTTATTAATGATTCAATGGCCAATTCATAAAGAGAGCCTTTTTGGGGGCAGCCATTTTGAGTGTGGGTTACCTTACTTGGCCTTTTATGTCACTTTTCACTTTCATTTACTTTTTTTTTTTTTTTTTTTTTACGAATCAAATGAATGAATGACTCATTTATACATTTACCACTACCTAGCAGTTTGGTTTCTTATTTAGAGTATCATTTCACATTTTTTTTTGTTTTTATTTTTCCATATTAATAAAAAACCCAGTATACCTGGTATAGTTCACCCAAAAAATTTAATTGTGTCATAATTTACTTACCCTTAGTTGAAGCCTTAAAGTTTATGTGTAATAAATTCTGTTGAATCAAAAAAATAAAAAAGTCTATTTGATGCTTTTCTCATTTAACACAATAATGACTTTAAATTGTCTTTTGGGGGTAATTTCACAGCCAATTATGATTAATTTGCAATTAATTAGATAAATAAATCGATAATAAAATCTAATCTAATAAACTGTATAGGCCTATATAAATCCATCCATCCATCCATCCAACTTCTTCCGCTTATCCGGGGCCGGGTCGCGGGGGGCAGCAGTCTTAGCAGAGACGCCCAGATTTCCCTCTCCCCCTCTCCCTAGACACTTCCTCGAGCTCTTCCGGGGGGACACTGAGGCGTTCCTTGGCCAGCCAAGAGACATCATCCCTCCAGCGTGTCCTAGGTCTTCCCCGGGGTCTCCTCCCGGTGGGACGTGCCCGGAACACCTCCCCGGGAAGGCATCCAGGAGGCATCCAAAACAGATGCCCTATCTCTAAGGGAGCGTCCAGCCACCCTGCGGAGAAAGCTCATTTCGGCCGCCTGTATCCAGGATCTTGTCCTTTCGGTCATGACCCACAGCTCATGACCATAGGTGAGAGTAGGAACGTAGATCGACCAGTAAATCGAGAGCTTCGCCTTGCAGCTCAGCTCCTTCTTCACCACGACAGACCGGTACATCGACCGCGTTACTGCAGAAGCTGCACCGATCCATCTGTCAATCTCCCGTTCTATCCTTCCCTGACTCGTGAATAAGACCCCAAGATACTTGAACTCCTCCACTTGAGGCAGGAACAATTTTCCGACTGAGAATATATATATATTCATATTCTGATGAATATATTGAAAGTGTTATTCTGGCAAAAACAGATGTTGTATTTAGTGTTAATGATCTATAACAGAGAAAAAATGCTTACTGTGGGGTCAAAGGGGTTAATGGCTTACTGTCATTGCACTGTCCCATGTGTTTATAATTTTAGTCTCGGGTTTTAACACATTTCACAACTATTGTACTAAGCATTTCTGCATTCAGCATTTGATTCCACATAATTATAGCAGTCTCTATCCCTCTGTGTGTCTGTCTCTCTCATTCTCCATCTTCCCCCTCTCTCTTTCTGCCTATCTCCACGCCTCTCTCGCTGCTTCCTGTCTCCCTAATCCGTAATCCTGTGAAAATCGCTCAGGCGAAACAGGGCGGCTTTGATCAGGCTCTTATATCAACGGTGGCTTCGATGTCAGCTCGCCCGGATTCCACAGAACCCTGGAGCCCAGGCACAGGCGCTCCTGACAGCAGTTCATCAACGCCCAGACACCATCATCCTAAATGATGCATCACAACCTGCCACTGGATTTTTCATTATTAAACAGACTCATTTAGGGGATAGTGCTATGTAAAGATCCCATAAAAAAATCACATGACGAGTGCAGATCAAGACCCTTGCTAGTGCCGAATGCATACTCAACATATATTATTCACATTAGGGTTATTATAGTTAACTGAAACTAAAACTAACTAAAATCATTAAAAAAACTATAATACTATCTCAATGATTTTGAAATAACACTGATCAAATCATAGGGAATTGCGGAGTAGAATCAGAAACATCCTAGCTCACGCTAAATGCTACATTTGGTGAAGAGCAAGAGGAAGGGTAAATGTTACAATTCTCAATGTTTCAATAGTAGAGGCACAAAATGTAAACGGCATATTTCAGTGTGAAAAAAAATGTTTACCAACCTTTTATGTGTACATTTTCAACTTTATCACCATGACAATGTTATTAAAACGGCCAGAAAAATAATGTTTACAAAAAACACTTTTTAACAGAAAAAATGATGTAGTGCTTTTATAAAATTACAAATAATCTTCACTTTTCTGATTGAAATCCTCCAAAAATTTGCCCTATTCACTTACATTGTAAGTACCTCAACATAAAAAGAGCAGATATTAAAGTCCCCAGTAGTCAATCATTTTATCACTTAAAACTCAACTTTGATCACCAAAATTACATATTTGAGCGTTTTTTTCCTTCATGCCTTAAAATAGCTTAAATGCAACTCTACACCGTTGCTTCATTTAGTATATACGGTTTTATGAATATGCAAATTATCCCCGCCTCCACTCACTCACAACAGCTCAGAGATCCACTCGTTGACGATCACACGTTGACGTGATTGATTAAACATCAGCGATTTCTAATCACGTTTTTGTACGACACCGTTTTCAACTAAAAATGTAAAACGTGTTATGCGTTTTGGCCGTTTGTTTACAGGACAACAGCATTTTGGGTGCCTGAAAACGCAAAATGTTGGAAACGGGTTTCAAAGTGCAAGTTTTTGAAAACGGTCTCTGTGTAAACAATGAAAACGCGAATTTCTGAAGACGATAACTTCATGCACATGCGTATTACGTGTCCAGTCTGTAGTGTTTCATCGCCATCGAATGGCCTGGCAGCAGAATACAGCTTTTTTAGTCGTTTTCACGGATCTGTGTGAATGGGGGTGCTTTGACAATGGTGTCCTCTGTACGCGGAAAACTCAAAGGAAAAACTTCTCCGCTTTAAGCATATCGTTGTCGTGTAAATGTACCATGAGACTGTCTTTGGTTCACTGCAGTTTTAAGGAGAAAATACTCAGCAATGGTGTTGACTTATGAATTTGCACATTGTTTGTTTTAAAGCATATTAAAAACACTTGATTTTCACCACAGGGGGTCTTTAAGGCATATTAAAAACACCACATAGACATATATAAACAACATTAAAAAACTTTATTTTCACCACAGGGGGACTTTAAAAGGGACAAGTCAGATTTTTTTAATTGGCAATCTACATTAAAATCTGTTGATTGAACTTATCTTGTATTGAAACAGGAATATTCTTTTAATATGTATTGAACCAGCAGGTGTGGCGTTTGTTTTGCGCTGCAGGTCTCAAACCCTCTGCATGTCTGCTGTTGAGGAGCTTTGCTCGCCCAGGGGATTCAGACTTTCCACACAGTGATATCTCATACCCTGACGGGTAACCAGGGTGTCCATTAGACATGGACAGAAACTTTATACTCAAGGGAAGAGAACTCAGCAAACCCAGACATCTTATCTCGTGAGTTAAGCATAGTATTGGGTTTGTTGTGTGTTAAAGGAATCTGTTTTATGTCAACAGTCCAGTAAGGTTTAAGTGACTTGAGCTTTACTGACCTGAATTTACATTCAAATATGTATGAATCATTTGCCCTCAGTTTCACACATGTGTTCTAGCAGAATAAAGGTTTTTGAGAAATGTTTTTCTTGCATGTGGTCTTTTTTTGATTAATTCCACTTGGTTTTGCAGGTGCATGCAATCTGTAATCAGGTGCTTTGTATCAGCATGGTGCGTGAGCCTAGGTGCACCCCAGCTCTGCACAGGAAGTAGAGCATCTGATAGTCAACCACCTCGATGAGCCTCTATCTCCTCCATCTCTTTCTGCAGTCTCAGCCACTAATAGTGATCAGTTCCCATCACCACTGTTTTTTCCGTTTAAGGCTGAAACTAGATTGACAGCGGTGCAAGTGTGCGAATGGGAACGGATGTCCAATGATGCCTGTTGATTCAGATGAGGATCATTAGTCTTCACATTGTCAGCGGGCTGTAAAGAAATCCCTTATTTAAGCCATGATAAGGAAAGGTTCACTCTCTCCCCAGTTATGACCTAGATAGCATGCCACAGCTAACACATTACTCTCCTTTCTTCTTAACCATGCACTCACTTTCACTTTGTCTGTACAACACATTTGTGTCTATATTGCTGCACCACAAACAGAAAACAGAATAAAAATAGATGAATAAATAAAAGTTGGGATGAAAGGAAAATTCAACCTACCTATTTTCTAAATGCATATTGTGAACAATCAATCCGTGCAACTAAAGAGCGATGATATCAAGTCAGAACTAACGATGCCAGATTCACAAATAAATCACTCTTTTGATTCAGTTCTTTCCTGTATATTCCATCAGTTAAATTTGTAAGAAAAAGTGCTTATTTACTGTTATTTAGGCTACTTATTACCATTGTTGTCAACAAAAGAGAAGCTTTAAAGTTGCCATAAAATCAAACGTTTTATGTAATATTGCAGTATTTATTGTAAATGATTTATCCACGCAAAGTCATGTGTCCTTGTAATCTTTAATCAATGTAACTTCAGGGAGGTGAACTTCACCTCCCTCTTGCAGCTCATCTCTTCTCTTCTCTGATGATGTGTTTACTGGCGTGGGGGCGGGGCAACCTGTCACCCATATGAGATCGTCCAATAGCAAACCACAACCATCCGACCATTCAATTCCCCATGGACAAAATCAAATCTGTCCTACATTTTTTCTTGTTTCAGAAGCTGTTTCACTCGGATATACGTCACAATAAGAAAAAAAGACTATCACAACTTCCTTTTTTACACAGACTTTAAGGGCTCTCTGCGGTTTTCTGCCAAATCAAAAGCTCAATGTTAACTGTTTGAAAATTAATAGGATGTACTGTAAAATAAAATGATTAGTGAAATGAAATTAGTATTATTATATTTTTCTTAAATACTCATTTTTTATTTTACAGTGAAATATAACAATAGTAATATTTCTTATTGTTTAATACTTCTTTTATTTAGTAATAAAATTTGTATTATTATTAATATAAATAACAATATTTATTAATATTATTATTATTCACAAATTTTGGGGTCAAATTGTGAAGCCCTACAAACAAGCACAGCACCAAGAGTTTTTTTTTTTAAATATATATATATATATTTTAAATTGCAAGTGCCATTTTTTATCAGAAATATCGCAAATCATTTTTCCCCAAATAATGTAGCCCTGCTTACACTGTCCTCCATTATGTTTAAAGGGGCATTCGGCAACTATTTCAACTTAATAAAACCGTTTAGAAATCATTTGGATGGTTTAATAACCTGTTCTGGTGAGAATGGTGACTTTCCCCGCTCCCCCCAAAGTTCCTAGGCGGAAACCCAACCTTGCAACATGAGGATTAACGTCCCGGTAAGTTGGAAACAGGAAGTCTCGTGAGAAGCGAGAATGAGCGAGAAACACAAACTGCTTTATGGCAATTCAACATAAACACACATGCCGCCCTCAATGTGTATGATGCATTACCCACCTCGGTAGACATAGCTCCACACGATAAAGTTGGCCGGCTCCGATAATAACAAATGCACATGAGCAGCGGTAGAAAGGGGGGGAGGGAGCCGCAAGTGAGTTTTTTTTTACGACATTGTTGTGAAATATAGGCCTCACAGCTGTAGGGGGAGCTCGTTGAGAAAACATGCGACAACATAAGTGAAAATCAGCGAAGAAATAGCTAGGGTTGCCGAATCCCCCTTTAACATCTTTGTCTCTCAAAAAATGTTCCATGCCCCTTTAAGAAATCTGCATTGAGTAAGACATTATTCTAGTTACAATAGGGTGAATACATCAAAACCATCAACAACAAAAAAAAATCGTTTTGATTCAATTACTATGATGCACTTGATAGGTTGTGTAAATATATTTAGGACAATGATGATCATTGAATTCACCCACACAGTAATTCACTGGTCATTGATGCTTGATGCTCAATCTCTTTCACTGGCATGCCATCTAGTGGTTATGCATGATACTAGGCATGAGAGGAAGTAGGCGTGTTTTTTATACACAATAAATGTCTCAAAAGATGTCAAAACCTAAGCAGTTTTAATAAACAATATTAAACTATGACACAATATAATGTGTTGCATGCACTCTGTCAAGCATTCAGGGGGCTGTACAAATACTAGGACTTTCCAAACAAACAAGTCTGAAGCAAGAAGTTTTAAAAGGTGTGCTGTTACTTTTCTAACTTTTAACTGGATAATAGAACAGTTGAACACCGTAACAACCACCTATAAACGCCATGACAGCTACCCAGAACACCCTTTACCCTATAGCACCCATAGCAAAGCCCAGGCAACCACCTATCAAACCTTAAAATTGTAGAAGTGAGTTTTAAATGGGCAAATAATAGGTTTATGCTCTCAGCAGCACTACAGATGATAGCATAAATAAAAATCAATGTGCCGCTAACACTGGGCAGCTCCTTCTCTATAAGCAACTGTCGTGGTTACAAGGGCAGATTGGGAATAATCTCTGGGAACAACAGCTCCTTGCAGATTTTTGTAATCCCAGGCTGAAGCCCTCCCAGGGGTGGGATTTATCTGACTCCTGTCTATACCTTACAAAGACCCTGCCGTTGAGCTCTTTTACACTCTTGAGCTTCTGGACTGTGAAAAAAGAACAATGGTTTGCCCTTTCCTGTAGTTT
Source organism: Gila orcuttii (assembly GCA_026230005.1). Taxonomy (NCBI): domain Eukaryota; kingdom Metazoa; phylum Chordata; class Actinopteri; order Cypriniformes; family Leuciscidae; genus Gila; species Gila orcuttii. The sequence goes on along the minus strand of JAPDVR010000024.1, from coordinate 15,322,656 downwards.
TAGCTTTGTATCCTCTTATTGATTGAGTCACTGATAAAGTACCCAATGCACAAAACATTTTCAGGAAAGGTCAGCCATAATTGGTACACCATCTGTTTCGTATAACCTCTGCCATACAAATGAAGCCAGAACCTAACTCAAGGTAAAACTTCCCGTGACCCTTGCCAAAAAATGCTATTCAAATGAAATAACTAAATTGTGTTCGAGATATACTGTACATGAATTTCACAAAGGTGAACAAAAAACTAAAATGACTGTTTAAAAAAGTGTTGATACATGAGCATGAATTTTGGCCATGACTCCCTGGTAGAAGAGATTTATATCTCAATGGGATTATACCTATTCCAAAACTGTACAATATAGTGGAAAACACTGTGTCAACTGAAGTATGTCTTATAAAACAAAAACAAGCAAAAAGGCCTGAATGCAATATGTGGCCCCTTTTGTATGATGAATAAAGAATGTGATGCTTGCAATGTATTTTACAACCTATTTACTTTCTTATTAAATATATAACATCACATTTAATAATTATATGCAAATACATAAATAGGTAACAATTTTTTAGAAAAAATCTATGATATGTGTAAGCAAGTGTATGTCTGTATTAATATTCATATACTAATATTGATTGAAAATTAGGCCTAAATGTAAAAACAATTATTTCACATGGACATGCACACCTTAATTGAGGAATTTCTAGAAAACTACACATATGAATACCCCTTATACATTTACAGGGCTTGGCATTAACACCCGCCGACCCACCAAATACGGGTGGATTTCAGCAATGATTTTATTTTATTTTATATATAATACATACATTTTTCAATTGTAGTCTTTTAAAAAGGCATCTGAAATAATGAAGTATGCGCAATGAAGTGTTGCACTTAAGTGTCGATTTTTCCATACATTTCGATATTGAAATATCTGAAACACTTCCAAAACTCATTTCCACAGAATATACTATACCAGCTGCTTTCTCACTCTCTCATCTCCGACAGCGAGTTGACACACAAACCCGCCTCCTCTCACTCACTCGTTTCATTTGGTCCACACCGTAAAAACAAATTTGTTCAGTTTACTTAATTTAATTAAGTAAGCATCAAGTCTGCATCAAGTTCTTCTTACTTAATCTATTTAAGTTTTGTCAACTTAATTCTATCTGTGATCTGAGGAAGTGTACTCCCAGAGTGCATTGCTGCATGAATAAATTAATTGCTTTGTTTTACTATTTTTGGCTTTATTTTATTTTATTTGCTATCGTTACTGGGGTTATACTGACAATAGACAGCAAATAATTTAAATAAAATTGTAATGGTCTAATTACTTAAATTATTTTTTTTTTAAACCTGTTACCATTGTTGTGGTTTGCATGCTGAATGTTGAAGTCTGTGTGTGACTCAAGCAAAATTGCAAGATATTGTCACAAATATAGAGGGATTATATCAACCCAATTAAAGGTTTATGCCATAAGCAGTGTTGTGCAAGTTACTTCCAAACTGTAATACATTATACATTGCTTGTTACTGTAATTTAAAAGTAATTCATTACATTACAATATTACCGTCTCAGAATTGTAATGTGTTACATTACTCCTCTATTACTTTTGAGTTACTTTCACCAAAATAGCTATACAGTAACATTCTAAGGCTGTAACGATATGCGATATGAAACCGAAATCGCGACACTCAGATCCACAAACCTGCAGAATGGTGACACACCCCTTCCAACTCCAAGAGTTATCCTTCCTGTCCAGATCCAATGCTACCACATCTTAAAATTACTATTAGTGTTATTTGAATTTTGAAGTTAACATTATAAAATAAGTGGACCTACACCACAAAAGTAGTTGAGAATAAATTATTTAAAATTGGGGAATTCCAGCGTTTTGGACGTGACATTTGCAGTCAAAACTTTGAAATATAAGTTCTCAGAAAATGCATTTAATACCAATATATTGAAACATCTGTTTATCCATAGGATACCCCCTTAATAGAGTCCAGACATTAGAAAAATATCAGTCTACAAATGCGTTTTATATTTAATATGAGGGAAATACACACGCATTCATGCATGACAACATTTTTTTTTTAACTTTTAGGAGGCAAAATATTTTTTTTGTAATTCTGTGAATTACACTGCGCAAATCAAAAGTAGGCTAATACACCCACCGGATGAAGAAGGGCTGGCTCTCCACAGAACATAAAATATTCATTTTATTTTATTTTTTGTGTTCCCATTTATGAGGAAAAAACAATGTATGTGACAGTTCTCCAAGGACGCGTCAACCAATTGCCTGGATTTAATAAATAAGAAGTAAAATAGCAGACAATAGATAATCACGACACGGAGGCGCCTGCGCGTGAACTGGAGCGCCTCTCATAAATTAACCGAAATTCAGCGTAGGCTATAAGGTAGCCTAGCCTACTTCACAGACCTGAAAAATATATATATATTGAAATGTCTATTTGTAAACAGAACAATTCAAAACGAAAGAAAATGGACTGCTCTCTGCTTATCTGTATGAAATGTGCATTTCTCTCTGGCGCATTCACTAGGCTACTGCGAAGATCGCGAGTCAGCAACGTCAACTTCATCTTTATTAATAAACAATTAAAATGTCTCCTTGCTATATTTGACATATTCATAATCATTGCTTTTGCCGGTTCTTTGTGTCAGCGTTTAGTTGCTTTCCTTACATCATGTTACGTGAACGCGTCACCACCGCATCAAAAATGATTGCGTGATGAAAACAAGAAAAATACCACCTAAACATAGCCTAACTGTTTAGAAAGAAAACACAGAACAAATGGAGTAGCTTAAAGTTGCAGTAGGGAGTTTTGAGAAAATGTTGACTTAGCCTGAAAATTTGAACAAGCACAACTTCCAGGTCCAACCCCCTTGCTCTCTGCTGCGCTACAGCCCTCCCTCCACAGCTCCTCCCCCACAGCGGAGCCTGCCGTGAACGCGCAGACTAGTAAACAGGAGCACCGATGACGGCGTATTATAAACAGTTATGGAACATTCACTAATAGGGACGAAACATCAACAATATGCTTTACATTGACTATGGCCTGCCCATACTTTGATTACAAACTTGGTCCTCAAATCATTATGTATTTTGCAATACATGTAACTTTATAACGTTGCACTCTTTCTATAAGTTATAAATAGATAGTAAGATAACGTTAAAGGATTAGTTCACTTTTAAAAAAAACTTTTGCTGATAATTTACTCACCCCCATGTCATCCAAGATGTCCATGTCTTTCTTTCTTCAGTCGAAAAGAAATTAAGGTTTTTGATGAAAACATTCCAGGCTTTATCTCCATATAATGGACTTCAATAGGACACAAACGTTTCAAGGACCAAATGACAGTTTCAGTGCAGCTTCAAAGGGCTTTAAACGATACCAGACGATGAATAAGGGTCTTATCTAGCGAAACGATCGGTCATTTCAAAAATAAATAAAAAACTTTAAGTTTTATAAGCACAAATGCTCGCCTTGCTCTGTTCTGTGATGCACGTTCGTGACTCTCCTGTTTGAACTCGTTCATCAAAATGAACAAATCTTTTTCGAATCATTTCGTTCGTTGAATGAACGAAATGACTCCGAAAAAGACTCGTTCGAAATGAACGAATCTTTTTGCGAGTCATTTCGTTCGTTGAATGAACGAAATGACTCGGAAAAAAGATTCGTTCATTTGGATGAACGCGTTCGAACAGGAGAGTCACGAACGACAGTACGCGCTCGCGCTGTGCAAGAGAGGGGTGATCAGCGCGTACACGAGCGTGATTGACACTGCTAAGACATTCCTCCTGGCTCTGATTGGTTGTTTCTGACCGGGAGCGGTGTATTTCTGCAAATGGCAATAGGACCACAGGGAGGAGCCAGAGGAGCTCGATTTTTTCCACAGATTATCTGTCTCATATTCTACTGTGAGGACATAATGACAGTTTTAACAAATATTTGTTTACAAAAGCTACCTACTGGAGCTTTAATGCCCATACGTCCATCTCGCGAATGTACAGTCTTCTTCATGCCATCTTCACCCATTAGCCGCTTTTCCACTGGCCAGCGCGAGCACAGAGGCCGAAATCATGCCTCACGGCACTCCTGTAAAAAATAAATCGCTATAAAAAATATAGACGCTTTATTTACAAACTTGGACACCACACGCGGCTATTGACTGACCATGAACAGGTAACTTAGCCTACTTGCATTTTTCATTCGTTAATGTCTCGCGGTCTTGGTGTTTTTTGTTGTTGTTGTTGTTGTTGTTTTACAATTAAAACTAAAAGTGTGTTGTAACGCAAGCGTAACTGAACATGTAATATAGTAAAATATTACTGAAAATTGATTAGTAATGCCTTACACTACTGCGTTACAGCAAAAAGTAATATGTTACTGTAATGCATTACTTTAATAACGCGTTACTCCCAACACTGGCCATAAGTGTAATAAAATGTTAAAAGATCATTATTTTACATGGAATATATGTATATCATTAATACATTCATTCAAAACATGGAAATAATTTAAGTATAAATATATATAATATTTATTACTTCACTTCCTTTGAAATCAAATAACTGTGATTTCATGTTGCATCACTGCATCAATTGGAAGAGAATTACAATAATATAAATGAAGTTCCAAGTGCCCAACCAAAGGGAACACATCACAATAATGATGAGAAATTTTAGGAAATCAACATGAATTTATGAAGTCAACTTATGTGACGTTCTCTCAAAATTTTTAGTTGTACTGACAATAACATTCAAGATGACTGGAAAATGAGTGAATGCAACTAAGGGTGATGACTGCAGAAGTGGAAGAAATTAGTGAAATGTTTATTAAGATTTGCCCCGCCTGTCTTTTTTTTTTTTTTTTTTTTTTTTGCTTTTGCTTTTGCAGAATGGTACTCAAACCAGTCAAGTAATCTTTAGTTTGGTTTTCTGAGTAAAAAGGCATAGCATGCAAACAGTACAGATTACTAAATTGTTTTAAGTAAGTTCAACAAATGATTGGACATTAAGTAAAGTTAACTACTAAATCTTAGTAAGAACAACTGTTAGATTTTACAGTGCAGATGAATATTGTTGGTGTTACAGGGCTGGAATTTTGGTGTGGGATTGCATGTATTGTGCATAATTTTACTCATCCCCACAGATTTTGTGCTCACACCCAAAGTGTGGCACATAAAGCTGCCTCTCATTACTAAATTGAGTTCTTTTTCACTGCTTATATATTGTGCTTAAACAGTCAAATACGCACAAAATAATCTTGTCGAGAATTCACGTACGTTCAGTTATGTTTTAAGTGAACGTAAACACGCATGTGCAAGTTAACAGTAGCCTATAATGGATCTGTCCATCCCGTCTTAAAGTGACAGCAGGAATGACACCTGCTGTCAATTTATGAGATGATATTAAAATATTTATATGGCAGGTTTTCCTCATGATATCGATGTCAAAATTGTGGCTAGTGAAAATGTTGAGTGGCTAGTAGCTTTGGAAAACCACAAGCCACAGTGTCTGGTGAGCAAAAAAAGTTAATGTCAAGCCCTGGTAATAATATAATATAATAACTTCAGAGCGCTCTCCAAAGCTACTCCTCCTCCAAACCACATGAAAATGTACAGTAGTGATGGGAAAAACTGATCATTTTACTGACTCAGATCTATGAATCTCGTTCATCAATATGAGCAAATCATTTTTCAAGTAATTTCGTTCATTTAAGCAGAATATATTTAAAATGTTAATAGCCAAATTCCCCAACACATACTTACGCGACGACGTTGATCACATTTCTAATTTAAAAAAAAAACTGAAATGCAAGGCCAAGGAGAAACAGAAATGATTCATTCATTGCTTAGCTGGTCTTCAGGCTAGGCAGTCAGTTAGTTTACATCACCTCCAAACCTGAGTCATTCATTCTTTTGTTCTTTCATTTGTTCTTTCATTTCACTCTCGGGAGGCAAACTAATAATTTCTCTTTCCGGTACAGACAGCATAGCCTCTATGGGGCTGTCACGGGATGAACGAACGACTCGGACCCGAACTTGAAGACTCGAGAAGTGAATTAATCATTTTTGTTTCCTGTACAGAACCTATAGATGTTGAGCATGCGCAGTCAACACAAAATTAATGAATCACTCTCTGAGACAACTCGTTGCTACCTAGTCAAAATGAAAAAATTGTTCATGTTCGGCCCATCACTAGTGTACAGCAGAGAGCAAACAAAAGCGTCATGAGAGATGGCGTTAAACTACCTCATGTCTCAAAGCACATAACATTACAATAATAATAAACATAAACAACCTAAAGAGCGCTGACCTGTACCACCTGACTGCTGCAGATTAATTTCGGAGTTTATAGTGTTGCCATTGAAACTAATTGATTCAAGTCACAAACTGCTCCGAGTATAACGTCACAGGTTTCCATTTCTTCCAAAATACAGCATGGCGTGAACGCAGCATAGGCCCCGTTTACATATTATTAAGTTTACATGGTATTAAGATGTGTTTCGGTTGATCGGTTCACAAGTGGACGAGGCTAAATACAGGTGTAAACGGGGTCTAAAACGTTTTTAGCTCGTCCACTTTTGACCACTTCCAGAGGTAGTTCAAAAACGCATTAGACTGGATTGCTTTCATAGTGTAAATGCTCATGTGGTCGAATGTGTACGAACAGCCACAAAAGACACCTACTCTCCGCCTACTGACTTAATGCGTAAACGTTATGGGAAGCGCACTAGCCGACGGGATTTAAACTTTATCAGCTAAAGACCTAAGTCTGGTTTGAAGGCAAAAAAAATGTACCTAGCACAATATTCTCTCACCATTCCTGACTTCTCACACGGACTAACAGCGTTCAGCGTGATCTTGCGTCTTTCAGAGCAGAAACGAAAGCTGCTGTTCTCTGTTTGTTTTTCCGTTGTCTCCAGGTGCGTTCATGTGTAAATTGCGCAAGCTTATTTTGTCCATTAGATCGAAAGATCTGAAAAAAAAAAACATACACTTACCTGCCCATAGCCTACCCTCAAATAAATCAGGACAGAAGTGGTTAAAAGAGAACAAATGAGACGGATTAAAACACCTGGTGTAAACAGGAATGTGTCTCCCTCCCTTGTCTACTTGTGATACGATTGACCAAAACGCATCTTAATACCAGGTGTAAACAGGGCCATAAGCTCGATGTTTTGGTTCAGGAGGAACAGTAAAAGGTGGCTGCTGTTTTGATTGCGGTGCTCAGTGACTGACGTCTGTCTACAACTCTGCATAGCGTACTGAATGCAATGATTGGACAAACATTTGATGGTCCAATATATTTCGTGATGGAACATCCAAAACAATGCTGGGTTCTGGGCTAAATGCGCTTGTTGTATGTGCATAGCCTATATATGAGTCATTCTAGAATTGGGGGTACATTTCGAGTCTGCCAGATAAACCTTCTTTTATTTAAAAAAAAAATGTTTTTAATCAGTTTTGAATAATAACACAAATTATATTACACTATCACTAAAAATAATGCTTTATGTATACACTCACCTAAAGGATTATTAGGAACACCTGTTCAATTTCTCATTAATGCAATTATCTAATCAACCAATCACATGGAAGTTGCTTCAATGCATTTAGGGGTGTGGTCCTGGTCAAGACAATCTCCTGAACTCCAAACTGAATGTTAGAATGGGAAAGAAAGGTGATTTAAGCAATTTTGAGCGTGGCATGGTTGTTGGTGCCAGAAGGGCTGGTCTGAGTATTTCACAATCTGCTCAGTTACTGGGATTTTCACGCAGAACCATTTCTAGGGTTTACAAAGAATGGTGTGAAAGGGGAAAAACATCCAGTATGCGGCAGTCCTGTGGGTGAAAATGCCTTGTTGATGCTAGAGGTCAGAGGAGAATGGGCCGACTGATTCAAGCTGATAGAAGAGCAACTTTGACTGAAATAACCACTCGTTACAATCGAGGTATGCAGCAAAGCATTTGTGAAGCCACAACACGCACAGCCTTGAGGCGGATGGGCTACAACAGCAGAAGACCCCACCGGGTACCACTCATCTCCACTACAAATAGGAAAAAGAGGCTACAATTTGCAAGAGCTCACCAAAATTGGACAGTTGAAGACTGGAAAAATGTTGCCTGGTCTAATGAGTCTCGATTTCTGTTGAGACATTCAGATGGTAGAGTCAGAATTTGGCGTAAACAGAATGAGAACATGGATCCATCATGCCTTGTTACCACTGTGCAGGCTGGTGGTGGTGGTGTAATGGTGTGGGGGATGTTTTCTTGGCACACTTTAGGCCCCTTAGTGCCAATTGGGCATCGTTTAAATGCCACGGCCTACCTAAGCATTGTTTCTGACCATGTCCATCCCTTTATGGCCACCATGTACCCATCCTCTGATGGCTACTTCCAGCAGGATAATGCACCATGTCACAAAGCTCAAATCATTTCAAATTGGTTTCTTGAACATGTCAATGAGTTCACTGTACTAAAATGGCCCCCAGAGTCACCAGATCTCAACCCAATAGAGCATCTTTGGGATGTGGTGGAACGGGAGCTTCGTGTCCTGGATGTGCATCCCACCAATTTCCATCAACTGCAAGATGCTATCCTATCAATATGGGCCAACATTTCTAAAGAATGCTTTCAGCACCTTGTTGAATCAATGCCACGTAGAATTAAGGCAGTTCTGAAGACGAAAGGGGGTCAAACACAGTATTAGTATGGTGTTCCTAATAATCCTTTAGGTGAGTGTATTTAGGGGAAAAAAATGATGCGAAATATTAAATTACTCGCACTCCACCTATTATTGACTGTCTCTGCCTCCTGATTCATACATTCAACTTGAATTATCATGAAACCATTAAGTCTAATTTTCAAATATTTTTTGTTTTTACTCTATTAAGTTATATAAACAATTGCATAGAATATATATTTTCTGTATTATTTGTAATTTAATTAATATAAAAATAGATTTTGTGTCTGTCCCTACGTTCTGGTCAACTCTGTTACCTCTGTTATAAAAATAAAAAAACTCAAAAGAAAAAAAAACTAAAAAAAAAACTAAAAGCATTTGTAGAAAAAGCATGTGACTTACACCAAGTGATGTCACTTCCTCTGGCAAGAAACACTGGAAGCAGTGATGTCAGTCATTATTCTTCTCTCATTAATTTGTACAAAATGTTTAGGATACACCAATAGTAGATTCATTATTTGTCAAATCTATTATTGTGATATTGCAGTCAATCTCTCATTCACTTTTTAAAAAATGATAATATGGCGAAAACCCATAAAATTCTGTTTTTAGACATATCATGTGGTATCTGGTTTGAGGTTAGCATTTTGAGCTAAAGCACAAAATGGTGGAAAATATCAACTCTGTTATCGTCAACTCTGTTATCATCAACCCAATTTGTCTATAACAGAGTTGACAGATTTTTCTGTTAGTACATTGATGTTCAGTATTAATAATTTAAATCTTACAAGTTTAAGATCAAAAAATAATGAATATGAAATGAAAATCTGCTTGTAATCCGATCGACCAAAACGCATCTTAATACCAGGGGCCTGTTTCAGAAAGGAGGTTAAGTGAAAACTCTGAGGATGTTAACCCTGAAATGAAGCAAACTCTGGGTTTTCCGTTTCAGAATGTGAGGTATGTCAAACCCGAGAGAGCAGAGTTAGTCAAGCTTGTTTCTGAAAGAGAGGTAACTTATACTCAGAGTCAGTTACCATGGTAACTTACTCTGTGAACCTAACCTGGTGGGGACCAGGTTTTCTTATATAAACCCAGAGTTTTTCTTTTAGTAAATGCATTTTGATTTAATAATCTTTAGATATTTTGACTGGAAACAACAAGACAAAAATGCTAAGTAAGAAAAGCATTTTTTGCAGTGCAGTACAACTATTCATTGCACATTTTTCTATATAACATCGGAGAGAGCACATTAGTAAAGCTGCTGTATCAGAGCAGGAAGGAAAATGTGCCTCGCTCTCACGCTCTTTCTGAGAGTTTTTGTGTTTCCTGCACACAAACTCATGAGATCCATCAAAAAGAAGTTTCACAGGATTGCAGGACAGTGGTGGAGAAATCGGTTTAAATGAGGCTAATCTGATAAATGGAATTCATTTGATAACATCTTGCTGTGACCTCTGAAAGTAACCTAATAATTAGATTTTCCTTTAGGATTTTCAATGTGGTTGGATGCATTGATGACATGCATATTCCCATCACCTTCCGAAAATGAAACAGATTACTGTATGGAATGGAAGGATAGTCTGATATATATGCCGTAACCACCACAGCTGTTGAATACACACAAATTTTTCACAATTTATTTGGTCATCTTTATTTCCTACAAATATTCTTCCAGTATTGTGTATCTCCTCTTCATCTATCAGTGATGGTACATGTACAGGTCCAGCCTCTGCCTTCTTTGCTGTTGGCCCAGTAGAAGTCAAATGTTAATTTCATTAGCATAATTAAAAAAAATGTAATAGGTTGGATTAGAGAACATTTAATTATGTGAAAAGAGCATTATACTATGTGTAAACAGCTGCTGCCATTGAACTGAATTATATTTATTTAATATGTAAAATGTTTGTAAAGTCATGTAGCCTACAGCCATGAACCTTTTATGCTTAAAGATTTAACTGATTGAATTTATTGTTCATTTTTATTTGCTGCCACATTTTTTTTATTTATTTTTTTTGCCTGTGGGATACCATGAAAATGAATATTAGTTCAATAACTTACCTTTCTTTCAGTTTTCACCTGATAATATAACAGTGAATAAGAATTATACTTGTGTATTGACTCGGAACATGTGGACGTCTTTTTGTTGGGTGCTGTTGCCATGGTGAATCGTAATTTAAGAGCTCCATTGATCATGGCTTTTCACAGTCGTGGGGCACGTGCTCAACTCAGAGTCAACCTACTCAGAGTTGATTGAACTAGCTCAATTCAGCTGTTCTGAAACCGAAAACTCAGAGTTTCCCATCTCAGGGTAAGTCAACTCAGAGTTCAAGTTTTAACTCAGAGTTGGTTGAACCACCTTATTGAAACAGGCCCCAGGTGTAGCCTACACAGGACCATAAGCTCATTGTTTTGGTTCAGCAGGCACAGAAATAGGTGGCTGCTGTTTCGGTTGAGGTGGGTTCAGATGACAGTATTCACACTTATTCAAATAAAGTGTGAACACCCCTTTACTTAGTGATTATCATCAGGATGTGAAGAGACTTTCAACCAGCATAATAAAAAATGTTTCTCGAACAAATCGCCTACCCTGCCTTTAATGCTGCTAAAAAGCTTAGACTGTTAAATGGCAAGTTCCATTGTAACAACATGCCCCGCTATTGGCATTACCATGCTCAGTGAACTGTATATTTTTAGCATTGTTGGCAAGACTTTAAGGTATGTGTAGAAACTGACTTTCAAAAAAGAAACTTACCTTGAGAAATGATAAATAGAGTGAAAAGCTGTGACAACTAGCCCCGGTCTTTGCTAGAAAAACAACAACCCAAAGTGATGGCAAGGAAAACAGTATATGTTTATTTAGAGTAGTTTTATTTACATACAGAAATTTACATAGCCAACATTTACACAGAAAATTAAATAAAGAGATTGCACTCTCTTTTTTTATCATGGACTCCATCAGCTAATTATATGCAGCTGTATGGCATTTTTAATACTTGTCCGTTTCAAATGTAGGCCTACTATATTATTTTAGCTAAGCCAATTTTGAGAAGCATGTCAAACCGAAATTGCAATACTGCATGTCGCCTAGTGGTAGAGCCTGTCCCTTCAATCTCATCTGTGTGGGCAAAGCCGTGCACGCGCACTTCTCTGGTAGGGGCGACAATCGCGCGCTCGCCATAGAAAACAAAGCTATCCGTGCGTGCGCTTCCATTACAGCTATTTGGGCAAACCCAGCACACAGCTCTCCCTCTCTGCATGCACACCCAAGATGGGTTTGCAGCTCATCTAAGGGCCTTTGAAAGCGGGGCCTGTTGTGAGGACAGACAGGCAACTGAAGTCAGCGAAACGTTTCAGTTTTTTTTCCCTGGACTGCTTTTGTTTCTTAGCCTCGGCTAGCAGCACAGCCACAATCATTGTCATTTCTGCTGCGAGCTGCCGAAGGAAACACATCGCCATGTTGTTATCGGAGGGGGCTCAGTGAAGAAGGCGAAAACCGTGAGTGTGTGGAGGAGATAATCTCGTCTTTTGAGCCGAACCTCAGTCCTCAGCCGCTGACTGACTGACATGGCGGAGCAGAGCTACTCCTGGTGAGTGCCAGCAAATATAACCATTCAGACACAAAACACCGACAATTCACCCGCTTTAACACACACGTATAACCACTGTCAGCGCCTGAAAGGTGTGATTTTAACTCAGTCTTTGCCGTTAATACGGCTGCATTACATTCCGGTGAAGGTTCGAGGCGTATTTTGGGTCTAATGTAGCCGATTAGCTCTCTTATACGGGTTTGGTGTTTTAATCTCAACCGCCGTTAGACCAGCATTCATTTAATGTATGTTATCTCAAAAATGATTTACAATCGTTATGCTCTTAAAAATACGTATTTCCCGTCGTGTGTATGTGTGTTTATTTGTAATACGGTTGATTCGGTAGAGGCACAAAGGGAAATGCAGTGCGCTAACGTGCTAGCACGACCAATTCAACGTGAAACATTATTAAATAAATATATTTTCATTGATTTTATCATTATTTCATTGTTTCTCGTCTGAATCAGTGGCCGGTAATCGTAGATTGGGTCGTGGTGGTGGTGCTTTAGCTCATTAGCTGCTCTAATCCTGTCTTTAAGGAAGATAGTTGTGTATGTAAGAAATAGGCTGTGTTTAAAAAAATCTAGTGAGCTGACTTTATAGACAACCGGTTCGGGCGTCATAAACGCACGTGAAACGTTCCAAATGTGATGCGGATATGATGCCCTAAAATGCTCTCTAGGTAGGCAGCACACTAGGTTTTGAAACAAGGCCGAGATGTGTAAACAAGATATTCAACTCATTGTGAACTCCGTTGTCTTCATTTTAACTCTTTTCAGCTCACGCATGACGTAGCTTCATGAATGACAGCATGTGCCTCATTATTTGACTTTTTCAGGACAGGAATTGAAATAGCTGCAGACAGATTGCAAATTTGGAGGTCCATATGTCTTGTTTTGGGCCTATATTGAGATTTTGATAATGTGCACCCTTATATGCATATTGTGTGTAATTCAGAACATAAAATCATTAATATAAAAAAAGTATTATATATATATATATATATATATATAGATGTATATATATGTGTGTGTGTGTGTGTGTGTATTAGATTAAATGCCCATTATATACAATATTTTCAATTTTGTTTATGGCTGTAAGTGGATAGGTGAAATGTGGCATGTTCGTAAATAGTGTTCAGAAGTTTATCATTGCCTTATTTGTATTTATAAGAGAAATAGTGGAGTCTGTATATCAGTAGCTTATACTGATAGAAGATGATTTCTGGTATTTTCGTCAGATAAATTTCACTCATCTAGTTATCCTAGGCCTGGTTGATGAAAGGGACTTTCCAGGAAGTTTGACTGGCCTGTAGGTGTTCATAACCGTCTGCATCTCTAATGCCTTGGCCGGGTGGCATTCAGTGACTTTTGTTTGCCTGAACAGTCCTGGTATTGTTCAGTTGGAGTTGTCGGACAGCAAAACGCTATGATTTGCCAATAATTGTTTATTTAGCAGCTCTTTAATTAAGTAGTTTAATTAAATGCACACTTGACATTATCAGTGATCTGTCACACTGACTTATACATGATATAGTTAATGTACACAACACAAAACAATACAATATTTATTCAGTGACCACATGCCACAAAACTACAATTCTCAGTATTAGACGAATAATTTGCATGTGAACAAGTAGGCCCTACCTACACTAATCCATTTAAAAGAGTAATGGCAACTAAGCAAATCTTTTGTCTTTAATCTTATGGTCTTCATTCTGATTAAATGGGTATACTTCAAACATTAATATTCAAAATGCATTAGCTTAGCATGTAGAAGTGCACTTGGTTGATCTTTAAAATATGATGGTTCTTTTAATCCTGTTTTTCTGCATAACCAATCTGCCTAGTATACTTCTATAATCCGTATCTTAACAAATGTCTAATTCATTCATAACTAATGCTCCAGCAACAAAAACTGTGACACAGGGCAGTAGGCCATTAACTATAGCTGACCGTTTTTGCCTCTAAATGACATTTCAACTTGTCTGCTTAGTTTGATATACAGACATCCAAGGTCTTAAGATGTGCTTATTTGGAAGGAAATTGCAATGCAGTTATAAATCGATATATTGAGAAGTGGAATAAGTAGGCTAGTTTTTATTCTTGCACTTTGTCTAGTTGTTAGAAGTCGCTAAATGTTAACCAGTGTTGTAATCGGTGTGGGAAAACCAAACTTTTATTTTTTAGCCAACAGCCAAAGTGGCTGGTAAATCTATATTAAGGCTGCCAATAAAATGCATTAAATACGGCTGACATGAAGAAAGGTGTATGTGTTCTCGGTGTGCAAGTTGATGACTTTGGTTCTGTCTTCAAGATATAACAAAATGTTCCTTCAAGCATGCATTTTTGTTTTTACACATCCGATTTCTTATTTATAGGTCACCTACCACAGTGGCTGGCAGATGAGTAAATTTACCCACCAGAGCACTGCTGTTATACTAAGTGAAATTGTTGTTAAAGGATAAGCCATAATGACGTGCCCCCAACATTTTGTGTAATGCCTTTATCATTAGCTTATAATGTGATAAAATGGGTCTTTTTAAAAGTATTGATAGTTGGGGCTGGATATTGACACAAATTTGGATTCAATATACATTAATTTCTGTAAATATCCAATCCAATGTCCAATCCTACTCCTGGAGGGCCACTGTCCTGCAGAGTTCAGCTCTAACCCCAATTAAACACCCCTGAAGCAGTTAATCAAGCTCTTACTAGGCATACTAGAAACTTCCAGGCAGATGAGTTGAGGCAAGTTGGAGCTAAACTGAGTGACCGAGTTTGGTCACCCCTGCCTTATGGCACTTTTCCACTGCATGGTATGCAGGGCTCCAGACTAACTGTTTTTACTAGGAGCGCTGGAGCCCTTAACTGAACATTTTAGGAGTACAGGCAGAACATTTTTGGGGCACACCTTAAATGAACCTGCAAGGCAGTTATTCACATTTCCCCCATTTTGACTGTATTACTGACAAATTCCTTGGTAATAAATAGACTTAATGTACAGAATTACAATGTGCAGTTTTATTTTAACTTCACAGGGGCTCCAGACTAACATTTGAGGGCAGCAGCACCAGAGCCACTGAGTTCTACTGAAAGTATTGGGTAGCAATGCGGGGCTGACAAAAAAGCCCTGAGCTTAATTTGAGGTGTAGATAAAATTAACTTTAATTACCATTCATAACGTATATATATTAATTCATATATTAATTCAAAAGCAAAACGAGTGGAAAAAATAGATCTTAGGGAGTGACATTTGACATTTCGTTTCACATTTGATGCTGGGCAACGTTGTGGGTTGTGCCAGTGTGACCTAATCAAATTTTGGTCGCACTGGCAGAATCCAGTATGGCTCGGTTTGCTTTTCCATTGCAGTTTAGTACTGCTTCAAAGTGGGTGGGATCATAGACTTATCATTATAGTTGCGCCGCCTTTACTGCCGTGACATAATCGTAAACGCGACACAAACAAACGCACAGGACCAATGGAGCATGTCGATGGAAGGGTGTTCTTGATTCTCAGCATGTTGATATTTTTCACTGCAAGACTAAGTTTGTTTGTTCGGGTTTGGTGTCTTGTGTCGGAAATCTAATGACGCTGGTAGTGACGATTCTCTCTGACCAATCAGTGATCTGCAGTGTTTACACGTTAGGCGTGTACAATATATCAAATCAATATCGTTATCGCAATATCACGTTGCCCAATATCATTATCGGAAGTCTCGTGATAATTATGTGATTTTTTTATTTTTTTTTAATGTGTTCCGTCCGACATGCAAATTGAGCAGAAGTACGTAGGAGGGCGGAGCCAGGCTAGCGTGGAGCCTCCGCAGGAACATAAATCAGTGAAGAAATAGACTGAGTCAACAAAATGAAGCGAAAGAAAAGAAAGGACCTAAAGAGAGAGCTAAGGGAGCAAAAAAAAGAATACAAAAGTAAGAAAATGAGTGTTGCTCAGAGAGAAGACGAAATAACAGAGATTGAAGAGGAAACTTTAGTTCCAGACGAAACTGGACAAGTGTAAATGCATCTGATGGTTGAAACCACATATGTAAATTTTACTCTTCCCAAAAATGCTAAAAAATAAACATGTGGGAGTGTGTTATAGGCTATATGTAATGTTATAGCCAGATATGATGGCGCTACTGCAACACGCATTACCGCAGCTGAGCATCTATTCATCAAGCCAACTATCGCAAATCAAAGTGAAAGTCGCATTCGCTTAACACAAACATCATCATCATCATCATCATCATCATTAAAAGTAAAGAAACGAAATGATCATACTAGTGCTGTTACCGCTCTCTCTTATTGCGGTCTTTGATTTTGATTTTAGCTGATGATCAATAAAATGCAGCTCATATATGTTGCTTTCGGTGACGTGAACTCCATTAAAGGAGAACTCCGGTCAATTTTAACATTGAGCTAATTTTTTTTTGTGAATTTGGAGTGCTGTCAGTACAGAGAACAACGACAAAAATCGGTGTTGCCTACACCATGTTATCCTCTTTTTAAAATTTGCACCCTGTTGACTTAAATGGGGCAAGTTTTAAACCTGCTTTTAGCCTCTTAACATCCTTGATGTGTCATTACAAGTGCACAGCCATGTGAGTGATTTTATTCAGAGTGAACACGGTGAATCTGACTGCAGTAGATGTGAAAGATATGAATAAAAGTGATGTTAATTCAGCCAGCTCACATACCTGTATTTATTTCCTGTTTTCGGTCGAAGTCCACAGTAGTCGATTGTCGAGTGCGCGCGCGATCATTGGTAATATATTATAATATTATATGTTATTACATTATATTATATTATATATGATATTCTCAGAACACCACACAGCACCGTCATCGGCTGACAGCTGACAGTCTGAGTCTCCACTGTTGCTTAGTTACCAATGGTCGCGCGCGCACTCGACAATCGACTACAATCGACTATGACTGGCCAGGTGCCGGGGAAAGTGCAAATTGCCTTCTAAAGGTGGTTGCACGGTTGTTTCTCTTGACATTTTCTTTTTACTTGTTTTTTTAGATTCATTTTATTGTTTCTAACTTTTCCTGTTCTATAGACATGCTCATTTATTTATTTTTATACTGTACAACCAGTAAAACATGTCCTGTTCTGTAGTGGACATGGTTATTGGGAATGGGAATTGGGATATATGGGAATACTGTTATTTTAGTCGTAAAAAGAGTGTGCTTTTAATGTTAATAATTAAAATGTACACAAATAAAACAGGAATGATCTTAAATTTATTGAGGTATCAAACATCACATTTACTCAGTACTTTTCAGGACAAATACTGCATGATGCAAACAGTGAGTGCACTCGAAGTACTTCAGGAAGTATTTCACTCGGTCTCACTCGTGCAGTGTCGCTCGCGGAGTTCGCTTCGCTTTTGTTCAGTCCCGGCGCACCTCATCAGGGGCGGATCTACAGGGGGGCAAGGGGGGGCAAGTGCCCCCCCACTCTAGAGCCTTGCCCCCACAGCTGCCCCCCTAACTTTGATGATCCAAAAACTGTACCTGTAAAAACAACCCGCAAGCTTCTCAAAACAGTAAACTAAACGATACATTTACCAAAAGTGAACAATTTAATTTTTATTAAAGCCCCTTCCCCCTCCCCCTCAAATACTTAGTACGTCCCTGATTCAAACGTAGAGCGTCGTTCGCTCAGTCTGGCTCACACACACACACACACACACACAGCGAGTCTGCTGCGGTGCGGTGGCCCTGCAACCCGACTGGAGAGACTGAGCTGCCCCAGAGCCTCTGAAGGTGAAGTGAGTTTCCCCAGGTGTAGTTAAACACACGTTTAACTTAAAGTTACATTTGTAATGAATGTATACATGCTAAAGACGATTCAGCATCTGCAAAAACAGCGAGTCTATTACGTTAGCCAAGATCAGCGGTCAAATCGCTCCCTCGTGATTTGTAAGAGCACTCTTCACTTTGATTATCCTAATTTTGATTTTAGTAAAGACAAGAACAGCTTAATAAAAAATATAAATTGTTTGTATATAATGTTTACTGATAATGTTTACTGATGGTCGCCGTTACGCCGACGTTACGTTACAATACAGTGCCAGTTAGGAGATCGATCATTTGATTAGCTAAGAAAATCCAATTCCTCTCAGATATCACTGCAATGAAACCAGGTTACAACTGGGGAAATAACAAATACAATTAGGATTATTATATTAAGTAGTCTAAACATAACTGGTGTGTGTGCATGTGATAAATCTTTCTGATTTTATATTTGTTATATAGGCTATTATTAGCTACATGGCCCTACAGTGTAATGTAATACAAGGATAACCAGAGGTTTTCACATATTGACTTTTGCAGGCAACAGTAGTTGAAGAAAGTAGCTGGAGCCTAACCATCCTTGGACACAATTATTGTACTTTTTTAAATATTTTCATTTAGCTTTTTATACTTTTACTTTTTAAAAGATGCACTGTTTTGTTTTGTTTGAACACTGCACTGGGCTTATTCCTGTTGTGAATTAAAAACCTTTGTAGTGTGTAAGGGCATGATTAAACAATAACTACAGTGTTTTTGTGTTTGTTTTGTTAAAGCAATTCACATAGGGATTCCCACCGTCTACCCCTGCCACCCCTTTGCCCCCCCATGTAAAATTTTCTAGATCCGCCACTGGACCTCATAGACAGACGCGGTGTGCACGGAGGTGTGTGTGTATGTGAGAGAGACGCGTGAGTGACAGAGACGGAGGGAGAGCAGGGAAAGGAAATGCAACTGAAAGAATATGCATAAAAAAAAAAAAGAATAACGAAACGCAATATGTGGCGGCCGGTGTTGATTCTGTGGCGCACCTCCACTAATTAGTCTATGTGTGGGAAACAATGCAGTCATGTGGGAACTGCTCGGCTCGGTACTGAGGACTTGGCGTCAAGTTTCTTAACTTTTTCGCTGACGAAAGCAGAGCCGTGGAGAGCCGCTTCGCCATGCTTTCATTGTTTTGAAGGGAACGGTGCAGCTGAAATGACGGGAGGGGTTGTCGCCCAGATTTGCTTCCTCCGATCTGCATTTTCCCTAGACATACGTTCTTCTCCCACACAAAAACAGAATTTCATTCCAAATATGTAAAATTCCGCAAAATTCCGCATTAACACTAGATTCCGTGTTAATTTGCCAATTGCGCAATTCTGTGATCGTGGAAATGATAGGGCCCTAATTAAAATTACTTGAGCATTCGAATGATGTAGAACGCAAGTGCTTGTTGACAGTCACCTTTCGTCCTTTTGGTGTGTTCAAGCGCAGCTTATTGGCCGAAACGCAGCCGACAAGAGGCAACAACACAGTCAGATTTCATCACCCCTAGTACTTTGACGTTGGCTTGGTGTTTCCCGGGCTTTACACTGAATGCAAATTGGAACTCTGAGTTTCCCCCAGGTCGGGAAAGTATCATTCATATCTGTCTACGTTGGCAGAAATTGAACACAAATATTAATTTCTTTTTTTTTTTTTTTGATTGGCAATGTGTTTTTTTAACCAATAATCAAAAATAATTATTGTGGCAATAATTGCAAATAATGAAATTATTTGCAAATTAACTGAAAAAATCAAGCAACATTACCAATGGGATATGTTGAGAAGCTTTTGATGGTGAATTTGACCTTTAGTCTGCATGTTCTGGTCAGAAAACCTTCTTAAAAGTCTGTGCTGGCAATATTTGAAATTGCTAATATTTTCAGGGTCTGGCTCCTTTCTGGTTTAAAACACCCTACTTTACACCATCCAATTCAGTCCTAATATATAAAATCATGCAGTTTTTATTTTTTAAACACTTTTTTTGCTCAAAAATACATATAAAATAAAAATAGTTTGTGAAAAAGCACTTGGGATGTAGGCCTATTTGTTTTGGCCTAAGGTAGACAGAATGTGTTTAGTATAAAGATAATTTTCAGCTATTTAGTACCCAGACAGTAGCCTTATATTTAATTTAATGTGAAAGTTCAGATAGAAACATGGTTAAACTTTTTTCAAATGTTTATATGCCAAACTGACAAAAGTCATAATGTGACTTTAACTTGTGGTAATCTAATTGTGAAAGATGTGGACTGACAGCTGAGTGGTTTAAGCCTCAAGCAAAGCACTTAACCCTAGATTAGTCCAGGGTGACTGGAGTTGCTGTTACTGTACTGTTAGTCAGACACAAAAAGCCACTGAAAAGTGACAAGTAATGAATGAGGTGCCAACATGAACTTCAACCCATTATAACGTTATTTAATAGATAATTGTGATATACCTCTAGAAAAAAAAACTCCCCCCAAAAAAGCCCTGTCATTTTACTAATCCAGAGCTGTCCATTTCTTATAATGGCATATTGTTGTTTTATTGAATTGTTCACTGGGATGTCAGGTTTTATATAGCCTATTTATTACAGCAAACAGCTGTATTATAAATTATCATATTGCAGTATATCGGGCCCAGGACATTTTCCTATTGAAAATACTAAGTACTATATCATTGAATCACATTTAAGAGCAAGCAAAATCAATGCAAAAACCTATATGTGCTGTGCCAAGTACAGGATATTGTGTAGTATACCAGAGCAGTTTTTACCACCACACCTTTATGGCCTATTCGATTATTGGTCCTTCTGGCATTTTACTGACAGTTTTGTCAGCATGAATGACACCATTTTCATGAATTAGCTAAAAGTGCTTCAAGGGAAATGTTGTCTTAAAGGGTGTGCTAGGCTTTAGTGCTGTTTGTCCCCAACTAATACATGATATGGTATTCAAATTTGTGTAAATCATGCGTCACTGTGAAAGATAAATGAGGTAGTGATAGCTAGAGAGGGAAATGCCTGCTCTTGAAAGCTGTGGCATGGTGCCATTTCTGCCAATCTACTGGCAATAGGCTGTTAATTCATTCAGACCTACATGTGCTAAGTGAGCAATCTGACTCGGGGAAGCATGAATTGGACCCTGATGTTGAATATGCAGTGAATAGCCTAGCTTTTAAAAGAAATGGACTTAAATAGGACTGCACGATTTGGGGAAAATGTCATATTGCGATTACTGAGGTCAATAATGCGATTGTGATATAATAAACAAATGGTTTCATGCGTCAGCTTGCTTAGTTTTCAAGGAAAATGCACACACTGATTATAATTTCACCAACAGTAATTCTGGATTGCCTCCACCAAACAAGTAAATAGAAAATAAGCAAATCAGAACACTGCGCGTCAAAACAGCAGTATGCGCGCAGGCATGAACCACTGGTGTTTCTTCTTACTGCGTATATTTTACTGTCTATGGTATCTGCCAGTGCAACAAATTTCTCCCTGAGACCAGAGTTCGGCGCTGGAGGTAAGAATATTTTTGGCTTATAATGTTATATAACGTACTAGTCATGTAATTTATTAAACATTTCAACTAGGCCTATTTCAATTAGGTAATGTAGGGCCCTATAAAATCTGTTTAATTTTTTTCCAAATTCCATTTTATTTTTTCCTAAATTCCATTTTTTCCGTTTTAATTTTTGCAAATTCAGTTTTTTCCGTTTTAATTTTTGGGAATTCAGTTTTTTTACCCTTTACTGTTATTTTAGTCATAAAAAGAGTGTGCTTTTAATGTTAATGATTAAAATGTACACAAATAAAACAGGAATGACCTTAAATTTATTGAGGTAACAAACATCACATTTACTTTTCAGGACAAATACTGCATGATGCGAACACTGCACTCGAAGTACTTCAGGTAACAACAAAATATTAATGGTTATGAGCTTTAAATTGTCCAGTAAAATAAATTGTATTAGTTTATATAGGTTTAAATAAGTCACACTCAGTCTCTCTCTCTCGCACTGTAAAGCGCGCTCTCAAACACACTCGTCGTCTCTCTCGCGCACTATCAAGTGCGCTCTCGGACACACTCGGTCTCACTCACGCAGTATGTGGTGGCCGGTGTTGATTCTGTGGCGCACTGCGACAAATTAGTCTATGTGTGGGAAACACTGCATAAAAGTCAGGTGGAAACTGCTCGGCTCGGTACTGAGGGCTTAGCGTCAAGTTTCTTAACTTTTTCGCAGACGAAAGCAGAGCCGTGTAGAGCCGCTTCGCCATGCTTTCAATGTTTTGAAGGGGGAGAGGCAGCTGAAATGACGGGAGGGGTTGTGTCGCCCAGATTTGCTTCCCCCGGTCTGCATTTTCCCCAGACATACGTTCTTCTCCCACACAAAAACAGAATTTCATTCCAAATATGTAAAATTCCGCGAAATTCCGCATTAACACTAGATTCCGCGTTAATTTGCCAATTCTGCAATTCCGTCCGCGATTCCGTGATCTCGGAAATTATAGGGCCCTAGAAATGCAGAGTTTGTCCTGCATAGAGAATTACGAGGTGGCCGCTTTCGTCAAATTTAGTGTTGCCTCCAGGTCTCGACAAAACTCGGACAGTCACATGCTCAGATACACCTTTTCCACTGTGACGGTTCTGTTAGTCGAAATTCGGCACAGCTCCGACCTATGTCTATTCTCAAACCAATAGTTTGCCGATAGTGCTGTGCGCCAAGTAATAAAAACATAACATTTCAATTAATCGAGGGTGGATGACAGATAAATAATTATAATGTTTTGAGTTTAATAAAGACACAGATCTCTCATCACGGTAAAACGCAATAAACGTGCGTCACTCTTACTTTCATTTTCAACAACCTAATTCTCTTCAGGGAAAACCAATCAAGGAAAACATATCAGGGCTCGACATTAACGCTTGTCCAGGACACGTGTGTTTTTTTTTTTAAGGGACAAGTGAAAGACGATTGTACTTGCCCAACCAGACAAATGCCCTGATTAAAGCAATTTTCAATATCTAAAAAATAACCGAATCACCGAAATCGTGAGGATGATTCTGATTTTATTTAATTTAATGTAAGTAGCGATTGATAGCCTATAGTTGATAATATAGGCCTACCTAATGTAGGTCTACTGACGGTAACACAGTTGCGCTGTTAAGGGTCGCGCAGCTATTTATAACCTACAGTTAAGAAACATCACATGACCAGAGTGCTGTTTTCCTGAATAGCTACCATCACGATTGAAACCGAGACACTGATTTCATAACAGTCCAATAAACAAATAAAGTAAAAATTAAGTAAATTAAAATTAATTGACCGTTTTTGTTCTTTTTCAGCACCGAAAATAGTTCCAAACAAAGATCACTGTAGAACCGTAACGCATCTCACAGGAACACTCAGCCATGTTTCATTACCTAATGATTCAGTGTTGTGAACAAATCGGTTGGGTCAAAGATTCAATTACCCATTATAAACTGCCTCATTCTGAATAAATCAGCCATTTGAACGAATCGTTTGAATGAATGACTCAATGACTCGCTCATTAAGACGGTCGCCTGCCGCCACCTACTGGCGGTTTAGTTTCAAAGTATCTTTTCAACATTCCTTATTAATTTCATTTTACTCTGTGCCTATAGGGGTGGGCTGGGGGTTGGTGGCAATATAAGTATCTAGATATTTGCCGCGGGGCGATGGCTTCAATTACCTCTCTTTTTTTGACCATGCATGTGTTTGCATCCCTGAAACATACAGAGAGCCCTGTCAGCTGGTTAGGTTAAAAATAACTCAGAATAAATATAATTTGCTTTTTACTTGGCTATAATAACAATGTTACACTATTTTAATGATATAAGTAAAAATATTTAAATATTTAATATAGTGCACATATTTAGCAAGATACTTTTCTCTATATATAATTAGTCTAGCCAACTAACGTGCTATTAAATGGCTTTCCTGAGGTAAACGTTGTGACATAGCCTATTGTTCTCTTACGAGAGGTTCTCTCGTATTGCGTGAGTTAGCTTAAGCTACGGAAAGATTCATCTTTTCGAGATATTGAAGCCAAAAAATTATCCTTAATTTTTGTATCTATTGTCAACGCAGTGCAGCAGCTAGCAGACCTAGGGCAGGCTGTCTAGCGTGCTCATAGGCTGCCCTGCGGGAACTGCAGCAGCCTACCACTGAGCCCGACGTGACGTCACGTCCAATGAAGGGCGCTCGCGCCTTCACAGTGTCAAAGCCCGCCAGAATGGGCGTGGCTTAGCATATATAAGCAGGGCTCGTAGGCTGTATTCTCTGATTTTCATCTCTTCAGCGAAGTTCTCCGCATCGCTGGATCTAGAGAGTAGCCGCCGCCGTCGAGGAAGCGACAAGCCAGCTTAGCACAGCGCCTGAAGAAGCCGGCCGTCTTCGCCACCTTCAGCCATCCGTGCGAGCTACGCTATCCGGCGACGTATCCTTTCTTGAAAAACTTACTGTCTAAAAGAGCAGTGAGCGTCTTTTTCAAGATGCCTCGCACTTACTGCGGCTCTTGCAGAGCCCCGCTCAGCGACGGAGACCGCCATGTGATCTGCGCTCTCTGCCTGGGCCAGGAACTGGCCCTCTCTGCCCTCTCGGGGGTTTGTGAGCTCAGCGACGCACTTCCGATGTCGACCCTGCGGGCTCGGCTCGAAGTGTTCAACCCTCAAGCTGTCACTCCGCCCTCAAAGGCTGCCGGAGCCAGTGGCCACAGCGACGAGCTCGCCGGACTCCCTCCCTCGAGCCTCGCTCTCGCCTTTCCCGCCTCCCCTCACAGACGCGCAGCTGCCGCTCACGAGCCGCACTGCCGTCGTTTCTGATGCAAACGCTCGCCGGAATGACTCACTCGAGCGTCTATCTCTCCACCCCCCTCCCGGACGCGCAGTTGCCGGCTAAACTGTGGCTAAACTCACAGCTTTCGCGCCAGAGACCCGTGTTCGATCCTGCCTCTCGCAGCGGATAAAAATTTTATGCAGTTCTGAGATCGCGGCCAGCTTTCTTACGTACAGAAAGCGAACGCGCCCTCCCGCGCACCCCGTGCGCATGCGTCACCAGCGAAATGAGGAAAGAGTGTGTTTTAGTCCCGCCGAGGCCGGACTATCCCCCATTTCTCAAACATTCCTCAGCTCCTCTTAATTTGAGCGGCTGGTAATGTCAATATTGTAGCATGAGCCTATTATATAACACGCATGTCTGCAAACAAACGCCGACACACAGAAACTGTGATGACGCTCTCTTTATCTGCTCACGCTAACTGAAGCTGATGTCTTTCCCCTCAGTGGCGAAACCCACAGCTTTCGCGCCAGAGACCCGTGTTCGAACCTGGCTCTCGCAGCAGATAAAATTATGCGGCTCTCCTCAGCGAGCTGCCGTATTCAGATCCGGCTCACGCCGATGGTGTTTTTAGTGTAGAAAAGGTGCCCACACCTCAGTGTTCACCCCTACACACAAGCACAACACTTCCCTTGTCACTCACAGAGCCCACTCCCATAAAGCGGTAAATAGCCGCTCGAGTGTTAAACGTAGCAAATGTGTCCACGAGTCCGTGCCCACGCCTACTTTCTGCCCGCTCTATCACACGGCCATTAAAACTCATATCAGTCAGAATATAAACGTAAGTCCTGTGCCCGCCCACGAGTGTTCACGCTTACTAACACACATCTCTCCCCAAGCGCTGCCCGCGCATTCCAGAGTTGTCACAAAACGCCGCCCATCCCAAGCGATCGCGGCGTCACATATAACTGTAAGTCTCGTGCCTGCTCACGCTTACTTATGAACACTCTGCTCAAAGCGCAGCGCGCGTCACAGAGTTATCATAAAACGATCCCCATCCAAGCGAAATATGAATGTAAGTCTCGTGCCCGCTCACAAGCGTTCACGCTTACTAATAAGCACTTTGCCCAAAGTGCCTTGCGCGTGTCTCAGGGCTATCATAAAACGCTCCCCATCCAAAGCGATCGGGACGTCAAAGTTATGTGTAAGTCTTGTGCCCGCACAAAAGCGCTCACGCTTACTAATAAATACTTTGCCCAAGGCTCCGCTCGCGCATCACAAAGTGATAAAGGGCGCTTCCCATTCACGGAAATCGGGACGCCTCTTATGTATCAGCCTGTCACGGCTGTCAGCGAGCTGCCGCTTGCAAGCACCGAGGGCGCAGGTGCCGCGCCCACACCTCCGGTTCAGTTTCTCAACCCCGCAGAGCGTGGCGATCAGAACCTGGAGACCATTCGCCCCCTAGCTACATATATAAAAGCATGGGAAGCCATTCCAGGTGTTTCAGAATGGGTGCTGAGCACAATAAGGCAAAAAATGTTTGAACGAGGTGCTTATGAAAAGACCGTTCAAAGTGTTTACAACCAGAAAAATCCTCGCGCACGTTCGCCCGACTGACTGGTTTATTTCTCTCGATCTGAAAGATGTCTATTTCCAGATTCAGATAATACCCCGTCACAGGCCATTCTTGAGATTCGCCTTCGACGGTCAGGTTTATCAATACTCCGTCCTGCCGTTCGGCCTGTCCCTGGCACCCCGTACATTTACGAAGTGCATGGACGCAGCTCTCGCCCCCTTGAGAAATCAGGGTTTGCGAATTATGAACTATCTGGACGACTGGCTGATTTGGCACAGTCAGAGACAGAACTGCTATCTCACAGAACTGTGCTCCTCAGTCACATGGAGAGCTTGGGTCTCACGGTCAACTGGACCAAGAGCTCATTACTGCCCAGTCAGTCAATTTCCTTTCTAGGAATAGAACTGGACTCTGTGGCCATGACGGCTCATTTATCGACACAGCGCGCGCGCCGTGTTCGACACCTAGCCGCGTCTTTCCAGAAGTGCAGCATCATTCCTCTGAAGACATTCCAGAGGATGCTGGGCTGTATGGCCTCAGCTGCAGCAATGCTTCAGCTGGGCTTACTGCGCATGCGCTCGCTTCAACGCTGGCTCAATGCTCGTGCGTCTCGCCGAGCTTGGGCTGCTGGCTGCGAACGAATCAGAGTGACTCAGACCTGTATTACGGCTCTGCAGCCCTGGTTAACAGCCGGCTGGTATCAGCGGGGTGTGATGATGGGAGCGGTCTCGTACCGAAAGCTCATCTCGACAGATGCGTCCAACTCAGGTTGGGGTGCGCTCTTCGAGGGCAGACAGGTCTTCGGCCTGTGGTCAGACCAGGAGAAGCTCCTTTACATAAACTGTCTGGAAATGTTGGCGGTCGAGAACTCGCTGAAGCGCTTCCTCCCACTCATACAGGACCACCATGTTCTAGTCTGATCAGACAACATGTCAGTGGTTTCCTACGTGAACCGTCAGGGCGGCGTCAGATCCAGGAACCTCTGCGATCTGACAGAGCGCTTCCTCACGTGGTCTCAGCATCACCTGCGCTCGCTGAGAGCTGCACATGTGCCAGGCCACCTGAATGACGGCCCAGACAAACTATCCAGGGACAACGTTCCCCCAGGGGAATGGTGCCTGCACCCCCAAACGGTCCAGAAATTATGGCGCCTGTTCGGCAAAGCGGAAGTCGACCTATTTGCGTCAAAAGACAACGCTCAGTGCCCAATGTTCTTTTTGAAGAACGAGGACGTGCTGGCCCAAGTCTGGCCCAGCCGCCCTCTGTATGCCTTCCCTCCGATCTCTCAGCTACCGCAGGTAATCAAGAGGATCAGGGAAATGCACCACTCGGTGCTCCTCATAGCCCTGCGTTGGGAGAATCAGATATGGCTCCCGGAGTTGACGCGGCTGTCACTGACAGCCTCGTGGCCGATTCCGGTGAGAACGGATCTCCTCTCACAAGCTCGCGGCTCGATCTGGCATCCCCATCCAGAGCGCTGGTCTCTGCACGCATGGGTAATCAACGGGTACCCGTTGCCCTGCCAGAAGGAGTGATGAACACGATCACGCAGTCTAGAGCTCCATCTACTAGAAAGCTTTACGCGTCTAAATGGTCAGTGTTCTCCAAATGGTGCACTGACAAAAACCTGGACCCACGGGGGTGTGGGGTCTCGCGGCTGCTCAGTTTCCTACAAGAGCTGTTGGATAAGGGGAGGTCCCCATCTACGCTCAAAGTCTATGTGGCGGCCGTTGCAGCGTTCGCTGAGTCGACGCGCGGCCGGTCGCTAGAGAAAAATGAGCTTGTCATCCGCTTCCTTAGAGGAGCCAGAAGGATGAACCCTCCGCACCCCCCGTTGGTTCCTATGTGGGATCTTTCATTGGTCCTCGAGGCCCTGAAAGCTTTCCCCTTTGAACCACTAGACTCCGTGGAGTTAAAGTACCTATCACTCAAAACCGTTTTCCTGACAGCACTGTCATCAGTGAAACGTGTGGGGGACTTATACGCGATGTCTGTCAGCGCCGCGTGTCTCGAGTTCGGGCCAAATGACTCAAAAGTCATCCTCAAACCTAGACACGGTTATGTTCCTAAAGTGATTGGCATTCCATTCAGAGCGCAGGTCATTTCTCTATCGGCTCTGCCTTCATCCGATAATGAGAGCGACGTTAATCTCCTCTGCCCATTCAGGGCGCTGAGGATTTACACTGCGCGCTCCGCCCCTTTCAGGCGCTCGGAGCAGCTTTTCGTTTCGTTTGGTGGGCGAACCAAGGGTCTCGCCGCCTCGAAACAAAGCCTATCCAGATGGATTGTGGACGCTATAGCAGCCGCTTACGCGTCGACAGGTCTGCAATGCCCCCTGGGCATCAGGGCTCATTCCACCAGAGGCATGGCCTCTTAGTGGGCATGGTCCAGTGGAATTTCGATTCACGACATATGTGTGGCGGTGGGCTGGGCCTCCCCGTCCACCTTTGTCAGGTTTTATAACCTAGAAGTTTCCGCTCTCAGGCAAAACTTCTGTCAGTTTAAGTGAGATGTACGTTCTGTCCACAGATGTTCGTGCGCAGGCTACTCTCACGTATACTAGCTCTTCTGGTTGAGCTGCACTATTGGGTATGTGCTATATGCTTATACAGACCGGCGACGCTGCTCTGTATTCCCTATGAGTGCTTATGTACAAGTGCTGGCCCGCGTTGCTGGCCACCTTATTTCCCACTTGTTTGGGTTCCCCGGAAAGCCCTGGGACTCATTGTGGATGCTTGGCGCGCACGGCGTTGACAAAGGGTTCCCGTAGCTTAAGATAACTTACGCAATACGAGAGAACCTCTTGTAAGAGAACGTATCGGTTACCTAACGTAACCTCGGTTCTCTCTAGAAGAGGGAACGAGTATTGTGTAACCTGCCGTGCTCGCGCCATGAGCGTTTTTCGCTTCAGTCGATGAAAACCAGAGAATACAGCCTACGAGCCCTGCTTATATATGCTAAGCCACGCCCATTCTGGCGGGCTTTGACACTGTGAAGGCGCGAGCGCCCTTCATTGGACGTGACGTCACGTCTGGCTCAGTGGTAGGCTGCTGCAGTTCCCGCAGGGCAGCCTATGAGCACGCTAGACAGCCTGCCCTAGGTCTGCTAGCTGCTGCACTGCGTTGACAGTGGATACAAAAATTAAGGATAATTTTTTGGCTTCAATATCTCGAAAAGATGAATCTTTCCGTAGCATAAGCTAACTTACGCAATACTCGTTCCCTCTTCTAGAGAAAACTGAGGTTACGTTAGGTAACCGATACGTTCTCCAGCTGTTTTATTGACCTCTTTCCGCGGTTGAAAAACAGATTGATCGCTATTATGTATGAGGCATAAACATTTCAGTAAGTTGTACTGTATCTTTCAACACACCTATTGTTCATTCATGTTTATTTACTATTAACTAGTAAAGAGTAAGAGATGTTCGGTTCACGACCACGACCACGATCACGTCACATTTACAAGTGCCAAATGATGAGCTGATGATTTGTTTCAAATCAAAAGTAACCTGTTCTGTCTGGTCTGTCATTGTCAGTGTCCTCTTTGCTTGAGAAAATGGCGTGAGAAAATGGCGTGTGAAGAGTGTCAATTGCATGAGTCTCACGCTGAATGAGTGATATTTGGAAGCCCTGCTCTCTCTGTTCAGTGTCGGTTATCTTATAGCCAAAATATCGCCATAGAACAGAGGTAGAATTTTTTCCGGCCACCAGTTCAGTGTCCGTCTGCTCGGCATCATCTTCACCTGTTCTCCACGCTGCACACCGGAGAAAGTCACAACGTGCCCATGCGCGCCACACGTGCCACTGCCTAAACCGAAACTGACTGGTCTTCTTTTTATCAGCAGTGTAGAAAATGGGCAAACAGCTCTCAGAGAGAATGGGTTGGCATGTCCACATATGCATTTATTTATTTATTTAAATCGCAGCATTTTGCGCCATGTTATCGCATAGGATTGACATTGTGGTTGCGATATGATTAATCGTGCAGCACTAGACTTAAATTGTAGTGGGAGATGCCTTTGTTTCTGCTTGTATTTGTAATCATTTTTGATTTACACTGGTTTATTTTTCTTCTTTGGCTTAAGTAGTGTTCTCCATTGTAGAGAACAGTCAATTAATTTTTATCAATTAAAAGCAATGATTAACTAGAGTATTGTAGAAAGTAGATATGCGCATTATGTTTTGCAGTGTAACAGTAATAGACCTGCAATAGTTTTTTTTTTTACTTTAATCTTTTAATGCAAAATTTACTTAATTGAACAATATTTGAAGACTATGTGCTAATGTATTATTTACTTATAATTATTAACAGCATTAATAATTAACTAATTTAATTTATTATTTTTATTTTCAAATGGTTAAATAAATAATACTATTAAAATAAAATGGTTTTGCTATGGTACCAGGATCTGTGAATTTTTACTCGTGTGTGTGTGTGTGTGTGTGTGTGTAATATACGTAATAATAATAATAATCAAATCATATTTTTTTGCACTTTATTTTGTGATTTTACCGAATTAACATCCATAGCTCCTGCAGTTTTGGCCTCTAGTGACTAGGTATATAAGTCAATTTTGCAAAAATGCATATTTACAGGACTGTCCATTGCAACAATCAGCTGTTAGATTAAGCAAATAGAACAGCAGCGACAATGTCCTGAAATCACAAATATCTGTCTGGAGTCAAATACTGAAAGTGTGTCACTGACATGAAGTTGCACATACCTCCTTTTTTGTGTGCAAAAGGCCTTTGTATGGCACCAGTGCAAGAATAAAGCCCGGGAGAATTCAGACTATTTAATCATGTAAATCACAGCAAGTGTAATCTGCCAGACCATGCGTCTGCAGACAACTCCTTTCAATCACTCTGACCTATGAGATCACACTTTAAATTTTCATTCGTTTAAATGAATAAATGAATGATTGTCTAAATAAGAATAAATAAACCAGTGTTTTTCAGGCACTTCTACGAGACACGCTACTGGACCCGTCTTTCACAAAGTTTTTATTAAAAGTAGGCTATGCCTTTTGCAGAAGTATTATGACTTTCAATTAACTTTCAGGTCAATTTCTTAGGGCTGGGCTAAAACCTTACAGCTAAATCTTAAACCATGTCATTTATATGTATATTTTAACAGTGACAGTGATACACATAACCCAATAGTAATTAGGCTTGTCACCACACCAAATTGGTATTAATTGAACAAAACCTTACAGATTTCCTACTTGCAGACTTGCATGTAATCGCGTAATGAATTCTTATCTCTAATGCTATTAAATGCTGTGTGTAGTATAGTACTCCTGAAAAAGGAGAGAAATAATGAAAGAAACATCTTCAATGGTAGTTCACCATGAATGTATGTTTTTTACAACAACTTGTTACAGAAACATAACAAAATTGAAAGTACATCTTTACAACTACTCTTCTTCATCTGTACTCTTACAATAAAAGGCAGTATATAAACATGTCAAAATCATGGATATTTAAATGCTTTTTCTCATTACAATACTCAAATACTCATTTTATAACAATACAATTGAAGAAATAGACATTTGAAAAGACAGTCTTTAAACATATTTACTAAGATTAATAATACTCCTTGTCTGTGATGGCTGAAGATTTGAAAATAAACCGTTACAACCATCAACTCAAGTTAACGGATATAAGAGGGAGCTCAATTTATCGTTTATCCGTTTAAAACCACATATATCTAACATGTATACATTTATTACTCTTTAATTCACATATGGCCGTATTTATCACATATATTCACTTTTCTCACTTGTAGCATCCTAACACGCTAATTGCGATCCACTCATAACTACCGGGTGTTCAAAATGCGTAGTTTTGTGTTTTATATTGTGTAGGTCTCTGGCAAGTTCTGGCCTACTGAAATACTAATCAGCTGTGGTCCCATTATTACCTGAAACTGTGTCCATTAATGCAGATTGTCCGTCGTTCTTGTCGTTCTTATTACTTTGAGTAAAGATAAAGGATGGAGCAAGATTTTTTACAAACTTTGTTACATCAGTCAATCACGTTAGTGCTTGGTTAATGTTGTTATTGATACCGTTTCTGCATGTGCACCGCAATAAATTAGAAATATCTACTCGTCTTTTTGTTGATGGACATGCACTTGTTAATAATGATGGTGAGGAATCTCAATCTAAGTAGTGTATCACTGAGAAACGTCCTGCTCAAGTAATCCTTGCGATGGAGGTTCGGGTTGAATAACTAGTTCTTCCAGTGTTTCATCATTGGACTCGCGCTCGGATTAATATGGTAAAATCGACGCCATGGTTGCTGTCTTTACAAGTGCGTACAATAGATGAGGATTGTACAGGTAAACCTGTTCTGGGAGACCTTGAAAACAAAATTTGGAGCCTTTAAAACAGCATTTTTAGGGGCACTTTAAT
This sequence comes from Gila orcuttii, assembly GCA_026230005.1. Taxonomy (NCBI): domain Eukaryota; kingdom Metazoa; phylum Chordata; class Actinopteri; order Cypriniformes; family Leuciscidae; genus Gila; species Gila orcuttii. The sequence goes on along the minus strand of JAPDVR010000024.1, from coordinate 15,289,750 downwards.
CTCATAACATTATGAAATAGTTGTGTAAAACATTTATGCCTGTGTTCCAGTTGATTAAATGCATTTATGCCTGTGTTCCAGTTGATTAAATGCATTTATGCCAGTGTTCCAGTTGTGTAAAGGCATTTATGCCAGTGTTCCAGTTGTGTAAATGCATTTATGCCAGCAAGTAAAACATTTATTTCATTTGCCATTACTATAATAACATAAATGCATGTAAAAACTGTTCAGTTAAAATATTCATGATGTACCATTTTTTCTGTTCACACTATTATGTAGGGGTGTGAATCTTCACTGGTCTCACAATTCAATTCGATTACTATTATCATGTCTTTGATTCGTTATCACGGTGTGTTGCATCCTCACTTTTCAATTAGTGATCGACCGATATTGATTATTTATAACCGATACCGATACAGATTATTTGCATGTTTATGTGCCCGATAACCGATATGCAGAACCGATATTTATTTACTGTTATACTTCTGTTTTTGACACAATTATTACAACACAAATGAACTGAACAAACCATTTTATTTATAACAATCACTCCCTCCTTGCATACAAAAAAACCCTTTATATTTATACACAAATAAATAGAGGGGTCTGTGGAGTAAGTCCTTTGATTTTTCCTCCTTTCAGTCATCTTAAAAAAATAAACAAAAGTGTTGAAAGTTAACACTCTTTCATGTTAAATTAAATCTTCAAATCACAATAAAAACATTTATATTATTACATTATATAATTTATATCTAAATTATACATATAATTTATAAGCATCAGCAGCAACAATGTTAACAATAGGCAAGTAAATGTTAAAAGTCTAATGTTTTCATATGGAGAAAATAATTGACAGGGGACAGAGTCATATCACCTTTGCAGAAATGTAATTAATTTTAAACGGTTTTAGAAGGTTTATGTGCCGTTTAATAGGTTTAAACTAAGAGTGAGGAATAATTCACTGGGTAATATTAATTCACTGAATAATATTAGCTGGAATATAACATTGTCAGGAAAGTAACAAACAAAACAGCATATACATCACTGCATTTTCCAACTAGTATTACTAATTATTAATAATGTTTTTTTCGGTCTAGATCATGAAATGCTTTCTAACAAAGTGCTGTTTATCTATGCATTTACACAGAATGATACTCAACCGCGATCGCGCGTGCAGATAATAAATAATTAATTTCCACAAAGCGGTATCATTTTAAAGCGAAATAATTGCAGTATATGTAGTAAATGATAATATAATCTAGGATGTTTAAACAAGATCATCTTGTCAAAAGTTTCATTCAGTGGCCGTGCTTGAGCATTCCTGATCGTCAACCCAGTGAGTGCTCCGCAATATGAGCGAACTTTTTTTTCGAGACTAATGGTGAGTAAATACAACAGATAGAGAATTAAATTCAGCGCTTTTATTTTCAACATGCACTCATTCGTGTCTGTTTTATTTAATTCATGTATAGTTACGCCTTTATTGGGGCAGGACATGACGGATTACGCAACGTGACTCCATGAGTTCGTCTCAATTTTTTAGAACCAAGCTGCATAAATAAACTATATCAGGCATTTATGTCTCAACTCATTTCTGCATGTCTGTTATGTTAAATAAAGTTAAATAATTAAAGCAAAGCAAGTAGAACATATAATTTACCTGTGCACAGAGTTGTTGTTGACTGATCTCCTCAGACGCGGGCTGCAATGGCGGAATTCTCAAAACGGCCACAAGATGGCGCCGTTTATCGGCGAATCCGATATTACAAAACCGATACCCGATTATGGGAAAATGCTTAAAAATCGGTAAAAATATCGGTAAACCGATACATCGGTCGATCACTATTTTCAATATTACTCTTGTGTTTCGCCTCCCTCCGCCATTTTGCGCTAGCACGAGTAATCGCGTATGTGAGGAATGCAGGGTCCGAAATTAACTTTTTGGCTCACCTGGGACTGGTAGATGAAAAAATCCACTAGCCAAGCATATTTTTTACCGGCCAAAATAATAAACAGCCTTTTTGTGTCACATACATTCATTTCAGTACATTTAATTGAGATAAGGCATTATGTTGAATGAATAAGAGTACATAGAAGTCAAAACAGAGCAACAAAAGACATGGAAGATGTGAGCATGGAACTAGTGCTCATAACAGTACATTTGAAGGTTTTGTAAAAAAAAACAGTATATAGCCTACATTTGTTAAATCACGGGGTGCGTCCACACGCGCCTAAAGACACATTTCGCTGTGCCACCGGAGACCCAGACTAACCCCACATCATGTAGACATGTTACTTTTTTTAAGTAAAAACTAGACAAGCTATGGATTGAGGTAGTCCTGCTATTTTTATTTGACGAAAAAAACGTAGTCTGATGAAAAAAAAGCCGTTTTTTCAAAGCTTCAAACTGATTCAGTGTTTTCTTTGTCATCTTAATTTGCTAATTATTTAAGTTAAAAAATATATTTAGTGTAGGTCTATTTTAGGTTTTATATATATATATTATTTCATTCTGTTTTTCTCTGTTGTCACTGTCAGAAATGCTGCAGGTGAGTGAAAATGTGATGTGAATCCAGGTTCTGTTGTTGATCTGTTCTGCATGCTGCTGTTTACACGTTAAAATAAACCCGTGATAAAAAATTATTTTTGTATTTTTAACAGGTCACAGACACTCGTTAATTTTATTTTTATTTAATGCCAATTCAATAATATAATCTTATCAGTTAACGGTTAATAATCGGATAACAAGCGGCGGTTGTCGGTTGGGAAAATTAAATGAAATTAGCATCCCTAAGAGCCATCATGCCAGATATTTTATAACATTACAAAATGCAATTGTAATAAACATTATTACATTACTATTTTGGTATGAACATTCACCTGCCAGTGTGATAGCCTTTTGAGATTTACTCGCCAAACGGAAAATGTACCCGCATTTCGCACTTGGCGGGTGTTAATTTCGGACCCTGGACGAATGACATCAGAGAAACATCAGTAGGCTATAATCGATGATGGTCTATTACTGCATCGATGCAACGATTAATTTGAACACCCCTACTATTATGTGCACAAAACACAATACAAAGAATTTTAAAGGGGTCATGAACTAGCTTTTTAAAAAATGTTATATTGTTGTCTGAGGTCAACTTATGACGTTCGCTTGGTTTTTACATTCAAAAACATCAAAATGAATAAGTAATAGGCTATTTTCTACCCTAGTTTTGAGCCTAGCTCAAAAACGCTCGGTTTTTATGGGCGTCTCGCATTGAAGACTTGGAAGTAAACGCCCACTGCTGTGAGTGGATAACAGTTTTGCATATTATAAGGAGTTTCAACTCACTCGTCAGTAACGATTAGACTGATACACATGTACACATAATTATTAGATATCAAACGATCTGTAACAATGCAATAGGGCGATTCCATGCAAATGTCAACCTTGCCATGAAAAAATAAAGTTATTATCAAAATATCAAAACCCTTTCTAAGGTGTCCATTTGGGTCTGTATTTTATTGTATTGATGTGCAGTCATGTAAATTTTAAGGAAATTTCTGTTTTTATTCACCTCAGATAAGGTGTTCACAGATACTAAAATTGCTTTTTCAAACAAACATATTTCATGCTTTAAAAAGAGGGGTCAAAGACTCATTTTTTTTATACTTTATGCTGACAGTAAGCATTTTGCAGAAAGATGGGAGCATGACTGAGATATAAATACACCCACTTTGTTATAACTGCATTGCCCTTTAAATTTATAAAGGCTATATTTAGGAAGTCACGACGCTTCAGTGATGTGTCACGTCCGTAACGATTTAAAGAATAAGTTTATATTGTATAATAATTATTATTAAAATTAATTTGAAAATTTATGTACAAAGCCAAAATATGTACATCCTAGTTATGATTGACAATTCATCTCACTTATTTGCTCTAAACACCTTAATTATGCGTTACGGACGTGACTGTTACGGACGCTTCATATTAAATCATGCATGATTTGACCAGCGCATATTTGTTGAATTAATTAATTGATTTATTTATTTCGAACAATATAATGACACATAACAAAGGAAATCAAGAAGCATTCTGATTAAATCAATACGAAAAGATAAATTCATCAACTTTACAACATAAATCGATCTATATGCTTGAAATGGAGTGGGAAGAAATCAAACTTATTTAAACCCACCCCGGTCTTTCAACATGTTCAACGTGTTGTTACTGTAAAAAAAACCCCGCATATAGCCTATATATTAAATTGATCTCTATTACTGTACATCAGAACATTTTAGAAATAAATTAATACCATAATGTTAAGCATTATTACAGTCTCTGAGAGCGAGAGAAATATGAGACGCGCCTTTACTCACTTTCTTTCCCGCGCGCGCCCTCTGTGGTCAAGAGTTATTTCTGTGGTGATTTGTAGATCTGCGATTTCTGGACAACATCAGTAATTGGTAAGTAATTTGATATCTATGGCTAATTATATCTATATCTATTGATATAATTTGATATCTATGATATCTATTTGATATCTAAACCGGCGATCTCGACTCCGGAGAATATCGATATGATAAAAATACAAAATAGCTTCTGATGTTTCTCAGCAATTCCGTATCTTTCGGGGTCTAAGTTATAGTTAACACCACATTATAAAGCAATATCATGTCCGAATTGAGTTTTGCCCACGCTGCATTTTAGCAGCATGAGAGATATGCGTGAACGGAGGTTAATCTAGCCTATAACAAAGTCAGTTTAAATTTGATTAATTGTGCAGCCTTACCTTACTGATGTCTCAGATGTTTGTTGTTTTAAATACCCAACAGAGACACACAAATAGGTCTCTGTTCAAGCATTTTCTCTGATTTTTCAGCGTCTGCCAAGTGTTGATTTCAGAACTGTCACGTCCATAACGAAAATAAGTCACGTCCGTAACAACGTTTTTTCCTCATAAATGAAAAAATGAAAAGTAAAATAAAATAAATAATTTATGTTCTATAGAGAGCCTACACTCATCCCTTCGGTTGGTATTATTTATTTTGGCTTGTGCATTTTAATTCGCAGAATTTCTACAAAGTATGTTGTCTCCCACAAACTCATGTCTTTTTTTGTCACGTCCGTAAGGCACGTGTATTTCCCTCATATTAAATATAAAACGCATGTGTAGACTGATATTTTTCTATTGTCTGGACTCCTTTATTAAGGTAGTATGGACATATGAACAGACGTTTACATATATTGGTATTAAATGCATTTTCTAAGAATTTATATTTTACGTTTTGACTGCAAATGTCACGTCCATAACGCTGGAATTGGCCAATACTAGCCTATCAGATTATTATTATTTTTTAAATAAAAATTTTACTCACATGTTGCACCATTCCTGTCGGATCCAATATAGAAGGCACAGCACCGTTTTCTAATCTTAATCGGTCTGCAAATCCAGTCTCGACCTGTGTCTTGTTTACAAAACAATCCTCAGTGAAATGAAGCGAACAAACTGACAATGTTTTACCCACATCAGCTGGAACGTCATTAAAAATAAAGTTTAACCAAGCATTCCTATTGGAATCCAGAGGAAGCTTATGCAGCGACTGTCTTCTTCCACAACCAGGCACTGCACAATATTTTGTAAATGTCATGTTTATTGCTCGGTAGCTCGATCCGGTTTGTCATCACGAGGTAGGCCCATGTTATTTAGCTATGCGTGTAATGCGTGAATCGGTGGGCGGGGCTAAAGTAGCCTTGTTGAAGTAGGCGTTGACCTTCTTCAGCGGGGGTGGTGTTTTATCCTCTTTGACGTCATAGTTCCCCACTTTGAAAAACGAGTCGTTTGCTGAGCCTGATGTCAATAAAAGCATTTATTGGACTAACAAGGACGTTTTCTGTTCTGAAATTTACAGGATATTCTTATAATACGATGACCTCTTAGATGTCAAAAGCTCAAGGAAAATTTGATTTCTCAGTTCATCACCCCTTTAAAATCACGGTTAATACATTTACATTTACATTTATTCATTTAGCTGACGCTTTTATCCAAAGCGACTTACAATTGCTATATGTCAGAGGTCGCACGCCTCTGGAGCAACTAGGGGTTAAGTGTCTTGCTCAGGGACACATTGGTGTCTCACAGTGGATTCGAACCCGGGTCTCTCACACCAAAGGCATGTGTCTTATCCACTGCGCCATCACCACCCTTTGGTGGTTTTTAATAGAAGTACTTTAATAGAAGTACACGTTGTACCCTACAACAGGAAAACAGAAATAACCAAAAGGATGTTCACATGGAATATGCACTCATGTTTAAACTTGGACAACAACACACTTCCATAGACCTTAGCTTGTTTGTTTAGCGTGTCTGTTCTTATCTCTTCTCAAGAGTATCACCGTCCTCACACACACGAGTAATATGCAATTAAAGTGTTGCATAAGAAAATGTGAGTAGTGCTTTGTAGATTTGCTAGGGTGTTTCTGGGTGGTTGTTAGGTGGTGGCTTACTAACCTAAATCAAAAAGGCCCACCTTCAAGTCTGTATAATGTTCTGGTCTGGTCCTTTCTTACATGCATGTCCATGCTTGCCTTAGACTATTTACATAATTAGTGGTTTTAGCTATTTAACCTCAGGAATTGAAGATAATGAAAATGGCTAAATAACCACATTTAAGCCTTACATGTGTGGTTTTCTTTCCCAGTGGGCACTTGTGATTCTGAAACAACATTGTGGCAGTCAGAGTTCAGTTGAGCTGTTTTATAGGGTTTTGGGGGCCAAACGGCCCTCACAGAGCCTGCACACATTCCTCACGCCTGCCTTTGAACCAAGGCTAAGTGTCAACCCGTCACACCCACATCCTCAAACACCCCTTGTCCTCTTCGCCTCGCTTTTTGTCCTTTCTACAGTCTGGATGTACGTCTATTCTGTGTTTCCGGATCATTACGTATAGAGTCGAGGTTAGGCCTGTGTGTGACTACTGTGACTGTGTTTTTCTTCAAACCATTTATTGTCCATAGTAAAGCGTTTCATTTGAGGATAAGGTCAGCGCCCCGTCCTACTTTTTCTGGCTCTCGTGTTCCTTATTCATACATACAACATTAATGCACACAATCAAGTCTGCTGCTTTTGTTCACAGCCACACATTATTTATCCAGCAAACAAACTGTCACTTGCTCGCTGTAATCATATTTTAAGAGTCGGCTTAGCACACAATGTACAGCCTGACCTCTTTCTCTAAAAGCTTGTTATTTACAAAAGCCAAGCGCAGGTCTCAAGACGCTCGGCGGAGCTCTGGGAGGATGGGAATGCCGTAACATGAGATTTCTCATGCACAGCTCTGTAACAACTCGACCTGGCTGAGCTTTGATTCACGTTTCACCCACACACTTGGATCAATAGCTGATGGTGTGAATAGTGAGCACATTCAAGTGCAGGGTTTGAACCAGGAAGGGTAGTACAGGGTGGCTGTCTTTGTGTCTAATGTATGACGTATCTGGTACCCATCCTTTTGTTGTTGTTGTGAAAAAAAATAACTTCCTTTCTCCTCACCTCAGGGCGTACTCCCTTGTGGACTCCAGCCAGGTGTCAACCTTCCTCATCTCCATCCTCCTCATCGTGTATGGAAGCTTCAGGTGAGCTCTCATCTCTTCTGCTGCAGACCTCGGGGCTCAGCTATTAGGACTGAACCAGTGCTGTGTTGAGACAAAATATTTAGGGGCTTAAGCACGTAGTGCTGAAACCCTATTGTTATTGTTAATTTTCCCATGATGCAGCATTCTCCATATAAAACTGAATGGGCAGACCGAACTGTAAGTCGTAGAGACTTGAAACTTTGAGGGCTGATAATACTCACACGGCCTACAACGTCACCATGGCTCCCCCCGATCGGCCTGACGGGGGCGCTACAGCGGACAAAAGTATGAAATGACTCATAACTCCTAAACCGTTAGGCATAGGCTCAAGTGTCTTATATCGTTGGAATCATTGGCTCAAGGCGGACACAATGCATGCCTCGGATTTGCTCGCCCTTCCGGCGCCATTTTCGAGTAAATTGAGGTTTTTTGAAAAAAACACTGCAGAAATATTCTTTGGAGAGTGACTATCAATAATCATCAAAAAAATTTAAATTTAAATTCACAGTCGCTAAGGGGAACCAAAATGTTCCATGTGACCGGAGTCACTTTTACTAAAACGGCTATAGCTAACTTGTGAACGGAAAGAGATATTAAACTTGGGACACGTTTATGAGTTCTATTTGAGGTCACATGAAAAGAATCGTGACGATTGGCCACTTGGTGGCACTATAACAGGGAAAACAATCATGAAAATGGCTATAACCTCACCCAAACGTTAGTCCGATGAAAATTTGCATACAGTGTCTTTGTCCAGGGTGCCATGGTAGTCTACGAGAACATTGGCGTATCTCAAAAAACTCAGTATGTGTCATCGGCACAATGCCCTGAAGGAGCCTGAGAAGTTTCAAGCCAGCGTTTTTCACGGAAGTGACCTCCTGAATATTTGCAGAGTCCAACGATACCAAACATGCCAGGTTTCGCTGCCGTATGGTTTGTGTAACAATGTCATTTAGCACTTAAAAAACTTGATTATCTTCTAATCTAAACCGTTAGTCCGATCGAGACAAAACCACCACAGGAAATTTGAAAACATAGGTCAATAGCTAAACAATAACGCCCAAATGTCAAAATTATGATAGGAACTGAAAAAAAAAAAATTCCAATCAATGTCACCCATCTAAACTTCAAAACTAAATTAGATATTTACAAAAAAATGTATGTATGGGCACATTTTGAGGACACCTAATAAAAGTGGTGGAGATCAGGCAAGACATGGTCAAAAAACCTTTAAAAAAACACATTTTTCCTCAGTAAATTGCCTGTGTTGGCTGTAAATGGTCTTTTGCATCTATGATCTAAAGAGTATTTGTTTATTTGGATCCCCATTAGCCACTACCTAGGCAGTGGCTACTCTTCCTGGGGTCCCAACAAGTAAAAAATGCAAACCTACATTTAATCAACAACAATAAAAAGTCAAGTCAATGAAACATACTAACCCAACATTCATTCCAAATATCAAAATCAACAATTAACTGTATTTTGTGCCATGAAATGTTCCTTTAAATATTTTTTTAAAACTAATTTTTCTTGTAAAAAAAATATATTCTCAATTGTAAATCATTCCATATTTTCATTCCTCTATACATTACAGTCCGTTGTTTTGTGGTTTTCGAAACAGGAAATAAAAAAACATCCCTTTTATGCATGCCTGGTGTTAAAATTATGACTAGTACTATACAAGAGTTGAGAGTACAGGACATTAGGAACTCTAGACATATAAATATTTCTTATAAAACAAAGCAGAGAGACAATCCAAACCACTGGGCAATAACCTAAGCAAGAACCATTTTTTGCACAATTTTAGAAATAGTGTTGTGGTACAAAGTTTATACATCTCTTAATAACTGACAAACCTCTTCCCAAACCTGTTACCATATTTTCTACTGTTTTGACCACTTCAGCCTACTGTCTAAGGCCCTGTTTACACGAGAACGCTCGCGGGTGAAAACGTAAAAATATTTGATCAGATGTGCCTTTCGTTTACACGTTTTTGGGGCTTAAAAACGCAAAAAAGTGAAACCACCCTCCAGAGTGGAAATCTTAAAAACGCTCGACTGTCGCGTTCCCGTCTAAAGGGTAAAAACGCAAATCTGCTCACGGTGGCTCTCGTTGCGTAGGCGTTTGTCACAGGCATGTGCCAGTACAGGAAAATAAAAACCAACATGTGGGATTATTTCCATACGTCGGACCTTCATGTTGTCCTAGCAGCCCTGATAAACGTACAAGAGTCTTTTTGCTGTTCGCTTCACCATGTTTTGATTTCGCGCTACTAGGGAGAGAAGTAGAAGGAAGGTTGTTCGCAGGCACGCGGACTTGGTGTTGTTGTGTGGCAGTGCTTCACATTGCCACCTAGCCGCCTGGAGTGCATACCATACTACATCGAATTTCACACACTTTTGCGTCACCATATGCGCACAGATTTCCCCCCTAACGCTTGTCTAAACGCAGAATAAAAAGTGATAACGCAACGCCACTTTTGCGTTTTCTCTTTAGATTGTTTCCGTGTAAAGTAAAACTTTATTAAAACTTATTATTCCGTACCTATTTTATGACCAATTGTATTTCCTCATCCAAAGCAGTAGACAACTGCTTAATTGATGTTGCAGGTAAATATAATGTTTTATCATCTGCATATATGACTGTCCATGCACACTTTAAAACAAGAGGAAGATCATTGGTCTTTAAACAACTTCCTTGAGGCACACCACATTGCAACTCTTTCACATCTGAATAATTTTCATTATAAAATACACATTGTCCCATTAGACAGTTAACTTTTAAACCAATGTACAGTATGAGATAACTTGTAACATTTCAGTTTATCCAGCAATAATATATGATCCAGTACATCAAAAGCTGAGCTAAAATCTAACAATACTGCTCCTACTAAGTTATTGTCATCAATCTGTGCTCTCTCAATATGCATGCTGAAAATTAGAGAGCAAATTATTCTCCCTAAAGAATAATTGAATTTGCTCACAAACTATAATTTTCAATACTTTGCTAAGAACTGGTAGCAAATTATTGGTCGACTATTATGACCATTAAAACCCAGTGCTGCATTTTTCTAAAGATGAATAACCTTTGCCTCTTTCCAAGCTAAAGGAAAAATCCCTTTTCAATACTGATATTAAAGATGTGGCAAACTGGTTCTCCCAAACAACATTTCTTCTCTTAATTTATCAGCTTTATTTATGAAAAAATCATTAAAATAATTTCCAATTTCATATGGTTTAAAAATAGTTAAAAATGAGTCACCTGTATCAATAAAAGAAGGAATTTGACTTTATTTCTTATCCATTATTTCATTAAATGTACTACACATTTTTTTACAATCATATTTACATTCACCGATTTAAATTTGTTATTTTTAATTTTGTACTTGATTTCTCAATTTGCAATAGACGTCCCAATCCTCCTTGTTCCCACTTCTGTTTGCTGTACCCTTTGCCACATCTCTCTCAAACATAATGTTTTTCAACTCATTAACAATCCATGGTGCCCTAACATTCTTCACTGTACATTTTTTCATAGGTGCATGTTTGTCCACCAAAGGTTAAAATAATCTTTCAAATGCTGACAATGCATTATAAGGATGAACTTCCTTATAAACATCAATCCAACATACATTATTTACGTCTGTACAAAATTATTCTTGACTGAATCTCTTATGATCTTTTATAAATTACTTTTGGTTTCCTAAGTTTTCTAAGTGTTTACATGCTTGCTAAATAAAACTTAATATCTTTTTACGCATGTGCTTAAAGGCCTTAAACCGCTTGAACCCCGATAAATGTAGCTCGCAGCTTTAATATATTTGTTGATCATGTGCATGTTTTGCATTTACAAACGTAGTCATTTGGTCTTCTGATGATTTTTGAGCATTGTTGAATTAATTTGATTTTAAAACGTCATCACAAATATTTATTATACAGGGGATTATATACTTTTTTTCCCCAAAACATTTCACATTTTTCTTTCAATGTTTTTTTTCTGGTACATATTTTAAAAATGCTTATAAAATGTATTGTTTTACGTGATGTAGCCGATGAACATTGTCATGACAAGTGAAAAATAATTACTTGCCTGGGTTGGCAGAAGACAATCTACACTTAGAACCTGGACCTTTAAACATATCTAATGAATGAATCAGTGGGCATAGTTGTTTTTCTCTATGACAAATTTAATTTGTTGTGAAAGAAAATGAAGCTGTGAGGTACAGAAGTGTCGATTGTTTATCTGATGAAGCCTTGAAATTATATCTTTCCCAATTTTCAGTGGACAACAACTCTCATAATCATGGACTGAAGTTAGATGTGGTTCAAACAGTATAACATATTAAAAAGTAGAGATGTACCGGTCGAAAATCAGCAATCATAATTGGCCATGAAAAATCATGATCTTTACATCACTATTAAAAGGACTGTACTTCTGCTCCTTATAGCCTTTAATTTCTCTTCAAGTTAAATATGCCATCTGTGATTTCTGTGTCCTAAACCTCTGTCATAGAGCATAAAGCTCAGACATCCTGGTTTTGTCCAATGTTGGTTCACTTAGGACCGGGAAAAGTTGTGGATTGTGGATAAACTCTGTCTGTCCACACAGGTCATTAAACATGGACTGTGAGAACCAGGAGAAAGACAAGGATGGAAACCCCACCAACCCTGGCTCCTTCAACAATGCCAACACTAACAACAGTGAGTCCTGAACTAGTTACTAGTCATGAGCCAAGAAAGTGTTGTGGAAATTCTCAATACGAATACAGCCTAGTAATCTGCCTCCTTCACCTCGGATAATTCAAGCAGCTTACAGTTGTTAATATAATAAAATAATATACTACAGTATCTCGAGGTAATTCCCTTCCCGAATACTTACAATATAATATTTCCTTGAAGTATGGTGACGGCGTGCCGTCAAGAAGGTACTATCACTACCTCAATCACACGTGAGCACACAGGTCTTTAGCATCTATACTATCTCCAGGGCTCCAGACTAACTGTTTTTACTAGGAGCGCGTGAGCCCCTGACTAAAAATTTTAGGAGAGCAAGCAGAAAATTTAGGGGCACACCTTAAATCAGCTTGCAATGCAATTATTCACATTTTCCCCCAAAATATCTGTATTACTGACAAATGCTTTGATAATAAATAGACTTAACGTACAGAAATTACAATGTGCAGTTTTATTTAGTTTATTTTAACTTCACAGGGGCTCCAGACTAACAATTGAGGGCAGCAGCACCAGAGCCACTGAGTTCTACAGAAAGTATTTGGTAGCAATGCGGGGCTGACAAAGCACTGAGCTTACTAACTTTAATTATTATCATTCATAATGTCTTAATATTAATTCAAAAGCAAAACGAGTGCAAAAATAGATAGTAGGGACTGAAAATATCCAATAAGCATCCTCTGCAGCTACCTACTGTTTACAATGGCAATTTAATCTTTTTTTTTTTATATATTTTTAAATAAGTGTAATTTCCTACAAATTAAAAATTTTTAGTTTTTTAAATGGGGACAATCTTTGAAGAATGAACAAAAAATGTTTTGGTCATCACATAAAAATAACAATTATGATATTATAGTTTTGAAGTGCTGGAAAAAGATGTGTAGTTACGATTAGTGTTACTACATTAAATCCATGGTGAGTGTTGGTGATTTGTGGACTTAAAGCCTTCTATAACTTGTTCATTCATGGCACATTGTTTTCCCTGGTTTCCAAAGCCAGCGCTGTTTGATCTGATATCTATGGTTTATAACAGAACTCTGCGTCAAATCTGAATGTTTCTTGATGGATCTCGCAGCGATGTTATTAATTCTCTGGCGAATTCAATGGATTTCTTCACTGGATTTCCCGGTGCTGTGTAGTAACGGTGTTACATGATCGAGATTGGCGCGCGAGTGGCTCGTGGCGCTGCGCGGTCTATTATTGGTCCGAACTAATGAAGAAAGATGCTTTTATGAATACATTTATGATGTACATTTATATCTTACAGTTTAGTAAAAATCTCAAGTCTTCTTCACTGTAATTGGTTATACTGGTTTGTAAAAGGGCTGCGCCCTATTAGTTGAATAACCATTAATCAACTAGAAGAGGCTTGTTTTGACCAACATTTTATCAGTCAGTTAGTCGCAGAAAAAAATAACTCGCACAAAGTGGCGCAATCACACAGGTTGTGACAGACATATCGTTAACGACAGGAAATCCAAACATTCCCCTATCATTCATCAACCTCAAATATGGCTTATCACTTGAAACATGTTATTAGTAGCAACTTTACAAGTCCGCTAGCACTAATGTTAACCTATAGAAATGTGCGCTATTATTAGGTGTATAAGTGTTTGTGTGGAGAGCGCTTACTGCATGACGTACAGGTGCAGGCGGGATCACTTGCATTTAACTTAAAATACTCCATCAGTTTTGGTCATACAGGGAAGAGTAATGTAAAGGGTCTACTTTTATTTCTGTAAACAATAACAGCAAAATGTTGTGCTTTTGTAAAATAATGAAAATCAGGGTAATCATGATGCGCTTTTGCTGTCTCGGTCTTAGTGAACTTGAGCACGTCACAAAAATGAACTCACACAAAACTCAGTGTATACTTGCCTCACAGACATCAGAACTATATCTATAGAAAGCCTGAAATGTCTACTTTTAAATTAACCAATTTAAGTGGAAAACTATGGAAGCATATGGGTAGCAATATTCAATTTGAAATGTAATATGCAAAATGATAATGCAATATGTAAAATGACAATGCAATATGTAAAATGGCAATGCATTTCTGTATTTAATTTTACATTTTCCATTACATTTGTGCAACGTTTGGTGCAAAATGAAAATGATAATTCAATTCTGTAATTTACATTTGCCATTTCATACACTAGTTTTAAAGGTGCAATGTGTAATATTTCTGAGGATCTATTGACAGAAATGCAATATAAGATCCATAACTATGTGTTCAGTGGTGTATAAAGACCTTACTCAATGAACCGTTATGTTTTTATTACCTTAGAATGAGACATTTATATCTACATAACCGCGGGCACCCCCTTCTATGAAGGTCGACATATTGTGACGTCATGTTTCTACCGTAGCCGACAGCGAACAAACAGCGCTACAGAGCGCGTTTCGTCATTACCTTGAAAGAGAAGCCGCAGAAAGCTAGAAGCTAGCCATAGACACCGTGAGTAGTGCCTTTTCCCTTGTCAGTGGTGTAAAATATGTAGTTGGATTGTTCATGTAACTTAGTTCTTCTCCCTCGCTGTGTTATGGCTTTGACAATCAGCTGATTAGTACTATTGACCGTAAAACAACATTACAGGAGTCACCAACCCGTCGATCGCGGTCGACAAGTCGATCTTGGAAGCATTTTAAGTCGATCACGAAGAGTTTTCAAAACCAGAGAAAAAAAAACTATATTTTTATTCATTATTATTATTATTATTTATTAATTTGTGTGTAGTAAATGGTGTCTAGGGGATGCGGAGGCGCGGACGCTGTTACAATCACATCATTTTTGCAGACGCGTCGAGTATAAACAATGCTTTACGCTTTAACCAGCTCAGCCACAGCCCTACAGCATAACAGCTCAAATTAGCCAGCTAAACTTTTACTACCCTGTTAGAAAAAATATGTAGTTGGATAGTTTCATGTGGTTCTTCTCCCTCGCTGTATTATGGGTTTGTTATGTGGGGAGAAATGTGCTGGTTACGTTCGTGAGACAATCAGCTGATTACAATTATTATATTATATATTAAGACCCTTGATCCTCACCTGACTATGGCTTTGTAAACTTTATCCATGTGGTTTATTATGGACTGTGGTACAGAAACAGTGACAATGTTACACACTCTTGGCTTACTCTGGCTATTCTCTGCTGTCTCAGACGACGATATGTTTGTCCCGTTTTAGCCACCGTAGCTTCTTCGAAAGGGAGGGGTGAGCAGAGGGCTGAACCATTAGTGCAACCGAACCGCTAGATGCCGCTAAAATCTACACACTGGACCTTTAATATGTAAATTGAATGCATATTTTAACGCTTTATAAGTTGCAAAATTAAAATGTATTAAAGAAATTATTAGATCAGTTTAAAATGTTCAAGCTAAAACTGTAGCAAAATGATCATTTAAATGTTATCTATCTATAAATTACAGGAACGTCTGTCTGTCTGTGTGTCTGTCTGTCTGTTAATCGCATATCTCTCGAACCGTTAGTCCGATGGATTTTAAACTTGACTGGTGTCTTGCTACGGGCACGAGTAAGTGCAGTGCCGAGTTTGACGCTGTGTGGATTAGAGATGCAAAAGATATCGTCAAATATATTGGTAAAAGAAGCACACATTGAAGTTGTGGTTTAAAAATAAACATTCTGACATTAGAGAGGGTTGTGGTTTAAAAATTGTGTTTTAAAAATAAACATTCTGTCAGCTAAACATTAAGTCAGCTACACTGTTTACTTCTGGGGCCAGTTGCATAAACCTCTAAGACTAGTCTTACAAGTTAGACATCAAATTGGTTTCTTTTAGACTGTTCATAGCTTTTTAAAATCAGTTACATAAAAATGTAGATTGGCCTAATTTAATACCGAAAAGTAAGACTGACTGCCCCTGACAAACTGCTAGTGGGTCATACTAGAACTTAAGACACTGTCTTAACGTAATGGCTGTGTTTATGCAACCGGCCCCTGTGAATATTGTAGTTATTCAGAAGTAGTTAGTTGTCAGTAGTTAGTTAGTTATATATGTAGTTCAATTTTCCATATTTATTGTATGTCATTATGTCAGTATCAGTATTTGCTTTCAACCATGCACAATTAAAAATGTCACTGAACTTTTGCTGTGTAATTGAAACAATAAGCACTCAAACACACCAAACCAACAATTACTAAAAACACACACAAAAACTGATTTTGCACATACATACTGTCAAAATCGATTAATCGCGATTAAAAAATATACAGTACACACACGTATAATATACAGTATATATAAATATAATATAGCCTATACACAGACACGCATACATCTATAAATTACAGAAACGTCTGTCTGTGTGTCTGTTATTCCCATATCTCTGTAAAAGAAGCACACATTGAAGATGTTTAGATGATGTTTAGAAGGTTGTGATTTAAAAATAAACATTCTGACATTAGAGGGTTGGGGTTTAAAAATATCTGAATATTATATTTTATTCACGGCCATCATTTGTAGTAGCCTATTCACAAACTGTTTGCTCAAGCGTAGCTTTTTCTCGGAGTTCACTGTGTCTCTGCTCCCTGAATCGTCACGCTTATTCATTTGTGGATGTTAACTGAGGCCCCATCCACACTACTACGTTTTAGTTTAGAAACGGAGACCTTTTGCTACAGCATAATGTTCACACCAAACGGGTGTCGACTCCTCCTTATAAGGCAGAAAATTATCACAGACGTTCCAATAGGCCTGTCGCGATATTCAATAAATCAATTAATCGCACGATAAAAAAAAATTAGCTCGATAATTTTTCCGGCCGCGATAATTTCCATTTGCATGCTTGTTTGTTTTCCTCGTCTCTCTCTCTCTCGCCCAAAGAGAACGGTGAACCCTCGTCAGTTGCAAGGTCTTTTGTGTGCCGCGGCGCTTGTCAGTCACATGGCAGGGTTTCCCATACGTTCATTTATTTGTGGCGGCCCGCCACAATATCAACGCTGACCGCAACACATTGATTTTCGAATGTTTATTATTATTATTATTATTGTTTTTGATTGCAGAGCGCCGTAGCGCATTCGCGCAGCACTACCTCTTGCTCGTCCCTCTCTCTCTCGCGCGCGCTCTCTCTCCCTCAAATGAGGTGCCGTCCAGGGCTTAAATCAAACTTCATTCACGCACACATATATGAAACACTTGCATACACAAATACTAAGTAGTCAAACATGCATGTATACTGCTGAATGCTCAAACAAATACATATGAAATGCACAAAGACACACCTAAAGTCGCTCACACACATACACGAGATTCACGCACATACTCATATGAGACGCGCGCGCGCACATACAAACTCTCCGCGCACATACTCGTATGAGACGCGAGCACACACACACACAAACTCGCGCACAAACTCAATGAGACGCGAGCACACACACACAAACTTTCCGCGCACATACTCAAATGAGACGCGAGCACATACAAACTAGCGCACATAGGCCTACTCATATGATGAGACACACAGTACATGATGCATATGATTCTCAGTGTGAACGTAAGTCACACATTGGTAAGTGCATTTTTTGTTAACAGAGAATGAGAGTCCATTGCTTTTATTGTTTTTGGTTGTTTTGTTCATTTATTGCGGATATTTAAAATGTTTTCCGTTTTCAGTGTTAAATAGTCTTTAGAAATAAAAGTTTATTGATTTTTTAAAAGGTGTACCTGCATTATTATGCCATTATCATTATTTTAGATTAAAATGGTCTCAGAACGACAATATTATCGTTTATTATCAATATTTATCGCAATAATTTTTTTGGACAATTTATCGTCCAGCAAAATTTGTTATCGTGACAGGCCTACGTTCCAACAACATACTGGTTCTATCACCTGCAGACGCGTAATATTCTTCGGAAACACTACAATTTCTCTGTTCACGCTCCCCTTCATCTGACAGTAAATTTGACGCTCGTATCAGCTCTGCCGCCACCATGTTCCCTTCCAACAACTCAAAATAAGTAACATATATAGCCTATGTTTACCTGTTGGCGAGCCCCGCCTTGATGCAGTGATTGACGGGGTGGGAGGGGGCGTGATCGGCTCGGAATGCATTTTCAATTTGCACATTGAATTTTGCTACATTCATTGTGGGACATTTAATGAAAATGCAATCGCAAGTGTATTAACTGCGAGTGTAAATGCAATTAAGAAAAATAACATTGAAATGATCATTTTGCTACAGTATTTGCCTAAACATTAAAATATCTAATCATTTCTGCAATACATTTTAATTTTAATTTAAAATAATATGTATTCAATTTACATATTAAAACTAGTGTATGAAATGGCAAATGTAAATCATATAATTGATTTTTCATTTTGCACCAACGTTGCACAAATGTAATGGAAAATGTAAATTCAAATACAGAAATGTATTGCCATTTTACATATTGCATTGTCATTTTGCATATTACATTTCAAATTGAATATTGCTACTCATATGCTTCCATAAAAAAAAAACATTCTCAGATTATGTAATCCATATGAAACTTATTAGGCGCGTCCACTACTGCGGAGATGACGAGTCCGCATCGTCGACTTAATCTCTGCAGCCGAAACACAGAAAACATTATCAATAAATAGTTTTTTCATGACACACTAATAATCATTACTTTTGCTGGTGTGCCGTGGCAAGCTTTATGCATGCGTTTGAGTGCTGATTAGGCTATGTGTGTGTATGTGTATTAACTTATATATATAAAATTAAAGGCTCATTATTATGATTTATTAATGTAAACGCGTGATTAGTCAACTAGTCACTTAAATTAACAACTAGTCGACTAGAAAAATCTTTTGTCGAGGGCAGCCCTATTTTGTACTGATCTAAGCAAATCATATGACTGTTACTTCTACTGTGTTAAGCACTTTTTGGGTAAGTCTAAATTCTTTGAGATGTGATGTATACATGGTCTTTGACCTAAGCATCCTTAGTCTGCACTTTTCTGCACGTACAAAGTTAATACACTTTTGACCAATTCTAAGGCTTTTGCAAAAATCACTTCTATCACAAAGAGTATTAAAAACAGCTATAATTACTTCTGCTTTATTAATCACACTAGAAGTGGAAGGATGTAGGATGCATGTAGGATATAGTATAGCATGCAGTTGCAGTAGTATGTTAGTATGCTCTTCTGAACAGAACCTGAATCCTCATATGAATGTGTGTTTGCACAGGTATTCAGACCATAGACTCCACACAGGCACTGTTCCTGCCCATTGGAGCCTCAGTGTCTCTGCTCGTCATGTTTTTCTTCTTC
Source organism: Gila orcuttii (assembly GCA_026230005.1). Lineage (NCBI taxonomy): Eukaryota > Metazoa > Chordata > Actinopteri > Cypriniformes > Leuciscidae > Gila > Gila orcuttii. The sequence continues at coordinate 15,270,118 of JAPDVR010000024.1, read as the reverse complement.
GACTCTGTTCAGGTGGTGTTCACCATATGCACTGCAGGTACGTGCCACATGCAAACTCACTAGTGACCTTCCACTGCTCCTTTCTAACACACTGACCTAGTTTATACGCTGCGCTGTAGCATGCTTGAGTAATATTTACGTAATTGTTTCTGTTTGTTTTTCCTCAACAGTTCTAGCCACCATCGCTTTTGCATTCCTCCTGCTGCCGATGTGCCAGTATCTGACCAGACCTTGCTCCCCACAGAACAAGTAAGAAATGTTTACTCGCTCATGTGGTTTGCCTTTAAATGCAGTTACCTCAGTTCACATGTTAACAAACCATGTCTTATTGGGATTCAGATTATTCAGATAAAAATCGAATTTGACATTCACTCAGGAAAGCCGTCTTCATAATGTCTAATGATGAATGGCTGATGACAACTTTTTATTAATCATAGTAAAGATGTAGATATAATTTATTTCTACATTTAATTTAATTGTTGTTTAAAATAAAGGGATAGTTCACCCAACAATTAAAATTGTCATCAATTACTCACCCTCATGTCGTTCCAAACCCATAAGACTTTTGTTCATCTTCAGAATAAAGATGATCTATTTGACGAAATCTGAGAGCTTTTTACCCCTCCATTGACCGCTACCACTTTCAAGCCCCAGAAAGGTAGCAAAGACATCAATAAACTAATCCATGTTTCTCCAGTGGTTTAACCTCATGAACCTTTATGAAGCAACGCGAGTGGCTTGTTCTCGAACCCCCCATCACACAATTAACACTATGTACAAAATATTATTCTCCAACACGTTTACGAGAGCATCAGGACGCATGCATGTTGACGCAAGAGTAGACGTTCTTAATAATATTAATATTTTGTAAGTGGTGTGTTATCTTTTTTTTTCACAAACCAAGCACCCACGTCACTTCTTTAAAGTAATCCATGTGATTCCAGTGGTTTAACCTCAACTTTATGATGTCTTTACTACATTTCTGAGGCTTGAAAGAGGTAGTTGTGTAGACTGTCAATGGAGGGATAGAAAGCTCTCATATTTCATCAAAAATAGTTTTTTGTGTTCCGAAGATGAACAAAAGTCTTAAGGGTTTGGAATGACATGAGTAAAATGATGACAGAATTTTAATTTTAGTCATGACCGAAAGAACGAGATCGCGGGTACAAGCGGCCGAAATGGGTTTCCTCAGGCGGGTGGCTGGTGTCTCCCTTAGAGATAGGGTGAGAAGCTCAGCCATCCGCGAGGAGCTCCGAGTAGAGCCGCTGCTCCTTTGCGTCAAAAGGAGCCAGTTGAGGTGGTTTGGGCATCTGGTAAGGATGCCTCCTGGACGCCTCCCTAGGGAGGTGTTCCAGGCACATCCAGCTGGGAGGAGACCTCAGGGAAGACCCAGGACTAGGTGGAGAGATTATATCTCCACACTGGCCTGGGAACGCCTCGGGATCCCCCAGTCAGAGCTGGTTAATGTGGCTCGGGAAAAAGAAGTTTGGGGTCCCCTGCTGGAGCTGCTGCCCCCGCGACCCGACCCCGGATAAGCGGATGAAGATGGATGGATGGATGGAATTTTAATTTTAGGGTGAACTAACCCTTTAAATGTAGATAATGTAAATCAGAGGTCTTCAACCCTGTTCCTGGGGACCCACTGTTCTGCAGAGTTTATTTCCAACCTGCTTCAGCACACCTGCATATGTATTTTCAAGTGCTCCTGAAGAGCTTGATGAGCTGCTTCAGATGTGTTTTATTATGGTTTGAGCTGAACTCTGCAGGACAGCAGGTCCACAGGAACAGTGTTGAAGATCTCTGATGTAAATAATGATTATAATAATGTAGATAAACATTTTAGCAATAATAAATAAATTGTCATATTTATTTCAACTGCAATTAAGTTCTAGGCTAATTTGCAATTTTGCAAATGTCAAGTTTATTCTCATTAATTTCCATATATTCCTGTTAATTCCCAAGGAAAGTTTTCACCTTTAAATATTCTCTAAATTTTGCATCCCTACATGTGGATGCCTTTTCATATTCCCATCCCAACTTCTGCAGTGTGTCATTTAAAAGACTTAATTTTGTCCCAAGGTTATGCATTAACACTGTTACCATCATAAATATCTCTTGCTAAAATAATGCATTATTCCAAATATCAATCTTGTGATACTATTCCAGTAACAAATGTCAAAAGTCAACCTTCAAATAATTATGTTCAGTTATGCACTCAATAGTAAATACTTGGTTGGGAATCCTTTTGCAGAAATGACTGCTTCAATGCGGCGTGGCATGGAGGCAATCAGCCTGTGGCACTGCTGAGGTGTTATGGAGGCCCAGGATGCTTCGATAGCGGCCTTAAGCTCATCCAGAGTGTTGGGTCTTGCGTCTCTCAACTTTCTCTTCACAATATCCCACAGATTCTCTATGGGGTTCAGGTCAGGAGAGTTGGCAGGCCAATTGAGCACAGTAATACCATGGTCAGTAAACCATTTACCAGTGGTTTTAGCACTGTGAGCAGGTGCCAGGTCGTGCTGAAAAATGAAATCTTCATCTCCATAAAGCTTTTCAGCAGATGGAAGCATGAAGTGCTCCAAAATCTCCTGATAACTAGCTGCATTGACCCTGCCCTTGATAAAACACAGTGGACCAACACCAGCAGCTGACATGGCACCCCAGACCATCACTGACTGTGGGTACTTGACACTGGACTTCAGGCATTTTGGCATTTCCTTCTCCCCAGTCTTCCTCCAGACTCTGGCACCTTGATTTCCGAATGACATGCAAAACTGAGCAACTGTCCAGTGCTGCTTCTCTGTAGCCCAGGTCAGGCGCTTCTGCCGCTGTTTCTGGTTCAAAAGTGGCTTGACCTGGGGAATGCGGCACCTGTAGCCCATTTCCTGCACACGCCTGTGCACGGTGGCTCTGGATGTTTCTACTCCAGACTCAGTCCACTGCTTCCGCAGGTCCCCCAAGGTCTGGAATCGGTCCTTCTCCACAATCTTCCTCAGGGTCCGGTCACCTCTTCTCGTTGTGCAGCGTTTTTTGCCACACTTTTTCCTTCCCACAGACTTCCCACTGAGGTGCCTTGATACAGCACTCTGGGAACAGCCTATTTGTTCAGAAATTTCTTTCTGTGTCTTACCCTCTTGCTTGAGGATGTCAATGATGGCCTTCTGGACAGCAGTCAGGTCGGCAGTCTTACCCATGTTTGCGGTTTTGAGTAATGAAACAGGCTGGGAGTTTTTAAAAGCCTCAGGAATCTTTTGCAGGTGTTTAGAGTTAATTAGTTGATTCAGATGATTAGGTTAATAGCTCGTTTAGAGAACCTTTTCATGATATGCTAATTTTTTGAGACAGGAATTTTGGGTTTTCATGAGCTGTATGCCAAAATCATCAGTATTAAAACAATAAAAGACCTGAAATATTTCAGTTGGTGTGCAATGAATCTAAAATATATGAAAGTTTAATTTTTATCATTACATTATGGAATAATATAATAATAATAATAATAATGAACTTTATCACAATATGCTAATTTTTTGAGGAGGACCTGTGTGTGTGTGTGTATATATATATATATATATATATATATATATATATATATATATATATATATATATATATATATACATACACACACACACACTGGGGTCTTTGTTTAGCCTTAAGGGTGGTCGCGCAGTGTGGCATCTAGGATAACTCTGAGGTGTCGCACATCGGCTGGCACATTCTATTGTCAGTTGGTAGTCAACAATTTTATGTTTAAGGACATTATGAAATTAAGATAATGCCTGTACTGTACATTATATTCTGATTGTACTGTACAATTAAATATAATTGTTGAACTGAACATTTTAGTCTCACCTGGAAATCCTATTACATCAGCAATCTTCCTTCATGCAGCTGATTTTCGTATTTTGTATTTAAAGGATCAGAGGTTTGTGACACTTCAGGCAAAAGTTACCAAAAAATTAAATATGCTTATTTTTATTTTTATTTTTTTTTAGATGGATGAATAAACAGACAACTGGGCAAAATGAAAGATTAGAAAGGGCTACTTTTTATAAAAATTTTCCTGTGTTTTTAGACTTTATTCAAGCTGTAATACTAAATGTATCTTGCAGCACATGTTGAAGTCAGTATGTACATTAATGACAGTTTGGGAGAAATTGTGCATACACTCATAGAAAACAATGTGTTTGAATTTTAAACATGGCACGCCGCTTCTCATCTGGTGTGCGAACCCCTTTAATGTTCAATGCAATTTATTAACACTTGATCGTTGTTTTTTTTGCCTGATAGAATGCTCCAAATCATACAAAATCAGCTTTTAAAATCACCTTTTTGAAACCGATAATGCTCGTGTTTGTTCGTAGGGATTCGTCGTGCGGCTTCACTCAATCTCACAATGTAATCTAGAATCTTTTCTTTTTTTGATCTGGGTGGAACAATCTTCTTGTGTATTACTGGACAACAGTGTTTGAAATCAGATGTCCCAGCCAGGTGATGTGATGCGGTTGGTAGTGTATTCAGCATGTCTCTTTTCTCTGCAGGATCTCATTCGGCTGCTGTGGCCGATTCACATTGGCGGAGCTGCTGTCTTTTTCTCTCTCTGTCTTGCTGGTTCTCATCTGGGTGCTGACAGGCCACTGGCTGCTCATGGATGGTGCGTCAGCATGCTGTTACTCTGTGTTTGTGTGTGTAGGAAGATAATGTAAACATGTCCTCTGGTTTACCTCTTACCACCTTTTCCTGTATGGAGTGGTGTTATTTTGCTCTCAATACTGTGTTGTTTCCTGCAGCGCTTGCCATGGGTCTCTGTGTGGCCATGATCGCATTTGTGCGGCTGCCTAGTCTCAAGGTGTCATGCCTGCTGTTGTCAGGCCTCCTCATCTATGATGTCTTCTGGGTAAGCAATTAATGCAGCAAGTCATACTGGTTCCGAGGAATGGGCGCAAGTCTTTAAATCGTGCCATGAGTAATTTAATGTCACAGTATGTGCATATACACTACCAGTCTAAGGTTTAGACAAGTTTATATAAATCTGTTGATCTAAATGCTTTTGCGTAATGTTTTTTTTTAAAGTTGCCTTTGCCAGCATTTTTTTATAATTTTCACTCATATATCATGGGCCCCAGAATATTTGTATGAATACTCTGCTTTTAAACAAACAAACAAAAATGTATATGGAAAAAAAAGTTTAAGATAATCTTTTATTTAATTTTATTTGTGAATTTTTAGATAATCCAGTAAATTAAATAGCTCACAAGTTACTGTTTTTTTATTATTATTATGTATTAGGAACTTGAATTCAAACCAAGCAATATAATTATTCATAAAAAATAAGCCTAGCATTAGTGCAAAAACTCTGTATTGTTGAACTTGATTTTAAAACAAAAAACTCAAAACACTGAAATTAATATTATAAAATGGATAGTCCTGACTTTGTTTTAAAATATAGACACTTCATATTCTCTATTGCTTTCTATATTATTGCGGCAAGTGGTGGTGATTGGCAGCTGTAAAAATTACATGTGCTTTGTTTAGTAACAAGTTCTTCCTTGTCTTGACAGTGTAGGAAACATCCTGCTCTGCATTTTCACATTCTTCCATGTTTCTTTGTCACTCTTACATACAGATACTGTAAAGTAATCATGTCCATTAAGACTGGCACATGTCTATCATCACATGGTATGAACTTCTGTACCACTCCACCCTGCTGGTGTCATAAAACTTGTAGTTACAGCTCATTAGATTGTTATAAAATATTCAAAGAATCCTGTAACGGTTTACTTATTTGCTTTCAAGTCACCGTTTAACAGATGCTTTATTACTTAGTCAAATGCACCTGGGGTTAAGTGCCATTTGGGTGAAAAGCTGAAATCCTTTGGCTGCCAAATTCCAGAATTGAAACCACTAGATCACACCACCCACTTTAGTATCCCCATCCCACCCCGGTGCTGACCGTCCAACCTTTTCATCAGTGTGGAAAATCACTCCAAACACGCTTACACAAGCCTGACATCCCTCTCTCTCAGCGTCTTCAAACAGCAGGGCAAGCTGGCCTGTCCCTCGGACTCATCTCCCGTTCTCTCCTGTAGGTCTTTTTCTCCGCCTACATCTTCAACAGCAATGTGATGGTAAAGGTGGCCACGCAACCTGCCGACAACCCCCTCGACGTGCTCTCGCGCAAACTGCATCTGGGCCCTGGCATGGGGCGGGACGTCCCGCGCCTCTCCCTGCCCGGCAAGCTGGTGTTCCCGAGCTCCACCGGGAGCCACTTCTCCATGCTGGGCATCGGTGATATCGTCATGCCGGGTCTGCTGCTGTGTTTCGTGCTCCGATACGACAACTATAAGAAGCAGGCCTCTGGAGAAGTGCCCGGGACTGCCAACGTGTCCGGCCGCATGCAGCGGGTCTCCTACTTCCACTGCACCCTCATTGGTTACTTTGTTGGTGCGTGTCACAACGCTATCATCCAAACACACCCTCCTATTAAGATTGTGATTTGCATTGTGATTGATAGAATAATTCCAATAGAAATTAAGGCTGTGCAACGATTAATCGTGATTAATCGCATCCAAAAAAAAGTTTGTGTTTACATAATATATGTGTGTGGACTGTGTATAATTATTTTGTATATATAAATGCACAACATTTTTTTTCTTAAATGTATACATCCGTGTGTGTGTTTATATATACAAAATAATTATATACCGTGCACACACATATATTATGTAAACACAAACGTTTATTTTGGATGCGGTTAATCACACTATCAGTTTATCTGTCGTTCTGTCTGTCTATTATCTATCAGTCTCATCTGTTTATCTATCTGTCTGTGTGCTAAGTAGTCTGAAAGACTCATTATTAGAGTCATTTGTTTGTCAATTGCTGTTTGTGTTGTATGATTCCGATTAACTCATAAGAGTCATTTGTTTGGGAATCAGTTGGACTACTCTGGTTGCGCTGTTCGTTTCTGATTCACTGTAAAGCTAGCTTATTCTTTCTGCAAACAGACTACACTGGTTGTGCTACATGTAATTGTATTGACTGAGTCACTGTGGATTCAACACGTTAGATGGTTCTCTCTCTTCCACTCTCAGGTCTTTTGACGGCGACGGTGGCTTCTCGTATACACCGCGCGGCCCAGCCTGCCCTCCTGTACCTGGTGCCCTTCACCCTGCTGCCTCTGCTCACCATGGCCTACCTGAAGGTACGTCAGTTTGTGCTGACACCTGAAAGTTCAGTGTGGCGCGAGATGCCTCATTTCTAATAACGTCCAAGCAGTGTCAACTTAATTTCGTGGAATCGCCATTTACTCACTTGCTCAGAAACAATGCAGAAGTCTACATGGTGTTGTTATCCGGTTATTTGAGCAGGGTGTGTGCCGTATCCGTAGCACTGCGCTGCATTATTTATGCGCTAGCACATGTACGTCTGTGCAGATACTCTGCATTCCTTCTATTGAGGCATCAATTGTAGGCCGGTTTTTGTTGTGGCAGATGTTTTGTTCTGCCTGTGTTGCAACATAATCTGATCAGTTCTGTGTAGTGTTGTCACCATAGCAACAGTCTCACTTTTCCATGGAAACGAACAATTGTGGGAACGATTTTGCACACGGTAGTTGACATGCTGTTACAGTAGCTACATGGAGCTTGACCAGCTTGGACTTCATGACATCTTTCAAAAGTTCATTAAATGCTAAACCCAAACCATTCATGTTAAATCATATGCATGGCACATTATTTTAGCCCATGGTACATGTGCTTAAAATACTATGCTTTTTTGTGTCAAGATATGTTTTAGTACTTGTTGGACGTGTGATAACAGTCAAGAAGATGAAATCTTTTGCATTGAAATCTTTTAAAGCATGTTGCGTGTGCCAAAAAACAGAAGTAGGCAGAGCAAATTAGCATTAGAATAAATTTGATTCGAAACTCATCTTCTCAAAAAGGAAGCAGTGTTTTTTCCGTGTGTGTGAGTGTTAGTTAGTTCCGTGGGAATTTCTTGCTTTTCAACCACGGTTAGAAAAAATACATACCATCCCAGCCCTAGTGTGTGTGTGGAAGGTTGTGTGTGGATGGGTATGAGGGTGTGTGTGTGGAAGGTTATGTGAAAGTGAAAGTGACACGTGATGGCCAAGTATGGTAACCCATACTTGGAATTTGACCTCTGCATTTAAGTAAGTGCACACACATTAGGAGCAGATTAGTGAGTAGTGAACACACACACACACACGGCAAACGTGGATACACACACCCGGAGCAGCGGGCAGCCTTGAGTGGCGCCCGGGGAGCGATTGGGGGTTAGGTGCCTTGCTCAGGACACCTCAGTCATATTCCTGCCGGTACTGGAATCGAACCAGCAACCTTTGGGTCACCAGTCCAACTCTGTTACCATTAGGCCATGACTGCACCCACATGTGGGTGTGTGTGGATGGGTATGTGAGTGTGGATGGGTATGTGGGGGTGTGTGTGTGTGTGTGTGTGGAAGGTTATGTGGGTGGGTGGGTGTATGTGTGGAAGGTTATGTGGGTGGATGTGTGTGTGTGATCTTCATGGATTGAAAAGGCACGTAAGCATTGATTTAAGAACCACACAGGTTTTTGCTGTTTTCGTCAGCGCTTCTGCACAATTGAACATATTATTGAAACCTTTCTGACTCTTAAAAGCGATATTGATTGCTGTGCAAACACAGTAGAGAAGGTGAGGCAACGTAAGCATGTGCTTGTTGACAGAAAAAATGTTTGTTTAAGAAAGTGAATGGGCGTTAACAACAAGAGGACGTAATTATGGTATGTGTAAATTGATCTGCACAGGTTTGTACTATTTTTAATTTACATATTTGTTGAAGGAAAAACATTGATGGGAGCATAAATACTTGAATGCATAAGCCTCTTGTAACTCGCACTTAAATGCGTTATATTCTACTGAGTAAATTGTCACAATTATCTGTAACTTCCTGTAATGCTGCTGCAGACCCACTGACATTTACTATAATAATCTGTGGCAGAACGTTTGTGAGCTGTGGTGTGTGCGCGCACTCCAGATAATGCTGGATAATGGGTCAAATGAATGTGCAGAAATGACGGACTTGTTTTGTTGTGAAAGTATGTTTTTATCTCATGCATGAGTCCGTTCACATAGACCATTTATTTAATGTACTTTATTCATCTAATTAAACATTTCAGCCCAGATATAGCAGATGAGAAATAATGTTTAAATGCTACTTATTATATACAATATATTTACAAGTAAGATTAAAAAAAAGTTAGTTTATTTATTAAACCAAAAAAATTAAGGAACTACTTCTGATTGAACTTTATTTTTAATTTAAAATTATTATTGAATTTTATTCCATTTTTTACTTGAACAATATAATTTTTGTTGTACATCTTTCATTGCAGAAGTCTTAACTACAAAAATAACAATAAAATATGAACCTATTAATTTTTTTGAATAGGTTGACAAAAATGTGGAAAAATTAACTTAAAGGAGCTTTTCGTAAGTTCTGAAATTTCTAACCGTTACTGACACCAGTGGCCGTTAGAGAAACTGCAGCCAGTCTCATGCTCGTTCTCGGTGTGTATGAGCACGACCACAGCAAACAGAGAGTTGTAACTATGTCTTACCTTTGCAGTAAAAAGAAAGCCAGCTCGGGGTCTGTTTTTATACCCAGCGCTGACCGGTGCTCCCTCCAAGAATCAAATGCCGCTCCGATGTTGACTCTTGTCTTTGCCCGACGCCAGTCACTCTCTATTTTGGCCGCACTAGATAAGGCTTTTTTTTTTTTTTTTTTTTACTTACAAGGAGTTTCCATGGGTGTCTGGATTGTGCTGGAGGCTGGTCGCTTCTTTCCGTCCGCAGAGTCCATTTGAAACACTAACGTTACTGCTAGCGATTGCCGCTGCTTACTAATGGCTGCCGTACGGATGTAAGCCCAAGTAGACGAGAACGTGCATGACGTCACATTTTGTGATTTTCGCGCCAATTCGAACCCGAATCCTCCCCACACAATTGAGCCTACAGGCTGATAGAGGCAACCGTGGTGGACATTAAGGTGTCATTCTTTACATTATGGTTGGATCATAAATGTACAAATGAAAACTCTATCTTAAAGATTTTTTTAAGTAAAAAGCTACACATAGCCCCTTTAATATAGACTAATGCAAGACTAATGCAATTAAAATTTATAAGGAAAATATGTAAAGTAAAAGTTAGTTAATAAATAATAATAATATTTTTTTATTACTAACATTTATTATCATTATTAACGTTATTTTATTTATTCATTTAAAAAACAACTTATTGACCATTGAGAGAGAAGCTTGTATTGATGTTATGTCTTTGTCATATCAGTAGGTCTGTCATTAATCATATTTGGTTCAAATAAAGTATAAAAAGCAGTAATCAGGTTTATAGTACAAGTAAAATACATCATATAAAATACATAATACAAACAATCATCTTATGTCCATTATGTATTATAACAAATGCCTGCAGAGGGCGCCAGCGGCCTGGTGTAACAGTTTACAGGCAAATTAAATCCTTTAATTCAAATGTTTACTTAATCTTTCATATTTGGCCACATCCTATGGCCACTGTAATTTCTTGAACAAGAATATGTGGAATCAATACATCAAAACATTTATTTTGAAATTGCGATGAACAGTTTGCATATTTAGAAAGATATTGATGTATTCTCCTGTGTTGGCGTAGGTTTATAAATTATTTTCCTTACAAATCTGATGAAATAGCGCATATTGCATATTGCGTTCCCAGATGAGTGTTAGAAGCAACCCAAACTCACAGCATATGCAGTGATAGAGTTTGAGACACACTTTACACATGTAAATAACAGTTCATTGGGAGGAGCATTTACTGTCAACATGCATGTAAATAAAAAAATTTTAAATGTAAATAAAATACAGTATATATATTAAACCCGCAGTGTATATATTTATTCAATCAAATCACAGCCTTTGTAAATTCACAATAGCACCAGTGCTGTGCTCGTTTGTTTGTATTTCCACAGCATGAAGGTAAGATCTTATAAATTTATGAATGAACCGATCATTTTAAAATCTTCCCGGTCTACAGACATCCGCTTCAAACAATACAATTCTCATGATAACTTTCATTAACTCTACAATAAGTAAATCCACTCCACCTGCCAATTACACTTCGAAAGCAATGCCAGAGAAATCAGAGGTTCAAAGACGTTCTAAAGATGGCTGCGCGCTTGTTTCCCTGGCGCATAAGGTCTATAGTATGGTTTTTTTTTTAAATGGTTTTAATACATCATGCAGCCTTAGAAAACAGTCTAACAATGCGGTTCATTGATTCTCACCCGTGGAATGAGTCACTTCCAGGATTTTGCCGGTTACTTGACACGGGTAAATTGCAAACGAGTACTGGAATTTAATGGAGGAATCGTGACGGCCCTAACGTTCCGTGTGACTGGGTGTTAATTGTTTGGGTGTGTGTCGCTCCACAGGGGGACCTGCGCCGCATGTGGTCCGAGCCCTTCCACACCAAGGCCAGCAGCACACGCTTCCTGGAGGTATGATGCTGCTCTGACCAGCACAGGGAACCGGAGAGAGAGAGAGAGAGAGAAGTCAGAAGAGAGGAACTGCACTCGTCTTCTCGTCATCCCTCATTCCTGTTGTCATCCTCCAGTCAGCGGATGAACAGACGTACGCGGACTTCACTGCCAGATGGATTCATGCGCTCCACACGTCTCTATCCTACTACAGTTTCTGTCTCTTTTTTTCTCTTTAACTCTTTTCTTTCTCTGCTCCATTCCATGTTTGTCACGCCATCTCTCTCTCTTTCTCTTTTTTTTCTTTCTATCCCATCATCCCTTTCTTGTTCTACTGAACTCAGCCACACTTTACCGGATCAGTCTTTGTCTGGACGTGACTGGAGCCCCTTTGAGCTCCAAGTGTGTTTCCATTTGTAACGTTTGGCACCATTATGGATTTACAGACTGAGATTTCTTTAATATTTACTGCTCTAAGCAAACTGTGGATGAGGAACATAGATTCTGCCACAGCCTGGGATGACGATGACCCTGTAAGGGACCAGCACACATTAGAGGACAGCGTTGTTTTCCCCCCTTCCTTCCTTCATTCTCTCTTCCTCTTTCCCTTTCTGATAATACCCCACCTGCCCGTCTCCCTCTCTAACCACCCCTTCCTTCGCAGAAACATGTATTTTATTTAGAAAGATTTTATTCTTGGCATATACAGAAATTATGCATTATAAATTGTGGGGGCGTACAGCTCTATGTATATATGTGTACACATGTATTAGGGGTTATCATGTCGAGGTGTGCGTGAGATCGTGTGCGTGTGAGAACAAGGGCAAGGGCTTTTAGATCCAAACGAGTCATAAACGAAACGCGCAGATGGGAAATATTTTTTTTCGTTTCCTTTCTTTCCCCCCTATAAATGAGTCTAAGAGCTCAATCTAGGTCACTTTTTTTGCGTGATGTACACATCCTCTTCCATGCAACATCGCACATGGACCGCTTGTGCAAGTCGGCCATTGAAGAGAAGGGAGTGCTTGTGTTTATGTATGAATGTATGCCATTACCTCCATGGGCTCTGGATGGACCACTGAAGATGAACTCTATCACGCTCCTGGAGGGAATCTTTAAAGATTGTACTAAGCTCCATTATTTAAGGCCGAGTTTTTTCTTCTTTTCCATTAGTATTTCAAGCATTAATTTGTTTTGTTTGTAGTCATTCCTTCAACACAATTGGCTCCGTAATGATGAAACTGGAATTGAGGAGTGAGTTCTGTGGGATTGAGTGTGTGTGTGTGTGTGTGTGTGTGTAATGTTGTAGAAAATAATGCATTTTGCTGGCTCAGTCTCTTGAGGATTGCTTTTTTTGTTTCTTTTCTTTTCTTTTTTTACCTGTTGTTACCTGTTTTTTAATCTGTTAGTCGTCTGGCCTTGCATGTCAGTTGTACAGCGTGTCGTTCTTCAAAGCTGCGTTTTCAGGGCAAGCGTGTTAGTGCGACACTCTGAAACTGAGACGCAGACATGGGGTCGTGGACAAACAGTCGCACAAGATAATTCATAAAACAGAGAAGGGGCAACAAGTCCGGACCGCTCTGACCCCGCGGCCGGCGAGGACCTCGCGCAAAGTTTGGCAGTGTGTTGCCTGAATAGTCAATATGAACATTTGCCTGGCATTGGGACACAGTTAACCCGAGCATCACGGACCTTGTTTTACCCACAAGCCTCCTCACTGTCCCTCTGCCACCCTTATAGACATTACACGAAAAAAGAGAACAATATAAATGATGATCATGGTGATTGCATTTAAAAATAAATGCAAATGTTTTTTTTTTAATGAAAGATTGCTTTTGTTTTGTTTATATCCCATTGTTTGTATTTTTCTCAACTTTCCCATTTAATGCTGTGGTTTTTCATTTTGTAATTTGATTTTTTTTTTTCATCGTCCTCCCTGCCTGTAGAGGGCACAAAGCTCTGTTTGGCTGTCAACGTTAACAGCCGAAAGGATTCTGTATAAAAATTTGAATAAATAAATTAAAAGGTGTAGTGAAATGTGGATCCAAATGAGCTGTACTGAAAGCATTTCAGCTCTCATAACCTTTCTTCTCCTCAGTCAGGATTCTGCTGTAAATAAACATGACTCTAACTGTATGTTCAAGTGGTCTCCTTTCCAAGTACCGCAACAAGACAATTCAATTATTATTTAGTGACTTGTTATTATGGTATCATCATTTTATTGTGGGTTTGGGATCTGAACAAACCTGACACAATTTCAAGTATTGATATTGTAAATATTACAATGTTTGTTCTACAAAAAAGAATTATTCCTTAAATTATCTTTACTTTTTTTTTCTCGCCAACAATAAAATGGCCCAAATTGCATAATCTGAAAATGTCTATTCCGACTAAACCCAACTGTGATACTTTTATTCTCATATATTTATATTTTTTATTCTTATAATTTTTAGTATTATGTTTCTTGTTGTATTTGTATATGTCCACTGGAAGCCTCAGTACCAAAACAAATTCCTTGTGTGTGCAAGCACACTTGGCAATAAAGCTCGTTCTGATAATGTGCATTGAAAGAGACGACGTCATGTGAGCCATACCTACATATCATGGCTGAGCTCCATAATCACCAATAGCTTGTTTCCAGACATGTGATTCTGATGACGAAATACAGATTGAGACCAGGAAGTGAAAAGCAGAATGGACGAGATGGAGGAAAGTCTGTACTGTGCTGGTTTAGAAAGGTATAAACAGACAAATCACGACAAATGTTTGACGTGATCCTCATGTTATGAAGAGGAGCGATTTATCGACTGAATTGAAACACTTGTGAAGCTGTTGAGTTCTGGTCTGGTTTGTGTTGCCTTTCTGCTAGTGCGTTTAGGGCAATAATCAGTGTTGGGGGTGTAATGCAGTAACATGAGTTATGTAATCAGATTACTTTTTTCAAGTAACTAGTAAAGTAACACATTACTTTTAAATTTACAACAAAATATATTACTTTTTCAAATAAGTAACGTAAGTTACTTTGTTATTCTTTTTATTGACTGGCATTTCTCCTGTCCCCATGTTGAGAGAAATCGTAAGTTTACAGGCATTGAGTTCGCTGTACATGATGGTTATTGTGGTTTTAGAATAAATGTGAGCAGCCATTTATTCATTTCACTTGCATAAAAAAACAGTTAGTACTATTACTCAAAATGAATAAAAACAGTGTAATACAATCTCAGAATATTACAAAAACCTGCAATAATTAAATATATTAAATTACACAAATATACTTTAATCTTTATTAACCAATGCCTTTGGTGCTAACCTTCAGTGACCCACTTCAACCATAAAAATAAACAAAAATTACTTTAGATAAACATCACATTTGTGTTTCATTTTTTTTAACGTAACGCAGAAGTAACGAATTACTTTCTATAAGAAGTAACTACGTAACGCAATGAGTTACTTTTTTAGGTAATAACGCAATATTGTATGCATTACTACTTTTAAAAGTAGCCTAACTTTCACCAACACTGGCAGTAATCTAGTAATAATGTCACTGATTAAACCCACTGCCTCAATGAAATAATCACATTGCTGAGTGTTTTTGAAAGCTTGTTTAATTTAATAATCAAAATTAGGCCTACATTTGGAGTAGACTCACTCGTCTTGTGAATTAGCATGACTTGCATGCAGCCACTTCAAAACTGTTCACAACTCTATATGGATTTGATTTTGGTTGTCATTTAAAATAAAATAAAAATACAGTGTCAGTGTCTGTCCGCTGAATGTGACCCTCCGAATTGTAGCCTACACTTTTTGGACTATTTTCACGGTAACCAGATCAACATTGTGAACGGAATTCTACAAAACTTCAGTGAAAACATCAAATGATCATGCAATAGGATAAAGTAGCTTCTCTTCCCTGCAAACAATACCACGAAGAGTGCAAATATTTAACCAGCCAAAACGGTAAGCACAGTTATCAGTTTTAATTTCAGCAGGGGGGTAATTTACGGGTGGGACATGTCCCCACCACTTTTTGCTAAGGTTGATAATGTCCCCACCACTTTTGAAACATCTCGCGGCACGGATGTACCAATACAAATAAATAAAACATCGTTAACTTGCAGAGCATTCATTTCGTTCGATTGTTAAATAAGAGGTGATCTAGCACGCTGAAATGTGTTGTTTTTGAAATCATGAGATCAAAGTGCTCGCTGACTGAGATCAGTGGTGCAGATACAATGTTCTCTTGTGACTTGCGCACACCGCACACAGTGGCGGAACTAGAGTTTTATACAGGGGGTGGCCACTGCTACTTTCGGGGGTACACAGTACACACACACACACACACACAGTGGAAAAGCTTGTGGAAGGAATTGGGTCACTCTGTTTGTGTCTATAAGTGTTGAACATCCAAAATATTTGCAGAAAACAAAGCTGAAGCACCAAGTAGATAAGATACCCCATGTGTCTGTTATGAACTGCTGCATTTATTTACAAAAAAACTCACATTTACAAAAAAAAAAATATTTTATTTTAGCTTTTATTAGATACAGTATAGCAGGCATCAAGCAGACATGTCCTTGAAAAAGTTAAACAATTTTATTGCCCATCAATATAAAATCTTATCCTGGGAAGATTAAATACAACATAATTCTTTCTTTATAATAATTTATAATAATTCCAATTCTAATTATTTAATTTATAATTATTTTTTTGTGTTCATTTTTGGGTGAACTATCCTTTTAATCTGGCAAAATCATCTCAACTTAAATTCCTGAATTGGGTATGTGACTGACTGCCTGTGTCTGGTAGATGCTCTGACCTGTTGCTGGTTCTGAAGTCTGACCACACTGACTCTGACTAGCCAGTGGTGATCCAAGGGATGGGTGGTCTGTTTGCACCTGATCTGCCTGTTAGTCCAGTCATTTTAAGCGAAAATGGGGGTTAACCTTGAACAAATTGCAACAAGCAAACTCAACTGATTTTGTATCCTCAATATGTCCTGAGTAAGGAAAGAAAATTATTGATTAATTTTTAATTATTAAGAGATGGGGTTTGGGGCTGGGTCTGTGCGACTGTTTCTGGGGGATGAGTCTAAGGGAAGAACAGGAGACAAGGGTAAGGAGAATGCAGAAGACAAAGTAAAATAAAAAGTGAATCCCCAGAAACAGATTTCGAAACTTTCCCCTAATGGGATTCTTAGGGACTTTGTTTCCTTACTCAGGACATAATGAGGACACACAATTATTTGAGTTTGCTTCTGTTGCAATTTGTTCAACCTTTTTTTCATAAAATGACTGGACTATCTATGTTTGTGCTTATTTTAAAATAACTCTGATATCTCTCCCTTTCTTTTCGTGTTTAATTGACCCTGTTCAAAAATATGACAAATTTAAAATATCATTCCAATCATATTCATATTCTAATCATCATCCAATTACCAACATTTAACTCTTTCTTGCCAGTATAAAAAAAAAATGTGGTTTTGGTCATTTTCACAATTTCATGGCACCCCAGAATATTTTGTTGTATGAATATCTGAACATACCAAAAGAAAGAACAAACCCTGTGCTTTTAAAACAAAAACAAAAAAATAATGTTATTCTAGCTTCGTGCGGCTTTTTTTTAATCAACACTTGAATGTTGGCAAGTTTCATAAAAAACATGAGCAAAAAGCTGAGAAAATCGCATTTTTATCAAAGACTACATCTAGATAAGATTCATAATGATGATCAAAACACAGTAGATCGAGTCCATTAACAACCTACACCCATAAAGCTTCATAGACCTATAGTGATCGCATTATGATATCGCTTGTTTCTGCTCTTCTTTGCCTGCGTTTTGATCTCCTATCCTCACATTAGCTAGAACATTTGTACGTATACTGTAACGTACACACGGCAAGGTATATGCGTGTACTGTATATGCGTGTATTTGGCCTAATGTAGGCTATTGGGAGCAAACCACCCTGATCAGAGGTGTCAAAAGTATTCACATTCGTTACTCAAGTAGAAATATAGATACTAGGGTTTAAAAAGACTCCTGTAGAAGTTGAAGTATCAACTCAAGCTTTTTACTCAAGTAAAAGTGTAAAAGTAACTGGTTTCAAAACTACTTAAAGTATAAAAGTAAAAGTAATGCAAAGAAAAAAAATGCCATTAAGGACAAAAGCTTAGGCCGCTCCACAGGGGCACTACCACCTCCTCAAAACAACATTTTTCTAAAGGCCATGACTATAACGTTATATTAAAATGTTAATGTTGAAAAAATTGGGATGCACCACATGTTTCAGCCGCATATATGCCCATAGAAAATGAATTTCAGTCCAATTTCCATTTTAGTAAAACGCAAATACATTAAAGAACCATATATGTGTACTACTGAGCATTAACATGTGTTTCATGGAGAGGAAGATATGATGACTAGTTGACTATAAGTATTGTAATGGTGCAAAAAGTCAAACTTCAGAGGCATGTTATCATCGAAATGGTATATGTTTATACTTCTCTTTAAGGGCGTAGGTTTGATTTTGAGACTGGGGACATCCACAGAAGTGGAGGAATCAGGAAATTAATAGGATAATGTATTAAGGTTTTTAGTCT